>CM060913.1:11400000-12600000 GCA_030737875.1 Allium sativum
CATAAGTCGCTTATGTACTTGTTCTCGCAAAAAGATCTTAATTTGTGACAACAGCATTGAATGGAGTTCCTTGCATCTTATGACTTCAAGATAGCATATACCCTGGGAAAGGGGAATGTAGTATCATACGCATTGAGTAGGCAGAGAATGACTTTGAGTCCATTGTTCGTAGAGTGACAAAGTTTGGAGTTCATATCATCGTTCGATTTTAGACCATCTACGGATTTTGCACCAGGGTTATTGGCATTGTTTGAGGTGCGACCTACTCTCTTAGAGCACATTGGATCTGGTCAGCGCGAGGATCAACAGTTAGCAGACATCATGGACCGACTCAATAGAGGAGAGACCTCTAATCACCTAGCCAGGTATTATGTAGATGAGAGAGGGTGGCTACATCGTGATGGGAGATTGTGTGTTCTGCGAATTGATGATTTGTTGAGATCGGTTTTAGGGGAGGCTCATCACTCTTGGATGACTACCCATCTATGTGGTGATAAGAGGATCAAGAAGGACTACGCGGTATCAGCATAGGACCACAAATGAGGGGGAAATCACTATTTAAGATTAAAAAAAAATTAAGAATTTAGAGATAAAAATAGTTTTAATTTACATTTTCGTTCCCTTTTATTTTCTGTTAAGCACAAGCTTATTATTAATTTATTTTTACAGTTTTGCACAATATATTCTTAAATTTGGAATTTATTTACAGTTATTTACATTTCTTTTACACATGTTAAAGTAACATATAATTCTATAAATTTTCTTTTTAAAGAGTAATTTAATCCCTTAATTTATGTGAAACAAAACAGTAAAGAGAGAAGTTTTCACATAATACGAATTAAAAAGTAAAACACATAATTTATAGAAAAAACCTAAAATGCATGTAGTATATGTAAATCTATAATTAAGGAAAAAAATACTATTCTAAAAAGAAGTAAAGAGACAAATTTTCAAGCTTGTAGGTAAACTGTGACTTTTTTATAAGGAAGAAAAGGAAAATGGTAAATTATTATGATATTAAGTTCATGATAGGTAGAAGCATTTTATAAAAAAAACATGAAATACTAAAAGACCTTGAGATTAAGAAATGTTGTAATAATAAATAGTACGGTTAAGACTCAGTCATTGAGGACTGTGGTGGGAGCGCAACTAAGATATTGTTTGATGTCGAACCTGAACCAACGACAAACAAGACATGCAAGTCGGAAGGGGTAAATTAGTGATCCAATAGAGAAGGGACCCCAATCAATGCATACCGACGATGACGGAACGTGCAACATCGATTAGGATACACAGGTCACCGTTGGTCCTTGCACTAGATAGACGTCCATCTGAACGAGAACATGTGTTGTTCCAAAAGAGGTAGATAAATGACCACGACAATTTTTCGGTGGCATGTATAGCGATTCACGTCCGAATGGATTCTGATTTGATGTGTGGATCTTCAACTATCATGCTAGTTTCATGGTAGAGAGTAGGAGGCTGATCAGGATAGAAGCATGAATCATTCATAATAGTACTTCTATAATAGAAATTACAGTGCAATCAATCAATCAAGCTATCACCTTAAGTAAAGCACACACACTAAATCTTGTAACATTTAGAACTGTTCTTAAGCCTATTTTTTTTTTTAATAATTCTCTTCTTAGCTGTATTTTTTTTTTAAATAATTCTCTTCATATTCTATTCACCCGACTTTTATGTCTGATCCATTCTCTATTCTTTTCTCTATAATTAGGCTTACAGGGTTATGCGTGGTGTAGACAGCTAAGATAGTTCTTCTTGAGATTGTATATTCTCTTTTATTGATGTATTCACTTCATCTTTTCCATTTTATCTGTATCTGTTATGTTGAATCTTGAGTGAATTTTTTTTTTTTTTATGATTTACTCTAACATCGTTTGCATTTTTTGTTGTAATGATCTTTAAATAAAGTTTATTTTGAAAAATAAAATATTTTGTTCTGAAATGTTTTCGCTATAATTTTTTTATGTCTTGTGAATCTTAATCTCTAATCCGGTTGACTGTTATAAGGTTATCAATGGAGGTCCATATTTTTATTAATGGAAAGCTTATTATTCTCAAGAAATGGATAAAGTGTCTTACGTTGGATAAAGATCACTTAGCTACATTGCCAATTTGGATTAGGTTGCCAGAATCAAACTTGAATTTATAGAACAAGGAGGCATTTAGTGTTATTGCTAGCATTGTAGGCACTCCTTTGAAATTGGATGAACCTACAACGACTGAATCAAGACTCAGTTTTGCGAGGATTTTAGTTGAAATTAAGGCAAATTCAGGGCTTCCAGATGAATCAAACATAATAATGTATGCTGGGGAAAAGATCGTTTAGAGAATAGAATATGAATGGATCCCACCAAAATGTACGAACCACCAATGTTTTGATCATTCGACTGAGGCTTGCCTCACAAAACAAGTTTGAAGAGATAAAATCGCTCAAGGTATAGTATATGAATCAGTAAATGTTCACGATTCTTTTCTTGCAAATCAAAATACGTCTTTGGAAATCAGGCTAAAAATCGTGTTGAGGGAAGTATGGGTTCGCAAAAATAAAATCAAGAATCAGTTTTTTCATTCAAAACAGGTGAGTATAAAACATTGGTCTTGTAAATATTTATCTATAGCTAGTAGGATGGAGCTTATTCATAATGTTATTACTCCTATTTTTATTTAGTGGCCTCAAACTCATAATATACCAACATCTGTCACTGAAAAAATTGAGCATCTATATGCTAATTTTATTTGGAATGGGAAATATCATAAAGTGGCATGGAATGTCATTACAAAACCCAAAGAATCTGGTGGGCTTGTGCTTAGAAATTTTAGAGATTTGAAAGATACTAGTAATTATAAACTTTTCTGCATTATCTTGCTGGTAATTCTCTTTGGGTTAACTGGATGAAATCCAAGTATACCAAAAAGATTAATTTTTGGGATATGAAAATTGATAATCACTTTTCTTATACTTGGAAAAACATCCTTAATTATAGAGAGATTGGTAAAAAGCTTATTGATTAGAAAAATTAAAGATGGTAGAAATACTAATCTTTGGTTTGATCCTTGGATAAATGGTCAATCATTGATCAGTCTTTTAGGCTGGAATAATCTACTTCTATTTGGCAATGTTAATGCTAACGTAGATTTTATTATACAAAATTCTATTTGGAACACTCATCTTCATTATGTTGCATCAATTTTTAATTCTACTATTAGCAAAATTGAAATATATCCTAGTATGAATGAAGATGCATGGAGTTGGAAGCTCTCTATTAAAGGAAAATTTTCATTTAAAAATACTTGGAATTATATTAAAGGGGGGTAGGTTACTTGTGTTGACTAGTTTAATGTTGTTTGGAATAATGAAAATTGCCCTAAAATGGCTTATTGTACTTATTTTACTATTCTAAACAATTTACCTACAAGAGACAGATGTTACAAATGGAGCACTAATGATAGTATTAGTTGTTTGCTATGTAAATCTGAGATAAAAAGCATAAAACATTTATTTTTTAATTGTTATTACTCTAGATTTACATAATATAATGCAAAAATCAAGCTTAAGTTTAATCATTATATTCCTCTCCAAAATCTTAGAGATAATATTCAGTATATCCAAAAAGAATTTAAGTCTAATAAGGTGGATTTTAATAAAGCCTGTGTTTATTTTTCTACTTGTGTTTTTCATCTATGGAAAGAAAGAAATGGTAGGATTCACAATGGTATTGAAAATAATTGTTATCAATTATGGAAGTCCATTGCTACTGAAGTTCACATTTTACTTCTTAAACATAGTAAACATTCTAATACTCCAAATCAAACTAGTAATATCCCTATGATTGATTTTGAAAGCTATGAAGAAAGAATCAAGGATTACTTACAAAGAGATAAGTTTTCTTCTGAGATTTCTAAAGACAGAAGAGCTAAAGAGGATGCTCCTACAAAAGACAACTCCTTTAAGAATTATAAAGTTGCCTCTCATAAATCTGGCTCCCTTATTGATAACAATCATCCTGTTTTCACAACAATAAGAATATAGTCATGGAGATGTCCAGATAAATAATTCAGAGCAGATTTCTACTCAGTATAATATGCAGGGATGATTATTCTATTAGATGTGTTCTTGATGATGATCTTAGCAGAAGCATTAAAGATGATATCTTTTCTTTGAGCAACTGCAATAAGACTAGCTTCCTGCTTGAGAAGTCTGCGCATAAAAAAATGAAGAGAAAGGGAAGTAAAATGGTCATTTTTAGCCATAATGGCTTAAAAAGATGTAATTTGGAGTATGATACTGGTTTTTACCTGATGTCTACAGGTTTAAACATCAGACACTCAATAATGATCAAGTCAAGTCAATGCTGCATTACAAAGTTAACAATAAGCTCAACAACTCCTCGCAAAGAGTAGATGATTCTCATTATAATAACAAGCTTAATGGAAGAATTTATCACTTATCTATATGGAACCATGGGATGTCTAGCTGCGCTAGACGCAGAAATGACACAACTTTTCCAGATTCAGCATCTAAAGACTCAGATCTGAAGTCTATTACTCTAGGTCTAAACCTTGTTGATTCTCGGATCATCAAACCTTCAGAGATTGCTCATGAAAACTCACGGAAGCATGACAAAGGGAAGATGAAAACGTCTTTTGGGAGTAATCTTCTTCCGAGCTATAGAGGCTCGAATTAGAGCAACACAACAGAGATACTAAGTTAGAAGAAGAGAGATAACATGGAAAGTTCAAGCTTAGAAGCGATAGGGAAGTCAGAAAACCTCCTCGAACTGATTTTCTTCGATAATCTAGCTATTGATCAAAGATAATAACGAGCCACCATGGCTTCGGATTAGGTAGGGTTTTCTTTTGGTGGCTGTTTGGAACCGTTTGCGTTGTTTTATGTAGACGGGTTGGTACCCCTTCTGTTTTTACTACCCTTATTGGGTTATTAGGCCTTGGGTCGATTGTATTTAACAACTTTTTTTTTAAAAAAAAGGTAAAAACATAGTTTATGCAAATCATTTTATTTTGAAAGTGTTAAACATACACAGTTATTAAAAATATGATTCATGCATGAAGCATACGTCATGATCGGATGTGTAGCATTGCCGTAACGCTCGTCTTTATTAATTATTGTTTTGAAAACGAGAACTTTTGATTTGACTGCGAACTTCAAAAAATATCCTTATGTACATTTATCTTTATGTAATGCTCAAAAATTGACACAAATTAAATGTAATTAAAAATTAGATATTGCAACATAGAAATGAAAATTCAAATAAACTGCACATGATTTCAAAGTAAAAACGTAGCAAAAAAATTCATGCAAATCATTTTATTTTGTAAGTGTTAAATATATGATATTATTAAAAGCATCTTTATAAATAATTGTCTTTTAAAAACAGACTTTTAGTTCGATTGCAAACTTCTAAAAATACCATTATGTACCTGTATTTTTTTTAATTTGTTCAGGAGAGAAACCGACCGGAGTCGTAAAACCCTCACTAGTGCGCTTAGCCTGGTCCGCGAGCACCACATAAGTGGCTGATCTTAGCGTATGCACATGGTAAACTCTTAGCATGTCGTCTTTCCGAGTTTCGAAGCCGCGCCACTGTTATCATGACGCGAAGTCCTTAAAAATTTGGATTTACCAATTAAACAATTTTTACAAATTTAAAATGTATTTTCTCAAGCATACTTAAATATAGGTCTAAAAAACAAACATTCTTTACAGCGTCGTACTGTATTAATCAATAACATAAATAAAAATTAAATCTAATAAAAAAAATACATATTGAAACTTATAAATGAAATGAAATTCCTACAAAATGTAGATGATTTCAATGTAGAAACATGACTAAAAATTCATGCAACTCATTTTGTTTTTAAAAAATTAAACATATACGATTATTAAAACTATAATTCACGTGTAAAACATGTATCATGATCATGCACGTAGTCGTGCCGTAACGCTCGTCTTTATTATTAATTGTTTTGAAAGTAATTTTTTGGTCTGACTGCGAACTTCTAAAAGTACCCTTATATACCTCTATCTTTATATTATGCTTAAAAATTGGATCAACCATATTATTTTTTTACAAATTCAAACCGTGTTTTATCAAATATAAAACTAACAAATAAACATTCCTTACAACATCGTTCTTTAGTAGTTAATAACACAAATGTAACAACAACAAAATTAAATATTGCAACTTGAAAACGAATATTCAAACAAAATCGCACATGATTTCAATGTAAAAACATATTCATGAAAATCATTTTATTTCGGAAGTGTTAAATACATATAATTATACAAAAAATATCTTTATTAATCATTTTTTTAAAACACAAACTTTTAATCCGACTGCGAACTTTCAAAAATACCCTTATGTACTTTTGTTTGTATAATGCTCAAAAAATTAATTCTACCAATTAAATATTTTTTACAAATTCAAATTAAATATTTTCATATATACTTAAATATAGAATCTAACAAATAAGCATTCTTTACAGCATAGTTCTTTATTAATTAATAACACAAATAAAAATCGACTCTAATAACAAAAAATTATATATCGCAACTTTGAAATGAAAATTCAAACAAGCTCCATATGATTTGAATGTAAAAATATAACTAAAAATTCATGCAGATCATTTTACTTTGAAAGTAACAAACATATACAATTATTAAACATATGATTCATGCGTAAAGCATGTGTCATGTTCATGCGTGTAACCGTGCTTTAACACTCGTAAAAATATAGGGCCTTTTAGAAACGTGGTGGCCATCATTCGTACTATAGATGACAACAATATGTGCATTTAAATGACTACTCCCTCCAGTTTAAAATACGTCTTTTTGCAATTTTTCATACAAATTAAGACAACCAAAATTGACTTATTAACCCTTTAATTAATCTTCACTTATTAAATGCACTTTAACTTTTCATCAAAAAATGCAGTCCATGCAGCATGTGTCTTCAACATCCACCAATTAAATTTCAGATGGAGGCAAATTGCAGTCCATGCATGCATTGGAACCATAAAAGAAAAATTGCATGAGTATTAATAAGGGATATGAAAAGTCTTATTTGTCTTAAACGTCTTATATTTAGCAAAGTGATATCACTTCTAAAACGACATGTATTTTGGATTGGAGGGAGTACATTATTAAAAATTTATATGAAAAGTTACAGAATTTTAGGGTGATATTTCATATTGTTGTTATGGGGTGTGTGTATAAATGCAGATACGTATATATTCATTCGTTTTCATATCTTTATCAATAGTTAACTTGAAAGCGCAAATTTTTTGTCTGATCGTGAATTTTCAAAATTGTCTTTTGTATGTGGATATGAAAAAAAATATTCCATGTATAATTAATTTCAAAAATGGATGTATCTTGATTTATTGTATACCATATTTGGAGTTTTACGAATTTCAAAATTATACATTGAATGGTGAATAAACGGTATCAATACGGAAATGATTTTTACAATATTGGAAACAGTTTAATTAGTCGATTTGATTTAAATGGATCTATCATGATTAATTGTATGTAATTATCCGAAGATGTACGAATTTCAGTGTTATACAACTATGAATAAATGGTACGAAAATTAAAACATAATGATTTTACAATGTTTAAAACAGTTAAATTAATTGATCTCTGGATTAATTAATTTAAACAAATGAATATATCTTAATTTACTATATACATACAGATGAACTTATGCATTTCGATGCTATGCATCTAAGTGTGAATAAATGATATACATGCAAAAAAGAATTGTTATAGGATGTTAGAAACGATATAATTAGTTGGTTCAGATTAACTTATTTAAACCAATGAATATAACTTCATTTTAATGTTCCAAGAAATTAGGATCCGCCATCATTAGAACAGCTATATATAAACCGATAAAGAGGATCGAGATCAGTCTGTAGATCTTCTTATATTATTACAGCACACTCTCCTTATCGTCATTTTACATATAAGTCTTTTCACCTTTTTCCTTTTTTATTCTTTTGTCTGGTCTATATATAGCAGCAGACTAGCACCGTATTACTCTCAAATTGCTTATTTATACAAGTTAAAAGAGGGGGAAGGTTTCTTCTCTACATCAGATCTTGAGAGTCGTGTGATTCATTAATGACTACAAACTTCGGCGTTTATTCCATTGTTCTCGTCGCTGGATCTCTGTTGCTGGATTCGTTTATTGCTCCTGGTTCATTCCTTATTTGCTTGTCTTCTCCCTCGCCTGAACTGCACGGAGGCAACCAACGCACAAAGCTTCTCCAGCCATCGTTAGCTTGATATACGGTATGTCCTTGATGCAATATATCTCCAGATTTGAATATGATATCATATGCTACGGTTTAAATTTAAAAACTTGTTAAGAAGGGTGTAGGAATAAAGAACTGAATTTTGCGTCAATCTTTTATGTTCAATCTATCATGTGGTATTGATGAATCTTTGTATGATTAGTGGAAATTAAGAACATGTTGGATATAGAGATGTAGGGCAAAATTAGATTTTATTTTGTTTTTATTTTTCTAAAATTGCCTTAGTTTCTTCGTTGCATTGTGCACTTTTCATGTATGTCATTAATTATACAATCATCTGTTGGAGTTGATATGTGAAGTGAACGCATAAGGAATGAAATTCTTTATACTCCAAGAAGTACGGTCTCATGTGTACATTTTCATGCATCAGTCATTGATTCATGCATGATGAGATTAAAATGTTTTTAGGTGGTTTTGGAAGGCTTCTTAACTTCACAATAGATTACCATAATTAGAGTTACAAATTTTTGTCTCAAATAACCTTGTCTACGTATTTTTAACTACTGACCTTAACCACCCCTCAAATGAAATTAATGAATTAATTTAACTACTAAGTAAGTATTAATAGGACTTCAGAAATGAATAAGTTGAAGTATAATTGTATTTCTATAGTCCCCTCAACAATGCCCTAAATGTATCAACCTGATTTAATGAACCAGAACACATATAGAACCTGGGGGAATGGAACATCAACAACATAATTACTTTGACCTTCTAACAAACGGAAAGGAATAATAAAGACAAGAGTTAAACTTATTTCTTTTTATATACTAGATTCTGTCTGTTTTGATTTTTGAGTTTTCAATATGATTAGCCTAAAAAGCAAATGAGAAAATTTATCATTGAGATGTATTCTATTAAATGACACAGTGAAATGCATGATGAAGCTTCATTACACTATACAAGTTTTTCATTATTTTCTTTAACAAACGGCAATTCATCATTGTTGGTGTAACGGTTATCATTTTATTGATATATCAACGTTCGATGTACAAGCAAATCGGTAAGAGGAACGGTAAACAAGTAAAAATGATACGGTAAAGGTATTTGCAAAATGAGAATGATAATAATTACGATAATAGCTGAAATGATAACTCTACTTAGATGATTTTTGATAGCAGTTTGTTTGGCGCAGCCAGGATAGAGACTGAATTGTTTGTTATGGCGATGATTGACTTGTTATCACAAAATATTAGAGTAGCATTTTCACTCAATATACAGTTGAATGTCACTGACATCTTTTAAGATTCTTTTGACCTTATTGGACGCGAAGTTGATGATACTAGAAAGGCACTCTCACTCAATGATTGTTTCACTGTTTGTTGCTTCTTTGAGATGGGCAAACACTTCCAAACTAACAGTGAAAGCATAATTGGAATGATTTTCATATCAATGATACATCCAATCCAGCTGCTATCAAAAAAATCCTAACTACTTTGTCTTGATATCCTTTGACGTATTTTAATGCTCAACGGCAAATAAATTTGGCTCACTTTGCACATGAATCTGCAGATCATTGCTTCTACAAAGGCATATCATTATTGCTTTCATCTTCTTTGATCCTTTGCCACAAATAGATCACAAACCTTAGTGCAATTATTCCTTCAAAAATCTTTAAGAAAAGATTCTGCATACTTCTTATGGCAAATAAATATTCTTTGCCCTATTTACAAGTTTTGATTCCGAAGAGTGATGTGATAAACCCAAATCACCTTCTCCACATACTTTTCGTAGTCTCCATTTTAGAACTCATCATCCCTTTTTCATTTTCATATTATTCATACCATTTCTAAAAGAATCAGTAGTGACTAACTTAAAGTGATACAGCTAACTTGAAGATTAATTTACTTGAAAAAAATTAATTCACAACCATTTAATTAGGAAACTACCTAAGGATACAAACAATTAACAATGAAGAAACAAAATAGAAAATACAAATATTTAACTTTGGTCTACGAAATGTCTACATCCACGGATAAAATTTAGTGTGTAGTGATGCATTTTTATACACTAAATGATATCAACCATAGGATTAAAAGTGTAGAACCATCACCTTCAAATTGCATGCAGGCCAAAAGGATGCAAGCTATAGCTTTAATTCCAGTCTTGCATGATCGATCGCAGCCATGGACTGGTCGACCGATTCAGAGACCATTTCTAAATGCACCAGATGTGCAACGATTAGTCGACTGACTAGAGGAGGGCCGGTTGATCGGTTATTGGCCTGAGCGTCCAATTTTGTTGTCTTGTGATCTCTGCAGTACTGAACTAGGGATTCTTTTGAACCGCTACTTTGTTTGACGGTTGACATCCGGTTTCTTCCACTGCGAAAATTTTGAACTCGTCTTGGATTGAATATGTAATTTGCATCAAATCACTTAAATTTGACAATGTTACATTCCTAGATATTAGTCGATTTTTATGTGTACCATGCGTTATCATATTGACGCATGCACGACACAAGGAGTTCTATATATAACCCATTCATTGGGAATGTATAACAATTATCATGTATTCACACAAAATTCAAATAATCTAACCTTTAGTTGCATGTGTTTATTCCTTACATGGCAAGTTTCATCTATACAAATGTACATAAGAATATCTAACAGCTGAATAATTTTTGGACTGACACATGGAATGAACCAAGGGCTACTCAGCTGAACAGTTTATCTTATATAAAATTACTATAATATTTACAAATTTATGAAGGTTCTAATGGTGCACTTCATTTGTTTATACAGACCTTAGATACTTTCATGGGTACTTCAAAGAATGTTAGTATGGAAACCACTCAGGATGGTTCTACTGATAGAAGGGGAAAGCCTGCTATTAGAGCTAAAACTGGGCGCTGGAATGTTGCCTTGCTGCTTCTTGGTAATTTACTTCAGTCATTTTGTTCTATTTCTTATGACTTATTTCCAGAAGTTTCATCCTCATCCTCTATGTATTTTCTTGTTTTACCTTGTGCTAATTAAAACTTCATGTCACATGCTAGTTCTGTGCCTACAAATTCTAATAGTTCATTTTTTCAACGCAGTCAATTTATTTCTTTCAATGCTTGCGTTTTACGGTGTCATGGTGAATCTTGTTCTCTTTTTAACACGAGTTCTACGGCAAGAAAATGCTGAAGCAGCAAATAATGTTAGCAAATGGACTGGAACTGTTTATATTTTCTCCCTTGTTGGTGCGTTTCTAAGTGATTCTTACTTGGGGAGATATCTAACATGTGCAATATTTCAAATTGTCTTCATAGTGGTATGAACTCTTTCCATTTCTTTCTCTATCGAAAAATTCATAAATTTGCAATTTCAGTTGGAAACATAGATAGTTTTATTTGGGGAACTAGAAGAATATTGAACATTCATAACACAGTAGTGTAAAATAATAATGGCAATGATTTTGTCAACATCAATAACAAGCTATTGTCATTGTGGTATAAGGTCTAAATGAAATCAGGTTAACATATAAAAGTTTATTCAGTGATTTCACTAGACATTTTAGCTGTATAATCTTAAAAGTTATTAAATTATTTGCTTTTATCTTGTCAGGGCTTGGCACTGCTGTCATTAACATCATGGCTAATATTAGTAAAACCAGATGGATGTGGAAATGGAAACCATGAATGTGAATCTGTATCAACACTTGGAACTGTATTGTTTTACCTTTCAATATATCTGATTGCATTAGGAAATGGAGGTTACCAACCTGTAGTTGCTACACTTGGTTCAGAACAATTTGATGAAAATGACCCAAAAGAGGAACTTTCTAAGAAAACATTTTTCAGCTACTTTTATTTTGCTTTAAATGCTGGCCAAATCTTGTCTAATACTTTACTGGGATATTACGAAGATGCGGGGAAATGGGTCATGGGCTTTTGGGCTTCAACCGCTTCAGCAGCATTAGCACTTGTACTGTTTCTGCTAGGCACATCTCGTTATAGGCATTTTAAGCAATTAGGAAATCCTTTAACTCGAATCATACAAGTGTTTGTTGCTGCTTTTCGTAAATGGAACGCTAATGTACCTCCCAATGCTGCAATGTTATACGAAGTGGATGGGAAGGAATCGGCTATTGCAGGTAGTAGGAAAATTGAGCATACTGATGCATTCAGGTATGGTCTCTATTACAAAAGTTCAAATACATTCGCATATATGTTCTGTTTACCATCTGTCTTCATTTAATCCTCTTGTATCGACCAGATTTCTAGACAAGGCAGCAATACGTGCTGAAACAGAGTACCATATGCAAGAGAACCATAACACAAACCCATGGCACATATGTACGGTGACTCAAGTTGAGGAAGTAAAATGCGTAATAAAAATGATGCCAATATGGCTTTGCACGATTTTATACTCCGTGACGTTTACTCAAATGTCCTCATTATTTGTCGAGCAAGGAGCTGTAATGAACACAAATGTCGGATCATTTCACATCCCACCGGCTAGCATGTCCATCTTTAATATCCTATCCGTCCTTGCCTGGATTGTAACTTACAACCATGTCCTTAACCCCTTGCTTGGTCAATTAACGAAGAATTCTAAAGGGCTATCTGATCTCCAAAGAATGGGAGTAAGTTTAATGATATCTATATATTTCTTTATCTCCATTCTTCTTGTGTACTCTATCTCGTTTAAACATCCAAGTGTTAAGGCATTCGCCTTTGTTTTTGGGGTCCCGAATTGCGAGTCCTGCACAACATGATTTGAACCTCGAACATATTTGATTATGTAGTATGTGTATTATGTATACTATCAAAGACTTAAAGTTTACTAGGTACTATCCTCTTCTAGTTAAGTACCATTAAGTACCTAGTAATGATATATATATATATATATAGCCCCCCCCCCCCCCCCCAACCCCGGGTTCCAACGGCACATTCATATTTAAACACACGCTCTTTCATATGCATGCTCACAAAACATAAATAGCAATGGTAGCACATATATCTTAACCATTATATATATATATATATATATATATATATATATATATATATATATTAACAGGTAGGCTTAGTGATTGGGACACTAGCAATGGTAGCAGCAGGGATAGTTGAGATAGAGAGGCTGAGGAGAGTACCAAGTGAGCATGAACCAAGCACACTTTCAATACTGTGGCAGATACCTCAATATGCGTTAGTGGGCGCATCCGAAACATTTATGTACGTCGTGCTGTTAGAATTCTTCAACAGGCAAGCACCCGATGGGCTAAAAAGCTTTGGAAGTTCGCTATGTTTTGCATCTATGTCTCTTGGAAACTACGTGAGCATCATGTTGGTTTCAGTCGTGATGGCGATAACGGCAAATGATGGAAAATCAGGTTGGATTCCTGGGAATCTTAACTCTGGCCATCTAGACAGGTTTTTCTTCTTGATTGCAGCTTTGATGGTCGTGGATTTCTTGGTTTATCTCCTTTGCGCGAGGTGGTATAAGTATGCGAAGATTGAGGGCAAGCAAGAGGAAAATGAATTGGCTTTGGGGGTAGTATAAACAATAATTTTGAATGTGGATGTTTTGAAGGTTATGTTACTTTGAATTACTTTCTTTTGGACTTAAGAGTCGGTTTTTGTTTGTTTGACAAGTACTTAGGAGTCAATTTTTGTTTATCCATTGTTAATTTCAGTGCAAATTCATGCTACAAGCGTGTGTAAAATTAAATGATGATGAATTTTTATTTTTATTTTGTGCTTATGGTACATAGTGACAAACGGCAAAGCAAGTAAAATCATCAGTTTTGTATTTCAGAAAATTCGCAATAAATGCTCAATTTAACATGCAGAAATCGAATTCTGTATCTCTATACACACTGTACTTTGTACATTTTATAACTTATATCGAAAAGGTATGGAAACCGCAACGAGAGTTGCAGATGTATTCAAGAAAGAATGGCTTCTTCTTGATAAAATTCAAAGAACCCAAAGACTGTGAATCAATTCTACAAAATGGCCCTTTTTCGACGATGGCAAACTCATCATTATGAGGCGATAGTTTAACTCGCTAAAACTTGGTAGAGATCTCTTGACTACAATGCCAGGGTCAAAATTTTAAAATCTGAGATAGAGAAACTTCCAGCACCATGGCTTGCATAATTGGAAAACCCACAAAAATGGATGCATCCATCGCTTCGAAAACAAGATTGAATTATGATCGACTTCTGGTAGAAGCGACTATGGAAGATGATCTTCAATAATAAATCAATTTGACTCTATGCCATAGTTTTTAAAACCGGATCGCGAGTCAAACTGTAAGGACTCAGAGTTCAAGATTTTGAAAGTCTGACTGGTCGAACCGCCGAGAGTCGCACGTGTTTGTTAACAGTGAAAATGTGAATAATCAAGTTTTATTTGTACTCAAACAAATGAATAATAAAGTTTGAAAGTAATCTATTTATAAACTAAAATTAATAAATTGCTTGATATAGTAAAATAGCATGGACATAAACAAACACACATGTTTTTTAGAACAAAATGATAAAGTTTATGGTTTAAATGTTGGAACAGTTATGATTTTTTGAAATATTTCAGTTGTTATTTTCAAAACAATACAAAAGATGAAATTATTTTAAAGAATTACACAATGAGAAGTAGAGAAAACAAAAAACCGTGGTTTAACCTTGTAAAATTGAAGGTTGGACCGCTGGTTTGAATGTCCGACCAAAGTTCATGCATGAATGAGGTCTGATTGAGTTTCGCGCCGTGATGGTCTAAGGTTCAGGGTTATTCGAGGTCGGACCGCGGCAGGGTCGGGTTTAAAAACACTGCTCTATACAGTTGTGAAGAAATCACTTAGGAGGTAATTTGCAAATGGATCCCTCGTATTTGTATATTTGCAAATGCTTTGGTCATACCATGTTGAAATTTGTGGTACACAAATCACAATAATTTTGGGCAACAAATAATCTATGAAGATTTTGTGGAAGATTTGTTGCTATATTTGGAATTGAATGCTATAATTATTTGGTGCTTATCCAAATAGTTTTTTAACATATATGAAGATGATTTGAGTGCCAAATTTACTTGGGTATGAAGAAATTCATTTTATAAAAGGCCTAGTGAACATCTTCATTAAGTGTGGGTGAGAGCCACCAAGAGTGATCATTCTAGCTATTCCAAATTGAGTGTTCTCCTTCAAATTATTTAGCCATTAGATATTCTCTACCAATTTCTCAATAAGGTTATTGGTTCAAATTGTAATTGCTTGTAACGATAGTTGAGATCGATTGTAAACAATTTTTTATTAGTGAATCAATAAAGAGGGTGGTTGGTTGGAATATCGTGTGCTTATATTTCCGATATTATTTGTGTTTTTTTTGTTTTTCAATCAAATTCATCTTCAAGTGATTGGATGATAAAGATCCTATTTTTCTTGGCGTTTTTGTCAAACTTCCGCTGCGCACAAAACCCCAACAGTTGGTATCAGAGCGTTTTTTGCATAACATACCAAAGACCAATGCTTTTCAAAAGAAGCTTGGGTTCCAATATCCAATAATCAACAGGGACAAAGGCATGCTCAAGAAAATTAAGAAAGAGGAGCAAATGATGATTTTCTGGTTTTTTGCTAGAAAACAATGGAGTTTGAATCAATTATGAAACAAGCGTGCTGGACAACTAAGGAGGTATCACTTCAGAATACAATAATATCCAAAAAGAGCTCGCTGATTCTATTGATTAGGTCATCGCAATGGAAGTCATTCTTCTAAATAAAACTCAAAATCAAGAACCAAATAAAATAAAATTAAAAAAAAAAGATCAAAATAATATATTGGTCTTTAAAGCAAAAAATTCATTGCAAGTTAGACAGAATTCTTGAATGTGTTTCCCAACTTCTTATGTAATGCTTTAGAAAAATACTAGTGATCACACTCCTCTTTTAATAAGACTATTTCACGATGATAACCATGCAACTAAAAAGAATATTCCCTTGAGATATATGAATGATTGGGTAGTTGACAATATTATAAAAGCATTTTGAAAGAGAGTTTCAATTTTGTTTGTAATGGTACTAACCAATATCAATTTAGTATGCTTCTTAAAAATATCAAATAGAATTTAAAACGACTGAATTCTAATAAAAACAAAACAAGATTATTGTTGAAATTTTAAGGAAAGAAAGTAAAATTTTGCAAGATTAGATGGATGTGAATCCTGCTAACTTGGATAATGTAAAGTTGTTTTTTCATAATCCAAGTTGTCTTTCAAAAGACCTTGATATTGATGCTATGAATCTCGGATAGAAATCTAAAGTTGACATACTTCAATTCAGATATAACTTGCCATGGTTGTTATTCATGACTTGAAGTTAGAGCAACTTGATGAGAAAATAGCCTTCTTGCATGGTAAGTTTGGATGAAGACATTTACATGGAGCAACTGGAAGGTTTTGATGTAAATGGTAAGTCAAACTTAGTTTGCAAGTTGAAGAAATCACTATATGGTTTAAATCAGTCACCTAGGTAGTAGTATAGGAGGTTTGATCATGTTATGCTTGAAAGCGGCTTTGATAGAAGCATCAAGGATGCTAGTATCTGTTTCAAGAAGTTGAAAAATGATTGTTGGATGTATTTACTTTTATATGTCGACGATATGCTCATTGCTTCTAAGGACAAGAAAGAAATCAACATGTTGAAATTGAAATTAAAAGTGGAATTCGAGATGAAAGACCTTGGAGAAGCAAGGAAGATTTTGTACATGAAAATCGTTAGGGATCGAAAGCATTTTGAGTTGAAATTAACTCAATAAGAATATATAAGAAAAGTGCTTTGCCGATTTATCATGAAGGATGCAAAGGCGTCAAATACACATTTACCTTTGCACGTAAAGCTTTCAAGTAAGGGATCACCTATCGAGGAGAAAGACATGGCCTATATGGTAAATGTGTAATATGCTAGTGCAATTGGTAATTTGATGTATTCCATGATGTGTGCAAGACCCGATATTGCAAATACCGTCGGGATGGTTAGTTGGTATATGGCTGATCCAGGGAAATCGCATTGGGAAGCGATAAAGCTTATTTTGAGATACTTGAAAGGAACATCATCTCATGCTCTTGTTTTTTGCAGTAGTATGAAGAAGAATTGCAATAGTTTGTTATTGTGATTCAGACTACACCAATGATAGGGATTGGAGAAAATCAACTTCCGGATATGTCTTCACACTTGGTGGTACAGCTATAAGTTGAAGGTCAAGATTGCATACCGTAGTTGCTTTATCCACTACGGAGGCGGAGTTGATAGTCGCGGTGGAGGGGACAAAGGAAGCACTTTATTTGAAGCGATTGTTGTGTGACTGGGGCTTTGAACATAACAGTGTTGGTGTTCAATGTGATAGCCAGTGTGTTATTTCATTTGGTGGAGAATTTGACGTTTAGCTCACGACCAATCGTACAGAAGTGAAAGAGTCATTTCGGGTATCCATGAATGAAGATAAGCAAGTATATCTTTGGAAAGTACACACATGATAATGTACCGGATATGTTCACTAAGGCATTGCTAGTTGGGAAGTTCGAGCATTGCTCAAACTTGATTCGCTTATAGAAGTGCTAGGTGCCACGAGGTAGCACGGATGAGAGAGGAGCTTGATTTTGAAGGAGAAGGAGCATTAGTGAGAGGTTCAAATTCTTTCTTCTATGTATGTTCTCGTGTATACTCCCGAGTATGTTTGTCTTTGGTGAGATGAGTTTGGAGTTGGGTGTTTTCAACACTTCATTAACGGGTAGGCGCTTTGCTTAAACTCGTTGATGGAGTGCAATGGGCAGTGATCATTCCAGAACTCATTGGAGAAACACTCAAGCTTGTTTTGAAGGAGGTAAATGGCGGTATAGCACCATCAGTGTTGGTGCTGGACATGGATATAGTATCGAGGTGGAGTGTTGAAATTATTTGACACTATATATAGGTTGACTTGAAGTGGTGTAGCTTTGGAGCGAAGAAAACGTTCACAAATCGAGGATCGAATGAGGGAGATAAGGCTCCTTAGGTCAGACATCTTAGCCGGTTTAGATTTGATTTGTGATCAATTGATGGCATTTTGGTCTATTTTGTTGGGTTTATATTCTCCTATATAAGCTATTCTTCATATTTGAAAAAGGATCTTTATTGATAAAACTAAGGATTTCATCCCCACTAACTAGGGTTTAGGCAATTCCAATATTTTTCAAGTCTTATCTCTACAAAAATAGAATTTTCTTTGTGAGAAATTGTGATCATTGTAATCAGTCTCTTGTACTCTTCTCATTGGTATTAATAAAATCTTTCTTCAAGTGGACGTACACTAACAAGACATTAGTGAAACCACTATAAATTAGTGTGTGATTTAATTTATCATTATTGCTCTCTATATTTCTGGTCTTGTGTTTGTGATTGGTGTTTGGATTGATCGCGTTTGGGTTTGAGAAATTGATTAGTTTTTTTTGCATTTCTACCACAATCTAACTTATTTCTTGAAATATCCCACACCCCTTAGTATTCTCAAATAAGGTCATACTAAGTAATGTGAAGCGTTATAGGTATAAAGAAACAAATCACAGAGACTAAGACATAAAGGAAAAAACAACGAAAACTTTTATTTCTTCAATAAACTTATCATAACAAAACAATAAGTTACAAAACGTATATCTTCTTTAATCTCCGTTTAAATCAAAGTATACAATGGAATTCCCTCTCACGTACAACTTAGAAAAATAACATAATAAAATAATGTAAAGAGAAATTTGGCAGATAACAGGCTGAATCTCAGGTTTCAAATACTGTTCTTCACAAGCTATCAATACCATTCAACTTCTACCTTGTGAGCCTATCGGGGGAAAGAAAAAGGAAGAAAGAGGAGTGGATTAGACATAAAGCCTGGTGAGTTGTTATGATTACTGGCACGATTGATAAGCAAATGAAACAAATAAAACAGTGGTTCTAGTGTCAGATAACGTAAGTGTCTGTGTACACCAAAAGTGAACATAAAGGATGACATAAAAAGGTTACAAATAAGTTTTACATTTATCTTTCCATAGAACTTTGATTGTTTGCACTTTCGTGATTAAAGAACATGATATAATTAGGATGATTTTCCTAATACTATATATTGATCGGCTGTCATTAAACCATAGAGTAATAATCAATGCCAACTTGGAACTTGGGCTTATCAGGCCCGATCCATCAATGAAAAGACAAAGCATTAATCATAGGTGTCACAGTGTCATATTTTCCCTAGTCGGGTTGATGCACGCACACTGGATCGCCGAAATGCACCCGTACCCATCTCAGTTTGGACCATCTTACTACCTCCCACGACATGGTGTGTGCCCTCGCCTCCTTTATGAAACTGTATGTGACAAAAAAGGTATGTTGTATGATATGGATCCCCAACAAACAATTACTTGACTCAAATTCTCCCTTGATTTGGGCCCCGTGGAAACCATAGAATTTAGGCTTATAACCTACTTCATTTTTAAGTTTAATATTTATTAAGTCTAAATGTTTGCTCTTTTACCCTATAAACCGTAGCCATAGAATTATCTAATCACAAAGCCACCACAAAATTGTCTAATCACAAGACCACTATAGAATTGCCTAATCACGTGACCACCATAGAATTTTATTAGGCTCGTAACTTAATACCTTTTAAGTCAATATTTTCATATTAAGCCTAATTGTTCTTTTAACAATTTTTTGTTATATTCATATTTGCAAATAAACCACTTTTGTTTATTATGATTCTCCAGTTTATCATATTTATGCAAATATATGTTAAAGTTCATTTTTCTATCATAACCTGTATCATAGCCAATTCTGCAAACTTAATCAAGTTTGTTTATTACTAGTCCAACTTTCCTTTTTATTACAGTTTACATCGCTTTTCAAATTAGTCCCAAATTATCCAACCCAATTCCCATTACTCTAATTTAATCAGATTTTCCGAACATGCGCAGAATAAAAAATAATAATCAGTCGCATAAAATTAGGCGCATAATCAATGCCTAAATCAGTCATATACAACGTGTACAAATAAAGGATTAGCAATTAGGTATATAAATCTATGCCTAAATCAGTCGAATAAATATGCTTTTTAGGCATATTTGGGCATACCAAAATAAACTGCAAAAATCCGACAAAGAAGAGGGGAAAAAGACTGAGAATATTACTTACAGTAATTTGAATATTAATTAAATAAAATTGTAAGTAAATACAGAAAGAAACTGCAGAAAAATTAGAACAAACTGAAATTGTAAATAAACTGTAGGCAAAAGAACTATAAACAAAAATACAACTACTATTATTATTATTTACCAAACCTTGATGAAAAAACTAAATAATCATAAAACTCACCAAAATGCTTTCGCTTGTGGCCCTGGCAGAACCTCCAGAAGAAAATAAAATAGAAAATATTTTTATTTAATCTCAACCCCTAAAATTTAGATTAATGTGACCAATCTCCAAGAAGAAGACTAGCCTAAAATTTAAAATTAGCGTCACCTGTCTCCAAAGGAAAACTAGCCTAAGTAGGAAAGAGATGTGTTGTGAAGAAATGTGGAGGGATTGGAGGTTTATTTATAGGTGGAACAAAAGACCCGTGGCCGTTAGGTTTAGATTTTAATTTTGAGCCGACCATATCCTTGGGTCAATCTGGAATAGCCACATTAGCTAATCAGGGTCGCACAAATCAGCAACGAAAAGTCGAACAGAAATCCACTCATTTATTATGTTTTGTGTCTGGGAACTATATGTGCCAGGCATATATTGGGTCGACCCAACCACCAAGTGGGTCGACATATGGGTCGACCCACCCGAAATCTGGGTCGAACAATGGGTCGACCAGGGTGGATGCTGGGTCGGCCCATGAGATTTATCATATTTTTTTCCTGATTTAATTTTTGATTTGAATTTTAAACTTCGGATCGTCATAACTTCCTCATTTTAAGTCTGTTTCACGCAAGCCAAATATGTATCTGAAACAAAAAATCATAACGGACCAAATGACGCAATCCTCATTTCTAAATTCCCATAATTCTACAACTTTATTATTTAATTAATTTCTGTATCTTAAAATTTTGGGTTGTTACATTCTCACTAGCTTAAAGGATTTCATTCTCGAAATCTCTATGGTAAAAGAATGAAATATTCATTATCATCCAAATATCTACATCCATCTGCTCAAACATCGCCCATTAGCATTCATTTTCCTTAAGCTTTCTAATGCGATTTAAGTAATTATGCAATCGTGCAGTGTATAGGCCCTAACTAATGCAAAATATTAGGCGGTCTGCTAATTCAGTTGACTCTTTTTATTCAATCATGCTAGTTCCATGTACCAAATGTATGCAAAAAGCCCTAATGATAACATATAGTTTAATACATGCGCTTTAGTCATCATTCATATGATAAGATTCATTTATTACAATCATGGAAATAAAATATAAATGCACATATATCCATATGTATATATAAGTGCCCTATTAGCGGATCCCCAATAGTGTCTAGTATGTATATATGCATCCACTTGCAATTACTTGCAACCACTTGCGTACATCATACATAACATGCTCTAATAACATGTTTACAATGTATCATACCATCCGTAGGCTTAATCCTAAGATCCATCCTTTCCAAGGATATTAGAAGAAGACCTTAATCAAAATAAAAAGCTAATGCTAGGATATCAAGAAGGAAACATCTGTCAAAAGATCATGAGTAAGAAACTTGAATTCCTTGAAGAAACCTAAGTCGTTATAACTAGAAGTTCTCCCTATGAGGTAAAGGATTCCATTACTGAATTAACTAATGTTTCATCACAATTAACTCATGCTTTTCTCCAAACTCCCAATTTGAATGGTTTCTCTTATAACTACTGAGTTATTTTGACCACATTCGCTAGAGACCTTTTGTATCTTACCCATCTTAAATCCTTTAGGACAAAACATTCCAAGTTTTGCCATTTGCTTCCTCTTTGGGCCAGTTTAACATAGCAAAGTCGTTTGGTTTTAAAATTCTAGAGCTTGCTCTACCTTACAAGTACGGTCACCTTTTATCATATCCACAATCTGATTTCCAGACTTTACCTCTACTGCCTTGTGTTCCCTGTTAGTTCCACTTATATTGTCCGACTCCATAAGGACTAACTTCTTTTTCAATTTCATATATATTTTTTCAGAACTCCTATTACTATATTTTTTCAAAACTTCATTTGAAAAATCTTATTGAGATAATTTTATATTTATAAAGTCATTAATATTTCTTGAACGTATATATAGTTACTTTTATGAAATTCCCAAAAATACGAATTTCATACCAAAATACATATGCCCTTTAAAATTTCTGTTTCTAAAATCATATATGTATATGTGGAGTTTACTTTCAAAGCAATTCTACAAATTTCCTTTTTTATTCAAAACACATTTTTTTTTTCAAATTCTTTCATGGGAACACAAATATTCGTCATGCCATTAATCCCTTGAAATCTCTATATCCTTTTAATCATTTATCCACTAGACAAACTTTTGCTTACATCAATTTGGCGATCATCTAAAGATTTATCTTAACAAATCAATTCTTATAATGATGTTTTAACTTTATCATAAATCGTTTTTTTCAAATGGAATTTCTAGGATTCTCGTCTTATGTCCAAATGACGTAACCTCAATGAACACCAATTTCCAATCACAGAGTATAACTACCAAGGAATTCCTATAAAAACGCCAAGACATAATTTCAGGTTAAATCCTTTAAGATTCTTACCATATTACAAGGTATTTCCATAGAAGTTACATGAACTCTCATACCCAAAGGCCATGAACTTAATGTCAATTATATTCTTACTTTTACAAGGAGATCTCACAAAGCATTATATACTCGAATTCAATATCTCTTCTTTGTCTTAAGTTCTAATTCCTTATGTGGAACAACAAATCAACAATCCGTGGTTACTGAAATTTCAGATCTTTCCCTATAACAGGAAATGACCCCCACGACAATTGAAAATTTTAGTAGTTAATCTAAGGTAACCATTATTGTGGATCCTCTTACTCATGCTACCAGCAGGACTGATACTAAAATATTAACCTGAAGTCCTAAGAAAATTTCCCATTTTGTTTCCACAAAAGCTAAGCCTCTTTCGGTGATGTAGGTTGAGAAAATTTTCATCTTGGAAGTACTTTCAATACAATTAATAATGACCCACTAATCCAAGAAAATTTCTTACTTTCCTAAAGCAATACTCAAAGAACTTGGTCTGTGGCCTATGTGCTTATAAGGTACTAAACACCCAATTTATCCCTTTCCATTCTTTGTTTAGACTAACATGTCATCAACAAAAGACCCCTACAAAATAACTTACAGAATCTCACCAATCATCCTCCCACATAAGTCAATAACAAGGGCTAGGCACAAGCTAGCCCAAAAGATATGGTAACTGCTCTTAAAATCCATCAGATTTCTATAAACAATTTCGTCTCTATTTTTCCCATCACTCAGAACATGATGGAAATCACATGCAGAGAAATTTAGTTATGAGGAGAAATCTAGCTTTTAAAAATTAATCAAAAAGACCATCTACATGAGTCGACGAGACATGTTTCTTCCAAAACAATTCACTTATGATTACCACTGAGCCAAATGGACTATCCATTACTGTAGCAAAGACGAGTAATACCTCTCACCCAAAAATGTTTACTCTTACCATTACTTTTTCAAAAGTTCCTTCATTTCCCAAAATCTTTCTACTACGGCTGCAGTCCAACGACGACATATTCAAAACACATGTGAAAAGTTCTCATCACAAGTACTCAATCTACCTGAAATAGGTCTAAGGAGTAAAATAATCCATTTCCATAGATCCTTCACAGGTTAATAGTACAATGCATCTCCTATGCGTACCCCCAAGAAACTACCCCCTCTCACATCTGAGATGGTTCATCATATAGCTAACCTTCCTAAACTTCAAATCAGTTCGCACACAGTAATGCCACAAGAATAATACCACATCCACAAAATATTATAGTCATAAGAATGAAACGCAGTTCTCTCTTATTTCCATATAACCATATATTTTACCGATAATGCTACAAATCTAGCATTGTTATCCAAAATCAATATCTCTTCTAGGAGGTAACCTTTTAACCTCTTCCAACACACTGAAGATATAACACAATGGGAACTGAATCGATATCACTTAGAGATGCATTAAGGAAAAATATAGGAAAATCGACATGACTGACCACTCGGACCGCCAGAAATCTCAAGAGCTAGTCCACTACATATCCTAGCGTGACAATTCACCTCTTTCAATCAAAATTGCCCATATTTAGCTAACTAATCCATCCTCCAAATTTTCCAATATCAAAAGCCTTATAATATAAGCATCTCAGTCAAACTCTACTACCAATGAAGAAATCAGAGATAATCAACTATGTGGCTAAACTATCTAGACACAAAACCAATCATACCTGGAAATACCCCAAACATCTCCTAAATCAAGATTTCTAGTTTCAAACCCCGACTCATAATAGATAATAATGTCAATCCCCCTATGGAGTTAAGAAACTACTACTAGGCCTAGAAAAGTGAAAACAACCAACTAATGCTATTACAACACATCAAGGATTTAATATATCTATAAAGGACATCTTCGTTAGGCTTATAATAAAGATAACCTACACGGCTTGTCTAATATTGACGGGGCTATGGCTCCACGCAGTCATCCCCAACTCGCGAATCAAAGGTAAAGGAACGAAATACTCCTAAAAAGATATGATAGGAGAACTAGAAAGAAATATAGATAGATAACATCTCTTTCACCAACCCTTACCCAATTTCATTCCTCAATCCTTTTGACCAGTATCTTTCTTATAACCCTCTTGGCCTAATGCCACATCAACAATTTCCTCATTACAGCTAATAATATCCTCTTGAATCTTTATAGCAATGCTCATAAGGTTATCACGCTATCCTTGTCCTCTAAGGATATCTTATTCATTCTTAGCCCTACTTTATTTATGTGATGTAGTATGTTTCTCTTTTCCTCGAAGACTAAGCTAAACGGGTTTATCATAAGTCAGAACTTTAACCTATAAAAATTTAAGGTTTCTATACACATAGGAAAGCCTAAATAGGTTGTTCTATAAATAACCCAGTGAATACAAGAGAGAATAGGACAAGGAATGGAGATGTACTTGAGGAGATTTTTATAAAACTTTTGTTTTTAGGGATACCTTTTTGTTTTGAAAATCTAATTTTCCTTTAGAAAAATACCATATTTTAAAACAACTTTTGAGAATACTGTAACCTAAGGCTTTGATATCAAATGAAACTCCCACATCCCTTAGTATTCCCAAATAAGGTCATACTAAGGAATGTGAAGCGCTGTAGGTATAAATAAACAAATCACAAAGACTAATATTCACAAGACAAAGGAAAACAATTGAAACTTTTATTTCCTCAATAAACTCATCGTTACAAAACAGTAAGTTACGAAACATATGTCTTCCTCAATCCTAGTTTATATAGAGTATACAATGGAATTGATCTCAAGTACAACTTAGAACAAAAACATAATAAAATAATGTAAAGAAAAAATTGATGGATAACAGGTTGAATCTCAAGTCTTGGATATTGATCTTCCCAAGCTGCCAATGCCATTCAACTTCTACCCTGTGAGTCCATTTGGGGAAAAAAAGAAAGGAGGAGGAGTGAGTCAGACATAAAGTCCGGTAAGTTGTTATGATTACTAGCACAAATGATAAGCAAGGGAAACTGATAAAATAGTAGTTCTAGTATCAGATAAGGTAAGTGTTCATGTACACCTACAGTGAACATATAGGATGGCATAAAAAGGTTACAGATAGGGTTAACTTTTTCACATTCCATAGAGCTTTGGTTGTTTGTATTTTCATGATTACATAACACGATATAATTAGGATGATTCCTAATACACTAATCGACTGTCATTAAACCATAGAGTGATAAATTATGCCTATTATGAACCTTCGGCTTATCAAGCCCAACCCATCAGCAAAAAGACAACATTAACCATGGGTGTCACAGTGTCTTATTTCCCTAAGTCGGTTCGATGCACACACATTTAACCAACAAAACGCACCCATACCCACACAGTTTGGACCATCTTGCTACCTCCCACAACATGATGTGTGCCCTCACTTCCTTTATGGGATTGTATATGATTAAAAGGGCATGTTGTATGATATGGATCCCAACAAACAATTATTTGATGCAAATCCCCATTGATTTGGACCCCTATAGAAACCATAGAATTTGGCCTTATAACTTAATGTCATTTTTAAGTTTAATATTCATTAAGCCTAACTATTAGTTCATTTACCTAGAAACCATAACCATAGATTTGCCTAATCACAAGGGCACCACATAATTGTCTAATCAAAAGGTCACCATAGAATTTCCTAATCCAATGCCACCATAGAATTGCCTAATCAGAATGCCATCATAGAATTTTCTAATCGCAAGGTCATCATAGAATTGTCTAATCACAAGGCCACTATAGAATTTTATTAGGCTCGTAACTTAATACCTTTTTAAGTCTATATTCTCATATTAAGCCTAATTATTGTTTTAACAATTTTCTATCTTATTCATATTTACAAGTAAACCATATTTGTTTATTATGATTTCCCAATTTATCATATTTTCGCAAATAAATGTTACAGATCATTTTCTATCATAACGTATATCATAGCCGATTTTACAAACTTAATCAAGTTTTTCTATTATCAGTCCAATATTCTCTTTTCATTACAGTTTACTTCACATGTTAAATTAGCCCTAAATTATCCAGTTTTGTTTCCATTATTCAAATTTAATCAGATTTTCCATATGTGTTGTGACCACCACTGTAACGATTCGACTTTCGCCCGGACCTAATCGATCACAAAATCGACTAAGATCGTTCAAAACCCGAATACGCTAACTCTGGGAATACAACACATTAGAACAAATACCAGAAGACTTTTATAAACATTATAATAATGTTACATCAGAGTACAGAATATATCAGAGTACATCGATAAAATACAGCGGAAGATAAATTACAATAAATGTAATACAAGGTAGCGAAAATAAACGAACCGATACAGCGGAAGTCTATCAATGCTTTGGACACAGATTTAAGCTTCGATCCAGAATCCTGCTCAATATATCTGCAAAATAAGCTACTCGACAGCCCGTGTGGAAAAGGGGCACCCGAGTTTGCAAAGTGAAACAAACTACGGGTCAGTCATGGGATTGGTATGAGAAATCTTTACTTAACTTATCTAGTAATAAGGCTAATCATAGGACCACGCCGCTAACGTGGAACGGGTTTACTCCATTGGATTACCAGTGCATAAATAAAGTAAATCGTTTAAAACAACGCAGTGTTTTTTAGAAAAATGAAACCATTATAAGACCCAGGTCCCATCACACAATGCAACGAAAACCGGAGGATAGAGTTTTACCTTATAATGGTCAAAAATGCTTAATACGATAAAACGGATTTGATATTATTATTAGTGTATATATGTTTCAAAAACATTTCAATCATAATGTATCAATTATAAATGACATAGCTACCATATATTATGTCGCCAAACTAGTTCTACAATCAAAACCACATGGTGTCGTATTGGAAGTTGGATTTCCAGCATGAGTCAAGGCTAGGAACGATCTCCTTACCGATTCGAGACACTCTAGCAATGTCTCAATCACATCTACGGGCAACCCTTGGATACTGCAGGGCTGGTCCATAAATAACGTTAGTGGATTGACCTATAAAATGGTCACAATCGACCAATAAATCTGAGGTGCCTCATTCCATCAACCACATAAGTAAAAATGTCGGGCCTTGTAAGAACCCTAACACCACTTCTAGCTAGAAAGAAACGTGTGCACTCCCTGCGTTCCCTTGTCCCGTTTCTGACTCTTACTGGGCTGTGAGGCTCGCGAGGTAACGTTATACACAAAGCTATGCCGAAATAGGCTATGCTTTGATCATCATCCACAAGGCTCCGCTTTACAACAAAAGCCTTGATATTTTGCATCTTAGCATGCCACATTGACAATTGACGCCACGCGATTGATAACTACCAATATATAACCTTTGAGCTCGTGCGTCTCAAAGAAGGGTGTTAAGAAAGAGAATAAATTCTCCGCTACCACACACACACATATATATATATATATATATATTAAATAGAAATCAATTTAATTTACATGGAATGAAATCTAATGTCAGACACACATCCATTTACAAGTCTGTTCCGGGTCTGAACGAAACCGGAGTCACCTTATTCCTCGTCCCGTATGTCCAATACGGAAGAGAGGTGCTCGCTTATCCGGACAATCAACAAGTACGTCTGGATAACTACCACTGTAACCCTTTCAAGGCATCAACTCCTATCAAAGACATCAGTAGTCATCCATTCGATGTGAAGATTGACGGTCTTCAACCACTGTCTTCATCTTCGACTTTTAATCGTCGCAGTAATTATTCAGAATGGGTTATACCCGGTCTTTCCGAATAACTCGCGTACTTTAAAATCAAAAATCAAGTGTTATAAAAACACATCAAATGCCTAATTCCAATTCAGAATATTCTTTCAATAAAATATTCACCTTATTCTATCAAAGATAAATTCTTTAAGTTAATCTTAAATCTTTCTTTTAAAGATTTATTAAAACTCCAATTTGGTTTTAAATTAAAAAAAATCATTATTTAATTATTATTTAAATTTAAGGAATTAACCTTGTCTTTAACTAGGTTAAAGAACTAATGTCATTTAAAACACAGTTCACGGTAAACCCAAAATCATCTTCCATAAAATATGGAATTTTCACAGAAATCAAATCAATATATAATCGATATAAATTTCTGTATCTAACCAATAATATAAATGGAATAATGGTAAAGCCTCTTAAATTACATATATAGTATCGGTCTTCTTTTACAGAAGTTTATCCCGATTATTATTAAATCGAATTCCATTCAATTCCAATTTAATATATTAAATTGGAAAACTTTTCTTTGGAAAATTACCGTTTCATCTTAATAAAAGATTTATAAATTCCATTTAAATATTAATAAAAGATTTATAAATTCAAAATTATAATTTCACTGTTAATTGGGATTAAAGAACAAATGTCGTTTAAAACATAGTTCACGATAAACCCTCAATCAACTTTCATCTTAATGCTTAATTAAAACATTAATTAATTAGTAAACTTCTTTAAATCTAAATTAAAAGATTTATTCTTTTCACACGGGGTTTAAGAACAGTGTTATTTAAAACACCATTCACGACAAACCCAAAATCCAATTTATTTTATTTAATCCCAAATAAAGATTAATTAATTGGAAAACTCCATTAAATCTTGATTAAAGATTTATTCTATTTCTTTATTAAAATAATGTTTTCAAAATATTAGATTTTGGAAATTACTACTTTTAATTCTATTCATTACAAAATGAATAAAGACGATCGATAAACCCGTTCGGGTTAAAATGGCTTTTCAACTTATAATGGGCTAAATAGTCCAATTCGTTACCATGTCCATTTATGATTTATAATGGGCTAGACCTCCCACATTAGGCCTACAACTTGTGGATGCTGGACATGCCGGTCGGGTCCGGGCAGACTTATCCCACAAATTGGGCTTAACCTCGTGTCATAGCCTGCTTCGTATTTGCGCACTTAGACCCCTCACATTAGGTTCAACATTAGTGGCTGCTGGATACGCCGGTCGGGTCCGGGCAGACTTCCACCACAAATGCAACCTAACCTCGTGTCAAAAGTGCAATTATAATTAATAATTGTAATTATTTCACCGAAAAATATTCATTATTTTAAACTATTCTTTATTTAAAATATCTTTATTCTAAAATATTCTTAATTTAAAATATCCTTTATTCTAAAATGTCCTTTATACTAAATTGTTATTTATTTTATAATATTCTTGTTACCAAATATTCTTTATTTCTGAATTGGAATGTGACTCAACCAATTACCATATAAGTTCATTTATATGGTTTTCATACATTGCATATTTATAACAATAATGAGAAATAGTCAATAAACAATCCATTCACATCCAGAGTGAAATTTTATAATTGTGATGAGCGTTATTTATTTGATTTTTTTTTTTAATTTTCAAAAAAAAAAATCAACTAAATAACGCTCATCACAAATTGTCAATCCATCGATTGACAACATCTAAATATTGGGACTAGTGTGTGACAAATGTCATCCCAATACCCGTGTGGGGTTTTCAAACAACAACAGTCTACATAAATAAATCATTGGTTAATAAATTTAACCAATTATAATTCAGTTTGAATTATTTTCTATTTAACCAATTTTCACTATTAAATTATAAATAAATATTTATAATTTAATTTCAACAAAACATATATTTTAACAAGTAATTGTTCTTGTCTAACATGATAAAGGTGACATTTTTATTTAATATGTACATAATCTATATAAATGACATTTTTATTTAGCATGAACTTATTCTACATAATTGACATTCATTCTAATATAACATTATTCTACATAAATGACATTTATTCTAATGTGGCATTATTCTACATAAATGACATATATTCTAATATGGCATTATTCTACATAAATGACATATATCCTAATATGACATTATTCTACATAAATGACATTTATTCTAATATGACATGTTTAATAATAATGATATTATTGTTCTAATAGGATATTTCTAATAAAAGTGACATGTTTAATCTAAATAAACATTTTAACTAAAATGTTATTTTTAATTTAAATAAACATTTCTATCTAAAATGATCTCTTTATTCTAATATAACATTTTCTAACAAAATGTTCTTTTTATTCTAATGTACATTTTCTAACAAAATGTTCTTTTTATTCTAATGTACATTTCTAACAAAATGTTCTTTTTATTCTAATGTGCATTTCTAACAAAATGTTCTTTTTATTCTAATGTATATTTTCTAAATGAATATTATTTTTATAGCAACCTAATGTTTTTAAATAAATGACATTTATAACATATCTTTATTCTAATAAATGACAATTTAATATTGTCAATCCTAATTCAATAAAAGATGACAAGTTTATATTGTAAATTCTAATTCAATAAAAGGTGACAAATTTTATATTGTCAGTTCAAATTTTACAAAATAAATAAAAGTGATGACTACCTACTATTAACAATTATCTTACTAAACAAATTGACATAAAAGAAGAATACAATGAAAATTATAATTTTCATTGTCAAATCTAGTTAATGAAAACAACTTACAATAAAAATGAAGTTTTATCGTCAAATCTTTTTAATGCAAAACAAATGACAACAAAAATGTGAACTTTATATTCTAATCTTTTTATTATAACAAATTGACATTAAAAATATAAACTTTAATAACTATACTTTTTATTGTAACAAATCGACAATAAAAATCTAATCTTCTATTTCAATTCTTTTTATTGTAAACAAATGACAATAAAAATCTAATCTTCTATTTCAATCCTTTTTATTGTAAACAAATGACAATAAAAATCTAATCTTCTATTTCAATACTTTTTATTGTAAACAAATGACAATAAAAATCTAATCTTCTATTTTAATACTTTCTATTGAAAACAATGTTACATAAAAATGTAATCTTTTAATTCTATTCTTTCTAATGAATATTACATAAAAATGTAACCTTTTAAATCTACTCTTTTTATTACATCTAAAATGTCAATAAAATTGCAACTTTTAAAATCTATTCTTTTTATTGTCTCTAATTTGACAATAAGAATATTTCTTTTAAATCTAATCTTTTTATTTGAACAACTTTGACGTTAAAATTATGTTCTTTTTAGTTGAAAAGAAAATGACAACAAAATATGTTCTTTTTGCATTTTAACTAATTGAAAAATAAAACTGAAATCTCTTATTTCAACTCTAATTCATTTACAAGAACCATATTTCATGTAAAAATAAAAAATGAGATTTTTATTGTTAAGTTAATTCCAATGTTCACGTGCCAAAATAAAGATGAAATCTTTAATCTAAAATAATCCCATGTTCATGAATCAAAATAAAGACGAAATCTTTATTCTAACTCTCAATCCCAAGTTTATGTATTCAATAAAAACTATATTTTTATGAATAAATCACATCAATATTAATGGATTTAAAAATAAAAGTTGAAATTTTTATTTCAATCAAATCTGTACGTATGGATCTAAAATGAAAGACATAGATCTGAATGACAGAAGGTAAATCTGGAAAATAGAAGAACGATTTTACTGTAAACTATAACCGTATCCATAGATCTAAAATATGATTTTATTTTAGATCTGTATTTAACCGCAACTAGAGATTCAACAAAAAAAATGAAATTTCATCGTAGATTTAGCAATTTATGAACATCATAATATACCACAAGCAACAATCAATAAATTCTAAATCACAAACATCGCAGATTTAAATCATTAACCTACATACAATGATTTTAAAAGCAAGAAAAATAATTAAATTATAATCAATTATTTAAATCAGAAATGTCACCTTGTTTGAAGCGGATCTAAAATTCTAAAGGGTTAAGAATCTGTTCCATCGCGAAGATATTTCCACCACGATTCCAACGCGACTGATTTTGCAATTTTCTAACAACGTATGCAAAAGTTATGATAATTATTTTCATTCGATGATTAAATAATTAATTAAATTAAATAATAACCTTTTAATCCACCCTTAATAATGTTTGAATTAAAACGCTGCATCATCTTCGTCTCCCTTCCGTCGAACTGAACCCAAAAAGCCGGCCTCCTTCTTTGAAAGTCGCGCCACCCACTAGTCTCTTTTTCGATCATCACCTTTGAAGTTGTTCATCTCCCTTTGCTCTTCGTTTTGCCTTTGCAAAATTTCGAATTTCATAGAGTGGATTGAATTATCTTAAGGAATGAAAATCGGAGGAGATAGGCCATTGAAGAATGAGGGTGGCGGCTTGAAATTGAAATTAGGGCATCCATTTAAGATACAGGTCTATATAATAATATATATTAAATACTATTTAATTTAATAATTGTTTATCTTATTTTTTTTATCTTGTATTTATAAAAGGTATAAAACATGGCATATACGTATATGAAAGGAAGGGAGAGAACATAAAAGAATTGGAGGATATGAATGAAACGCATGTGGCAATTTTTATCATTATGTTTTTTTTTTCTTCTTGTCATGAATGACGCACCTCTAATCTCCATTGAATATAATTTCAAATGTTATTTATTTATTTTATGAAAGAGGCAACTTTTTTTTAAGATTTTATATTTCACTAATATTATAATAGCGATGCTTTTGTCTAACAAAATATATTTTTAACCAACTAATGAATACTTTATTTCATGACCATTTTATATATCACATATATGTATGTTCATATATCGTATATGTATACTTTCATACAACGCCTATACATATTTTCATTTAATGTCTATATATGTTTTCACAGAACACTTATATAGTTTATACAAAGCATATATATATTTTGTATACGGCCTACATACGTTAAAAATCGCATTTTTAACGAACTAGTAATTTTTCCTTAGCATGACTATTTTTTTATATAGCATATTTACGTTAAAAAAAAATCATATTTTAACGGTCTAATGATTTTTCTATGATGTGTCTATATTATGTGACTCATATATATGTCAAGGATATTATTTTCAATCAACTAGCATTTATTTCATTTTTCTTGTGTGTCTCATCGCATATAGTAGGTTACAAAAGAATTAAATTAGTTGACTAGGCATGATGGGACAATATTTATTCAAAATTCAAAAGTAAAGAACAATGAGAGAGAGAGAATAAATGGAAAGAGATGAATGCTAGATTAATGCTAATTATTAGAAAGTTTGCAACTTTTCAAATTTCAAAACATATAGTATTAAATACCATGCGTTATCACATAGATAACATTTAAAAGTTTTACGAAATACATATATATAACAAAATGGAGAAGGAGATTTAAAGTGATGTAGATTTAAGAAATGAGAATATAAAATAAGATACATGTAAACAGAATGTAGGGAAGTAAATTAATGAATGTAGGGGAGGCATTGAAAACGAATGCAGCCATTAACATTTTAAAATTCATTAATTAATGATCGTTACACTTTGGATAAACAAGGAAAGTATTATAGATGACATTTAAAAAAAAAAATCTAACAATGACAAATTTACAAAATGACATTTTTCTCTAACAATGCCTATTATATCATAATGACATTTTTTTCTAACAATACTTATTATAACATTATGGCATTTTGTTATAATTTCATATTTTTTTATATCAACCTATCAGCATATATAAATAACACCACAATTATATTTAATTTTTATTTACTTTAATAATTTAAAATTTAAAATTCTGACGCATTTTCTGTCAAAATTTCTTAAAATAAAATTTTAAATTGGTTCTGATTTTCCGGGTTATTACAACCACCCTACACTTCCAACACCTATATAATGCGCTTTAGTGGTGTTCAATCAAGGTTGAAGTAGGAAAAGTAACCCAAAACCTATCGTATATATCACAGTGCATGGAACAAAATATAATATCAACATAGGATAGGTATAAAAATAGGCGAGATGGTATATAAGTTGAAAGTTGAATCATAAGTATCAGAGTAATAGATTCACATCATAGCATAAAATCTAATGAGTCATACATAGATAAATCTCCAAAATATTGTCTCTAAACCAAAACACTACTATGTCCAAAGTAGTGAACAACGAAAATTAACAAGGATAAGAGTATATATAATATATGTAAGCCTCCTTCTCACCTACAGATAGCTACATAAACTGTCTCAAGTCTGCTCATTTAAGAGCACCCAAAGTAATAAGAAGCAATGCATAAAAACCCAAGTCAGACAAATTTTGATGTGAGCGATAATAATCTCAATCAATAAATAGAGTGATAACACAAGTATGAACAATCATACCTGACCTATACCTGCATCCAAAGAGTTAGCACATATGACCATGTACTCTACTCAATAGTAATCACAACACTGAGTGTAAAAGGTGTGTGTGACATAATGATACCAAACATCTAATCATAACATCCATTCTAACGATCACACACTAAATGCGCCAGTTATATGGGCTCGCTCGGCCCACAAGGTGCCCATTCCTTGACACTCGGAGGTCTAGAAACCAAGGCATACTGATTAGTACAACCCAAGATGATGAACCAACACTAGGTCTAAGTATGGGTCCATAGATTTCCTCGCACCAGAAACAATCTCCCGGCACTAGGAGAAAAAGGTCTCGCACTAGTCCAAATGAACCACACACCAACTGTCCCTTCTTTTTGAGTACCCATGTAGATCTTACGTGTCGATGATCCCTTTGCATACGTACCCATAGCAAAGTCCAACTTGAATGTTACCACCAATGGTTCCCATCTGAATCCTAGGTGATAATTTCCTATTTAAACAATCCTCGCATCTCAGGCTTAAGCTGGTCATATTGGAGTTCATCTTCCGAAGTACGCGATCGCCGTCACGCAAAAATGCCATGTTATGTACCACCATACATAACCCTCTTTCCTCGCTACCTTTTCGATCGGCCTATCCGCAGTTCGACATAGTCAAACCATACTTGATCACCATATTCGGATCTACGTATTTGATCCAGACTTGGTCACTATATCTGGATATACTTAGTCGATCAAGACGCAGTCATCGTACCCGGATTGACTTAGTTGATCCACACTTGTTCGACCCAAATTCGGATCGACATAGATGATCCGGAGTTCTCTCCTCTTCTATTACTTAGCCAATTCCCCTCCTTCCTAGTTGAACCGAAAACACCTTCCTCAACTTAACCGAATTTGTAAGTGCCATAACTTGGTCTCTGTAACTCCAAATGACTTGAAACTTAGCCTAGTGCCTTATGGGACCTTCCTTGTCATCCCCATAAAATTTCATGTCGATCCGAGTAAGAACGATCTGGCTTGGTAGCCTAGCCGGAGATAGTCGAATCGGAATCTGTTACATCTTTTAAAGTTATTTAAAGCATCATATTTCTCCATTCGATGGCGTTCGAATCCATCCAAGCATTCCTAAACAATGTCTGAACATGCAAAATGTACTTAAACAACATTTAGACCACCCAAACAAGATTAAATACCTCAAAGAAGCATATATTCCCTTAACCTCTTAAGTTCTCATTTCACAAATCATGTCGAAATCAACCCAAACTTACATATGTCACAATGTGATTAATAACGATTTATAAGCATTTTCCTATATTTTTATGAGATATTTACATGTTAATCTCCCCTAATTAAAGAGTAAGAATACTATTTTACTCACCTTAATCACCTAAGATGTATTAGATCCAAGATGAAGATGATCTGGCTCAAATTCCAATGTGTTGAAGCATCTTTTGTCTTGTTTTGGTTTTGATTTGACTTGATATTCACTTAATAAGGTTGTTAGCTAATTAAAGTATGGATTAGTGGTAGTTTAGGAGGGTGGAGTCCATTAATAGTGTTTGAATCTACTTTAGAAGTTGGGAAAATGAATAGGAGACGATTTTCCTATCCCTTCTGCCTCCACAAGTCATCAAACCCGAAATGGGTTGTGGGTTTAACTTGTTAATGACCTAACCAGCCCAATTAAGTTGCCTAATCCTCTTCCAACCTTGTTTTAGCCATTACTCCCAAACATTTAATCCTTTTCTTTAATGGAAACTCTACGAAATGGGAAATCATCATCCGAATTTAATGGAAGTAGTTTCAGGTTTAAATCCCTTGCCAATCAAAAGTTGTGGGCAATAGAAGATTCGATAAGGGTAAAATGGTCACATTAAAATCTGATAAGAATAGTGAAGATAAGAAATGATCCTAATAGTCATTCCCCGAAATTATATAGTCATACGACCTCATACATAAAATATAAATATTCTACATCCCTTTGATATGTAGAATATGGGTCGTAACATTGTTTTCCCTTAACAAATTTGCCCTCAAAATTCCTTAAATAATAAGTAAAATTGTTCCACATGCCTTGTAACAGCCCGCATTTTACGTATCAAAGGATCGTAAAATATTTTTATTTAATTCCATGAGGGTTGGATCATTCTAATATTTTGGTATGTTGTTTATAGGGATGTAGGACATGTCCATAATTTTTTACCAATTTTATTTGTGAGCATTTTGCCCCTATCAGTCTTGTACAGGGCATAACTTTTGAGTGGGATTGAACAGATGATGAGGTCGGTTTCATTGGAAAGGAAATGGTGTTGCCAATTCCGTAGAGTGGTCACATTAAAGATTTGGTTCAACGGTTTGGGAGGAATCGTTGTTTTATGTTTCACAATTTATGTTCAGGATTTTAGAGCCATTGATAGGCTGATTTGAGGAGGCCCAATTTATCTTCATTCTCTCAATTGGTTGAGCTCGTGATCCTCCTTTCTAAATCAAATACACCTTTCCACCATTAAAATTCTAGATCTACATAAGAGAATCGAAGGTCTACATCATTTGTGTAACGACCCGCATTCTACGCATCATAGGATCGTGGAATATTTATTTCTTTCACATATGAAGTCGTATGGTCATGTAACTTTGGGAGACGACTATTGGGGTCATTTCCCATGTTCATGATTTTTGTCGATTTTTAAATGACCGTTTTGCCCCTAGCTGATCTTGTTTTGGCCATAACTTTTGATTGGAAAGGAATTTTGACCTAAAACCACTTCCATTAGATTCGTTTGATGGTTTACCTTTCCGTAGAGTGGTCATAATAGCCAAACGGACTTACCGTTTGGGAGATATGGCTGAAATAAGGTTTGGAAGGTGGAAAACTGCTTAACCGGGCCAAATAGGATGATTAGTGAATAGGCCCATAACCCATTTCGGGATTAGGGTTATGGGAAGGCTGAAATGAGTTAGAGAATCATTCCATTTCAGTTTTGAGCGGCCACTTTCCTTCTTGAAACCCTAGTAATGGCCTCCACCTTCTAATTTCATCCCAAATCGTCTCTAATCACTTTCTAATCGAAGATTAAGCAAAACTACATCAAATCAAGGGAGGGTAGCACCAAATCAGAGAGAGAGAGCTGCTGGAACACATAGGGATTGGATCCAAATAAGAGATTATTTCAGATCTAAAGTTTGTTTGTGGCTAAGGTGAGTGATTTGCATAGTTCCTCACTAATTAGGCTAATTAAAGGTAATTAGTGTTAATTAGCGAATTTAAACATGATAAAATTCTGGAAAAATGTTCATAAATTCTTTAATGATGTTTTATACATCTGATATGAATTTGGGTTAATTTGGTTAAGTTTTACTAATCCCATCACTAGTTTCACCTAAACATGCTTAAGGGGAAAATATGGGGTTTTGGGTATGTTTGATCCATTTTAACCTATCATGTTGATGTTTTGATGTTTGTGGTTGATTATGCATGTTGCTATGACTGTATGATATGCTTTGTGATTGATTTCAATAGTTAGAATGGTCGAAAACGTCGTCGAATGGCGTAAAATACTCGCTGGAAAGGTTGCAGGAAAAGTGCAGGCTCTGGACCGGATCAGATCGGATATGGGGGCTCGGATCGGATAAGTGAACTGGGCAAGGGATTCGATCGGATCGGAACTTGACACTTGAGAAATCTGGCAGAAAGGAAGGCCATGCTAGCAATATTGGGATCGGATCGGATAAAGGAGGGGGATCGGATCGGCTCAAGGAGGAGGATCGAAGCGGCTAAAGGAGGAGGATCGGATCGGAACAAATGAAGGGCGAGGGAGCTGATCGGAGCGGAAGCATGAGCTGGATGGGAGATGGCACCCGACCCGACCCGAAGTGAGACAACCGACCCGAACCGACGCGATGGAGTGGACCCGAACCGAACTGTACCAGAGGAGGACCATGAACTGACGCAACGGAGTGAACCCGACCCGAACCGATGACTTTAAGGGGAATCCGACCCGACCCAGTATTGACCAATAACCCGAGATGCAACGGTAGTCCAAATGGAAGTTAGAGCTCAGGATCCAGTTGGGAACCAATGAGTTCACTTCATGGTTGGGCTTTGCTGCGGGACGTGTGCAAAGGGGTTGTCGGTATTCATAACTTTGGTTCACCACTGAGAGATGGATGGTGGGCTTGTAGTGATAGTTACACGGGATTGGATTCCGTCATGGCCCAAAGTATTAGGTGACCAAAGTAGTGGATATCGTATACTTTACGCACTGAGTGAGGGATGTGAAGATGATTGCTATGTTTGATTGTTTGATACCACTATGATATGCACACCCCCACCCCCGTATCTCTTACACAGTATGTTAGTGGCACCTTAGAGTATTGTACGGTATGTAGTGCTAACTCTTTGGTTGCAGGTCCAGGTTCAGGATCAGGTATGATTGGATTATACCTGTTATTATTCTGTTTAGATGCTTATCGCTCATACCAGGGTTTATGTCTGACCCAGAGTTTTATGTCTCCTCTTATTACTCTGGGTGCTCACACGAGCAGACTAGAGACAGGTTAGCTGATGATGCGCGAGTAGCTGATTCGGAGGCGAGCATGAGGCTTTCACGTATGATATATAGATATTCTCCCTGTGTCGTTGGTGGTCGCTACTTGGGCATTAGTAGTGTCCCTCCTTTATTTTGCTTTTGCTTTGAGACAGTTTGAAAAGTTGTAATAAGCTGTATTTTGGATTTCCGCTGCTATGATGCTTAGTTCTGGTTTTCAGCTTATGCACTGTCTCTTCTGTTTTATGTCAAGTATGTTATTATTATATTTTGTTCTATGCGCTGTGAGACATTCTACAGGTTCTTTGTTCGTTCACTCTCTTCTTTCTTTTCTTCTGACGATCCATCCCGTGCTAACTGGACATGTGTACAGCGCACTTTTGGAGTAAATGTCGGTTGGTACGGGGCGGGCCGTCACACTTGGTATCAGAGCACTAGGTTGCGTAGTTAACCTTGGGAAAGACACTAGGGAGAGATATTACGTATATGAGAGCGCGTATTTGTGATTACTTTGGTTTTCAAAAGCTATATATATACTATTATTAGTATAGCTAAGGATGAAGTCGTATTGCACTAGCACCACTATGGGGTCGTTAATCGTTTTCTCTTACAGATTGAACGATGAGTAGAGACACCAGGGGTGCTGGTAGAGGGACCAATCATGGGAATGCTCCTGACATGAGGACAATGTTCACCAACTTCATGAGGGAGATGCTTAGGGATGTTCAAGGGGCAGTTCCCAATCCCGGAAATGGTGGTGGTCCAGTAGTGCAGGCGCCTGGGGTCGATTTCGCCAAGTTGTGCAAGGATTACACTAACCTTGGTGGGAAGCCGTTCCACGGAACGGAGTCGGCCACAGATGTTCAGGATTGGTTGGATAGCTGTGATCGTATCTTCGACGACTTGGGTATTGAGGATGCGATGAAGAGAAGGCTAGCGTCTCGTCAACTGCAAGGGCGAGCGATGAATTGGTGGAATGCCATTAGAACAGCTACTCCAGAAGATCAAGTTACTTGGGATCAGTTCAAGGCTCGTTTTAGCGAGAAGTTTATTCCAGCTGCCCAGAAGTCAGTGTTGTTTAAGAGATTCTTGGAACTTAAGCAGAATGGTAGGGCTGTCTCAGAGTACATCACTGAATTCGACACTTTATCGAAATATGGATGGTCCCTTATCGATACAGTCGAAAAGAAGAATGAGAAGTTCATAACTGGCTTGGATGGGTACTTGGGGGAAAGACTTATAAACCATATCGATGAGACGTTCGAGTCTATTGTAGGAAAGGCATTAAGGTCAGAGAGCCTTTTCCCTAAGTCGAAGACCGAAGTTGCTATTGCATCTACAGAGGAGCCAAAGCCGCAAGCAGACGGTGAAGGCAAGAAGAATTCTCAGAACAAGAGGAAGCAGAACCCGACCAAGGATGGTCAGAATAAGAAAAATAAGAAAGATGGCGAATGCTTTAGTTGTGGCAAGAAGGGCCATTATGCCAGAAATTGTCGAGAAAAGACTGGGGAAAGGAAGTGCATTAACTGCGGCCAGGCGGGACATCACAAGGATGATTGCCCAGAACCTCCTAGGGAGAAGCAGATTGTGAAAGCGTATGCTATCAACGCTGTTCCTTCTTCGTCGAATGCTCCAAGTGCGGCGCAGAAGGGAAAGGGTGTCGTTATAAAAGGTATGCTTTCTATTTAAGATGTTTCTGTTCGGGTATTGTTTGACAAACTCGAGATAGTTGATAGACCTCTAATTGTGACGAACCCGATAGGTGGTTCGACTGATCTTAGTATGATTTGTTGTGGTTGGTCTTATCGAGTCATGGATGTATGTTTCCTTGTGATTGCTTTGTTTTGGGCTTTACTGGGTTTAGCATTATTTTGGGGAGTCGGTCTACTCCAAAGGAATAGGGTGGTATTTGGTACCTACCTAGTGATGGCGATAGTAACTGGAGTTAAGAAAGCTGAAAGGTTATCGTTGTAATAAGTTCTAGTTGTCTCTGGGAGGCAAATGAGTACTCCAGTGCTAGATTGTTTTGCTAGTATCACCTCATGTGGATTGTCCGAACTCGGGGGAGATGTTCCTTGGGTGCTTGTCTGATATTGGTTTAGGCCTTTGGGGCTTGTGCTTGGGGAATGTCGATTTCGACTAGGATGGTTTGCGTGAGGGGTAAATAGTTGTTGTGATTTTTCATTGGATGATATCTTGGTTTACTCGAGGAGTGATGGGCAGACGGAACATGATAAGACTGTTCAATGGTATAGACTGTCCAGAGTTAGACTCGATAGGGTTATGAGATTACTCGAGTGGAACTCGAGAACGATGCAAAGAAATGGATTGTTTAGGACCCTATGTTGATGTTCTCTATTGGATAGTAGAACTTTGAAGGAATAGGATGTGTTCGTTGATCATGGAAGATACAACGAAGATTAGGGCGATTCAAGTTGGACTTGAACTCGTAAAAGAAAATGGGTGTTCGTTGATATTGGAGATGCAACGAATAGGGAGACGACTCACGTTGGACTAGAGTTTGTCGGTACTCAAGACTAGGTCTGAGTTATAGATTGACTCGAGTTGGACTCGAGAAGGCTGCAAGGAATTGGATTCAGCTCGAGTTGGACTCGAGAGGGCAGCAAGATAATGGATAGACTTGGGTTGGACTCAAGTATTTTAGGAGGACTAAAAGCAGGGTTATCTGGGGACGCCCGTTACCTTGGATCCGTTGGACGTGATCTAGTTATCCTTGGAGGATAAACGTACGTTGGACGTACGGTAGTCCGATTGGAGGCTGGGCTTCCATTAGTTTGATTATCCTTGGAGGATAAACGTACGTTGGACGTACGGTAGTCCGTAGGGAGGCGGGGCTTCCATTGGCCTGGGATTGGTTGGACCAGTCGGGTAGGCATCGGTGTATGTATGGAGGCTGGGCTTCCATTAGTTATTGATGTTGGTTGGACCAGACATACTAGAATCGACATATTGGGATTGGTTAGACCAGTCATGTAGGTGTCGACATGTTTATCAATTTAGCAGGTGATAGGTAGGACTTGTTTGATGGATGTTATGGTTGCTATGTTGTTCCTATTTTTCTTCCCTTGAGTAGACTATCACCTGTAGGGTTCCAGCGATGGGGAACAAAGTGATTGTAGTAGAACTATGAGCCAGTGCAGTAGAGTCGTCATGACTCGAGGGGCAAAGTGGACATAGTAAAGGATTTGTAAGGCTATGAGCCAGTGCAGTGGAGTTGTTATGACTTCATGGGGCAGAGTGGACATAGCAAAGGACTAGTGGCTATGGATCAGTGCAGTGGAGCCGCCATGACTCCATGGGGCAGAGTGATCATAGTAAAGGATTTGGGCGCGGAAATAGTTGCATTGAGTAGGAGACATGCCAGTTTAGGGGTTTTGTCTCTAGGATGGAAGCAACTAAAGTATATCACAGGACATGATTTCAGGCCCAAGAGTGAATTGGATTCAGAAACACTAGTAAGCTTGACGATTAGATCGATTTTGATTGAGTGGATTGTTTCCAGTTAGAAGGACGATCCTAATATATTGGAAACCATCTTCAGGGTAGAGATGGGTATCGATGGAAAGAGAATGATCAAGTAAGGATTTGATCGAGAAGGGTGGCTTCGAAAGAATAAGGGACTAGTTGTACCCAACATAGATGGACTGAGAGATGAAATGCTTAGAGCATATCATCACTCGAAATTGACTATGAATCCCGGTGGTAACAAAATGTATTGAGACATGGATTAGACCTACTACTGGGAAAGGATAAAGAAATACGTTGGGAAGTTTATGTCCAAATGCATAAATTGCCAGTTAGTTAAAGCTGAGCAAAAAGAAGCCTAGTGGTTTGTCACAACCGTTGAGAACAAGTCTCAAATGGATTATATTGATAGTTTACCAAGGACCAGGTTAGGTCATGATGGTATTTGAGTAAATTGTATATTAGAGAATGAAAGCTACCCAAGATAGGAAAAAGACTTATCTCGATAAGAGACGAAGAGATTTGGAATTCTTCGTTAACAACTTGGTGTTCGTCAAGATCTCTCCATTGAGAATGTGATTCGGATTGGTTGGAGAGGTAAGTTAGCACCAAGATTTGTTGGTCCATTCCCAGTCCTCGAGCAAGTTGGGAATTTGGCGTATGAAGTAGAGCTACCTGACGAGATGGCGGGAGTTCACAACGTATTTCATGTTTCCCAGTTAAGGAAGTTTGTGCAAGACCCTAATGTGGCTATTTCACCAGATTAGTTGGACGATAGCGAGGTTGAACCCGAGGTGGTTGGGAACCGCAAGTCTATGCGTATTGTTGGGAACGATACGAAACAGCTTCGAAGGAAGGCGGTGAAACTAGTCAAAGTCCAGTGGGGTGAGAATGAAAAAGACTGTACTTGGGAAACAGAGGGGGATATAAGGAAGAAGTATCCAGAACTCTTTGCCTGGTAAGGTTTTGGTAGTGATAGTTTCTTCCCTTGTTAGTAAACCGCATGCTAGGATAGACTTGATTGGCATGTTGATTGTTGTTTTATGGTTGATAGGCATGCGGAACCCTTTGTGTGTTTTGGTTAGGGAATTTCGGGGGCGAAATTTCTTAAGGGGGGGAGAGTGTAACGACCCGCATTCTACGCATCATAGGATCGTGGAATATTTATTTCTTTCACATATGAAGTCGTATGGTCATGTAACTTTGGGAGACGACGATTGGGGTCATTTCCCATGTTCATGATTTTTGTCGATTTTTAAATGACCGTTTTGCCCCTAGATGATCTTGTTTTGTCCATAACTTTTGATTGGAAAGGAATTTTGACCTAAAATCACTTCCATTAGATTCGTTTGATGGTTTACCTTTCCGTAGAGTGGTCATAATAGCCAAACGGACTTACCGTTTGGGAGATATGGCTAAAATAAGATTTGGAAGGTGGAAAACTGCTTAACCGGGCCAAATAGGGTGATTAGTGAATAGGCCCATAACCCATTTTGGGATTAGGGTTATGGGAAGGCTGAAATGAGTTAGAGAATCATTCCATTTCAGTTTTGAGCCGCCACTTTCCTTCTTGAAACCCTAGTAATGGCCTCCACCTTCTAATTTCATCCCAAATCGTCTCTAATCACTTTCTAATCGAAGATTAAGCAAAACTACATCAAATCAAGGGAGGGTAGCACCAAATCAGAGAGAGAGCTGCTGGAACACATAGGGATTGGATCCAAATCAGAGATTATTTCAGATCTAAAGTTTGTTTGTGGCTAAGGTGAGTGATTTGCATAGTTCCTCACTAATTATGGCTAATTAAGGGTAATTAGTGTTAATTAGCGAATTTAAACATGATAAAATTATGGAAAAATGTTCATAAATTCTTAAATGATGCTTTAGACCTCTGATATGAATTTGGGTTAATTTGGTTAAGTTTTACTAATCCTATCATTAGTTTCACCTAAACATGCTTAAGGGGAAAATATGGGGTTTTGGGTATGTTTGATCCATTTTAACCTATCATGTTGATGTTTGTGGTTGATAATGCATGTTGCTATGACTGTATGATATGCTTTGTGATTGATTTCAATAGTTAGAATGGTCGAAAACGTCGTCGAATGGCGTAAAATACTCGCTGGAAAGGTTGTAGGAAAAGTGCAGGCTCTGGACCGGATCGGATCGGATATGGGGGCTCGGATCAGATAAGTGAACTGGGCAAGGGATTCGATCGGATCGGAACTTGAAACTTGAGAAATCTGGCAGAAAGGAAGGCCATGCTAGCAATATTGGGATCGGATCGGATAAAGGAGGGGGATCGGATCAGCTCAAGGAGGAGGATCGGAGCGGCTAAAGGAGGAGGATCGGATCAGAACAAATGAAGGGCGAGGGAGCTGATCGGAGCGGAAGCATGAGCTGGATGGGAGATGGCACCCGACCCGACCCGAAGTGAGACACCCGACCCGAACCGACGTGATGGAGTGGACCCGAACTGAACTGTACCAGAGGAGGACCATGAACTGACGCAATGGAGTGAACCCGACCCGAACCGATGACTTGAAGGGGAATCCGACCCGACCCAGTATTGACCAATAACCCGAGATGGAAAGGTAGTCCAAGTGGAAGTTAGAGCTCAGGATCCAGTTGGGAACCAATGAGTTCACTTCATGGTTGGGCTTTGCTGCGGGACGTGTGCAAAGGGGTTATCGGTATTCATAACTTTGGTTCACCACTGAGAGATGGATGGTGGGCTTGTAGTGATAGTTACACGGGATTGGATTCCGTCAAGGCCCAAAGTATTAGGTGACCAAAGTAGTGGATATCGTATACTTTACGCACTGAGTGAGGGATGTGAGGATGATTGCTATGCTTGATGTTTGATACCACTATGATATGCACACCCCACCCCCGTATCTCTTACACAGTATGTTAGTGGCACCTTAGAGTATTATACGGTATATAGTGCTAACTCTTTGGTTGCAGGTCCAGGTTCAGGTATGATTGGATTATACCTGTTATTATTCTGTTTAGATGCTTATCGCTCATACCAGGCTTTATGTTTGACCCAGAGTTTTATGTCTCCTCTTATTACTCTGGGTGCTCACACGAGCAGACTAGAGACAGGTTAGCTGGTGATGCGCGAGTAGCTGATTCGGAGGCGAGCAGGAGGCTTTCACGTACGATATATAGATATTCTCCCTGTATCGTTGGTGGTCGCTACTTGGGCATTAGTAGTGTACCTCCTTTATTTTGCTTTTGCTTTGAAACAGTTTGAAAAGTTGTAATAAGCTGTATTTTGGATTTCCGCTGCTATGATGCTTAGTTCTGGTTTTCAGCTTATGCACTGTCTCTCCTGTTTTATGTCAAGTATGTTATTATTATATTTTGTTCTATGCGCTGTGAGACATTCTACAGGTTCTTTGTTCGTTCACTCTCTTCTTTCTTTTCTTCTGACGATCCGTCCCGTGCTAACTGGACATGTGTACAACGCACTTTTGGAGTAAATGTCGGTTGGTGCGAGGCGGGCCGTCACAATTTGAAGTTAGATTTACATCAAGTGAAGAGAGATCACATCAAACCAAGAAGTTTGAAGCATATTCTTCGCTGTCCTTGATTGAGAATTTTGCGTTCAAATCAATTCGAAGAATTGGTGATGATAAGCGTCTCTCACACGGATTCGATCAAGTATATAGGTTGTTTGATCTTATTTTCATCATTTTAAGTTGTTTTCACCAAGATTTACATCATGGTAAGTATATATTTTTCATTTGAATCACCCTAGGATCTAATCTAGCAACTTAAAACCGGTAATTCTTATGTTAATACATATGTTTATGCAAGTTTAGATCCATTATTTAGTCATTTCATTGATTTATCATGATTTGGTGAATTTTTATATGATTATTGATGAATAATTGTTATTTTGATGTTGTTGATGATTTAAAAATGTGTTGATTGTTGAATTGGATGATTTGGATGAGCTGTTTGCACCGATGTTGTCGTTTGGTGAGGATTTGGTCGAGATTGGAGCTAAATTGGTCAGATCTAGAGTCGGGTCATTTTTGGATAGGTTGTTGACTTGTGCTCCAAGAAATGAAAGTCGGGTCGTTGGTGATCAAAGGAGTTGGGTCTTTGGTGATCCAGGGAGTCGGGTCATTGGTGATCCAGGGAGTTGGGTTGTTGGTGATCCATCGAGTTAGATCGTTGGTGATCCATAGAGTTGGGTCATTGGTGATCCATAGAGTCGGGTTGTTGGTGATCCAGGGGTCGGGTCGTTGGTGATCCAGAGAGTCGGATCGTTAGTGATCCAGGGAGTCGGATCGTTAGTGATCCAGGGAGTCGGATCGTTGGTGATCCATAGAGTCGGGTCGTTGGTGATCCAAGAGTTGGGTCGTTGGTGATCCATAAAGTCGAGTTGTTGATGATCCAGGGATTTGTGTCGTTGGTGATCCATAGAGTTGGATCGTTGGTGATCTAAGGAGTTGGGTCGTTGGTGATCCATAGAGTCGGGTCGTTGGTGACCTGATGAGTCGGCCTGAAACAATATGAATCTAATATTGACCAAACGATGTATGTTTTTGGCTCGATGGTGGTTGTGGCTTCGAAGTGAATTCAAGGGGGGAACGTAGAAGCACTATGATGTGCTCGTTGATCGTGGAGATGCAACGAATGTGAAGACGATTCAAGTTGGACTTAAAATCGTGGATAATGGTTGCTCGATATGGTATTTGAGCTTATGGATAGTCGCTGACGATGACGACTAAAGTTATGGAGGCTGATAGATTATCATTGTTGTAAGTTATAGCGGGCTCAAAGCATGGGTGTAATACGGATGCCTAAAAGGCTAGTTGGACTAGTCGGGTACCCTAGACCCATTGGATAGGCCTAGTTGTCTCTGGGAGGAAAATGTGCGTTGGACGTGCAGTAGTCTGGTTAGAACTGGGGTTACCATTAGCCCTTGACGAAAGACAAGGCACTTATCCGGTCATACGATTAACGATGGTTTCAAAGTAGGATTGGCAGTGATATCTAGAGTCATGGATGTTGATTGTTTTGTTTGTATCGTCTTGTGTAGATTATTCGACGTCGAAGGAGGTATCTCTTGGGTGCTTGTATGATGTTGGTTTAGGCCTATAGGGCTTGTGCTTGAGAGATGTCGATATCAGTTAGGATGGTCTATGATTGATAACTGATTGTCATGAGTGTACTATTATTTCAACTTAGTTGTTTGTAAAGGCTATCACTATCGGATGTGGGGAAGACGGTTTGGGTTCTTCTCTGGTGGGTTGGTAGGTTGGTTGGATTAATATGCCTATTCTCATATACTTTATTGATGATGTTAATTAGTTGTTTTATCGCTCACTAAGAGTGTTGTCTAACTCAAGATTTTATGTCCCCCTCTTATTACCTTGGGCTATTCATCCGGCTTTTAATGAGCAGACTAAGTAGCAGGTGACAGGTGGTCCCTTGGTGAGGACGATGTTGCTAAACCCAGACGAGCAGGAGGCCTACATACCAGTTTCTAATTATAAACATATTATGATGTTTTTCCGCTGCCTATTGTATCCTCTGAGTGTTGTAGTCAGGCCTCTTTGTACATAGATTATTGATGTGGTCCATAGATGATATGGATATTCTGTGATGATATGAAGGTTTAAATTTCAATGCAATTATGTTTCACTATTATTGCCTGTTGTATATATTATATTATATTTTATCCTTGTGTTGTGGGTTATATGACAGGTTTCGCTTGTGTTATCCTACCTTGATGATCGTCCATAGCTGTCTAGCACGTCTTTTAGCGCATTATTCCCCTTGTTAAGTGCAAAAGTTATGGGTGGTTGTCACATTTGGTATCATAGCTCTGGTTATTGATTTTAGCCAAAGTTCGAAGACGTAATTATGTATGAGAGATGTATTTGTAGATTACTGATGGATGTATACTATATAGTAGTGTATAGTATAATAGAGTTTGAACTACATTTGAAGTTTTTCTCGTGCATGGACTAAACATTCTATATTACAGATTTAGAATGAGTCGTAGAACATCGAGACCCACTGTTAGGGAGAAGACTGTTCCTGGAAGAGGAAATGGCGGTATACCAGACTACCCAGCTATGTTCGAGGCCATGGTGGCAACAATCATGAGGAGGCCCCCCGCTCTAGAGACAGCCACGGTAGATGTAGGAGTTCAAGTGCAGGTTCCTAAGGTCGTGGACTTTGCAAAGTTGTGCAAAGACTTCACTACCTCAGGAGGGAAGCTGTTTAAGGGGACCAAACCAATTGAAGAAGGATGGATTGATACATGTATTCAGATCTTTAGAGACTTGGGAATTGACGATGCAACGAAGAGGAAGCTTGCATCAAAGCAGCTATAGGGAAAAGCTGTGGATTGGTTGAACTTTATCACTCTTGAGACTCCTGAAGATAATATCACATGGGAGTATTCCAAGTCAAGTTCAAGGAGAAGTTTATTTCTACAGTTCATAAGTCTATTCTGTTTAAGAGGTTTGTCGAGCTTAAGCAAAACGATAGGCCAGTGCTTGAGTATGTTTCCGACTTTGAAGCTTTGTCGAAGTATGCTCGTTCGTATGTTGAGACTCCTTATCAGAAGAACGAGAAATTTGTCATGGGCTTAGACAAATACCTTGGGAACCAACTGGTAGATCATCTAGATGATACTTATGAGAAGATCGTGGAAAAATCTCCAAGGCATGAGAGTTTGTTTTTGAAGGAAGAGACTATTGTTGCAGTTGAGGAAGGACCAAAATCACAACAGGATAGAAATGACAAAAACAGGAAGCAGCAACAACAGAAAGGAAAAGATGGCCAAAAAAAGCAGAAGAGCATGGTGATATGCTTCAACTACCAGAAGAAGGGCCACAATTCCAGGGATTGCAAGTATTCTGAAGATGTGAAGAAGTGCTTCAACTATGGGAAGTATGGGCATAATAAGAAGGATTGCCCAGAACCAACCAAGGGTAAGAAGGTTGGAAAGGCGTATGCTTTGGAAGCTGTGTCATCTTCTTCGAGGACTCCTACGACGAAGGAGAAAGGGAAAGGTGTCGTCATTCAAGGTAGTCATTCCGATTAGAGATATTTTAGCTCGTGTGTTGTTCGATACTGGAGCATCGCATTCATTCATTTGTAATAAGTTTGTTTGTTGCTTGGGTTTGGACCCCATATTTGTGATAGACCATTGGTCGGAACTAATCCAGTGAGGGCTCGTCTAGTATGTGTATGATTTGTCATGGTCTAGTGTTATTGTGTCATGGTTGCTCCTTTGTGTGTGATTTCTTTGTTTTGAACTTCTCTGGGTATGGGATTATTTTGGGTATGGTCTGACTCAAGAGGTATGCAGCAATGGTGGATAGCGAGAAGTTGGAAGTGACAGTAGGGAATGTGGAAGGAAGAATGGTTGTGATTAGATGTAAGCCAGAAGATGGGGTCTTCGTAAGCTATTTATATTCGCTTGTAATTCCATGGGAAGACTTGTCATCGTAGCCGATCGCTAGTGAGTTGATGATGTCTTTGATGAGGTCAAAGGGTTGCTGCTACATCAAGAGATTGAGTTCATAATCGATTTGGTCGAAGATGCTAGACCTATCGTTATACCTCTTAGACAGATGGTGTCTAAGGAACAGTGAGAGTTAGAGGTGTAAGTTCATGACCTTTTGGGAAAATAATTCATTTGGAGAAATGTATCCTAATAAGGTGCACCAGTTGTGTTTGCAACAAGACTGATGGATCTTTGAAATCGTGTGTGGACTACCGTGGGCTGTATAAGGTAACCAAAAATAACAAGTATCTATTTCCAACGATAGACGACTTGTTCGATCAGCTTCACGAGGCCAAAGTGTTTTCTCAGATGGATATGGCAACAGGATTCGACTAGTTGAGGGTGGAGAAGGAGAGTGTGTCGAAGACTGCTTTTAGGACACCATCTGGTTTCTTTGAATGGTTGGTGATGACATTTAGGTTGACTAACGCACCAACGTATTTCGTGGATCCTATGAATGGGGTATTCAGAGGTTAGTTGAACAAGTTTGTGCTTGTATTCATGGATGATATTCTAGTTTACTCCCAGAATTGGGAAACAACATAAGACACACTTGAGATTTGTTTTTGAAATCTTGTGAAAGCATCAGCTGAGAGCTAAGTTCTTGAAGCTTCACTTCTGGAAAAGCGAAGTGAGGTTCTTAGGCCATGTTGTTATGGAAAGGGAATAGCGGTTGATCCCGCTAAGGTGGCAGCAATCTAGGACTTGGGTAGACCTAAGAATACGATGGATGTGCGGAGTGTCCTTGGATTGGCTTCGAAAACAAGGACGACTGGTTGTTCCTGATATCGACGGATTGAGAGTTGAGGTTCTGAGGGAATGTCATTACTCAAAGTTGACGATTCATCCCAGTGGTAACATGATGTATCATGACATGAAGCGAGCTTACTACTGGGGAGGGATGAAGAGGGATTTTAGAAAGTTCATTTCCAAAGGGTATGAACTGTCATTTGGTGAAAGCTGAACAGAAGAAGCTGAGTCTTCAACCATTGGAAGTTGCTACACGGAAGTGGGAGCAGGAATCGATGGATTACCTAGTACCAGGACATAAGACAAAGGGATTTGGGTCATCGATGATCACTTGACCAAAAGTGTAAGGTTTGTTCATGTCAGATCGACTAAGACAACATCGAAGTTGGTTGAGCCATATTAAATGGATAGTTCGATTCGATGGTATCCCGGAGAGCATCGTTAGCTCCTAAGTTGATGGATTGTTTCTGATAGTCGAGTGGATTGGAAAGCTCGCATATAGAATGAAGTTACCCAAGAAGAAATCGAGACCGTAGTTACGAAACCTCGTAAGCCGCTTCATGTTGTGGGGAATGACAGGAAATAGCTTAGGAGGAAGACGGTTAATCTAGTGAAGGTACTCTTCATTGATATGACCCATTAATGTCGTTTCACCTTACACCATTGTAACTTTTACCATCGTTGTTAGAATTTTGCATGCTAGGAAAAGGCTATCGGTGCATGGCTTGATGGACACTAGTCTGGATGGTAAATTAGCTGGTTGTGGATGATAGGCATGCGGAGTTGTTTTGTTGCTTGTGTTTGCTTGGAATTTCGGGGGTGAAATTCCTAAAGGGGGCGGGGGGAGAATGTAGCAGTCCGCATTTTACGTATCGAAGGATCGTAAAATATTTTTATTTAATTCTATAAAGGTTGGATCATTCTCATATTTTCGTATGTTGTTTATGGGAATGTGGGACATGTCCATAATTTTTACCAATTTTATTAGCAACCATTTTGCCCCTATCAGTCTTGTATAAGGATTTTTTTTTGACTGGGATCGAGTCGGATGCTGAGATCGGTTTTATTGGAAAGGAAATGGTGTTGCCAATTCTGCAGAGTGGTTACATTAAAGATTTGGTTCAGCGGTTTAGGGGGAATTGCTTTTTTTGTGTTTTACAATTTCTTTCAAGGTTTTAGAGCCATTGATGGACTGATTTGAGGAGTCCCATTGGTGGGTTAGTGGAAGGATATAAATAGGGGGTTAAAGGCATAGAGAATAGATTACTTTCTTCATTCTCTCATTTGGTTAAGCTCGTGATCCTCCTTTCTCAATCAAATACACTTTTCCACCATTAAAATTCTAGATATACATAAGAGAATCAAAGGTCTACACCGTTTGACCTAGAACTACGTCAAGTGAAGAGAGATCACATCAAACCAAGAGGTTTGAAGCACATTCTTCGCTGTTTGGATTGAGAATTTTGCGATTTCAAGTTAATTCGAAAAATTGGTGATGATAAGCATCTCTCACACAGATTCAATCAAGTATATGGGTTATTTGATCTTATTTTCATCAATTTAAGTTGTTTTCACCAAGATCTACATCATGGTAAGTATATTTTCATTTGAATCACCCTAGGATCTAATCTAGCAACTTAAAACCGGTAATTCTTATGTTAACACATATGTTTATGCAAGTTTAGATCCATTGTTTAGTTTATTCATTGATTTATCATGAATTGATGAGTTTTATATGATTATTGATGAATAATTGTCATTTGATGTTGTCGATGATTTCAAATAGGGTTGATTGTTGAATATAATGATTTCGATGTGTTGTTTGCATCGATGTGGTCGTTTGGTGATGATTTGGTCGAGATTGGAGCAAAATTGGTCAGATCTGGAGTCGGGTCGTTTCTGGATAGGTCGTTGGCTTGAGCTCCAAGAAATGAAAGTTGGGTCGTTGGTGATCCATAAAGTCGGGTCGTTGGTGATCCAAGGAGTTGGGTCGTTGGTGATCCAGGAGTCGGGTCGTTGGTTATCCAGGGAGTTGTGTCGTTGGTGATCTAGGGAGTCAGGTCATTGGTGATCCATGGAGTCAGGTCGTTGGTGATCCGGGGAGTCGGGTCGTTGGTGATCCACAAAGTCGGGTCGTTGGTGATCCATAGAGTCGGGTCGTTGGTAATCCATTGAGTTGGATCGTTGGTGATCCAGGGAGTTTGGTCGTTGGTGATCCATAGGGTCGGGTCGTTGGTGATCCAGGGAGTTGGGTCGTTGGTAATTCATAGAGTCTGGTAATTGGTGATACAGGGAGATGGGTCGTTGGTGATCCAAGGAGTCAGGTCGTTGGTGATCCATAGAGTCAGGTCGTTGGTGATCCAGGGAGTCGGGTCATTGGTGATCCACGGAGTCAGGTCGTTGGTGATCCAGGGAGTTGGGTCGTTAGTGATCCATAGAGTCGGGTCGTTGGTGGCCCAGGGAGTTGGGTCATTGGTGATCAATAGAGTCGGGTCATTGGTGACTTGATGTGTCGGGCTGAAATAGTATGAATCAAATATTGACCAAATGATGTATATTTTTTGCTCGATGGTGGTTGTGCCTTTGAAGTGAATTCAAGGGGGAATGTCGAAGCGCTGTGATGTGTTTGTTGATCGTGGAGATGCAACGAATGTGAAGACGATTCAAGTTGGACTTGAACTCGTGGATAATGGTTGCTCGATATGGTTTCTGAGCTTGTTGATAATCGTCGGCGATGACGACTAGAGTTATGAAGGTTGAGAGATTATCATTGTCATAGCGGTCTCAAAGAAGAGGTATAATAGGGACGCCTAAAAGGCTACTTGGACTAGTCGAGTACCCTGGAACCATTGGATGGGCCCAGTTGTCTTTGGAAGGAAAATGTACATTGGACATACAGTAGTCTGGTTAGAACTGGGGTTACCATTAGCCCTTGACGAAAGGCAAGGCGTTTAGCCGGTTATACGATTAACGATGGTTTCAAAGCAGGATTGGCGGTGATAGCCAGAGTCGTGGATGTTGATTGTTTTGTTTGTATCGTCTTGTGTAGATTATTCGATGTCGAAGGAGATATCTCTTGGGTGCTTATCTGATGTTGGTTTAGGCCTTCGGGGATTGTGCTTGAGAAATGTCGATATCGACTTGGTTGTTTGCAAAGGCAATCACTGTCGGATGTGGGGAAGACGGTTTGGGTTCTTCTCTGGTGGGTTGGTAGATTGGTTGGATTAATTTGTCTATTCTCATATACTTTATTGATGATGTTAATTAGCTGCTTTAGCACCCACTAAGACTGTTGTCTGACTCAAGGTTTTATGTCTCCCTCTTATTACCTTGGGTTGATCATCCTGTTTTGGATGGGTATACTATGTAGCATGTGATAGGTGGTCCCTTGGTGAGGACGATGTTGCTAAACGGAGACAAGCAAGAGGCTTACGTACTAGTTTCTTATTATAAACATATTATGATGTTTTTCCGTTGTCTGTTGTATCCTCTGAGTGTTGTAGTGAGGCCTCTTTGTACAGAGATTATTGACGTGGCCCAAAGATGTTATGGATATTTTGTGATGATACGGAGGTTTAAATTTCTATGCAATTATGCTTCACTATTATTACCTGTTGTATATGTTCTATTATATTTTATCCTTGCGTTGTGGGTTATACGACAGGTTTCGCTTGTGCTATCCTACCTTGATGATCGTCCACAGTTGTCTGGCACGTCTTTCAATGCATTACTCCCCTTGTTAAGTGCATGAGTTATGGGTGGTCGTCATATGCCGATAAGTCATCCATAAGCAGTCAAACACACATAGAAAACATGATAGCAAAACAATTTATGCTTATCCTAGCATACCGGAAACTAAATGGGAAGACTGATGATATAATGAATGAAAATTTAGGAGCGATGTATTAAAATCTTACCAAGAAAAGCTCTAGATACGAAGTCCTCATGCTCTCCTCAGTCTCCCAAGTACAACCGCTCTCACTTTCACCCTACTAAACCTTGAAAAGCTTCACTACTTTTCTTCTAAACTGATTCGTATCATGTTCGGCAATACGAATAGTTTTATAGGCAATGGTAGCTTTTGGTTCCACTTCGATATCATCCAACTGATCTGGGGTGATAGTTGCATCGGGATCATGCAGAAATTTTCTCAAATAGGAAACATGGAACACGTTGTGTACCCAAGCAATCTTCTGAGGTAACTCAACCCTATAAGACAGATTTCCAACTTGCTCAAGGAGTGAAAATGGACCAATAAATCTTGGTGCCAATCTTCCCTTAACAAACCAAATCACCTTCCTCAAAGGAGAAATCATGACAAGAACTAAATCATCAATGGAGAATTCCGACTCTGCGTCTTTTATCAACATAGCTCTTCTACTTATTTTGAGCAACTTTCATTATTTCCAAATTATTTCAGTCTTCTTTAAAGTCTCTCTAACCATATTTAGCCCAATTATCGGTTTCTCACCGGCCTCTAACCAACATGAAGGAACATTGCAAGGCCTTCCACATAAAGCTTCATATGGAGCCATGCCAGTGCTTGGCTGATAGCTATTATTGTATGCAAATTTAACCAAATGCAAATAATCATCGCACGAACCTCCAAAATATAGGGTACAGGCTCTCAAGAGATCCTCCAATATGTGATTCCCCTTCTCAGTCTAGCCATCGGTTTGAGGATGGTAAGAGATACTGAGATGTAACTCAGTCCCCAAAGCTTCTTATACGCTCTTACAACATCCACTAGTAAATAATGGGTCTCGGTCACTCACAATGCCCTTTGGTGTTCCATGGAATCACATAACCCGCTTCACATACAACTCTACTAGCTTGGAAGTTGTCATGTTTGGCTTGATAGGTATAAACCTGGCGCTCATGGTTAACTGATCCACAATGGTCCAAATAATATCATGCCCTGCCCAAGTCCTTGGCAAACCATCGATGAAGTCCATCGAAACTTGCTCCCATTTCCACTCAGGAACTTCTAACGGTTGTAACAAGCTACTAGGCATCTTTTGCTCACCTTAATCAATTGACATATCATGCAATTGGAGAAGAATTTCCCAACATCCTTCTTTATGCTTCCCAATAGTAAGTATTCCTTATGTCTTTATACATCTTGTTAGGGCTGGCAATTAGAACCGAAAATCCGACCCGACAAGACCCGAAGCCGAACCGAACACGATGGGTCTGGGTTTAGGTCTAGGTGATGGAAAATATAGTTTAGACCCAATCAAACCCGACCCGAAAGACCATACCAAAAAGCATTGAAATATATGTATTTTTAGTGTTACTATTCAACCGAACCTGACCCGAAGCTCGGGTCAGGACTAAATTTTAGAAGTGTATAGTTTAGACCTGACAAAACCGACCTGCCTAGAACCGAGACTCGTTGGGTCGGTTCCAGGTCCTTCGGGTTGGGTCTAATTGCCACCCCTACATCTTTTTACAACTGGGATGTATCATTAAGTTTGAGCGTTGACACTCCTTAAGTACCTTATCTCTCAATTCATTAATGTTAGGTACAACCAATCTCCCACCTCTTCTAAGCCAATCATAGTGATTGAGTTCATATATATTCATAACCTCATTATCAATACTAGCTTCCACCTTGGTAATGATCACCAACAACTTAGGATCGCTCTTCTAACTAGAACCGATCCATTCGACTGAAGTTGGTCTGATCATTTAGCTTGCCGATGTCTCTGGCTCCAATTCACATCTAGGTCTGAAGTCATAACTAGCAATACACTCTGATTGCTTCCACTCTAGAAACATAGGCCCTATTGGCCAGATTTATGGAAAAGCAGCCAAACGTCAAGGTTTTTGTTAGGATGTGCTCAAGTCTCGAGAACATCATCAGAAAACACAAAGCGATTCAGTTAAAGTCGCTAAAGTGTTCGAAGAAGGTTGGAAATGCGTCGATTTATGAAATCATCGTTAATAATTTGGAGAAACTGACATGGTAAAAATATGTGATCGCTCGATCTGATCAACTCAAAATCCTTGAGTGTAAGTAGGTATTCTAGAGTTGTCTCAGATGTAGGCCTCATGGGCATCAGTATCTTGTGGCTTCTGGGTTCAGGTATTCTAACATTGTCGATATTTTGGTTTCTTGGCTCTTGGTTTTACTTGGTTTTCTGGATATTGGTTTTATATTTTTGGTATCTTGATATTGGCTCTTATAGATTTTTTGATTTCTTGGTTTGGGTCTTCTTCGGCTTCTTGGATTCAGTTATTTGGCTTTCGGAATTCTGGTTTCTGAATGACGATCGTCTCACTTATGGCTTTCTTACTTTTCGTTTTCTGAATTTTGGATTTCTTAGCTTCTTGAGCTTTTGGTTTAGCTCTGGCTTTCTTTGGAATTGGTTACTTGGGCTATGGCCTATGGGTTTAAATTTATAGGCTCAAGCCCTCTGGATTTGTCTCTTTGGCTTCTAGATGTAAATGGTTGAGTCGACTTACCCATGTACGGGAGATGTTATATTACCTAGGCATTCTCTTTGCTCGACAACACACCATCACCCTTGGTTACTAATATAATGGATATGTTTTGGATTTTCTTAGTCGACTTACTCCAGTAAGGTTGCCTTGAACTCTCTAGCTATTCTTGATCATCTTACTCCGGTAAGGCCGCCTTGAATTATTCCAACTCTCCTTAGTCATCTTACTCTGGTAAGGCTGCCTTGAACACTTTGGATTTTCTTGGTCGTCTTACTTCGTTAAGGCAGCTTTGAACCTTCCTAGATACTCTTGGTCGTCTTGCTCCGACATGGCTGCCTTGAGAGAACTCTGGTCCTGGAACTTAGATGGCTAAGTTTGCTTACCCATGTACTGGAACAAACATCCCTAGACATGCTCTTGGCAAACGGTAAACCATTTAATCTCCTTCACGAGTGAATTCGAAATCATAAATGGCTAAGTCTACATATCCATATATGGGAACAGGGTAGTCCCTAGGCATGCTCTTTACAGATGATAAACCGTTAAGTTTTCCTTTTTTTTGGTTTTACTAAAAACTCCAAAGTTTTAGAACTTTAATAAAAATTAGTTCGTTTTTCGGGACGTTGGCGAGGGGGTAAGAAAATCTAAAACTGGATTACAAACTTTAAGGACTTTGATCCGCGAATTTCTGGCTTTCCTTGGTTGTCTTGCCTCAGCAAGGCCATCTTGGAACCTTTTGGATTTCCTTAATCATCTTACCCTAGCAAGGGCGTCTTGGAACTTTCTGGCTTATTCTTGACTGTCTTGCTCCAGCTAGGCCACTCGAACTCATCTGGTTATATGGTTGTCTAATTATTGGATACTCTGGATTTCCAGATTTCGCGTTTTCTCGATTTTCTGGCTATGGTTGTTCTGGTTATTCAGGTTCTTAGATTCCTGCAGTCCTTTGGTTATTCTAGATGTTTGTTTATTTTGGTTATCTCACCAATAATGATCCAAAGCGATCGACGGCTTTCATTGGATTTTAGGCTTCCTGGTTTTATGGTTAATACGATCTGGTGAGATCGTAGATTTCTAGTTTATCGGCTTTGGTTTTTTGGTTAATATGATCCGGCGTGATCGTGGCTCTTCGGTTTTCTAGTTGTAGAAGTTTACTCCGGATTTCTCCTGGCTTTGGTTTCTAGTTTTCCGGTATTTTCGCAAAATACGTCTTCTTTTAATCAAGCAAGACATGTTTTGGAGAGTAAAGTGTTTACCAACTTTTTGGCGAAGCAGCCACACATCAATGTTTTTGTTAGTGACGTGCTTAAGTCTCGAGAACGTCGTTAGAAAACACAAAGCGATTGGTCAAAGTCGCGACGTGTTCGAAAAAGGTTGGAAATAGCGTCAATTTGTTAAATCATTATTAATAAACTTGGAAAACTGGCACGGTAAACATTTGTGATTGACTCGGTCCGATCAGCTCAAAATTTTGTTTCACACACTCAAAAACCGCTGATTAGCATGGCATGATCACGAAAAATGGCTTGCACTACTCACAGCATCAATATTTTGCACTTGGCAAAGTGGTAAATCCGACACATTGAAAACAGGCGAGCAACGCGGTGAAAACGTGGATTTCCACGTGTGCGAGTCGGGTTTGGAAAGTTTCGGATTTTGGAAAAACTTCGGATTTGGCACCACAAAGGGTAATGATCAACACAACAGAACCCCGGATTTTCTCATGTGCGTGCCAGCCCCATCATAGCTTAGATTTGGCAAAGTCAGGATTCTTTGTTTCGAGAGTCGAAATCCGGTATTAAGTGGTGATGCGAAATCTCGTGATCACATCAGGACAGATGTGAATTCTCATGAGTTTACATCAGGAAATCGCATCACGGATTTTGGCAAGGGCGGATATGAAAAAGTGGCAAAGCTCAGATATGATTTTTGGATATGATTTGGGATGCAAAAAACACAAGATCAGCACGGTGGGGATGCGATTTCCCCAGTGTGCAATAAGTTGGATCGGATACGAGAAAATGGCAAGGCTGGGATTCAAAACTGGGCATCTTGAAAGGAAGGTGAGCACATCGAAGTGGATACATTTTTTCTTGATCTCACATTTAGAAACTGGGATGCAAAATTTGGCTTCTGGCTTGGGGATTTGAAATCTTTGCAAATGCCAAGATTTTTTGGTAGTGTGATTTTACTGCGTGGATCACTTGTTGATGGATGCGCACGTGTCGACTAAGGAAATTGGGGATACGATTTTTCTAAGCTTCGGGATATGATTTTTTTTGCTTTGGATTGCTTTTTTGGCTATCTTTTTGGGACGAAAATTTCGTATCCCCTCGAAATAAGAAATTTGGGATGATGCTCCCAAAAATCATCTATAAATACCCCTATGCTTGGCATTCAAGGGGGTAGGTTCTCGTTTGGTATTTTTTGGACTTCTTAGAGCTCACAACTACCATTAAATGCTACCGTCATCATGTCCATGACTATTGGACATAGCTTGGATCTCTAAATGTTATATAGATATTTCCGTACAACTTTTCGACATTTAGTTGGACCTTTGGCATGCTTTTGGACATATTTTCCTACTTTTGGACATTGGAGCTATTTTTTGCACACTTTGACCCAAGGAGGAAGAAGAAGGTCATTTTGATTAAAGTTTAAAATTGACAAGTTATTTGTTTTTCTATTATACAACTTTTTACATATAAATTGTCCGAACTTGTACAAACATTGTAATCGACAACTATATGATGAATTATTACTATGAAGTGGATGTAGGCGTTAGTGTCGAACCACTATAAAAGTTATATGTTCCCTCTACATTTCTTTGTCTTTAATATTCATATTACAAGTTCTCAACTAAAATTACACTTGGGCATTGGTGTGCGTAGATAACTAATTTCCCACGTCAATAGGCCCCAAACTGGCATGTCTCCTACTTAATGCATCAGTGACTGCATTACCCTTTCACGTGATGTATGCGATCTTAAAATCATAGGAAGCCAAGAACTCTAACCATCGCTGTTGTCTGAGATTTAAGTCTTTCTAAGAGAAAAGATACTTCAGCGATTTATGGTCCGTGAACAACTCGAATCTTTGTCTTAAGAGATAATGCCTCCGCATCTTCAGCGTAAATACAATCGCTGCCAACACCAAATCATGAGTGGGATACTTATTTTTGTGAACTTTTAGTTGTCAGCTTGCATAAGTGACAGCCTTACCCCCTTGCATCAACACCGCACCTAACCAGTACCACAAGCATTTGTGTATACCGTCATCTCTTTATTTCCCATTGGGATAACCAACATTGGAACACATTCAACCTTTCCTTTAGACTCACAAATGCATGATCGCGTCTTGCATCCCAAATAAAAGGCCGTTTCTTCTTAGTCAATTGAGTCAATGATGTTGCTATCTTGGAGAAATCCTGGATAAACTTTCGATAGTACATAACTTACCCCAATAAATTTCTCATATTAGTTGCATTCTTGGGTGTAGGCTAATCTTGAACAATTGCCGCCTTTGAGAGATCCACGGCGATACCATTCTTTGAAAAAACATGGCCCAAGAACCTCACTTCTCGTCTAGAAGTGACATTTAGAAAGTTTAGCCTTTAATTGGTGTTTCCTTAACACCTCCATCATAATTCTCAATTGCACCTTGTGTTCTTCCTCTATTCTTGAGTAGATCAGAATATCATCTATGAACACAAGCACAAACGTATTTAATTGATCCTTGAAAACTCGGTTCATAAGATCCATAAAGTATGCTTGTGCGTTTGTCAGTTCAAACGACATAACCAACCACTCATGAAAGCCAGACGGTGTTCGAAACGCCATTTTAGGCACACTCTTACTCGCTACACGTAGATGATGAAATCCTATTGCGAGGTCCAATTGAGAAAATATCCTCGTGCCATTCAGTTGGTCAAACAAATCATCTATACGTGGAAGAGGATACTTGTTCTTCCTTGTCACCTTATTCAGTTCATATTGTCTACACACAAACGAGGGAACCATCTTCCTTCTTGGTAAAGACCACTGGTACTCTCCACTAGGAGATACTTCTTCAAATAAATAAATTCCTCAAGAGATCACTCACTTGCACCTTAAGATCTCATTTCTCCTTTGGTACTATCTATCGAAGAGGCATTACTATAGGTCTGGCATCTTTTTGTAAATCGTTGTGAAACACAATCTCTCTATATGGTGGAAGATCGGTCACCTCCTCGAAAATTTCCAGGTACTCACCAGCAATAGGCACACCCAATGACTCATTATGCGGAATGTTGAGGGGATACAGAAAACTAGCCATCACCTCATTACCTGGTAGACAACCCAACACCACCTTCGCCCATCATCCGCCCTAATGGTCAGCGAAGACCTCTCATAGTCTATTACCCCATACCTATGGAGCCTATAGACTCTGAGGAAAATACCAAAACCAGTAAAGCCCAACATAAAGCAATTACAAGCAAAAATGTATCCATGACTCGATAAGACAAACCCACAACAAATCATTCAAAGGCTAGTTGAGCCACTAATCCGGTTTGTCACAACTAAAGGTCGGTCAACAATTTCGGGTTTCAATCCCAACTTACCTATAAGGTCACCAGATATGAAGGAATGAGAACCTTGGTATCAAACAGAACTCAAATAGGAATATCATAAACTGAAAGGATATATTGAATAACGACACCCTTTTTTGTTTTTGCCACTGTTGGGGAATTTGACGAAGAAGGAATGTGACAATAGCATATGCTTTTACCAACTACCTCCGTCTAGGTTTTTCAGGATAGTCCTTCTTAAGATGTCCTTGTCTGTTACATTTGTAACACTCCTGCACTCCTGCCTTGCAGTCTTTAACAAAATGATCTTTCCCTCCATAATTGAAGTATCCTACCATAAAATTAGACCTCTTCTTCTTTCCATCCTTAACATGGATGCGATTTCTCTCATTAGGGAACTTTTTCTTGCCTCCTCGCTTGCTCGTGGCTATGGCTCCTCGTTCAAAATAATAGCAACAACAACCTCTGCCTTTGACTTGAGATAAGAGCTTTCTGACCTCAAGGATTCCCAACGATGGACTCGAAAGTCCGATTGATATGATTAATAACCCTCTCCCCAAAGTAATCATCCAAGCCGTGATGAACTTCTCGTTTTTGTTCTCAGGAGTGTCAATGAAAGAAATCCCACACTTCAACATGGCATCGAATTCAACAATATATTCAGTTCCTGTTCTACCTCCTTGCTTAAGCTCAGCAGACATCCGAAACAGTTCAAATTTTTAAATAGCTGGAATAATATTCTCATAAAAATGAGCCTCGAATTGATCCCAAGTAAACTACTCCTTTGGAGTTGCTTCTTTGATGGAATTCCACCAATTCAAAGTCCTACTTTGAAGCTGACATGAAGCCAACCTCCTCTTCATAGCATCGTCGATTCCATGATCTTTGAAGATGCGCTCACAGATACCAAGCCAATACTAAACCTCCATAGACGAATCCATCCATTTGAATGGTTTATCATCGATGCTAGTAAAATCTTTATTGGGCCTAGCAAAGTCGGCCCTGGGCGACTACACTAGTGCACCATTAACCTCAGTGGTATTTGGAGCAGCTCCTTGAGTATTCCTAAGCTTCTCTCTCATGAAAGCAGTAAATATTATTTACATATTAGGAATATTAGCACTGTTGGCTCCTAAGCCTGCTCCTTTCCCAACTCCAGAAGTGGAGTTCCTAACAGTGTTCATCACATGATGACTCATCGTTCAATTTGTAAAGAAGTCGATTAATCGTCTTTCTAAGGAATCCTACTTAAATATGCATGTGCAATGCAACTTCATCCCTAATTATACTAGTAATATATATACGTATAGTCTGAAAACCAAGATATTACAAGTATACGTTCTCGTATAAACATTCTTCTCTTGGTATTTCCCACTTAGTTTAAACTATGCAACCTAAGATCTGATACCAAATGCGACGACCGTCCTACACTACCAACACCTATATAGTGTGTTGTAGTGGTGTTCGTCTAGTGCAAGGCGGTTATCAAGGTTCAAGTAAGAAAAGTAACCCAAAACTTGTCATATGTCTCACAATGCATGGAACAAAATATGATATCAACATAAGATAAATATAAAATAGGCGAGACAGTATATAAGATGAATGCTGAAACATGAGAATCAAAGTAATAGATTCACATCATAGCATAATATCTAATGAGTCATATATAGATCAATCTCTAAAATGCTGTCTTTGAACCAAAATACTACTATGCCTAAAGTAGTTAACAACGGAAATAAAAAGGGATAAGAGTATATGTAATACGTAGAAGCCTCATGCTTGCCTCCAAACATGTACCCGAGCACACCAGCATGTCTCTAATCTGCTCACTTAAGGGCACCAAGAGTAATAAGAAGTAATGCATAAAATTCCAAGTCAAACAAAGTTCAGTGTGAGAGATAGTGATCTCAATCAATAAATAGAGTAGTAATATACGTATGAACAATAATACCTGATCTATCCCTACATCCAAAGAGTTAGCACACACAATCATGTACTCTACTATATGGTAATCATAACATTGAGTGTAAAAGAAACTGTGTATGATATATTGATACGAAACATCCAATCATAACATCCATTCCCACAATCAGTCACTCAATGCGTTGGATATACGATTATGCTCGGACCATAAGGTACCCAATACTTTCCACTTAGAGGGCTAGGAACGTAGGCATATTGAGTTGTACAACCCACGATGATGACCTTGCACTAGGTCCAAGTTTGGGTTCCTAGGTTTCCTCGCACTAGAAATAGTCTCCCTACACTTGGAGAAAAAGGATGCGCACTAGTCCAAATGAACGATACACCCACCTCCCTTCTTTCCGAGTACCCATGTAGTTCTTATGTGTCGATGATCCCTTCTCACATGTGCCTGCAACGAAGTCCAACTTGAATGTCACCCTCCCGTTTGGATCCAAAGTGATAACTTCCCATTTAGACTTTCCTACATCTTGGGCTTAAGCTGGTTGTATTGGAGTTCATCTTTCAAAGAACTCGATCATCGTCATGAAAAAACGCCACATCACGCGCCACTACACATAACACTATTTCCTTGTTTTCTTCCGGATCGGCCCAGATCTGGTTCAACATAGTCGAACCAGACTTGGTCACCAAATATGGATCGACTTAGTCGATCCAAACTTGATCACCATATCTAAATCGACTTGTTCAACCCCAAACCAGATCAGCATAGCCGATCCACAGTTCTCTCCTTTTCTACTCCTTAGCCAAATCCCCTATTTCCTAGCCAATCCGGAGACACCTTCCTCAATCGAACCGGGTTTGTAAGCACTATAACTTTATCTTAGTCTTTATAACTTCTAACGACTTGAAACTTGGTCCAAAGCCTCCAAGGACCTTTCTTGTTGTCCCCACAGAATTTTATGTCGTCTGGCTCGGTAGCCAAATCGCACTTAGCCGAATTGGAATCTACTACATTTTTAAGGTGATTTCAAGCATCCTATTTCTCCATTTAACAACATTTGCATTTATCCTAAGATTACTAAGCAATGTCTCAACATACCAAACATACTCAAACAACATTTATATCAACAAAACAACATTAAATGCCCCCAAAGAAGCATATGTTCCCCTAGCCCCTTAAATTATGGGTTTCACAAATCATGTCCAAATTAATATAAACTTATATATGTTTCATCGTACGATTAATAACGATTTCTAAGAATTTTACATATTTTTATGCGAACTTTATGTGTTAATCTACCCTAATTAATGTGTAAGAATACTATTTACTCACCTTAGTCACCCAAGATGTCTTAGATCCAAGTTGGAAATGGTTTGGCTTGTATTATAATGTATTGTAGCAGCTTTTATCTAGTTTTGGTGTTGATTTAACTTGATATTCACTTAATATGGTTATTGGCTAATTAAAGTATGGATTAGTGGTATTTCAGGAAGATGGAGGGTATTAGTAGGGCTGGGATCTACTTTGGGAGTAGAAAAAATGAATAGAATATGATTCTCCTATCCCTTTATCCCCCTCAAGTCATCAAACGCAAAATGGCCTGTGGGTCCCACCTATTAATGATCTAACTAGCACAATTAAGCTACCTAATTCTCTCTGAACCTAGTTTCTGCAATTACTCCCAAACGGTATCCATTTTTTAATGTGCCTACCCTACGGAATGTGAAACCATCATCTGAATCTAATAGAATTGATTTCAAATTTAAATTCCTCATTAATCAAAAGTTATGGGCGAAACAAGAGTCACCAAGGGTAAAATGGTCACATTAAAATCCAACGAAAATATTGAAGATAAGAAATGGCCATATTACCCAAAGTTATAAAGTCATACGACCTCATCATAAATAAAATAAATGTTCTATGATCCTCCGATACATAGAATACGAGTCATTACACGTGCGCATAATCGGTGCTTAAAATGTTCGTATACAACGCGTACAACTAAAGAATTATAATCAGTCGTAGGCACTTAGGCATATAAATCTATGCCTAAATCAGTCGTATACATATGCCTTTAGGCATACCAAAATAAAATGAAAAAATCAAATAAAGAAGAGAAAAAGGAAGACTGAGAATATTACTTACAGTAATTTGAATATTAATTAATAAAAAACTATAAGAAAAGACTAGAAAAATTACAGAAACTACTTACAAAAAAAGTAACAAAAATAAACTATAAGTAAAAGAATTGTAAATAAAACTACAACTACTATTATTACTATATACCCAAATTAGATCATAAATCTAAACAATCATAAAAATCACAAAAATGCTTTCCTTGTTGTCCCTAGCAAACTTCGAAAAGAAATTAAAATATAAAATATTTTTATTCAGTCTCAACCCCTAATTTTTAGATTAAGGCGGCCTATCTCTGAATAAAAGACTAGCCTAAAATTTAAAATTAAGGGTGACCTATCTCCAAAGAGGACTAGCTTAGGCGGGAAAGAGACGTGTTTTGAAGAAATGGGAAGGGGTTGGAGGTTTATTTATAAGTGGAGCAAAGGACCCTCAGACATTAGATATAGGTTTTAAATATGAACAACCTGTATTTGCATCAATCCGGAATAGCCACATCATCTAATCAGGGTTGCACAAATCAACAGTGAAAAGTCAGATAAAAATACGTTCGTTAGTTATGTTTTATGCCTGGTAAGTATACGTGCCAGAAACGTATTGGTTCAACTCACCCACCAAGTGGGTAGACACATCGGTTGGCCTAGCCGAAATTTGGATCAACCCATGGGTCGACCTGGGTGGATGCTGAATTGGCCCATGAGAATTATTATATACATATTTCCCGTTTTAATTTCTGATTTGAATTTTAAACTTCGGATCACCACAACTTCTTCGTTTTAAGTCTGTTTTACGCAAACCAAATATGTATATGAACCAGAAAATCATAACGGACCCAGTGGCACAATCACCGCTGCCAAATTCACAAAATTTAAAACCTTATTATTTGATTTATTAATTTGTTAATTAATTTCTATATCTTAAAATTTCGGATTGTTACATTTCCTTAGCGTCAGGGTTTGTGTTTGAGTGGTCTCGAATTGGAAAACTCCACAACATCACCTTTATTAATGTGATCAACAAATTGAATTCTAAGGCTGGTTTGATGATGCATTTTTGATTTCTTTTGTGGAACAAACATTCTTTTAGCTCATCATAGATGGATATATGTTCAACTAAATTACATTCTCAGAAAACCCAAAGTGTAATTGGGATTGGATTTTAACCTCGCTAATATCCAACTATGGTAACGACTAATGAATAAATAAGCCTTTCAAATAATATGTCCTAAAAACAAGTTTATATTTATTACACGCACTCTTATAATTCAAACCTAGATTGTAAGTGCTTCTCAAGAAAAGTTGTGAAAGATCTACCATTTTTACAATAGTTTAGTGAAATATCGTAAACAGAGTATTGTAAAATGGTATAGTGAAATTTGTCGTTCTTATGTCTATTTCTTTTCCTCATCCACGAGTTAACGTTCTTTTTAGTTTATAATGCTCATCTAAGTTTTGTTTGGGATTTGATATTTGTGGTTTAAATATAAAATCAACAATGTTGATAAATAATGACATCTATATAAACACTGTTAGGTTACTAGTGTATATGAATTAAAGTTGCCTTGTATAATTAGATATGAAGATTTTGCCTCCATATTGTCATGATACTGCATTTGCATCATTGTAACCTTTTTCAGTACTAAAGATGGTGAAAAAGAAATTAGTGATGTGAAGATGTTAAGCAAGCTTCATCACTATAAAATTTCCGAGCTAGTTTAATCTTGCATATAGGGGAGTAAAGAATTTTATTTCATGAGAGTGTACGCTGCTTGGATCACTCTGATCACATCTCTTGGTATGTAATCCTTTGCATAATTCACAAATACCCGAGTAGAATGGAATGCTACTCAATAGGTTACCTTCTCTCTTTTATAATAGAAATTTAATTAATCTCACTTCATATAGTATCTTCACGGATTTTTAACTTGCAAAAATTGCAAAGTGTATTTATTAGTCCATATTAAAACCTATTTACTTTTGTATTCTTTTGTTTTGGATTAATGCATATCATTTGAACCTTAAGGAGAACATGTGTTTTATTATTGCATATTAGGCATGAATTCATGACAGGTACCCTAGGCTCTGTATGCTACACAAGTTCTGAAGCATCAGCTAGTGACCCATGACATGAATTGGCACAGATATCATCAAAGCATTGTATACTGGTTTTGAAACTTGAAATTGATATGCTTGTTATCGTCGAACTCATGTACACTAGTACTGAAAATAGGGACTTGCATGTTTTTAATTGAGTTTGTATCCACTAGCTCTGGGTTTTAACCACATAGTTTCTACTTAGGACTTAATGTTGTTCTTTTTTCTAGTGCATTTCTTGTGCTAAGTTTGTATGCAATCTTCTCATTGGTTATGTGATTATAATTAGTTAGTGCCAAGTTATTTGTTCTTGAACTATATACCTGTAATGAAAAATCATAGCTTACATGATTTTTTTAGCATTTGTGCTTCCATTGGTATGATAAGTTTTGACATATACATTTTATATGTATTTATCATGCATCCGTGAATGTATACACCATATACTTCTACATGTGCAAAAGAATTATGAGGGTCAAATGGGATGGTTTGGGTATAAATGGGTTGGTTTAAAGAGTTACCCTCCCCGTTTAAAATTTACCTATACTCCTTTTATTTTTATTGAAAAGAATTTATTTTCTGTGCAGCTTCAAGTGTGAAGAAGAAGAAGATGCAACTAGTTTGTCAAGTTGGTTATATAGATAAATGGTAGTATGATATTGTGTGAAATTATGTGTTTGCTCTATAGGCATCTATATTGTGGATCTGCATGAATTTAGGCTCAAGGTAATTTAGATTCCTATTCTTTTCTTTCAATGTGTTTTTGGGCAATGTTCTACCATATTGATTTTGTGTTTGTAAATATATTTATGCTTATTCTACTAGTTCTACTCAAGGTAGGATTACATAATACCTAAATTTAGTATTCTGGGTTTATTTTTTAGCTTTTAATATGATATAATCATGTTTGTGGTGACTTATGGGACTTGGTGAGAAACTAGTTTTTATTGTAATTCTAAAATTAAAAGTTGTAGTTTTCTTTTTTTATATCTCAGTGTTTCTCAATACAATGAACATATATGTTTATACATAATTATTCGATGTGTTTATATATTATATGTTTTTAATATGACATAAACAATTTACAAACTTGTGTCGAATTGTAAATTCAAAACTTCTAGTTGGCTCGGTATAATCTCATTAGAGAAATGTATAAATTTATCAGTGATTGTCAATTTGAAGTACTTAAAAAGCATTGAAATTTACTAATTTAAGACATTCAGTACGTGTTGTATTTTATCAACTTGAAGCATTAAGTAAGTGTTGCAGTTTATTAATATGAAACGCTTCGTAATGTTTCAAATTGTTAATATAAAACACTAGGTAAGTGTTTCAGATTGATAATTTGAAACACATAGTATATGTTTTGAATTGATAAAACACAATACTTATTAAGTATTGTAGTTTATCAATTCAAAATACTTCATAATTGTTTTAAGTTGTTAATCTGGAACACTAGGTAAGTGTTGCAGTTAATCAATTTGTAACACTCGTAAGTGCTTCAAATGTAAATTCAAAGCATTTAGTAATTGTTTAATTTTGTTAATTTGAAACGTACTATAAGTACTGTGAAATTCTACAACATACTAATCTACAACACTTGAAACGTTTTTAAAAAAATTCATAACATTTTATTACTTTTTCAAATCGGTCTTTTTCGGTGTTGCGCGTTTTTCGTCTTCTTTAATTTATTCTTAACAAATATGGCGGTATGTTTTGAGCTAGTACTTCTTTGATTTGTCTTTTTACGTTTCAAATCCAATAATGATTTAAAGCTCATTTCTAAGGCTATATATTTCACGCCCTACATAGTAATAAATATTTTTACTCCTTTGATATTATATGACTTAAAGATTTATTTTCCCATCGTGATGCAGTTATTGTAGTCAAACCGACCATTTGAGAAGTTTACTTACCATCAGTTGGACAAAATCTACCATTTTGTGAAGTTAACTCCTCCCTATTTTCTCTTTTATTTTATTTTTTCTAATATATTTAGTTTTGTCTTCAATTCTCATAATTCAAATTTCATATCTAACTCCTCGTTCTTCACCTGCAATATGTACTTTCTCTCCTCTTCTGAAATCTAAATCTAATTTCCTATAAATAATCTCGTAAAACTACCTTTTTGGAATTTTGCTAATCTAATTTCCCAAAATGAAAATTGCAATCATTGAAAAATGTAGACTTGTCAAGGAATTAGTTTGTTGGCGACATTCCATATATTGAACAGTCAGATTTACAGTAGACATTTGTCATTTGGAATAATGATTGCGATATGCATCTTTATAGTGGACAAATCATTACGAAAACATGAATACATTTGATTTGATATGCACTTCAATACTTGTAAATTTTTTAGGTTCGCTCAATTCTTTATCTCTCCTTTAGTGGAGGCTAAAGTGAGGTGCTAGTGGTAGATTCAGGTACTATATTTTAGCTAGTAAGCAACTTGTGTTATGGTTACTTTACAATTTTCTTTTATTTGATATAATCATGGTCTTCAACTAACCTTTTCAAAATATATAGAATTTAACCAAGTTCTACAAAATGATAGTTGTCCTTACTTCAATGATTTCAGCGCCATACGTCTGTTCCTAATCACATATTCCACAGATACTGATGGCATAAGCTCTTTAACTGGCTATATATTGTGGAGTTTTCATATTCGAGACCACTCAAACACAAACCTCAATGTGGCTAAAAACGAGCTAGATCGTGATAGAACTGCAAAAACAACCAATCAAAAACTCAAACCAAAAACATGATTAGTCAGATCACGAACCTAAGACAAGCAATATAAAAAGCAATAACGATAAAATAAATCACATACTGATTTATAGTGGTTCCACTAAAATCTTATTAATGTACATCCACTTGACAGAGAGATTTTATTAATACCAATGAGAAGAGTAAAAGAGATTGATTACAGTGATCCCGATTTATCACAAAGAAAATCTGTCTTTGTGGAGATAAAATTGAAGAAGATTAGGATTTTCTAAACCCTAATTAATGGAGGATAAAACCCTTGCTTGGAGTATAATATTAATTACCCTTTAGAATATTAAAGACAACTTATATAGTAAGGATTTTCCACATGGAAAATTTACCCTTTGGCCCCTTAAACCCATCAGTAAAGACCCCAGCAAAACAACCCAAAATAGCCTATTTGCTCGTCCTAGAAGTCTGGCCCATATTGCCGAATGATTGGGCCAAGACTCAAGGTTTTGATCCAAATCAATTAGACCTGGGCCAGGAGCCAGACGTTTAGCTCAGACAACCAAACGTCTAGGACCAAGACCTAGATGTCTGGCTCAGGTCACTGGATTCTCCAAACCACAGAATTAGGCATGTAGGTCATGTTGCCAGACGTTGGCTCAATTCCCAACTACAAGATTCATCACAGGACTCGGAATTTTTCCCAGATCCTACCCCTAACTTCCAACTCCTACCCCTAACTTCCAACTCCTACCAGCCAACTTCTTGATGTGATAACTTGAGCTTTCGAGCTCCAAATCGCAAACCGTCTTCACCATTTTCGAGCTATCGTGGTCCACTTTAATTCTATCTATATAGTGTTGCATAATTTCAACACTCCGCCTCAACACTATATCTATCTCCAACTCCAACACCGATTGCACGACCACCCATTTCACTCCACCAATGAGTTGATGCAAATCCCCTACACAGCAATGAAGTGCTGAAAGCATCCAACTCCAAAACTGTCTCTCCAAAGACAAAGATACTCAGAGTATAAAAGAGAATGTACCTAGAAGATAGGATTCAAACCTCCCACCAATACTCCTTTTCATCCAAAGCTAAGCTTCTCCCTCACTCATGCCACTTCGTGGCACCTAGAACCTATCCAAGCAAATTAAGTTTCAGTATTGCTTGAACTTTCTAACCAGCAATGCCTTAGTGAACATATTCACTACTTCCACTATGGCTATCAAGTTCGTCTCCATAGTGGATAAAGATACTATAGTTTCCAATCTCAACCTCCAACTTATGGTTGTACCAACAAGTGTGAAGATATATCCAAAAGTTGACTTTCTTCGATCCCTATCAACGACGTAGACCAAATCACAATAACCAACCAACTTGCAATTCTTTTCCTCACTAATACCGAAAAAGACTATGATATGTGCCTTACAAGTATCTCAAAATAAGCTTCACTGCTTCTCAATTCGATTTCCCTAGATTAGCCATATACCGACTAACCATCCCAACGACATCAGGCTTTGTACACAAAATGACGGACATATAACTTCCAACCGTACTTGCATATGGAACCTTTTCCATATAAGCCTTGTCTTTCTCGTCGATAGGCATCCCTTACTCGAAAGCTTTATATACAAGGGTAAAGGTGTATTTGACATCATTGCATCTTTTATGATAAACCGGCAAAGCACTTTTCTAATATACTCCTTTTGAGTCAATTTTAACTCAGAACGCTTCTGATCCCTAATGATTTCTATGCCTAAAATCTTCCATGATTCTCCAAGGTCTTTCATCTCGAATTCCGCTTTTGATCTCAATTTCAACTTATTGATTTCATCTTTATCTTAAGAAGAAATGAGCATATCGTATACATACAAGATTAAATACATCAAATGATCATTTTCAACTTCTTGATGTAACACCATATAAAATAAACCATAAATAGACTTAGATAATTAAACTAAATAATATTAACAATAATAATTAATAAATTCAGTGGAATGAAAATAAGAATTTTGGATAATTGGTAATTGGGCCATAAAAGTAGCACTATTGTGTTCGTGACAAGATTTTGATCCATTTTCATATTTTATTTAGTGAAAATGGAGTCTGCATGAAGGAGATATTAATAAAACAAGTTATGCGTAAATATTTATATACAAGGTTTGAAATTCAAATAGATTAAATATAAATCCGAAATATAATTAATTATAGATTGGTATTAAAGAATATTATAAAAGGATCTGAATTTGTTTGTATTTATTCATATGCAAAAGGGACAATGATGATCAACGTAAGGAAAGAAATCAAAGCCATTAATTAAGAAATTAATAGAAAACAACGCCAAAAGATATTCAAATCTTTTGGCTCAACCCTAGAAGGGGATCGACCACCACTATAGGAGGCGGATCGACCACCACTATAGGAGGCGGATCGACCTAGGTGTCGACCGCCCTCTTATAGATAGGGTCAACCGCCCTCCTAAGGGATAAGGGTGAGGGTATTTTTTTTTAAGGAGATTTATATAGTGTTGCGTCAATAAACCATCCAATTTAAATTTAAATAATCCAACGGTCTATACAGAACTTGCAACTATAAATATAGCTCCCAAGCCTCACTCTAAACCCTACTCTAATTTCATTTTACGCCTCCATACTGTCCTTCTATCATTGCTAATTCCATAGAAAAAGGTTAGGATTCTCTTCTATTCCTCTAACCTTCATTCCATCTTTTCTAATTCGGATTCATATAGATCTAGATTCCGGAATTTATTATTGTGTGTATATATATAAAATTCTAAGGTTTGATTCTTATATATCTCTACTACTAAAGCAAATCTTTTAGGGTGGTTGTAATGGCCTGCAAATCCGTACTATCTAAGTTGATTAAATACATCACGCATCCAACCAAAATTGGATAGAAATACGAATCCTTATGAAATAAAGAAGAAAAAGATAAAAGAAGAACAAAAATAACAACACAAAATCTCACATCATTGCGGAATAAAATATAATATATATATAAATCTTTGAAGTACAAAATTTTACTTACATACATTATCAGAGTACATCACATATACAACATAGTGAAATAAACTCTATATAACTAACAATGAAGCCTCTTGCTCCAAGATCCTCCAAGTATATCTGTAAACACCTGAACTACATGACTGTTCATACAAATTTGGGCACCCAACAGTTTAGGGTAAAACAAAACAAAATAAACTCCAGGTCAGTCATGAGATTGGTGTAAGTAAACTCCAACCACTTGGTTTAACTTTAAAAATCCTTTTTAAAAGAAGGGATAATCATAAGACCGATATAAACATGGGTGGTTTTAACCTTACGATAGCCCAAAACATTTCTTTAAAATCAATACTATACTGATATTATAATAGCGTCTAAATCAAATAAATAGCAATCTAGCAGAACACTTGCATCTCACGCTCCACATACATAGTATACAATCAAAAACCGCAGGCGCTTATTAGAGAATGGATTCCAACTGGCAAGGTATGGGACCACCTTCCGACAGTTTATCTCTTGAGAGGAATACACTGTGTTCAACGAGAACATCTTGCAACCCAGGCAAAACATGATCGGCCACTCACTTCGCTTGAGTGTTCCGAATGTATTATCACCAATGGTTAGGATCAGCAACCGTTTCTCGAAAGGGAAAGCATCGAAAGATTAAAGAAGCAAATGGATTTTCTCTAGATTAGGTGACAATACACCCTATTTTGAAGCAACCCACTTAGCCATGCATCCTACCCGATTTTATACCATTTCCTGGTTGTGAGACCCGAGGCCACGCTTTTCTTTTAACATGTCACATGTTCATTCACTTTGAATGCCACATCGTCAAATCCGGTAATCATTAATTGATTTGCACAAATATGTTCTGGATATTATGCCAAGAGAATTTATTCTCCACCACCATATGTATATTTGTACATACCAACATATGTGATCATTGGAAATACTCTGTTAGACATTCATCCATACAAGTTCGTTCTAGGACTGAACGAAACCGAAGGCACGATTTTCATTAATCCATCTTAAGAAATTTCTACCTAGGATTAACAGAAAAAGCCCTTGCACTTTACTCCATATTCTATTATCTTCATATAACCTGATTCGCAACGCTACTGCTGATACAGAGTGGTTAATGGATTATAATCCAACTGATGTCTCCATATTGACAACGTTATTGGCCAATACTTCGATAGTCAGTTATTTAACTATCGAATAAAAATAAACATTTATCCAAAGCATCAAACAATCACTGGGACCCTTAATTAATATTTCATTAATTAAATTTATCATTTCCCAATCTCTCTTCAATATCTTTATCCATCTATTTCTCCGAACCCGTTTAGCCTCTCACGATTTTTGGAAAAAACATTTCCATCTTTCATAATTATTTATTTTCTATATTCCAAAAATATCACTTTTTAACGTCGGAAAACATTTCCATTTCTTATTCGCACATCACTATTCTTCCCAATTCATCAGTCCCGGACCATAAATTAGTAAGAGAATAATTCCCTAAGTATCAACCCCGAAGGCCAAAACCAACATCAGATCGACATTCAGAAAGTCATTCAACTCAAATAATCTCTAGTCAGCTTCTAATTCACTTAACTTCATTTCTTAACTTCTTATCAACATAATCATTTCAATATGCAAAACATTTGCTTTTAAACCATCATTTACTTTAAAACGTGTATACATTTCTCCTTCTAATCTCCCGTGTAACGTGTGAATATAATAAGGAAACATAATAATGGAGAAATAGGGATGGACCATTTTTTTTGTTAAACCAGAAATAAACTGCTAATGAATGCCATGGAATATAGGTTTATGAAGTTGGAAACCGCGTTCATAAAGGTTTTAATTTTTCATAAGTTTAGCATATAAGATTAGCGCTCTTAACCATATGAAATATGTAATTCTACCTTCAAAATTGTTCATATATAAGTACTGACTAAAGGTGTACTTTCAAGGTTTAAATGTAAACAATTTATTTGAGCTTTAAATGTCATTAAAGAAAGAAAAAAAATTGTCATACTCTTAAGGTCTATGTGACGTAGGTTGTAATAAGTATGTAATTTATTATTAATGAAAACTGGAAAGTTTTGTCAACTTCTTACATATTTGTACAATCTTTAAGGTATAACATAAAACGTCATTCATAGATATTTGATTTAACTGAGACATATTTGGGAAGGCATTTGTATTTCTCAAATTTAAAAAAAAAATCTTTTTTTTCTAGTCTTTATTAATCAAAATAAATCATTTTAATAATTTAAAATCCATTAAAAATAAAATTTTAAATTTTGACATAACTTACAAATTACAAACTGAAATCTAAATTTCTTAAATTCATTATAAAGATATCATCAATACGGTTCTAGCATTTCTTGTTTCGTCTAATTTTGACTTATAATGAATTTTATATATTTTTCCAAAGTTGAAAAACGAATTTTGAAATCACCGTGCCATTTTGGGCTCAGAATAGAATTAATATAAATTTTAAAGTCTTACTTCAAATAAAATAAATTTTTAATCGTTATTATTTAAAATAAATTATTTGAAATATTAAAACCCATTAAAATAACTTAAAATAAAAAAAATTAAATTTACCCCAAAATTCAGGGTTGTTACAGTCTCCCCCACTTAAAAACTTTTCGTCCTCGAAAAGGAACGAAGCTAAAAAGTTGTTTAATCAACTAACTAAATTTTCATTCTTTATTATTTATTCATTGGTTTAAATAATTTAATAGTTGAACTAATAATTACACTACACAATCATCAATCAAATTGTTGATTAGCTTTTTAAACATATAAAACTTTTGTTTATGCAAAAATCATATTTTCTAAAATCGGTTTATATATAATAAAAAATACGTTAATTATAAACTAGGCACTCTCAACTCGTTCTAGGGCATTACTAACCCCATCTCTAATGAGTTTTCTTATTCTAGGATACTACTGATCCTATCTCTAATGAGTATTCTTATTGGATATTACTAATCCAATCTCTGATGAGTCTTTTGTTCAGTTCTAATGAGTTGTACACCAAAGATTTGAGCTAACCAGAGCTCTGATACCAACTGTAACATGTGAATATAATAAGGAAACATAATAATGGAGAAATAGGGATGGACCATTTTTTTGTTAAACCTGAAATAAACTGCTAATGAATGTCGTGGAATATAGGTTTATGAAGTTGGGAACCGCGTTCATAAAGGTTTTAAATTTTCATAAGTTTAGCATATAAGATTAGCGCTCTTAACCATATGAAATATGTAATTCTACCTTCAAAATTGTGCATATATAAGTACTGACTAAAGGTGTACTTTTAAGGTTTAAATGTTAACAATTTATTTGAGCTTTAAATTTCATTAAAGAAAGATTTTTTTTAATGTAATTAAAATGAAATATTTTGACATTAAAAAGAAGAAAAGTTACATTTTTAATGTAATTAGATTAAAAAGAAAAGTTACATTTTTAATGTAATTAGATTAAAAAGAAAAGTTACATTTTTAATGTAATTAGATTAAAAAGAAAAGTTACATTTAATGTAATTAGATTAAAAAGAAAAGTTACATTTTTAATGTAATTAGATTAAAAAGAAAAGTTTACATTTTTATGTAATAAGATTTAAAAGTAAGAAAATTACATTTTCATGTAATTAAGATTAAAAGTAAGGAAATTACATTTTCATGTAGTTAAGATTTAAGGATAAATTTACATTTTCATATAAAAGAGATTTAAAGGATAAGTTTACATTTTATGTAAATACATGTTAAATGAAAATTATAACAATGTAAATTTACATTTTTATGTAAATAGGTTTTCATTAAAAGAATAAAGGTATGAGATTTACATTTTCATGTAAATAGATTTTCACTGAAAATTATATGGTCGAAATTTAAAAATGGACAAAATGAAATAATCTTTTGGTCGCATTAGAAAATACTTACATTTGTTTTTGATAACAAAATTATTTAATTTTGTTTGAAATGAAAATTAACACACAAAATTATCATTTTATTTGTATAGAAAAGATTGACACACAAAATCATTATTTTGTTTGTAAGGGAAGATTAACTCAAAATTATTATTTCTGTTTTGCGTTGAAATAATAACAAAGTCATTACTCTGTTACATTAAAAAAAAAATATTTTTGTAGAATTGAGGCTGACACCAAAATATATTGCATTTTTGTTAGAAATTGAAATGACACAAAAATACTTATTTTTGTTAAATTATAAATGACACACCAAAAATATTCATGTTTGTTGTAATGGAAATGAAACACAAAAATACCTATTTTGTTGTAATTGTAATGATACATGAAATATACAATTTTGTGTAGTTTGATAGATGAATGAAAAATATACCTTTTTGTATATAGGATGTGAATGCAAGTCGAAATAAAGATCAATATTCTTATGTGCCATGATATTATATTTAGGTAATAATTCTTGTCGTTAGCAAAATATAGTAAAATAAAATACATTTCACTATGTATTATAAAAATGTAAATAGGTTACAGAAATATAACGTTCTTTACTTCTTGTGTTATTCACGATAATGAAATAGACGAAGGAATTATATTCATATATAATTATATATATATATATATATAAAAATTAAAAGTAAACGAATCGAGCGTGGTAGTTCACATTTTGGAATTGTACTTTTAATCGGTTATACCGAAAGATCCGACCGTCGGATTTTTCCCAAAACTGAAACTGTTAGGTTCGCCTTGGGAAGATCTTTCCAACGATATGAATTGTGTTAAAAATCCAACGGTTAGATTTAGAGAAATGTGTAAAACAAATTTGGGTAAAAACAATGCCAAGGTCGCCTATTGACATGAAGTGTTGTTAAATAAAATTCAATTATTTTTATATAAATAAAAATAGATATTAATCGTTATAAATTAATATTAATGATAAGAAATGATTTGAAATGATATATACGCGAGAATCATTTGAAAGGTCCGAGTTCAATCTCATTTCAAATGATTATTCGTCGATCTAAGTCGAAGAGTTGAAGACGGTGATTGAAGACCGACGATCTTCACGTCGAATGGATGAGTTACCATTGACGCACATGATTAGAGTAGCTACCTTGAAGGGGCTACAATGGTGGCCGTCCAGACTACTTGTTGATTGTTTGGATATGCGAGGTATAAGGTGCCTCCGGTTTCGTTCGGACCCAGAACGGACTTGAAAATGGATTGTATGTCTGACGTTGTATTCCTTTATACGGTATTCGTTGATCTCTGCTAAATATATATATCTGTTTGGTGTTTAACACCCTTCTCTGAGACATACGAGCTTAGAGGTTATATATTAGTAGGAATCAATGGTATGGTATGGATTGAAAATGTGGCATGCTAAGATACATAGATCAAGGTTTTTGTTGAAAAGCAGGCCTTGTGGGTGATGATCAAAGCACAACTTGAAAAGCATAGCTTTGTGTATTACGTAGCTTCACGAGCCTCACACCCTGGTTGAGTCTAAAACGGAGCAAGGGAATGCAGGGAGAGCAGCACGTTTCTTTCTAGCTAGAAGTGGTGTCATGGTATGGAGCCTAGACATTTTTACTTATGTGGATGATGGAATGAGGCGCCTCAGATGTTAGGTCCTACAGGATCGGGGAACGTGTGTTCAGGAATAACTAATCCACAAACCGCAAGTGTGGACCGGCCCTGCAGCTATCCAAGGGTTCTCTGCGGGGAATCCTGAGACATTAGCTAGAGTGTCTCGAATCGGTAAGGAGATCGTTCCTAGCCTTGACTGATGATGGAAATCCAACTTCCAATATGACACCATGCGGTTTTGATTGTAGAACTAGTATGGTGACATAGTAGGATGGGGTACTATGCCGTCTATGATTGATACATTATGATTGAACTGTTTTTGAAACTTATATACACTAGTAATAATATCAAACCCGTTTTTTTATCGTATCAAGCATTTTTGACCATTATAAGGTAAAACTCTCGGTTTGCGTTGCATTGTGTGATGGGACTTGAGTCTTATAATGGTTTCATTTTTCCAAAAAGCATTGCGTTGTTTAACGATTTACTTTAATTTATGCACCGGCAATCCATTGGAATAAAACTCGTTCCGCGTTAGCGGCGTGGTCCTTAGATTTGCCTTATTGCTATTAGTTATATTAGTTAAGAATTTTCACACCAGTCCCATGACTGACTCGTAGTTTGTTTCACTTTGCAAACTCGGGTGCCCTCTTTTCCACACGGGCAGTCGAGTAGCTTTTTGCATATATTTATCTCTTGTGCAGGATTCTGGATCGAAGCCTAAAGCTGTGTCCAGAGCATAGAAGTCTTCCGCTGTTTATTGTATTTAATTTATTGAAATTTATCTTCCGCTGTAATTTTATTCAATGTACTCTGATATTCTGTACTCTGATGTAACATTATTATGATGTTTATAAAAGTCTGTTGTTGTTGTTCTGATGTTGTTGTATTCTCAGAGTTAACGTATTCGGGTTTTGAACGGTCTTAGTCGATTTTGCGATCGATTGGGTTCGGGCGAAATCCGAGCCGTTACATCCCGAGATTTAGTTTTATAAATTCTCTTTCATATAAATTTCAATTATATGTTTATTCGCTTATTAAATTCTATATATAATTTATAAGTCAACTTCTAGTTATCTAATTTTATTAAATTTTCTATCTCCTTAAATTTTCGGAGAATTTCGCCAGCGTCTCCTTTGTACGGATCACTCGGTACAACTACAAAATGCCTCTCTAAGCCCTTTCCATTCAAAAAGAAATCAAAAAGCCAAGCGGCTTACCAAATAGGCTCATAAAATCCCATATTAAATTAAATATGTACCTCTTTTGTCAGGCATTCGATTTATATCTCTTCATACACTTCATTCCAAACCTGCTTAGCACATATCCAAACATTCCCCTTTTGTTTCAACTCAATCTAATTGTTTTATCCCAATTCGCTAATTTATTCTCTAATTAGCTCTTTTGCTTATTTTACTTTATTTTTGAATATATCACGTTTATATATATATTTGCTTTGCTTATCAACCAATCGAACTCCATTTTCAATTCAAGTTTCGTATTCAATTTCGAATATAAATTCATGAATCCCATTCAATTATCCAATGTCCAATTTTGATCCAAAACTTCATTAAATAATTATTCTTCTAATTAGTTTACTCTATTTAATAATTAAAAATCTTATTTTTGTTTTGAAAAATCAATTCACTTACTCAACTTGAGTTCATATTTATTTTATAACTCAAGTCTAGGTTTTTCTAATGGAAATCTAAGTTTATTTGCTTAAAATACTTTTATTAATTTAAATAAAACAGTTATATGGTTTAATAACGATTATAGCGCTGTTTTTCTGGAAAATTCATTTTGACATAACTCAAAATCTATAAGATGAAATCCATATTTTTATCTTCCATTAGAAAACTATTATTCAATCGGTCCTAACGATTCTTGTTTCAAATAATACCGACTTAAATTGAGTTCTATATAGTCAATTGAAGTTCAAAGCGTCAAATTATGAACTACCGCGTTGCGACGAGCTCGTTATAATTATATTTAAATATAAACATTTAAACTTTGTTTATTAATAAATATCAACTCCATTTTATATATTTATATATTTTAATATATATTAAACCTATTTTCCCAATCTAACTTAATATTTCTGATTATCCCTAATCTTCGATTATTTCATAATTCAGTTATAATTTTATTTATGATTCAATCTTCTATAATGAATTCCAATTCTCTTTGAAATAAATTATTTTATAAAATTCTATATAACAGAATTTCGATTATAAATCCTTTTTATTTATCTCACTTCAGTTTATATTCTGAATTTCAATGTAAAATCCTATTGTTCCCTTTTCGTAACGATTTCCAATTCCCAATCTAACTTTACATTTGAATCTAACTTCCAAATTACCCGATGATAATTACTTCACTAAATTTATAAACATCGTTTATAAATTTAAGTCCTTGTTTTATATATTTAAACAAGTTCCATTTCAAATCTACTTGAAACCCAAATCTTATTTGGCATATTTTATTATTATAACTTACATGTAAAATTGTAGAATCTATTTTCATATTTAATTTCAGTTTCTACTAATATAATTTAAATATCATTTCTGGAAATAATTTACTTTTTATAAATTCGACATAGTCAAATTCCAATCTTAAATACGCATGGATTTATTTTTAACTCAATTTACATTCCGAACATCGGAATAGATTTCATCATTTCTTTTTGAAACTAATTTCAATTCCCTTTTTTAAATTCACATTTGAATTTACATTCCCCAAATTATGAAATGGTAATTATCCATTTCATTTATAAACACTATTTATAAATTCACTATTTGATTTTATTATTCAAAACAAGTTAATATTTCCTAGCCCATTCGAAATTCAAATTCTATTTTAGAAAAATTGATTTTCCCATTTAAATCTCAAAATTCCATTTCACGATATTTTATATATCAATATTTAGGCCAGTTATATTCATACATCCAAAACACCCAATTATCAATCATAGGTTTTCTAACAAATCATATATGATAATATATGAAAACAAACAAATAGCGTCTTCTCTTCCTTAGCAAGCGGACCATGCACGCACATGATTCCGTTGGAATGCGCCGTCAACACCCTCACTCAAGCGACCTCTTATAATCAGCTCAGTAAGCGTGCCCAGACCCCGACCTAGTTCCCGGTTTCCTATTTGGTACCAAGATAGGTTACTAGCTGAAACGGGTCCTACAAAACAGATTATATAAGATTCCCCCTAGGCTTACGTCCCCACTACTAGGATTTCAACAGGTTATGCCTACTAGTTTAAAAGATTGCATAACCCCAACATGTTAAGTTTGTTCCGGTTCCCTATTTGGTACCAAGATAGGTTACTGGCTGAAACGGGTCCTACAAAATAGATTATATAAGCTTCCCCCTAGGCTTACGTCCCCGCTACTAGGATTTCAACAGGTTATGCCTACTAGTTTAAAAGATTGCATAACCCCAACATGTTAAGTTTGTTAGGTTTATATGTGCAACCCGCCCTCACATATTTAACAAGATTAACTTAACCCTCTCACTAATTCAAGCAAGCTTACTTAACCCCTACTCAAGTTAACAGGGTTATGTAATCCTTATGGTTTCACACAAGTTAAGTATTTCAAGTTCATCATCATTCATTCATTTATGGTTATAATGCTCTAGACCTCCCATATTAAGTCTACCACTTGTGGTTGCTGGATATGTCGGTTGGGTCTGGGCAGACTTCTTCCACAAGTCCCCTCACATTGGATTTACCACTTATGGACACTGGATCTGCCGGGCGATTCCGGGCAGGCTTCTACCACAAGTGTAATCTAACCTCATGTCCAAGCGCAGTTACAGTTTTAGTTACTGCAAATCTAGGCATTTTCATTACTAACCAATTACCATGTTCATTATTCCCCAAATCCAAGGTCCGATCTACAATACAAGTTATGCCTCAGATTAAGGTTTAAATCAAGATATAGATTATGCCCCCAAATCCCAAGTTTTGGCTCAAGGTACAAATTATGCCCAAAATTCCCAATCGTGTTTTACAATATGAATTATGCCCCCAAATTAATCATTCCCAACCGTTGCCAATTTTGTGTGTTCGCGTATTTCAGCGATAGGCCTAGGCTCGAAGGTAGCCTGGCTATAAAAACAAAAAGGGAAAGAGGGAGAGAAGAGAACAAGAATAGGCATAGTAAATAAAATTGGCATAAAATGACATAATTAGGCAAACTAACATAATAGGCATAAGGTGACATGATTAGGCAAACTAACATAATAGAGATACCATGAATAGGCATATAGGCACTAATCAATAGATCAGGTGTACAAGTAACGACAAATCTATTAAGATTCAGGTTACTAACAGGCATATGCTTAGATCCAAACTTATAAACATGTCAAGATTACATTTTAGGTGTTTATATCTAAAAGTAACATAAACTCACTGTGATTGGATCTAAAGAACATAGAATTGATTGTAGATGTTGTAGCACAGATCCAGGAATACGTATAACTTGTTGTGGAAGAAGAATAGGCTAGATCAAACTGAGTTGGGGCAGCACCTCGTTGTCTCCATTTTTTTGGTGAATAAAAACAATGAGATTGAGATCCTATTTATAGCCTAGGGTCAACGAATCTAGTCAAGAAATGATTCCACGTTCAAAAACTGAATTTTGCCCAGATCTCGGTGGGGTCGACATGGGGGTCGAAATGGGTGTCTACACCCCTGTTATGGGGTTGACCCATGGGTCGACACCCATGGGAACGGGGTCGACCCCTAACAAATTGATTTCCCCCTTCCCCACGTCATTTTATTTTGAATTTCTGGAATAATTTTATTTGTATATAAATGGCTTATATGTATATAGACTTCAAACCTAAATATCTTCTTCATACGATGTCAATTTTACGTAAACTCGAAGTCTATCTTAAGCAGAATTCCAAGATAAACGCAATGGTGCGGTCCATTTTACTTAATTCTCAATGTTTAATTAAGTATTTCTTGGTTTATCATTATAGTGTCCTTTAAAATTACGGGGTGTTACATTCCCCCCTACTTAAAGGATTTCGTCCCCGAAATCTCCAAGTTAAGAAGAATGTATATCCTAGCATCCATCATCCATCTACTCATCCACCAATCACAGGCATCCATAGTCCTTAAAAAGATTTCTAATGCTTATATGAACCTATGAAAATGTATGTGTAAATGTCCCTATGTTAATGCGAAAGATCAGGCGGTCTACTGATTCAATTGACCTCCTTAATGCAATGTATGTTAGTGCCATGAATCCAACATGTATGCAATTAATCCTATTATAACATGTAAGTTCTATATGTGTGCGCAATCATTCACCCAAACGCAACATCCATATGATGACACACCCACTTTCATCCATTAAAAGAAGAAAAAAGCACACCTATTCATATGAAGTATGAGAGTGATTGAGCCGATCTAGTGCCTAACGTGTGTGTATATGCATCCACAAGCAACCATTAGTAAACACTTGCATCCACCAAACATAACATGTCTCAAACACATGTTCACATCCATGGGTTTCCTACCTAAAGGTCAAAGATTCGATCGATAGTATATACTTAACGATAGAAACAAGCATGAATAAAAGCTTTGGAAAGAGAAGCTAAGAACATGCCCTTGAAAAGAAAAGGGTACGAAGCGCGAATCTTGTCTTCAGTCTACCTAGTTGCATCTTCTTGGTTATCTCCCCACTGAACTTTCATCAGTTTGACCTCTCGATTGCGTAGATCCAAGAATACGGGTAGGAACTCGTCTAATTGTCGCCTCCTATTCCACCTCTACTTCCTCAAGCTTACTCGACTCAACTACTTCTGCGGTGTCATGCAAACACTTCCTTAAATGAGAAACATGGAAAACATTATGTATGCCAGACAGTCTCTCTGGTAGCTTTATTCTATAGGCCATTTGACTAATCCTTTCTATTATGGGAAATGGCCCTACAAACCTTGGTGCCAATTTCCCTACAGATCCAAAACGAACTACTTTCCTCAAAGGTGATACCTTGATGAAAACCATGTCTCCTACCTCGAACTCAATGTCAGTCCTTCTCTTGTCTGCATAGGACTTCTGTCTGTCTTGAGCTGTCTTCATGCGCCTTCGGATTAGATCAATCCTTTTTGAAGTTTCTCTAACCATCTCTGGTCCAAGTAGAAGTCTTTCTGTGGACTCCTACCAACAAGTTGGTGATCTACAGGGTCGTCCGTACAATGCTTCGAAGGGTGCCATTCCAATACTAGTTCGATAACTGTTGTTGTAGGCGAATTCTATCAAAGGAAGATGCTCTTCCCAAGTCCCTCCAAAGTCTAGGATACACAGCCTTAAAAGATCCTCAAGAACTCTATTCACCCTTTCTGTTTGTCCATTGGTCTGAGGGTGATAAGCGGTGCTTAAACACAACTGTGTACCTAATTCTTCTTGCAAGCTCCTCCAAAACTCACTAGTGAATATGGGGTCACGATCACTTACAATACTGGAAGGTACTCCATGTAATGGACTATCTCATGAAGATAAATTGCCGCCAACCATGCTGTCGTCCTCTTACTCTTAACAGGGATGAAATGAGCTGTAACACCCCACCTCCGCTAGGGTCACTCACAAAGGGAATGCACTAGTTTGGGTGGAGTATTATCTAGGTAAACATACACAGAGATATCACAAGGCATAACATAAATAAAGCAGCGGTAGAAATTAAAAACCCAATTTTTATTACTTTCGAGAAAAGAGTCAAAACCTCATATATCCAAGGTACAAATTATTCCATTACATCAAGTTCTAGATAAAGAAGCATAAACTTAAAGTAGCAAAAGTAAATTATTCCCCAAACATAGCAGAAGTGCAGCCATAGCATAGCTCAAGACCAAACCGTACATGAGCTGTCAGAAAGCAAGCTAAATCCAAGCTAAGAGCTAGTGTTTCCTCCCTGAGAACCTGGGGGGGAAAACTAAAGAAAAAAAGGCGAAAGAAAAAGGGTTAGTCATAAAGACTGGTAAGTCCTAGTAACTTTCAGTATAAAAACTAGTAAAGGTAACAAGACAGGTATAAACTGAAAATAAACATAAGGATGATGATAAGTCTGGCATGATAAACTAAGATAACGAGATAACTCAAGTATAGCATCGCATGTTCAAGGTTCGCTGCACCAACCGTACTAGTATTCTAACCCATGTTAAGTATTTATCATGAAGTGATCCCTTGGCCCAATATCATGAAGTGACCCATTCTGGGGTCCCACGGTACGATCTCCTAATCGATCGGCTCCCTACAAGTTCTAGCTCGTCAAGTGTCTGTGTTATACGACCCAATCACGAAATGTAGTCCCCTGTGCTAGGTCCACCCTAGGGTGTATCAAGTCCTAGGGTGCCAACCACTGACACGAATCAAGCACGCACATTGTAAACCTACGGGTGCCCAATGCCTACTTTTTCAACTCCGGACTACGTGCACGACCATAGTACGCCTGAACCTACAATGGCGCACCTACTTAGCCGTCGTTCTGGTCGCTTACAATCAGCCCAGTAATCGTGCCTCACCCTGCCTAGTCCCAGGGTATCATGATACATCTAAGTGGGTTACTGCTGAAAATGACCGCGTAATTAGGGTTTTCAATTGGGTTAAGTGTTGTCATTCAAATTCGTGACTTAACCCTATCCAAATCATGTATCAAGTTGGTTAAGTGTGTTCAAGCGGTTCATGACTTAACCCTATCAAATCATCGTGTCAAATTGGTTAAGTATATTCAAGTGGTTCATGACTTAACCCTATCATGTGGCATTAATGCACCCCAAACTCTCACATTAGACTAATTGTTGTGGTCACTGGATTTGCCGGGCGGTTCCGGGCAGATTTACACTACAACATAGTCTAACCTCGGGTTCTTGATGCGATATGACCAACTACCCAATTTGGATCCTATTGTTTGTAGTTACTGGATTCGCCAGGCGGTTCCGGGAAGATTTACACTGCAAACTCAACCCAACCTCGAGTTGGCCATTTTCAAGTTTATCTAAGTGTCATGTCCATGTTCAAGTTTTCATGTCAAAATTCATGTCGAGTTTCATGTCAGATTTCATGTAAGTTTCATGCCACGTTCTTGTCCATATACAGGTTCAAGTTATAATAACGTTCATATTCAAGTTCAAAGCCAATTCATGTTTTACCTAATCTACCCAAATCGTATTCCCATCGCACGTAAACTCGAATCGATACAAATAAATCTAATTAGGGAATAACATAAAAAGGGACAGATATAAGGTGGAAAAAGTGATTACTAGCATAGCATGGTATAACTTGAGATAAATGATTTTAACATTACTAGCATATGGAATGTCGGCCTCAAACATAAAGATTCCAAATCTAGCAAAATGAGGTACTAGTCAAGATAACAGTTGGCATAAAGTGATAGTCATGGTAACGGTTAACACAAGGTGATAGTCATAAACTTGTGACTAATAGCAGATTCAACATTTCAGGCATGATAATAGGAGGGGTTTTTCTTTTTTGATTTACAACATGAATAGGCCCCAAATCAATGTCATAGTAATATACCCAAAGGTCAAGATCCAAGATGAACAAGAATGGATGTAAAACAGTCATCATATACAGGTCAAATTTCAATTTACACATATACATATTACGTTTACAATTTAAAACTAAAAGTAACTGGGGCTTACAGATCGTGGTTCGAGAATTAGAAAAAGAGAGTCGATGTTGAATCTTTAGTCGAGTCCTAACAGAAGTCCCCAAATCAGCAATTCTCTTAACGTAGTAGAAGTAGTCTCTTTCTTTAACTTCCCAACCAGAATTAGAGCAGCATAAGGTCAGAGAGAATTTTGTGTAGGGAGACTAGTGTTAGGGGTTGTTTATATAGAGTCAGGCCAACGAATGTAGACAGAAATGAGGCCAGATACATCAAAACGAACTCAGACTCAAAAATGGGTTCTGTCACCAGGTTGACCTGGTCCTGGTCAGGTCGACTACATAGTCAACCCCCAGGTCGACCTGGTCCTGGGCGGGATATTTCCCGCCCAGTCCATTCTGAGGTTTGAATTTCGAAATTTGAATTCGAATTCTGAGATGTTTTGAACTTGAAAACTTCTGAAAACTTCGAAAGGTCATAACTTGGTCATACGGACTCCGATTTTCGAAAACTCGGACTCGTTTCCAAGCAGGATTTCGGGACGAACGCAATGGCGTAACCCGTTTCCCTTGATTCTTATTTTAAAAACTAATTCTGCCCTGATTTATGGTTATTATACGTTATAAAAATACGGGTTGTTACATTCTCCCCTCCTTAAAGGATTTCGTCCCCGAAATCTCTAAGTTAGAAAGAATATATCATACCATCCAATCATCCATCTACTCAAAGCATCATCCACATGCAACCATTGTCCTTAAAAGATTTGTTGTATGAACATATGCAGAAAGTGTGTGTATATGTACTTATCTAATGCAAAAGATCAGGCGGTTACTGATTTAGTAAACCTCCTTAATGCAAAATATGTTAGTGTAATGAATCCAACATGTATGCAAATTCCTAACATAGTTTATAATCTCTACATGAATGCACAAACATTCATTTATATGCAACATCCAAGTGATAGCATAACAAGTTCCATCCATGTACAAGTATAAGAACTCATGCATATGCAACATGAAAATGTGACTGAGCCGATCTAGTGCCTAATGTGTGTCATGCATCCACTAGAAATCACTTGCAAACACTTGCAACCATTTGCAAACATCAACCATATCATGTTTCAATAACATGTTTACATCCATATGGTTCTACCTAAGGTTCTCAAGATAACAAGACAAACGTCGGTAGTAAAAGCATGATACGAAAAGGTTTTCTAGTTTATAGGAAAAAGAGATCGAGAATGTACCCTAAAAAAGAAATGGGTAAAGCGCGCGTATCTTTTCTTCGGTTTCCCAAGTTGCGTCTTCTTGGGCTTCACTCCACTGAACTTTAACTAGCTTGACTTCTCGATTCCTTAGCTTCTTGATCTCCGTTCCTAAGATACGAATTGGAACTCGCCTCAATGTTGCTTCTTTTTCCACTTCTACGCCTTCAAGGATGCTTGGCTCAACCACTTCGGCCAATTCATGTAAGCACTTTCGGAGATGCGAGACATGAAAGACATTGTGTACTCCGGCCAGCCTCTCGGGTAATTCTACCTTATAGGCCATCCGCCCAATCTTCTCAGTGATAGGGAACGGTCCCACGAATCTTGGTGCTAGTTTTCCAACCGCTCCAAAACGAACTACATTGCGTAAAGGAGAAACTTTTATAAAGACCATGTCTCTGACTTCGAACTCTAGGTCTGTCCTTCTCCTGTTCGCATAAGATTTCTGTCTATCTTGGGCCGTTTTCATCCGCCTTTGTATCAACTCAATCTTCTCAGAAGTGTCTCTTATCATGTCGGGCCCAAGTATAAGCCTGTCTGTCGTCTCCCACCAACAAGTTGGCTACCTGCACGGTCTTCCATACAGGGCTTCGAACGGTGCCATTCCAATGCTAGCTTGGTAACTATTATTATATGCAAACTCCACAAGAGGAAGATGGTCTTCCCAAGTACCACCAAAGTCAAGAATGCATAGTCTCAAAAGATCCTCTAGCACCCTATTTACCCTTTCGGTTTGTCCATCCGTCTGGGGGTGATAGGCCGTGCTCAAGTTCAGTCGTGTACCCATTGCTTCTTGCAGACTATTCCAAAACTGGCTAGTAAAAATTGTGTAACACCCAGTGTATTTTATAACAGTGAAGTTCACAAATTAAAGTATAATAAATTTCAACTCAAAGTATTAAGGGAAACGGGATATGCCATTGCGTTCGTCTCGGAAAAATACGCGAAATAGAGTCCGAGTTTTCGAAAAACGGAGCCCGTATGACCAAATTATGGCCCGATGAAGTTTCAGGAAATTCAAATTTCGAAAACAGAATTGAATTTCAGCCCAATCAGAGTAGGCGGGAAAATTCCCGCCCAAACCCACCAGGTCGACCTGGGGGTCGACCCTAGGGTCGACCTGCAAGGCCAGGTCGACCTGGGAGTCGACCTGCCCCAGGCAGGTCGACTCTAGAGTCGACCTAGGGGTCGACTGGGGAGTTGACCTGGCCCCTGAGCCAGGTCGAACCCAACCCACCCTGGCTGGCCTGGTCTGTGTTTGGTCGATTTTCTGAGCCTTGCCTTGTCACTAGGGCTAGGTGTCAGCTCCTGATTGGCCTCTCCTTTGAACGAACGGCTATTATTAAACCAAGCTCCATCGACGGTCTAAATCAACTCACAAATTCTATAAAAAGGACCTAAGACTAACCCTAATTTACACAAACTAAAATGGAGATGAGACCGTCATGCTGTTGAGGAGAGACTGAGGATAGCCGTCAGAAATAGAGAGACAATTAGGAGATAATTCAAAGCTTAAAGCAACGTTAATCAAATCAAAGCAACGCCTACAACAAAGGATAGCATCTCCAAATTCATAATTCAGACTCCTGAATTGAAGATTCGTCATACGTCGTAAGTAGAGTGCTATTTCGATATGAATTAAATAATTGTGTTGATTTGTGTAAAGTAAGAAATGGAATTGTGGCGATAATAATCTATATTTGTACATTGCTTTGATGCTAAATGATTTGGGAATATTATGGTATACGATTGGATATTTGCAAGTATGCGATTTGCGTTGGAAGTTAACAACGAAATGGAATTGTGGTAATAATAACCTATATTTGTATGTTATTTTGATTCTAAACGATTTGGCAATGCTATGGTGTACGATTGGATTCATACAAGTATATGGTTTATGTTGACAACCACATGTTGTGGAATTTTAATTGGGATTCATGCAAGCATATGATTCATATTGAAAACTACATGTTTGTGGTAGTTATTTACAACACCCATTTGATAATTGCAAGTATATGATTCATGTTGAAAATAACAACTATATGTTGTAATAGTTTGTTTGAAATTCATGCAAGTCTATGATTTATTGTTATGCCAACATGATATATAATTCAATGGTCATATTTAGTGTAATTTGATCCACTTAAGTATTATGATTCATATGACGGTTATGTTGGAATTGGCATCATAGTTCAAGTATAAAAATCATGATTTTGTGATAGTGACAAAAGCAAGCGTCTTTGTAAGCATGTATTAATTTTATGAACATGACTAAACTATGTTTGTTATTATGCCTAGTTGAAAACATGTTTTTAGGCTTATGTTGTTATCATAATCATATGATAATATATTTGACACATAAGTTAAATTAGAATTACACTAGAATTACTTACTAGTTACATAGATAGGATAAAAACCATGATTATATGAATAGTAGGATTCATGTTCAATTATGTTTATGCCATGACTATATGAATAGAAGGACTCATGTTCAATTATGATTATGCCATAATTATATGATTAGAATGGTTCATGTTTAAGTACTATTTATGCCATGACTACATGAATAGAATGATTCATGTTTTGTTTATACCATGATTATGTGAGTAGAATGATTTATGTTTATGTATTGCTTATATTATATGTTGTTACAATTGCAAGTTCACATGGGCCTACCTTATGTTAATTGAATCATTATGTTGCAAGTTCATGCGTTCACACTCCCCTTTTTATGTTACCTTATAAACACCATGTTATAAGCCTCCCCTTTTCATATGGCTAAATTGGGTTTAAGTGTTAAACCCAACACACCTTACATTGGAACGAACGTATAAAACGGGGGTAATGACGTTTGGGCTAAAATATAGAACATATGTGTTGGCATGTTTGACGCATGCCAACAACCTTGAAAAACAATTAAGTGGCATAAATAAATCTTAATCAATAAAGATGAATTTGAATAATGGGCCGCAAATATTTACATATAAAAAGAAAAGAGACAAAGTATGTAAATGTAGAAAATACGATGTGTTTAACCCGAGGTTGGATTGAGTTGTGATGTAAACCTGCCCGGAACCGTCTGGCTGTCCAGTAGTCACAACAATACCTATCCAATGTGGGTGGTTAAACATAGAGCCCAATAAGGACCCGAGGTTAGACTGAGTTATGGCGTAAGACTGCCCGGACCCAACCGACAACAGGCAGCCACAACAATACCTGTCTAATGTGAGAGGTCAAGGCTTTAATAAGACAATTAAGGCTGAGTCAGGATTGATAGGATTAAGTGAATTAAGACTTAATCAAAATGGAACATGCTAAACTAAACAGACTGATTGGGGGTTAGGTTTATAAAACACTTAACCAACTTAGCATGCTGGCTAGAAATAGAAAAACCTAGTAGCGGGGGACCCTTTTCAGCAGTAACCCTACAAGGTATCATGATACCCTGAAACTAGGCAGGGTGGGGCACGATTACTGGGCTGACTGTAAGAGGTCAAATCGACGGCGGTGGTGCAGCAGTGTAGGTTCTAACGGGGTGCGTGCGTGCACACACTCCGGCGTAGAAAAATAAGGCACTGGGCACCAGTAGCATACCTGTGCATTCTAGGATTGTGTCGGGCCGCCACCATGGGACTTGATACACCCCATGGTGGGACCAACATAGGTAACTACAACAACGGGGGCCGTAAGACACATGTAACTATACGAGTAGGAGCCGATCATCAGAAATGGATCACTTCACCCTGATTATGGGGTGCCTGTTGGGAACTAGTTTATATGGGTACAGGGATTAATATGGGGTACGATAGTATTCGACCCTAGACCACTTAACTTAGTTTATAATAATTTCCCATTTCCAGTTTATACTTATCATACCCAGTTCTTTATTCATAGACTGAATAGTCCTAGACTTACTCAGGCTTAATGTCTGACTCTACTTTTCTCTCATCTTCTTTTCTTCCGTTTCCCCCCCAGGTCCACAGGGAGGGAATACCGCAGCTTAACCAGCCTTCATATCCAGCTTGAAGAGAAAGAATGTATTGCTTGGATCTTTTCGTTTTGGACTATGGCTTTTGGACAGCAACTATGGGACTTTTGCAGTTTATTTATGTTTTCTTTATGCTTCTTTAAATAATGTAATCAAGACAGTTATGAAGATGTTATGTTTTTTTTTTTAAGTATTGTAAGACAATTATGGTATGGTTGATGTAACACGTATTTTAGTGAAATAAAAGTTGTTGTTTTCCGCTGTTCAAAAATATGTGTTATTATATCTGTCTTGTATATCTGTGACATATACTTATAAACCTCCACCAAAATTAGGGCATTCCCTTTGAGAGTGACCCTAACGGAGGTGGGGTGTTTCACTTGGTATCGAAGCCTAGGTTTACCAGATAAGATAAAAAGTTTTGAAAATTTATTTTCAAAAAGGAAATTTAAAGAAGCATTTTTAAAGGATAAAATATTATTTTATTTTAAAAAGGCAAAGTCCCCCCAAAAGCCATAGGTACTATCTTTTATCCTTCGTTTTGAATCTATCCTTTTTGTTTCAGCATGTCCGAAGAACTTAACTTGCCCGAGGGTGTACCGATACCTGGTTGGTTTAGACGGTTCTTAGAAGCAAGGGCCACTCAGCCAGGTCCTACCGTTCCTCCTCCCCCAGCTGCAGGAAATCATCCAGCTGCAGCAGCACCTCTTCCTCCACCTCCTCCGCGGGGAAACAATTTTGCTAAGATATGTAAAGATTTAAAGCTATGGGAGGAAAGGACTTTCATGGAACTGAGTCCTTCGTGGCAGCTAGAAATTAGCTGAAAGAAACCGAGGACTTATTCATCATCTTTGAGGTAGAGGATAGACATAAAGTACAACTGGCAGTATGGCTACTTAAAGGCGAGGCTTCCTACTGGTGGGAAGTCACTAATGCAGAAAGACCAGTGGAAACATGAGAGGACTTTAGGGCAAGGTTTGAGGCTAAATTTCTTTCAGATGCGGAAAGGAGTTTGCAGTTGGAAAAATTCTTATTTCTTAAGCAAGGGAACAAGACAGTTAAAGAGTATGTTAATCAGTTCGATGAGCTGGCTAGATTCGGACTGGACCTAGTCAACACCCTGCACAAGAAGGCTCTCCGTTTTGTCAAAGGGTTGAATGAGCCGTTACACAGTTTGGCCATGACCCATATACCCATGGGAGCTACGTATGAAAGGTTGGTACAGATGGCGTTGCTGAACGAAGAGGATAAGGGCAAGAAGGAGACAAAGGCAGAAAACTCTCAAGGGAAGAAAGAAGGTTTGCAGCCTAAGAAGACAGACTTTAAGAAGGGCGGGAAAGGAAACAAAGAGAAGAGGAAGTGTAATATCTGTGGCAAAGTGGGGCACTTAGTAAAAGATTGCCGGAAAAAGAAGGCCAAGATGAATGGTGGGTGCTTTTCTTGCGGTGAGACAGGCCACATGGCTAAGGACTGCCCAAAGAAACGAGGACAGGGGCAGAGGGCTGGATCCACCTCAGGGGCACAAGTTCATGTGCTAGAGGCGCCACCTCTGCAACAGCGAGGTATAAATACTTCTGTAGAAAGTGTAGTTTACCTTTATGATCACCCCGTTCGCACTTTATTTGATTCTGGCGCATCACACTCCTTTATCTCGTCTGCTTTAGTAGAATCTCTGCACCTAAAAACTAGTATGGTAGAGGACCCCTTAATTGTTTCAAACCCAATTGGGGGCCCAGCTCATCTGTCTATGATCTGTTTGGGATTGAAAATTTCTATTCTAAGCGTAGAATTTAAATGTAGTGCCTTTGTTTTGGGCTTTTCGGGATATGGTTTGATTTTGGGCATGGATTGGCTATCCAGTAATGGGGCCATCCTTGATTGTGAAAAAAGGGTTGTTAGGCTCCTGACCCAGCTCGGTAACACTTTGGAAATTACTTGTAATCCCTCGTATGCGGTTATGCTTAGTTATCTTGAATCGCTAGATGCCTCCGTTGAAAATTTGCAATCGGTTAGAGTGGTCCGGGAATATTCGGATGTCTTCGAAGAGATGAAGGGCTTGCCTCCGAAGCGGGAGATAGACTTCCGAATATATCTTGTAGATAATGCAAAGCCCGTTGCGTTGCCCGTTAGACACATGGCTCCACGGGAAAGGAAAGAGCTCAGTAAACAGATTAAAGAGCTTCTAGAAAAGGGGTTCATTAGGAGGAGCATTTCAGAATGGGGCGCTCCAGTGGTGTTCGCTACAAAGGCGGATGGTTCACTCCGTCTATGTGTTGACTATAGGGAGCTCAACAAGCTAACGAAAAAGAATAGGCACCCTCTCCCCAGAATCGACGATTTGTTTGATCAGCTTGTAGGAGCGTCTGTTTTCTCCCAACTCGATTTAGCGACCGGTTTTCATCAGCTAAGGGTGGCTGAAGATAGTATCGATAAAACGGCATTCAGAACCCCAGATGGCTTCTTTGAATGGCTTGTCATGCCTTTCGGCTTGACAAATGCACCTGCTTACTTCGTGGACCTGATGAGTAGGGTATTCAGAGATTTCCTCAATAAGTTCGTAGTGGTCTTCGTAGACGATATCCTTATCTTCTCAAAGAGTGAAGAGGAACATGCTCAGCACTTAAGGGCAATCATGGAAACTCTGCGAGCCCATCAGCTAAAAGCCAAATTCTCCAAATGCCACTTTTGGAGAGAAGAAGTGAGGTTCCTTAGGCACATAGTATCCAAACAAGGGTTAGCAGTGGACCCTGCTAAGCTAGTGGCGGTACAGGATTGGAAGACACCAAGGAATGCAACTGAGGTCCGAAGTTTTCTAGGACTAGCAGGTTTCTATCGAAAGTTCATAAGGGATTTTGCGAAAATCTCAGCTCCGCTCACAAAGTTGACCAAGAAGAATCTAGTGTTCAATTGGGACTTGGATTGCGAGTTTGCTTTCCAGCGACTGAAAAGGGCTCTTACAACAGCCCCAGTTTTGACGTTGCCAGATGGAAGCAAGATGTTCACCGTTTATACAGATGCATGTGGGACAGGGTTAGGCGCCGTCTTAATGCAAGAAGGAAGGGTAGTAGCTTATGGCGGGAGACAATTGAAAGTGCACGAAAAGAACTACCCGACCCACGATCTTGAGTTAGCTGCCATAGTCTTTGCACTCAAGTCTTGGCGACACTATCTCCTAGGTGAGAAGTTTGAACTTTACACTGACCATAAATCGTTGAAATACCTTTTCTCGCAGAAGGACCTTAACTTGAGGCAACATAGGTGGATGGAGTTTCTTGCCTCATATGATTTCGAGATCTCCTATACTCCGGGCAAAGGCAACGTAGTGGCAGACGCGTTGAGCCGAAAGAAACTGACCCTAAGCCCGTTGTTTGTTGAAAGACAAAGCCTAGAGTTTATAGCCAGCTTCGACTTTAGGCCTTCCTCCGATTTTGTACCAGGCTTGCTAGCATCTCTCGAAGTACGCCCGACTTTAGTGGACTCGATAGGGACAACACAACGCGAGGACCCTCAGCTTGTGGAGACGATTGATAGGCTAATTAGGGGTGAGACTTCAAGTCACCTCAACAGATACTCCATCGACGATAAGGGTTGGCTAAGGCGAGACGAAAGACTATGCGTCCCACAGACAAGGGATTTAGTAAAGAAGGTTCTCGAGGAAGCACATCACTCCAAGATGACGATACACCCGGGCGGCGATAAAATGTACAAGGACATAAAAAGAACTTTCTTTTGGAACAGCATGAAGAAGGACATGGCAGAATTCGTTTCTAAGTGTATGGTGTGCCAACAGGTGAAGGCGGAACAGAAAAAGCCTGGCGGTCTGCTACATCCTCTAGAGGTCCCACAGTGGAAGTGGGATAGCATCTCAATGGACTTCATCGATGGGCTGCCTAGGTCTAGGAGAGGCAACACTAGCATTTGGGTAATAGTGGATAGGCTTACTAAAAGCGCCCACTTTTTACCTGTCAAAAGTTAAAGAACTGCCTCATCCCTAGCATCTCTTTACCTCAAGGAAATCGTTCGACTCCATGGAATACCATCCAACATTGTTAGTGACCGAGACCCTATCTTCACAAGTGAGTTTTGGCGGAGTCTGCAAGAAGCGGTAGGCACACAATTATGCTTGAGCACAGCCTATCATCCCCAAACCGACGGCCAAACAGAAAGAGTGAACAGAGTTTTGGAGGACCTTCTAAGACTGTGCGTCCTTGACTTCGGAGGGACATGGGAAGACCATCTTCCTTTGGTGGAATTTGCCTACAACAACAGCTATCAAGCAACCATCGGAATGGCGCCCTTCGAAGCTTTATATGGAAGACCGTGTCGATCACCCACTTGTTGGTGGGAGTCTACTGATAAGCTCATACTTGGACCAGATATGATCCGAGAGACTTCAGAGAAAGTAGACTTAATACGAAGAAGGATGAAGACGGCCCAAGACAGACAAAAGTCCTACGCCGACAAGAGGAGGACCGACCTTGAATTTGAGGTTGGAGACAGAGTTTTTCTTAAGGTATCTCCGCTAAGGAATGTTGTTCGTTTTGGAACCACAGGAAAGCTAGCACCAAGGTTCGTAGGGCCATTCCCTATCATTGAGAAAATTGGGAAAATGGCCTATAGATTAGAGCTACCCGAAAAATTGGCCGGAGTTCACAACGTCTTTCACGTTTCACATCTCCGAAAATGTCTACATGAGTCTGCTGAAGTGGTAGAGCAAAATATCCTAGAAGAAGCTGAAGTGGAGCGCGAAGCAACCATAAGGAAAGTTCCAACCCGCATATTAGGAACGGAAGTGAAGAAGCTACGCAACTGCGAAGTCAAGCTCGTCAAAGTTCAGTGGAGCGACGCCGAAGGAGATGCAACTTGGGAAAGTGAAGCTAAAATACGCGCAGCCTACCCTTTTCTTTTCGAGGGTACATCTTTGATCTTTCCTTTTTCCTTAAGTTGCGCTTTTATCTATCTTTTTAGGTATATCTCCTCGACCCTATGTTTTAGGTAGAAACCCTTTGGATGAAAACATGTAATTGAAACATGTTATGGATGATGATTGCAAGTGGTTGCAAGTGATTGCTAGTGGTTGCTCGTGGTTGCATATACACACACAATCTAGGTTTTAGATCGGCTCAATCACTTCATATTGCATATGCATATATGTTTGCATTCGTATATGGTTGAACTTTAATATGTGTCATATGGATGTTGCATTTGTATGAATGATTGTGCACTCATGTAGAATCATGAACAGGAGGATTTGCATACATAATGGATTCATAGCACTTACATAATTCGCATTAAGGAGGTCAACTGAATCAGTAGACCGCCTGATTTTGCATTAGATAAGTACATGTACACACACACTTCGCATATTATCATGAAGCATTAGAAGTCTTTTAAGGACAATGGATGCTCGTGTTTGATGGATGAGTAGATGGATGTTTGGATGTTAGGATGTACATTCTTCCTGAACTTGAAGATTTCGGGACGAAATCCTTTTTAAGTGGGGGAGAATGTAACACCCCGTGTATTTTATAACAGTGAAGTTCACAAATTAAAGTATAATAAATTTCAAATCAAAGTATTAAGGGAAACGGGATATGCCATTGCGTTCGTCTCGGAAAAATACGCGAAATAGAGTCCGAGTTTTCGAAAAACGGAGCCCGTATGACCAAATTATGGCCCGATGAAGTTTCATGAAATTCAAATTTCGAAAACAGAATTGAATTTCAGCCCAATCAGAGTAGGCGGAAAATTCCCGCCCAAACCCACCAGGTCGACCTGGGGGTCGACCCTAGGGTCGACCTGCCAGGCCAGGTCGACCTGGGAGTCGACCTAGGTGTCAACCTGCCCCAGGCAGGTCGACTCTAGAGTCGACCTAGGGGTCGACTGGGGAGTCGACCTGGCCCCTGAGCTAGGTCGAACCCAGCCTACCCTGGCTGGCCTGGTCTGTGTTTGGTCGATTTTCTGAGCCTTGCCTTGTCACAAGGGCTAGGTGTCAGCTCCTGATTGGCCTCTCCTTTGAACCAACGACTATTATTAAACCAAGCTCCGTCGACGGTCTAAATCAACTCACAAACTCTATAAAAAAGACCTAAGACTAACCCTAATTTACACAAACTAAAATGGAGATGAGACCGTCATGCTGCTGAGGAGAGACTGAGGATAGCCGTCAGAAATAGAGAGACAATTAGGAGATAATTCAAAGCTTAAAGCAACGTTAATCAAATCAAAGCAACGCCTACAACAAAGGATAGCATCTCCAAATTCAGAATTCAGATTCCTGAATTGAAGATTCATCATACGTCGTAAGTAGAGTGCTATTTCGATATGAATTAAATAATTGTGTTGATTTGTGTAAAGTAAGAAATGGAATTGTGGCGATAATAATCTATATTTGTATGTTGCTTTGATGCTAAACGATTTGGGAATATTATGGTATACGATTGGATATTTGCAAGTATACGATTTGCGTTGGAAGTTAACAATGAAATGGAATTGTGGCAATAATAACCTATATTTGTATGTTATTTTGATTCTAAACGATTTGGCAATGCTATGGTGTACGATTGGATTCATACAAGTATATGGTTTATGTTGACAACCACATGTTGTGGAATTTTAATTGGGATTCATGCAAGCATATGATTCATATTGAAAACTACATGTTTGTGGTAGTTATTTACAACACCCATTTGATAATTGCAAGTATATGATTCATGTTGAAAATAACAACTATATGTTGTAATAGTTTGTTTGAAATTCATGCAAGTCTATGATTTATTGTTATGCCAACATGATGTATAATTCAATGGTCATCTTTAGTGTAATTTGATCCACTTAAGTATTATGATTCATATGAAGGTTATGGCATCATAGTTCAAGTATAAAAATCATGATTTTGTGATAGTGACAAAAGCAAGCGTCTTTGTAAGCATGTATTAATTTTATGAACATGACTAAACTATGTTTGTTATTATGCCTAGTTGAAAACATGTTTTTAGGCTTATGTTGTTATCATAATCATATGATAATATATTTGACACATAAGTTACATTAGAATTACACTAGAATTACTTACTAGTTACATAGATAGGATAAAAACCATGATTATATGAATAGTAGGATTCATGTTCAATTATGTTTATGCCATGACTATATGAATAGAAGGACTCATGTTCAATTATGATTATGCCATAATTATATGATTAGAATGGTTCATGTTTAAGTACTATTTATGCCATGACTACAAGAATAGAATGATTCATGTTTTGTTTATACCATGATTATGTGAGTAGAATGATTTATGTTTAAGTATTGCTTATATTATATGTTGTTACAATTGCAAGTTCACATGTGCCTACCTTATGTTAATTGAATCATTATGTTGCAAGTTCATGCGTTCACACTCCCCTTTTTATGTTACCTTATAAACACCATGTTATAAGCCTCCCCTTTTCATATGGCTAAATTGGGTTTAAGTGTTAAACCCAACGCACCTTACATTGGAATGAACGTATAAAACGGGTGTAATGACGTTTGGGCTAAAATATAGAACATAGGTGTTGGCATGTTTGACGCATGCCAACAACCTTGAAAAACAATTAAGTGGCATAAATAAATCTTAATCAATAAAGATGAATTTGAATAATGGGCCGCAAATATTTACATATAAAAAGAAAAGAGACAAAGTATGTAAATGTAGAAAATACGATGTGTTTAACCCGAGGTTGGATTGAGTTGTGATGTAAACCTGCCCGGAACCGCCCGGCTGTCCAGTAGTCACAACAATACCTATCCAATGTGGGTGGTTAAACACAGAGCCCAATAAGGACCCGAGGTTAGACTGAGTTGTGGCGTAAGACTGCCCGGACCCAACCGGCAACAGGCAGCCACAACAATACCTGTCTAATGTGAGAGGTCAAGGCTTTAATAAGACAATTAAGGCTGAGTCAGGATTGATAGGATTAAGTGAATTAAGACTTAATCAAAATGGATCATGCTAAACTAAACAGACTGATTGGGGGTTAGGTTTATAAAACACTTAACCAACTTAGCATGTTGGCTAGAAATAGAAAAACCTAGTAGCGGGGGACCCTTTTCAGCAGTAACCCTACAAGGTATCATGATACCCTGAAACTAGGCAGGGTGGGGCACGATTACTGGGCTGACTGTAAGAGGTCAAATCGACGGCGGTGGTGCAGCAGTGTAGGTTCTAACGGGGTGCGGGCGTGCACACACTCCGGCGCAGAAAAATAAGGCATTGGGCACCAGTAGCATACCTGTGCATTCTAGGATTGTGTCGGGCCGCCACCATGGGACTTGATACACCCCATGGTGGGACCAACATAGGTAACTACAACAACGGGGGCCGTAAGACACATCTAACTATACGAGTAGGAGCCGATCATGAGAAATGGATCACTTCACCCTGATTATGGGGTGCCTGTTGGGAACTAGTTTATATGGGTACAGAGATTAATATGGGGTACGATAGTATTCGACCCTAGACCACTTAACTTAGTTTATAATGCTTTCCCATTTCCAGTTTATACTTATCATACCTAGTTCTTTATTCATAGACTGAATAGTCCTAGACCTACTCAGGCTTTATGTCTGACTCTACTTTTCTCTCGTCTTCTTTTCTTCCGTATTCCCCCCCCCCGGTCCACAGGGAGGGAATACCGCAGCTTAACCAGCCTTCATATCCAGCTTGAAGAGAAAGAATGTATTGCTTGGATCTTTTCGTTTTGGACTATTGCTTTTGGACAGCAACTATGGGACTTTTGCAGTTTATTTATGTTTTCTTTATGCTTCTTTAAATAATGTAATCAAGACAGTTATGAAGATGTTATTTTTTTTAAGTATTGTAAGACAATTATGGTATGGTTGATGTAACACGTATTTTAGTGAAATAAAAGTTGTTGTTTTCCGCTGTTCAAAAATATGTGTTATTATATCTGTCTTGTATATCTGTGACTTATACTTATAAACCTCCACCAAAATTAGGGCATTCCCTTTGAGAGTGACCCTAACGGAGGTGGGGTGTTTCAAATTGGGTCACAATCACTAACTACACTAGAAGGAAACTCGTGTAACCGTACTATCTCCCGAAGGTAAATAGACGCTAGCCCTGATGCGGTCCTCTTGCTTTTTACTAGAATGAAGTGAGCACTTTTCGTGAGTCTATCAACTATGACCCATATGCTAGTATTTCCCTTCCTTGACCTAAGCAGTCCATGCACGAAATCCATCGAGATACTCTCCCATTTCCATTGCGGAACCTCCAAAGGATGTAATAGCCCATCGGGCTTCTTCGACTTGGCCTTTACTTGTTGGCACACCATGCACTTTGAAACGAACTCTGCCACGTCCTTTTTCATTCCAGTCCAAAAGAAAATGCGTTTCATATCTCTGTACATCTTATCCCCTCCGGGATGTATGGTCATCTTAGAGTGATGTGCCTCCTCGAGAACTTTCCTTACTAAGTCTCCCACTTGCGGGACGCATAGCCTTCCATCACGCCTTAGCCATCCCTTGTCATCTATGGCATACCTACTGAGGTGACTTGACGTCTCACGCCTAATCAGCTTGTCCATGATTTCGACTATCTGTGGGTCTTCCTTTTGTGAAGTCCCTACTTGATCAAGAAGTGTAGGTCTTAACTCAAGAGATGCTAACATAGCAGCCAATGACTCAACAGCAGGTATGAAATCAAAGGTTGCTATAAACTCAAGACTTTTCCTTTCAACAAACAAGGGGCTCAAGGTCAACCTTTTCCTACTTAGCGCATCTTCCACCACGTTACCCTTGCCAGGGGTATAAGCTATATCGAAGTCATATGATGCCAAGAATTCCATCCATCGCTGTTGTCTCAGATTCAAATCTTTCTGTGAGAAGAGGTACTTCAACGATTTGTGGTCAGTATACAGCTCGAACTTCTCCCCAAGAAGATAATGGCGCCAAGATTTAAGTGCAAAAACGATCGCCGCCAACTCCAAGTCATGTGTGGGATAGTTCTTCTCATGAACTTTATGTTGTCTACCCCCATAGCATATCACTTTCCCTTCTTGCATTAGGACTGTGCCTAATCCCGTGCCACATGCATCTGTGTACATGGTGAACATCTTACCTCCATCGGGTAATGCCAAAACTGGAGCTGTGGTGAGGGCTCTCTTGAGTCTCTGAAAAGCAATCTCACATTCTTTGTTCCACGCAAGCGCTAGGTTTTTCTTCGTTAACCTAGTAAGAGGGGCTGAAATCTTAGCGAAGTCCTTAATGAACTTCCTATAGTAGCCTGCCAAACCGAGAAAGCTTCTCACTTCAGTTGCGTTCTTAGGAACTTTCCAGTCTTGCACCGCAACCATCTTTGCGGGGTCCATGGCTAGGACTTGCTTAGAAACTACATGTCCAAGAAACCGAACTTCCTTCCTACAAAAATGGCATTTGGAGAACTTAGCCTTTAACTGGTGTGCTTTGAGCGTATCCATGACTTCCTTGAGATGTCTAGCATGCTCTTCTTCATCCTTTGAGAAGATCAGAATATCGTCCACGAAAACCACTACAAACTTGTTAAGGAACTCCCAAAACACCCTACTCATCAAATCTACAAAATACGCGGGTGCATTCGTTAACCCAAACGGCATGACGAGCCATTCAAAGAACCCATCTGGAGTCCTAAACGCAGTTTTGTCAATGCTATCCTCAGCCACCCTAAGCTGATGGAACCCTGTGGCTAGATCGAGTTGAGAGAAAACAGATGCTCCTACAAGCTGGTCAAACAGATCGTCGATTCTGGGCAGTGGGTGCCTATTCTTCTTCGTCAGCTTGTTTAACTCACGATAATCTACGAACAGACGAAGCGAACCATCCGCCTTAGTAGCGAATACCACCGGAGCACCCCATTCAGAAATGCTTCGTCTTATGAAATTTTTCTCAAGCAACTCCTTAACTTGTTTACTGAGCTCTCTTCTTTCTCGCGGGGCCATGTGCCTAACGGGCAATGAAACTGGTTTGGCATTATCAACAAGATAAATTCGGAAGTCTATCTCGCGTTTAGGAGGTAACCCCCTTACCTCATCAAAGACATATGGATATTCTCGAACCACTTTTACAGATTGCAAATTGTCGATGGACGAGTCAAGAGATTCAAGATAACACAACATGACCGGACCCTTAGGGTTACAAGAAATTTCAAGGGTATTACCAAGGCGAGTCATGAGCCTCACTACCCTTCGTTCACAATCAAGAATGGCTCCATAATTGGACAGCCAATCCATGCCTAGAATCAATCCGTAAGCATTACACGCGAATTCTACGCTTATGATAGAAATTCTCAAATCCACACAAATCATAGATAAATGAGCGGAGCCCCCAATTGGATTTGAAACTATAACGGGATCCTCAACTAGACTAGTACTTAGGTGCATATTTTCAACAATATCAGAAGAAATAAAAGTATGCGATGCGCCAGAGTCAAATAAGGTTCGAACAGGAAAGTCAGAAATGTAAACAAGGCTTTCTACGGAAATATTACTACCTCGGTCCGGTACTGGAGTGGTGTTGAGAGCATGCAACTGCCCTCTAGAAGGTCCTGCTCGTTGGGTCTGCCCTTGCCCCTGTCCTTGCTTCTTAGGGAAATCCTTGCTGATGTGTCCAGTGTCACCACAATGAAAGCATTCACCCAACTTTCTCTTCTTCTTTCTACAGTCTTTAGCTAGATGTCCCGTAATCCCAGAAAAATTACACTTCCTTGTCTCACGTGCCTTGTTGTTGTTGCCCTTGTTATTCTTGTTGCCTCCCTTCTTGGAGTCAACTTTCTTATTCTGAGTCTCATTAGGCTTAACCTCCTTCTTGCTATTCTTGTCTTCCTCATGAAGTAGAGCCATATCCACCAAGCTTTCAAAGGTCGCCCCCATGGTTATATGAGTTATGGCCAAACTGTGTAGTGGCTCGTTCAATCCTCGAGCAAAGCGTAAAACCTTTTTCTGGGCCATATTGACCAAGTCCAAACCGAACCAAGCAAGCTGATTAAACTTATTCACGTACTCCCTAACAGACATGTCCCCTTGCTTGAGTGCGAGGAACCTCTCCATTGGAAGGTTCTCTTCTGCTGATGATAAAAATTTAAGCCCAAACCTCTCTCTAAAGTCTGCCTAAGTCTCAATTGGCCTGGTGGCGTTGGTGACTTCCCACCAAAATGAAGCTTCCTCTTTCAACAACCATGCTGCCAACTGAACTTTCCTATGGTCCTCCACATCAAAGATAATAAACAAGTCTTCAGTCTCCTTTAGCCAGTTTCGTGCCTCAACAAAGGTTTCAGTTCCAACGAAGTTCTTGCCACCCATTGCTTGTCTTTGCATATCTTGGCAAAGGCGGTACCAAGAGGAGGAGGAACCGCGACCACTAGGGGGGAGGAGGAGGGATGTCTGCCGGGCCCACGCCGTTGGCCCTAACTTCTAAGTACCTTCGGAACCATCCAGGTACGGGTACTCCCTCAGGAATGTTAAGATCAGACATGCTGAAAAACGAAAAGAAAAAGATTCAAATGAGGAAACAAAGGAAAGTGCTAATGGCTTTTGGGGAATAGCCTTTTTAAACATAAAACTTTTATCGAAAAATGCTTCTTTATAAACGGTTTTTGGAAAATAGTTTTAGAAGGTTTTTTTTAAAAAAAAACTTTTGTCCCGTCTGGTAACCTTCTGCTCTGATACCAAATGTAACACCCCACCTCCACTAGGGTCACTCACAAAGGGAATGCACTAGTTTTGGTGGAGTATTATCTAGGTAAACATACACAGAGATATCACAAGGCAGAACATAAATAAAGCAGCGGTAGAAATTAAAAACCCAATTTTTATTACTTTCGAGAAAAGAGTCAAAACCTCATATATCCAAGGTACAAATTATTCCATTACATCAAGTTCTAGATAAAGAAGCATAAACTTAAAGTAGCAAAAGTAAATTATTCCCCAAACATAGCAGAAGTGCAGCCATAGCATAGCTCAAGACCAAACCGTACATGAGCTATCAGAAAGCAAGCTGAATCCAAGCTAAGAGCTAGTGTTTCCTCCCTGAGAACCTGGGGGGGAACGAAAGAAAAAGAGGCGAAAGAAAAAGGGTCAGTCATAAAGACTGGTAAGTCCTAGTAACTTTCAGTATAAAAACTAGTAAAGGTAACAAGACAGGTATAAACTGAAAATAAACATAAGGATGATGATAAGTCTGACATGATAAACTAAGATAACGAGATAACTCAAGTATAGCATCGCATGTTCAAGGTTCGCTGCACCAACCGTACTAGTATTCTAACCCATGTCAAGTATTTATCATGAAGTGATCCCTTGGCCCAATATCATGAAGTGACCCATTATGGGGTCCCACGGTACGATCTCCTAATCGATCGGTTGTCTACAAGTTCTAGCTCGTCAAGTGTCTGTGTCATACGGCCCAATCACGAAATGTAGTCACCTGTGCTAGGTCCACCCTAGGGTGTATCAAGTCCTAGGGTGCCAACCACCGACACGAATCAAGCACGCACAGTGTAAACCTACGGGTGCCCAATGCCTGCTTTTTCAACTCCGGACTACGTGCACGACCATAGTCCGCCTGAACCTACAATGGCGCACCTACTTAGCCGTCGTTCTGGTCGCTTACAATCAGCCCAGTAATCGTGCCCCACCCTGCCTAGTCCCAGGGTATCGTGATACATCTAAGTGGGTTACTGCTGAAAAGGACCGCGTAACTGGATTTTCTAATGGGTTAAGTGTTGTCATTCAAATTCGTGACTTAACCCTATCCAAATCATGTATCAAGTTGGTTAAGTGTGTTCAAGCGGTTCATGACTTAACCCTATCAAATCATCGTGTCAAATTGGTTAAGTATATTCAAGTGGTTTATGACTTAACCCTATCATGTGGCATCAATTCATTAATGCACCCAACCTCTCACATTAGACTAATTGTTGTGGTCACTGGATTTGCCGGGCGGTTCCGGGCAGATTTACATCACAACATAGTCTAACCTCGGGTTCTAGACGCGATATGACCAACTACCCACATTGGATCCTATTGTTTGCAGTTACTGGATTCGCCAGGCGGTTCCGGGCAGATTTACACTGCAAACTCAACCCAACCTCAAGTTGGCCATTTTCAAGTTTATCTAAGTGTCATGTCCATGTTCAAGTTTTCATGTCAAAATTCATGTCGAGTTTCATGTCAGATTTCATGTAAGTTTCATGCCACGTTCTTGTCCATATACAGGTTCAAGTTATAATAACATTCATATTCAAGTTCAAAGCCAATTCGTGTTTTACCTAATCTACCCAAATCGTATTCCCATCGCACGTAAACTCGTATCGATACAAATAAATCTAATTAGGGAATAACATAAAAAGGGACAGATATAAGGTGGCAAAAGTGATTACTAGCATAGCATGGTATAACTTGAGATAAATGATTTTAACATTACTGGCATATGGAATGTCGGCCTCAAACATAAAGATTCCTAATCTAGCAAAATGAGGTACTAGTCAAGATAACAGTTGGCATAAAGTGATAGTCATGGTAACTGTTGACACAAGGTGATAGTCATAAACTTGTGACTAATAGCAGATTCAACATTTCAGGCATGATAATAGTAAGGATTTTTCTTTTTTGATTTACAACATGAATAGGCCCCAAATCAATGTCATAGTAATATACCCAAAGGTCAAGATCCAAGATGAACAAAATGGATGTAAAACAGTCATCATACACAGGTCAAATTTCAATTTACACATATACATATTACGTTTACAGTTTAAAACTAAAAGTAACTGGGGCTTACAGATCGTGGTTCGAGAATTAGAAAAAGAGAGTCGATGTTGAATCTTTAGTCGAGTCCTAACAGAAGTCCCCAAATCAGCAATTCTCTTAACGTAGTAGAACTAGTCTCTTTCTTTAACTTCCCAACCAGAATTAGAGCAGCATAAGGTCAGAGAGAATTATGTGTAGGGAGACTAGTGTTAGGGGCTGTTTATATCGAGTCAGGCCAACGAATGTAGACAGAAATGAGGCCAGATACATCAAAATGAACTCAGACTCAAAAATGGTTTCTGTCACCAGGTCGACCCCCAGGTCGACACTATGGTCGACATGGTCCTGGGCAGGTCGACTACATAGTCGACCCCCAGGTCGACCTGGTCCTGGGCGGGAAATTTCCCACCCAGTCCATTCTGAGGTTTGAATTTCGAAATTTGAATTCGAATTCTGAGCTGTTTTGAACTTGAAAACTTCTGAAAACTTCGAAAGGTCATAACTTGGTCATACGGACTCCGATTTTCGAAAACTCGGACTCGTTTCCAAGCAGAATTTCGAGACGAACGCAATGGCATAACCCGTTTCCCTTGATTATTATTTTAAAAATTAATTCTGCCCTGATTTATGGTTATTATACGTTATAAAAATATGGGTTGTTACATGAGCGCTCTTAGTAAGCCTATCCACTATAACCCAAATACTAGTGTTGCCTTTCCTTGATCTAGGCAAACCATCAATGAAATCCATAGAGACGCTTTCCCACTTCCACTGTGGGACTTCCAAAGGATGAAGTAAACCACCGGGCTTCCTTTGCTCAGCCTTGACTTGCTGAAAAATCAAACATTGAGAAACAAATTATGCTATATCTTTCTTCATTCCAACCTAAAAGAAAACTCTCTTCATATGCTTATACATCTTATCACCATCAGGATGAATAGTCATTTTAGAATGATAGGCTTCCTCAAGGACTATCTTTAACAAACTCCCAACTCGGGGAACACAAAGCCTTCCATCTCGTCACAACCACCCTCAATCGTCCGTGGAATATTTACTGAGGTGACTAGAAGTCTCCCCTTTACTGAGCCTATCCAAGATGTCTGCTAGCTATGGGTCCTCTCGCTGCGAAGTCCCTATCCGGTCTAACAGAGTAGGTCTCACCTCTAATGATGCCAATAAACCAGGTGTAAACTCGGTGGAGGGTCTAAAATCAAAAGTCGATATAAACTCCAAGCTTTTCCTCTCCACATACAGAGGACTCAAAGTTATCCCCTGCATACTCATTGCGTCTGCCACCACATTACCCTTGCCAGGGGTATAAGCAATCTCAAAGTCGTAGGATGCTAGGAACTCCATCCATCTTTGGTGCCTTAAATTAAGATCCTTCTGCGAGAACAAGTACTTGAGAGATTTATGATCGGTGTACAACTCGAACCTCTCTCCTAGTAGATAATGGCGCCAAGTCTTAAGCGCGAATACTATGGCAGCTAACTCTAAGTCATGGGTAGGGTAGTTCTTCTCATGAACTCTTAGCTGTCTATCTTCATAACATACTACCCTTCCCTCTTTCATCAGAATCGCACCAAGCCCTGTACCACATGCATCAGTGTATATTGTGAACACTTTGTTCCCGTTGGCAAGGTCAAGACTAGAGCTGTTGTCAGAGCCCTCTTCAATTGCTGAAAGGCATCGTCACAATCTATATCCCAAGAAAATGTCAGATTCTTCTTCGTTAGTCTGGTGAGTGGGACTGATATCTTTGCGAAGTCATTAATGAACTTCTTACAATAGCCCGCTAAACCAAGAAAATTCCTCACCTCCGTTGCATTCTTTGGGATCTGCCAATCTTGAACTACAACCACCTTCGCAGAATCTACTGCTATCCCATCTTTGGAGACCACATGCCCTAGAAATCTCACTTCTTTTTTTCCAAAAATGACATTTAGAGAATTTCGCCTTAAGCTGGTGTGCACAGAGAGTTTTCAAAACCTCCCTTAAATGTAGGGCATGCTCTTCCTTGTTCTTAGAGAAAATAAATATATCATCAACAAAGACGATAATGAAATTATTTAGAAACTCCCAAAACACCCTACTCATCAGATCAACAAAATAGGTGGGTGCATTCATCAACCCAAAAGGCATGACGAGCCACTCGAATAAACCATCTGGAGTTCTAAAAGCGGTCTTGTCTATACTGCCCTCGGCCACCCTCAACTGATGAAACCCCATGACCAAGTCTAACTGAGAGAAAACAGATGCACCAACAAGCTGGTCTAACAGATCATCTATCCTCGGAAGTGGGTGCCTATTCTTCTTAGTGAGTTTTTTCAACTCTCTATAATCCACACATAAGCGAAGCAAACCATCCGCATTAGTGGCGAATACTACCGGAGCACCCCATTCACATATGCTTCGCTTAATAAACCCTTTCTCAAGTAGCTCTCCTACTTGCTTGCTGAGCTCCCTCCTTTCTCTTGGAGCCATGTGGCGCACAGGAAATACAACTGCCTTTGCATTGTCCACTAAGTATATACAGAAATCAATCTCAGACCTCAGAGGTAAGCCTTGAACCTCCTCAAAAACATCAGGATACTCACCGACTACAGGCACAGATCATAAATTGTCGATAGATGCATCAAGTGACTCTAGGAAACTAAGCATGACAGACCCTTTAGGGTCACAAGAAATCTCTAGAGTCCTTCCATGGTAAGTCAAAAGTCTAACGACCCTCCTCTCACAATCCAAAATGGCACCATACATGGCTAGCCAATCCATCCCTAGAATCAAACCATAGCCCATGAAACCAAGTACATATGTGCCTTATTCAAACTCGACGCCTAACACAGATATTCTCAAACTCCGACAAATCATAGACATACAAGCCGTACCCTCAATAGGGTTTGAGACAACAACAGGATCCAAAACCATACTAGTACTAAGGTGTAGAGACTCAACCACAGAATCATATATAAAAGAATACGAAGCACCAAAATCAAAAAGAGTTCTAACTGGATGATTGGAAAGAGAAACCAAACCTTCGATGGAAACTTTCCTACCTCTATCTGGCATACTGGCCATGAGAGCATGCACCTGCCCTCCAGAAGATCCTGCCCTTTGACCCTGTCTTTGCTTCTTCGGGCAATGCTTAACAAGATGTCTGACTTCTCCACAATGAAAACAAGTGTTCTTTCTTTTCTTGCAATCCTTGATCACATGATCCTCACGCCTGCAATGATGACATTTCCTCTTATCTTGAGCTTTGCCGTTCTTACCGTCCTTCTTTTGTTGCTGTTGTTCTTCCTTGGGCCACACTTTCTTGTTTTGTGTATCCTCAACCTTAGCCTCTTTCTTTTCACCTTTATCATCCTCGCGCATTAATGCCATATCAACGAGTTTCTCAAAAGTTGCTTCTATCATAATATGAGACATAGCCAACCCATGGAGGGGTTCATTCAATCCTCTTGCAAACCTCAAAGCTTTCTAGTGCAGGGTATCTACAAGTTCCAAACCTTGCCAATTGATTAAATTAAATAACATACTCTCTAGCAGACATGCCTCCTTGCTTAAGCGCCAAAAACCTTTCCATTTTCATACTTTGCTTGGCTTGAGAAAGAAACTTCGTTTCGAATCTCTGTCGGAAATCATCCCAAGTCTCGACTGGACGCCCTGCTTGCGTCACCTCCCACTAAAAAGAAGCCTCAACCTTCAGCTGCCAAACGGCTAACTGAATCTTCCTACAATCGCCAACTTCGAAATTCCCAACAAATCCTCCATCTCTCTAACCCAATTCCTTGCCTCTACGAAAATCTCAGTTCCTCGAAATGGCTTCCCGCCCATAGCACAAAAATCCTTGTATATCTTAGAGAAATTATCAACGCATATCTCATTGAAACAATTTCAATGTACCATTTAATGATGATGATGCTCATTGAAAACCTAGATGATCATCCCACTGAAACAATTTCAGCGTGCATAATTATCCATCTGCCCCTTTCAGGTCAAGCCTGTAATGAAATTATCAATATAATAACAGATCAGAATATAAACTATACCGATTTTAGCTCAATTATATTATGTATGTCCTGCTTCAATATTAATATACAATATGTTATTTGTTTAAATCCCAACTACAAATCAAATTTGTAGTGGAGGTTTTGAACACAAGCAGAATATTAAAATACATTAAACACTATTTATAATGTTGTTTGAACCAAGGTTATATATAAACATATTATGAAAACAAGGGGACATGATGAACATATCTACGATAATGAATTATATAAATGTATATCTGAAACGACCCGAACTTCCCCGTGATGGAAAGCCTGGATTGAATTGAGAACAAGCCACATCGGAACGCAAACAGAGGAACATTTCATTGTTAATTACAACAATTCCATCAGAATACAAGAATATTACAGAGTATGAATAAATATTACACAGATAATATCAGAGTTTTAAATTACATTACATAGCAGCGGAAAAATAATACAAAACACAACTGAAAGTAATACACGGATACAGAGCTTTTCGAGTATCGTTCCAGCTGTAAACCAGGTTCCTGTGAATATAAATCTGCAAAACCAAAATTACTAGCTGCCCGTGTCAAAATAAGGGCACCCAAAGTTTAGGTTAAAACAATAAACTCCAGGTCAATCATGTGACTGGTGTGAGAACTAAAACAATTATTAATCTTTATTTAAAAGTTAGGTAAATCAAGGGACCACGCCGTATAACACGGAACGGGTTTCCTCCCAAGAACACCAGTGCATAAAACAACAGCGCAATGCTAAATAAAGAAAAATGAAGCTATTATAAGACCCAGGTCCCATCACACAATGCAACACAAGCCGAAGGATAGGGTTTTACCTTATAATAGCCAAAGAATGCTTGATACGCTAAATTTCATGTTTTACTATTACTATAAGTGTATAGTGTCAAAACAATTTCAATCATAGACAGCATAAGTGCCCTATCCCACTATGTCGCAATATTAGGCTCTACAAATAAAACTGCAAAGTCACATATTGGAAGTTGGATTTCCATCTGTGAACCAAGGCAAGGGATCTTCCTCTACCGAACTCGAGACGCTCTAGCCCGCCTCTCAGGAACAGCCGCAACTGCCCCTTGGATTGTCAGGGCCGGTCCACCGATGTGGATTAAAATGCCTGAACACTGCGTTTCCCCACCCTATGGGGTGTCAATGAGTCCAATGACTCCATCGGCTCCACACAGTCACCGGTATATCCGAGGAGCCTCGCAACAGCAACAACCACATAAGTCAAACTCATCAGGGCGTGTAAAACCACTGACGCCACTTCTATCTAGAAGGAAATACATGCCCTCCCTGAAGTCCTCTCCCGTTTCTGGTTCACAACCGGGGTGTGAGGCTTGCGAATCAACACTACACAAAGCTGTGCCACACAGGCTGTGCTTTGATCATCAACCACAAGACTCTGCTTTTCAACAAAAGCCTTGATCAATTTGCCACTTAGGCATGCCACACAGGCAATTCACTTCATGCGATTGATATCCATCAATATATAACCTTTGAGCTCGTACGTCTCAGAGAAGGGCGTTAAGCAAGAGAATAAATTCTCCGCCGCCAAACAGATACATATATTTAATAGAAATCAATCACACAGAATAAAATCCAATGTCAGACACATAGTCCATTTACAAGTTCGTTCTGGGTTTGAACGAAACCGGAGGCACCTTGTACCTCGCATATCCATCGATCTCCAAGAACGTCTGGACGATCACCAACTGATTCCCTCCTCTTGGGTGTACAGCCCAATCAAGATCATCATCAATCACCCAAACGATGTGAAGACCTCCGGTCTTCAACCACCGTCTTCATCCTCAACACCACGTCGAATCAGTTATTCAAAATGGGATAAACCCGGTCTTTCTGAATAACTCGCATATATAATAAACAAGTGTTACACAAACACAACATACGCCTCATTCCAATTCAGAATATTCTTTTATTCAAATATTCTTATACTTTGGGAAAGGTTCCCATTAATTTTATCAAAGATAAATTCCTTAAATTTATTCTTTAATCTTCTTTTGAATATCAATTCAAATTAGTCGGGATTAGCGAACCACACCGAAGTAATCATTTATTTTATTTCCCAATCCCAACCTATTCATCCCATGAAGTAAAACTGGTCATACTTCATATCTGACACCACGGTGTTATTGGTAAATTCAATTACCATTTCACGTTCAAATCTAATTAAAGATTTAACTATTGCCTGGAGCAAAACTGGTAATATCCCATTCTCGATCACTTCAATCTAATTAAAGATTTATTAAAACTCCACTTAGTTTTAATCTTCCCAAAAATCAATATCCTGTCTTTAACTGGGTTAAAGAACCAATGTCATCTAAAACACGGTTCACGATAAATCCAAAATCTCATTTGATATTAAATACAAGGCTCTGAATAGAAAATATATCGGCTTATATTCAATATCAAATTCTACGACCAACAAATATCGTATTGGAAATAACGATATAAATATATCTTTCAAATTTCCATAACAATATCTGTATAATCACGAAATCCAACATCGAAATATTCCACAGACAATTTCGATTCAAATCCATTCCAATTCAATTATTGGAAATTCTGGTTACTTTTTAAAACCCTTTCAAATCCACTTTATTTATTTTAAAAATAAATAGAATTATAATTCTAGTTCAAAACTAGTTCACTTCGATAAAATCTATTTTTATCTTTTCAAATATGGAATTTTTCATCCCAATTCTTCACAAATCATTTCTTATGATTTTACACTAATTATTGATATTTTTAATAATTTTATCAAGGCCTGTACAGTCGATTTCCATCAACGGCCATCGAACTGCACTTACAACGACCTTTTCCAAATTTGATTTGGACATAATTCCAAATCCAACCGTTAGATTTCTAATTTCTAATATTCGTTAGAAAGCTCTTTTCGATACGAACCCAATGGTTCCAGTTTTAGGAGAATTCGACGGTCGGATCTCCCGTAATATCCATTCGAAGCCAATGGTCGAAATTCTCGAACTGCCGCGGCGCGTTCTATTCAGGCCATTTGATATATATATAATATATATATATATATATATTTCGTCGATTTCCTTTTAAAACATATTTTATAAATCGTTTTAAATTCGTTTTCGAAACGATTTCAACTTCATATTCAATTTCCAATCAAAATTGAATATTCCACATCATCGATATACAAATGATAATATTTTCAAAACGTTATATTTTGAAATCACTTTCTTTCTTATATTCATTATAAAAATGAATAAAATCGATATAAATATCGTTCACGTCAAAATGGCGTCAATCTAATCAATACAGATTTTATTCAACACATGAATGTTTATTTTATTCAACACATGAATATTAATTCTATTCAACACATGAATATTTATTCTATTCAACACATGAATTTATATTATTCAACACATGAATTTTTATTCTATACAACACATGAATTTATTTCTGTTCAACACATGAATTTATTTTCTATTCAACACATGAATTTATATTATTCAACACATGAATTTTTATTCTATTCAACACATGAATTTTTATTCTATTCAACACATGAATTTTCTTTCTATTCAACACATGGATTTTTATTTTATTCAACACATGAATTTATTTCTGCTCAACACATGAATTTATTTCTATTCAACACATGAATTTATTTTTATAACATTTCTTATTTTCCAAATCTGAATGAGGCCCAATCAATTACCATATAAGGGTAATTATATGGATTTTCTACAACATATGTAGATGATAGCAACGATAAATCATCAACCATCATCCAGAGTGCACCACACAACTGCATAAGCATTAAATATAAATAATTAACGCTTACACAGTTTGTCAACCCATCGATTGACATACAACTAAACGATCGGAATTAGTGTACGTCAAATATCATCCCAATACCCGTGTGGGGTTTCAATCAATCAAACGCATATTTTATTTGTGCAGTTGGGCGATGTGTAAAATTTATCGTCCCAATCAATATCAGTCAAATCGGTGTACATAAACAAATCGTTCGATTTGTAAATGAATATTTATTTTACTTCAACACATGAATATATATTTTACTTCAACACATGAATATATATTTCATTTCAACACATGAATATATATTTTACTTCAACACATGAATATATATTTTATTTCAACACATGAATATATATTTTCCTTCAATACATGAATATATATTTTATTTCACAACACAAACAATCACACAAGCATACAAGTCGTCCATGGTCTGTGGACGACGGTTGTCGGGTGCTACTAAGCACCGTTTGCATCCTAGTATATATTTCAACTAGAAATCAAAATAAAAGTGAGGAGTTCTCACTGATAGCTAAACCAATTCACCGTGATTCTTCATATGTAGAAAATTTCGTCGTGCTCGCCCTTTGGCACTTTCGTTGACCGTATCCACTACACATATAAAAAATCACATTTTTATATTGTTGCTATGCATATAAAAATCACATTTTTATACCGCTACAATATAGATAAAAATTCTCTTTTTATGACGCTACTATATAGATATAAATTCTATTTTTATCTTGCTAGTAATATAATAAAAATTATATTTTTATTACTCTACATAAATAAAAATCATATTTTTATTCTTCCTATGATATAAAAATCATACTTTTATTCTTGCTAACTTCATAATTAAAATTATATTTTTATTGCCTCTTTACCTATAAATGATTATATTTTTATATCTTCTCTTTCAACATAAAAATCTTATTTTTATACGATAAAAGACCTCACCTTTACATACACAAAAATTCAACATTTATGTATCTAAAACTGAAATAAAAATCACAACTTCGTCACAAGCAAAATCATACCTTTCATAAATTTAAAATCCCTATCTTTTCATATACCACATAAAAGAAATACTTATTTCAAATTAAAAATCAAAGCTATATGTTTTCTAAGAATCACATCTTTTAAACAATAAAAAAAAATCATGTCTTGCTAAATTAAAAATCATAACTTGCTAACATATTTCATATGAAAACTGATTTTTTTATCACTTTTAATAATAATTACTTTAAATAAATAAATAAATATAATTGAAAACTTAAAGTAGGTTTCGGAGTGGCGGAGGGCGTCGACGGGCTCGGTGTCGGAGGGTGGAGGCTCGATTTCAGGTCAGGGCACGGGGTACGGCGCAGGCGGCGCTAGGGCATCAGTTTTTGGGAGGAGGGAGTCGCGGCTACGAGGTGGGGGTTTGGGGAGGCCGACGATGGGGGGGGGGGGGGATCGAGGTGGCGCGGTGTTTAAGGCGGAGGAGGAAGAGGGGTTTCACCCATGGTGGTGGAAGAAGAGGGGGGAAAAGGAGGAGGGAGAACGTCAAGAGGAGGAGGTGTCGAGGGGAGGGAGGCGCCGGCGTTGGGGGGGCCCACGGCGGTGGTGGCTTGGCGGCAGGGGGTCGTCGCGATTGGGTTTTCCTTTTTTTATTTCTTCATTACTGAAGAGAGAGGGAGGGGAAGGGAGTTAAAGGAAAATATATATTATTTTATTTATTTTATTCTCCAAAATGTTGACTTTTATTTCCAACACCAATCGAGACCCAACGACTGTCGCCCCTAGCTAATTACCCCCATTCTGAACACAATGGGATATGTATCGTAAGCTGATTCGATCGTTTCGATCAGTTTTCGTCAAAATCAAAATATAAATCTATATATTGAATTTGAACGCACATTTCAATTTACCGGGGCTCCATACTAACTTTAAAATTCCCGAAAAATATTTTCTAGCTTCGTATGGACGATACGGTCCTAACAAAACTGATTTCGTCAAATTCTGGGACCGTTAGAAAAATGGTCATTTTCCAGTCGATGAAAATCAACTAAAACTGGTCAAACGCGTTTTCCTTTGCCACGCTCACGTATTGATTCGAAAAATTATGAAATTTGGAATCTAGCAATATTTTGACATCACGGATCCAACAAAAGTGGTTTCGTCGAAAACCGAGGTCGTTTGCAAAATTTCCGGTTTTAAGGGCCAGAATTCCATAGCGACTATTCTGAATTTTCAACTGGGCATAACTTTTTATTCCCGCTATGAAATTTCAATTTTTTGGATTCATTGGAAAGATATTTTCAACTAGATTCTAATATTTTTGGTTTCGCTAAAATCCGGTTTATTTTGAATCTTGTACATTCATTTGAAATTTGAAATCGAATTTTCGAACTATCGCGCCATTTTCAATTCCTTTTATATTTAAAATAAATACTTATATTCTAACGACGATCTATATATATATACGTTCTAATTCAATTCAAAATAAATTTCTCGTCGTTATTATTTAAAATAATTCATTTTAAATATTCAAAATTCGCTAATATTGCCAAAATAAAAATTTTAAATTGGCTCGGATTTCCGGGTTATTACAATATCTGTTACACAGGCTGTAACTATATATGAATTACTAACGCCTATAACCTTATGACATATCATAAATGTAATATGTATGCATCATTCCATCTCATGCATAGGAAATTTAGCTGATCAATATATTAGCATCAGAAATAATCAAATATGAATAAGTTACTAAAAATTGTAACTGAATTTTTGAAAATAATAATAATAAATTAGTTCATGAAAAATAACCAACTTTCCAAACATGTATTCAGCTTGTGATAAGAATTATTCTTATGTTAAAACCAAGCAAGAATTGTTCAATGCATGTTCAAACATACACGAATTCATCAAACATGTTTTAATTTAATACTGATTTATGAATGAAATCATTTTAATGAATCATATTCACCAATAATTACACTTATCTAGATAGAGCACTGATTTCTATTTATAATCAGAATAATCACATAAAAAAATTCATTTTCCCAAGTATAAGCCAGTTAAAGGAACTGATCTTATTATGTAGTGACTAATTCAAATGTATGTATATCAACTTATATACAATCTAACTTCATTAATATTAACAAAATTATAACATTTCTGCCAATTAAATAACAAAACGAGAACCTAGCAAGTAATTTTATGCTTAAACAATTGAATAAATTAATCAAATCGATACTAACTCATATGCAATGTTTAAGAATGATCATTTTAAATCCAATCACTTATCAAAATTATGCAGATCCAACATCTAAATTATGGCCAGACTGCTATTTCCTAAAATTGACAACTTAAAGTTTTGAATGAATCAAATCATTATTCAGTTATCATCATATGATATGTTTAATATGCATATAAATTTTCTACTCCAAAACAACTTCAGATACTAATAAATATATATGATGGTGTCATGAAACAAAATACATTCTTAAAATAATGTAATATTGCACTGATTATTCAATACTGGTGTCATTAGCAAATACAGACCATCAATCAAATTGTGATTCTATTTGCTAAAACATTCTATTAAGCACATATGTCCAGGGGTGAGAATTTAGTTAAGCTACAAAAATTTTCTGGGCACTGTAATCTCAAACCCAATCTTAATAAATATGTAACTACATATCTTAATATGTGTTACATAAATATTGTTGTGTGCATAGGAATTTCCACATAGATTTAGATCATGAATCAAATCATGGGTCTCTACTTAGAATATATTATATATAAGTTTATGAATTAAGCGTGTCAAACTTGCCAATCATATACTATTTATGTAATTATTACATATCATACATGAATTACGGTAAAATAACAAATATTTTAAAGTTGATTCAAGTGTCTACTAAGTCTAGCAATTAATATTTATTTGTATATCCAACTACATACACCTACATGTGAATGTGTATTTAAATCATATATATAAATATGAACAGGTAACCCTGTACCATTTCATTCAATTGTTTGTGTGTGTGTGTGTGTGTGTGTGTGTATATATATATATATATATATATATATATATATATATATATATATATATATATATAAAGACATGTAGATATAAGTCATGCAGCTTTTAATATACATAATGTATATTTATTGTGTCATAAATAAGATCCATATAATATTAGTTTTCAAAAAAACCAAATTGAGTGATTCGATTTATCTTAATTGATTAACAAGTCAAACTTGTTTTTTTTCAACTTGATCCAATTTATACATTCTCGAAGATATTTAAGATAAGTGATAAGCAGTTCTAAAATATAGTCTGTCACTACATAACTGATTAAATATTTCAGTTATTAAATCTTTGTAGATAGTTCTGATTTGCATATTTTGATTAAAATCAAGACTGAAATGTATATATCGTTATATATATATATATATATATATATATATATGACTGAAATTCATCAAGTATCCGTGATCAACATCATGAATTATGCAGAATCAAAATTACTTGACTATGAATCTTTTATTCAAACAATTTATCAAGAATCAATTATGTCTTATGATCAGAATACATATATATAACAGAATCAGGACTTTAATGTTCATAAACTAAACAGATTTTGATTTCAATTCCAGGTATAAAAATCAATTCCAAAATTTGTTTTAACTAATTTCTATATGGATGATTTCATTAAATTAAAATTAATAAGAAAGTTATCTTTCTGATTCATTAATCAGAAGAAAAAAAAATATGTTAAAATCTAGACATGTAAATTTATTAATCAAACACTTCGATAATAAGTTTAGAACCGTTTATTTGTTTAAATAGATCAGTACACTGCTATAGATCATATCCAGGTATTCATTGTTTAATCATATATGTTTCGTTAAATAGAATTAATATCTGATGTCAATTCATAATTAAATGAAATAGATCGGTGCTTTATAATCAAACCAATACAGAAAACCCTAAAATCAATTCGATGTAAAACTTGTTAATTAATCTTTAATTTAAACAAAGATACAAACCTGGATAATCCCAAAACAAAGTTCAATTAATAATTTCTTATAATAATCAAAGCTCTGATACCATTGTATTTTTGAACCGATCAAATCGGGTACCACTATGTGTTTTTAACAACTTAAAATAAGGATCTTAGCAAGAAATTAAATCAAAACTTGTATAAATTGGGATTAAATTTATTATACCTGATGCGTTGAATCCATAGGAACCATGTCGGCTTCGAAACTGAGAAAAGATGGAAGAATCGAATCAAGAGCCCTCTATGTGTAGAGCCTCCATATAAGTCCACATGAACGTGTTTCTCCTTGATCAAATCGAAGAGAAGGGGGAATAATGGTGCTAGCCGCCATTATTCAGATTTCATAGAAAAGGGGACAATTTCTAGGGTTTCATTTTAGATCTGATATCTACCTTTCAATTGGTCACACGTATATATTTTTTAAAGGATAGAAATTAACCCTTTAAAACTGAACGTGAACCATGAAAATAGGAACCAACCGGATTGCCCATTCCAATGTACGATAAAATATCAACTGTTTGACAATTTTATTTATCCAAATAACGTTCTTCCCTTATAATGTTCTACGTGTGTGACCCCATAAGTTATTATAACTTTGGCAACAATTTAAATCGTATTTAAATTATAAACAGTGAGCGGTATCTAGCAACGCATCGATGTTATCCAAATTAAAATAATATCAATGATTCGATACAACCTTTCTGTGACCAATGGTCAATGTAATATAATCCTTTTAACCAATATATCTAGGATTAAACTCGATACATGGATCGTACCACCCTCTTTATAATTTAATCCGTTTATCTTATTCTCTTAGTATACTATTTAAAACAAATCAATATTTGAGCACGGCATGCATTTCTTAGTCCGACTCAATCAAGAGGCCCATGGATATCACTACAAATATATTGTATGGTTAAATTCCATCTAGATCATTTATAATTTTCATCCGATTCGAGATGTATCCAATAATCACTGTTATCGTTACTCTGTTACGAGTAACTTTAGATGATATCAAAACACAAATATCCTCGAATAAAATTATAATGATTTCAGGTATGAGGACCATTACATCACTGCCACTATGAGAATAACTTATGATACTATTGATTATACTCCATGTAGTTTTTCTCATGTTGGGTCAGCCCAATATGATATTCTCTAATACGTATTTATGTTTTGACATTAATATCATGTATATTAATGATCAATGAGGTATGATCATCGGCAATCAACATATTAGTCTCAACGTTTTATTGTTGTCCTTTGTATACAATAAAAATTAACTAGGGGCATTTAAGAATTGCAATACTTAACCTATTATATAATCTCAAGTTCAAGTCACTTACTTGAACTATATAAATCCGTATTGCTATTCTTAGGACTTTTATTATGTTAATATTTATATTACGCATTAAATATATAACACAACAGAATATTCTATTCCAAATAAAATAATAACATCAACAGTGTTATCAATCTCATCAAATGGATTGCCTCTAGGGCATAAACTCTAATAATCTCCCACTTGCTCTAGATTCAATCATTCACATATCGTATACTCATGAAACTAGTGTGACTATTAAACTTCTGCTGCGACAGAGTTTAATTCAGTAAGTTTGCAACATTACAACTTTTGCAACTTTGTAGATATGTTTATTTTCTCTGTGAACAACTTCATATAAGATTATATTTCTTAAATGTATGTTTGGATCAATAGTGAGTTTAAGGTTTTAGGCCTGAGCATTAGCCACATTGTTATCGCAATGTAAATCATTGGATCAACAATGAATTAAGTTTAATTATTAACTTATTAATCCATACATTTTCTTTCTTAGAATCAGTGTTTATTTTTTGTTTTAAAACTAACATTATGTACAATAATTAATGTGTTATCAAATAACAATAGACTTATTGTGTCACTCCCACTCAATTTCTTGTCTATACAAGATTCATTGGTATTTTATGGTTTTCGAGACATTTCAAATTTTATTTCTTTTCCATTGGTATCTTAGAGACTTGCTCTCCTTTGAAAGGAAACCAATTCAGGCAATAAACATTTTATTCTCAAAGGAATTATAGAAATAATATCTATTTGTTTCTTTTGGATATTCCACAAAATAGTTATCTAATTTGGGTCTGATGTTATCAGAGAAAAGACGTTTAATAAACACCTTGCATCCCAAATCTTTGCATTAGAAATACTAGGACATTTCCTAGTCCACATCTTATATGGTGTCTCTAAAATCGTTTTAAATAACATTAAATGCAATTGTTCTAAATTTAATTCATTGTAATATCTATATGACTTATCATTAATCATACTATATGTTGTACGGTGAGATTTTTCCTTTCAGATACCATTCCAGTATGGTGTTCTAGATATAGTGAATTGTGAAACAATTTCAAACTCATCTGGATAGTAATTAAATAATTGGCTTATATATTCTCTTTCGATCTGTTCGAAAAGTATTTATTTTCAATTAAAATTGGTTTTTTACTTCACTTTGAATTTTTGAACTTTTCAAAGGATTCTGATATGTGTTTCATAAGATACACATATCTGTATCTACTGATATCATTAGTAAATATAATGAAGTAACAAAACTTACCTTTAGCTTATGTATTCATTGCTCCGTATACATCATTACGTACGAGACCCAATACTTATCACTCATTCACTGTATCAAGTGAAAGGTGATTCAATTATTATGCCTAACATACAAGATTTGTATTCTTCATATGATTCAAAATCAAATGATCTCAAAATTCCATTATTACGGAGTTTTGATATACTTTCTTGTTTATATGGGTTAATTGGTAATGCTAAAGGTATGTTGGATTTAAATCACTAAATTTAATCCACTCATTTCATATGTTAAGTACATTATAGTTAACGATTTATAAAGTTCATTAACTATTTGTGAAATCCCATAGCTATTTCATTTAAACCAAATGAATAACAATTATTCTTTTATTTACAAATGAAATTCAAACTTGTCTAAACAAGATTCATAATAACTTTTAGTTTATATGGAATTCATAATAACAATTATTTATTTATTTATTTATTTAATCAAGCCAGTTTACATAGAACAAGAATCAGCTTCCTATGGATAATCCAACTACATTTGCTTCATTCCGAATCGTATGTCTACTTGTCCTTTTGTCAGATTTCTACTTATTTTGCAATTTCTATAAATTTACATACATTTATGTTATTTATATCTAGTATCTAATACTAGAAATACATAAGCAGATTGTTATAACATTTATATCTATTTTGGTTGAAGTCACACTTCAATTTTCTTTTTAGATCATCTATATATTTGAAAAACAATTACGTTTAATTTGTTTGAGGACAATCCTCAAATTTCAGTGTCAGTCAAGAAATTTGATTTAATTCGGTTTATCATTCTCAAGGACTAATTTAAATTATTGAAGTTATTTATTATTTAATATCTACAATAGATAATAAATAAAACTAATTCTTTAATATTTATTTAATGTAAATACAAAAATTTTTGACAATCAAAATTTATATTAACATAAATGCAAAATTTAAACTAAAATATGCTCCCACTCAATTTAACATCCCTTTGTTTATATACATATATCAGTATATATATAATGGTGTTCCAAGATCCATATCTAGTCATGCCTTGACCTAGATATGGCTAATCTCCAAAACACAACCTTTTAGGTAGACATCTTATGTCAATTATATCGTGTATATAACTCTTGGATCGCATGATGAACATTTTTGTTATGTATTATTCATTTGCTCAAAATATAGAATAATTCATGTTGTTGTCTCTAAGCCATCATCTTATTATGCAGCTTAATTAAGTCAGACCCAATAATACAATTCAAGTATCACTTTTACTCCGTCACATATAACCAAAATAAAAGAATGCACAATGCTTTGGAATTACCTACGTCCAGTGATTTTGGACATTGATGAGTGTATTATTGGAAGACCTCACCATGACTTAATATAACAAAATTTGCTTTAAAGGGAATTTTATAATTCGTAGTGGCGAACAATATTAGTTTTATTTACACGTATCAAAATACATGTATTATATATTCATAATATAAATCATATTAAATAATATATATATATAACATATATATATATATATATATATACTTAAATTCTGCAATATATAGGGATCGTGCCTATAATTGTTTTGAATATTTCAAAATATTTGATATTTTAACTCTAGAATCAGACATAATATTCAAATCTTATATGAGATTATAATTAACCAATTCAATATTTATATATACACATTTATATCTAATTCGATATATATATATATATATATATATATATATGAACATTAAAACTTTTAACAATATCCATACGTCCACAAGTAAGTCTCTTAACCACAGTGGCATTAATATAACATAACAGACAAGTAAGTCACTTAATCACAGTGGCATTAATATCACATAATAGACAAGTAAGTCTCTTAAACACAATGGCATTAATATCACATAACAGATTTATGATTATTACCAATGAAGACCATATGAAACTGTACTATAAAATATAATTTCAGCATTATATAAACATGCGTAGACTAGGCCAACTAAAACTATTATAATCAGATTAATTATATTGATACACGGTCTTACAGGATGGGGTCATTACAGAATAAGCATATTAACAATTAAATGGCCAAGCTTTAACTCACATAGTACAATATGTTACATGTATATTCCAGATATCTGCATTTAGCATCAGTGTCCTATATTGCAAAACATATACGTATTCATCAACATTTTAAGCCAAACTCAAAAAAAAATTGTTTACATATATTCAAGTTCAGCGCATATCTCATTGAAACAATTTCAATGTACTATTTAATCATGATGATGCTCATTGAAAACTTAGAAGATCATCCCACTAAAACAATTTCAGCATGCATAATTATCCATCTGCTCCTTTCAGGTCAAGCCTGTAATGCAATTATCAATATAACAGCAGATCAGAATATAAACTATACCAATTTTAGCTTAATTATATCATGCATATCCTGCTTCAATATTAATATACAATATTAATATACAGTATATTATTTGTTCAAATCCCAACTACAAATCAAATTTGTAGTGGAGGTTTTGAAAACGAGCAGAATATTAAAATACATTAAACAATATTATATAATGTTGTTTGAGCCAAGGTTATATATAAATATATTATGAAAACAAGGAGACATGATGAACTTACCTGTGATAATGAATTATGTAAATGTATATATGTTACACAGGCTGTAAGCATATATGAATTAATAACGCTTATAACCTTATGACATATCATAAATGCAGTATGTATGCATCATTCCATCTCATGCATAGGAAATTTAGCCGATTAACATATTAGCATCAGAAATAATTGTAACGAACCGGGATTTTCGACTCCGAAAATCAACATCAAACTATCATGTTGACCATTCAGACATCGAACATTCCAGATCATTAATAGAAAGAAGTTAGAGGGTGAGATAAGAAAGAAAGAAATATTAGAATAGAAGAAGAAGAAGAACACAACACAACACAGAGTCTCACATCGCAGCGGAACAAAATATAATACAGAAATAAATCTTTATTGAGAGCTTTTAAAATACTTACAATATCAGAGTACACATCTGGACAGTGATAATAATCTGTCCTCATATAACACACAGCGGAATAGTAATATCATACGTCTGGACTCTTCCAGCTCGTCTCTTCACAGCAGTCGATAACCTGAACCTGTACAACCCGGTCTAACCCGAGCATTTACAAAACACCGGGTCAGTCTGGTGAACCAGAGTGAGATAAACTCGCACAGTAATAAGGGTGAATCATCCGATCATGATTTTAAAGTTCTAAAATCTTTTCAAAAGAAAAGGATAATCGTAAGACCAAATCCACACATAAACACGGACGGTTTTTACTTTACGATAACCCAAACCAGTTTGAAACCAATATCTTGTCTGATATTATGATAATGTCTAAGTACAAGTAAATAGAATCTAGTGGAACGCTTGCATCTCACGCTCCACATATATAGTATACAATCAAAAACCCGCAGGCGCTTATTGGATATTGGATTCCGACCTTGACAAGGTATGGGTCCACCTTCCGATCGTGTATCTCTAGAGACGAATACACTGGGTTCAACAAGAACTTCTTGCAACCCGGCCCTCACATGACCGACCACCCATTTCGCTTGAGTGTATCGAATGTATACCACCGACGGTTGGGATCAGCAACCGTCTCCCGACAAGGGACAGCATCGAAACATAGATTTAAGAAACAAATAGGATTTCCTCTAGATAGGTGATCATACACCCTAATGGGAGCGACCCACATAGCCATGCTGCCTGCCCGATTTTTGTCATTTCCCGGTTGATGAGGCTTGAGGCCAGAATTAACTCTTGACATCTGGTCGCCATTTACTTTGAATGCCACATCGTTAGATCCATCAGATATCACTAATTGACATCCACAAAAATACTCTAGCTGGAAGCTAAGAGAGCGGCAAATCTCCGCCAACAACTATCGTACGTTTGAAGAAATCAACGTACGTGGCCCTTTGGAAATACTCTGTCAGACATCCGTCCATATACGTCATCCAGGAACAGGATGAACCGAAGGCACTCCCCTACTGCATCCAATATAGGAATCACCCCATGGATCAGTAGCGAGAAGTCCTTGCAACCCGTAGATTCCAACTACGACAGAATCACAGTTTATCTCTGCTTGCCAGGCAGAGAACATTAGTAGTTCTTCCGTTTATGAAAATCCACGGTCTTCAATGCTCCATCTCGATCATCTTCTGATATCTTCACGTATATGTTGGATGGAATGGTTTTCGAATATAAATTCGATCCCGGTCTTTCCATACCAACAATCGTATTGGTCAGATTTGATAGTCGGTGTTTTAACTATCAAAATATCCAGTGTTTCAAACATGACACTCCAATGAGTTCACTGGTTCAGTATTCAGCATCACCTGGCCTTTAACAAACTGATTTACTTTTTGTTAAATTGAAACTTCCAATTCTTTTAATATTCAACAATACGATATTTGAATAACTCTAATTGATTAATTAACATTCGTCTTCTCTCCATTCGCTTGACTCTAGATCACAGCGATCACAATGGTTACGCCTGATTCCCTCAGGAAACATCCGACCGCCGTAGGCTATCTGCAGCCCTGCGAATTACGCTAGCAGTCGTACGCCATGGCAACTTAGCCGAATAACTATGTTGGCTAATTCTATCTCGAATAACTATATTCAATTTCCCATTTTGAAATCTCATTTAAAATTCTCCTTTTTACTAGATCTCGTTTTCCAATAACGTTAATGTAAAATTAACGTCTTAACACTTTGAAACTCACTTAAAACCTCTGGTTTATAATAAACCCTTTTTACCGTAATCTCCTTTCACTTAATTCATATAATTGAGTACGTTTATTTCTTTTCACCATTCAATTTGCTTGCATCTCACATTCGGTAACCTTTTTAAATGAATTCCCATTTAAAAATATTTTCCTAAATTCATCATTAATTAAAATAATAACTCATTTCAAACATTAACTACTTTAGTAGTTAACCCCTTTATTAACTAAATTAAATATTAAATCCCTTTTAAATCCTTATTTAAATTCAAACAATATTCCTTTAACTATTTTAGTCAAAACACAATAACTTGATAAACAATTCTAGTTCCAAACGGTCGATTTAATTAACACAAAAACTTGATTATCTCATTAACCGATTTCAACAATCCTTGCTTTAAATTAATCAAAAATATAATTAATTTAGATAGATTCTAATTATTCGTTTTCTTTACAAAACAAGTTTTCAAGGTTTAACCATTTAAGTTCATTTCTTATTCTTCAACTGGTAAATCTGATTAACATCAGCATTTGCTTTGCAAAATAAATTCATAACAAATCAAAGTCTTAAACAAATAAAATATTTGTTTATTTCTCTTAAATAACTTTTATTCAAATAATATAATTCAAATCTAACTCTGGTTATAAAATAAATTTTATAACCTCAACTCTATCGATTCACCTGACGGTGAATCAATATCTATAACTCGATTGGTTTTAAAGGCCATACTCTGCCCAACACTTAACCAATATCACCTATTGGTTCAAACTAAACAGATGTTGAATATTCAATTATTAATCAACCATCAAATCAATCACACAAACAGGTCAGTTCATATATGATCCTATGAAACTAAATAATACATTTGAGGAATCCGGTTAGATCCCCCCAACCTGTTCTTCCCTGTACTCAAATGGTTACCTCAAATCAGACAGTTCAGTTTTGTTTAACTGATAAATTAAATAACGACCATTTACCATCAACCATAAGCAATTCAACTAATTCAACCATTTTAAACACGTTTATAAATAAACGTGACCAACCAAGGTGAGTCACCTTTATTGGAATCAATCGTTAAAAATAACGATTTGGTATTTCACTGAAATTAAACACAGTTTAATTTCATCGGTTAAATCAACAGATCAATGTATAACTAGCAAAATAGTCCACCATTGGCAAGCAGAGCACACAAGAATAAAAATACCCAATTTATATAAAATATAAAAAGGGTAACTGAGTGAGTTTAACTCACCTTGATTCGCTGTTTAATCTGCTCGTTTCAGTTAAATTAAACAAGTGTCTAATTTCACTGAAGATATCCGTTCATTCAAAAAGTGTCCAATTCTGTTCCATAACGTAGTGTCCGCCGATTTGCCTCTAAAGTATCTTGTCTGGTCCAATTCTGGTCATATATGAATGGGTTATTAACGTTTGAATTTAAAACTATTTTAATAATAATTAATAATTCCTAATCAATTTAATTTAACTAAACTAATTACATTTTATTGGCATTTTAATTTGACCAACTTCTAACCAAAAAGAAATAGCTCGACTCCCTTAATTTTCCTTCACTGCTTTGTTCCCATCTGCGATAAACACTAATGGAATTAATAATTAACTATAGATTAATTTAAATTAATCACTTTATAAATATGTTTAATTACGTTTTGACCTAAAGGTTACAGGCGGATGTTAGTCTTCACTGCTTGAATGTATTTCATAGTTTAGCCAAAAAAATTTTCTTTCGTTTAGCGATGTCAGGACTGCTTCGTTTCTTCCAGACGTCAGGCCAAGAGATCCAAAGGCCTAGCTTTTCTCGTTCATTCCCACTTGCATCTTCCATAATACACTGCCAAGTTGAACAATTATATAAGCTAACGTTTTTATTTTCTTTCAAAGATTAGTACTTAATTAACTTTAATAATCACTTTACTTCCAATATTTTTGGCCGACAGTTATATCCTTCTCGTTTTCATCTTTTTTTATTCTGCCTCGACCAAAAAGCCTGCACAGAAGTCCACCTCACCTTCTTCGTTCGCTTCATCCATCGCTGCTCCACAATCCCATCGTCGGACCCTGATCACCCAGCGCCAGCTCTGGCGCCGTGGCATCCCCCATCCACGCTCCAAATCGCAAGCCACCCGGTGCCCTCAAAAGCTCCAGAAACCCAATAAACAACGGTGTCTTCGAGGCCCAACTCACGTCATCTTCGATCGAAAACTGGAGCTCGATGAGCCTGAACCTTTTCCGATAAGGGTACTTGGTTTAAATAGAAAGATTGATCGGTGAAAAGGGAAATAACGGATGTTTTTCGTTCGTTTAAAAAAAAAAAGAAGGAGGCGGCGCAAATAAGACGAGAGAACAGTTTAGGGTTTGCTGAGAAATGGTATTTATAATGGAACTAAACATGGGAGGCACGGGTGTGGTACCTTGAGATGCACGAAAGTTAAAAACGTGAGGACCACGGTGTTTAGAAGTGTGGAGCGCAAGTAACAGAAATCAGTGAGAATTGGGAAAGGCTTATACGGTTAAATAAATTATTATTTTATGAAATTCATGGTGAAGTAACACTTAAAAATACCTACAACGATTTCTGTTAACTGATAAAAAGGCTAATCCTAATGTAAAAAGGTATTCCGGACCTAATGGGACAAGTTTCGTCGAAATCCGAGATCGTATGGAAAAAAATTTCCTTTATAAAACCAGAAATAAACACGCGTCTAATTTTTCCACGGTCACCAGATAAATCAAATCCACTTGAAACTGCGAACATTGACAATAACTTTTCGATACGAACCCAACGGCACTAATTTCGTCGCATTCTGAGACTGTTGCCCCGGTAGGCTGTTTTTACCCTGAACCGCCTTACCCTTTTTAACGCTAAATTTCTCGATCTCTAAAAATAACAAACTATATACTTATTCTGACTCTAATCGACGATACGAACTCAACGGAACTGGTTTCGTGGCCTAATTCGATCGTTTGCTCAAGTTACACTCAAATATCCTTTTATTTATTTAAATACGCGCTATAGAATTTGAACGGGCGTTTATGGTTGCTGTGGTCACATACGATATCGGTTTTCCACGCAATTCACCACCATACAATAATTTAGCGATACGGTTCTAATGAAACTGATTTCGTCGAAATCTGAGTCCATTTGCAAAATGGCCATTTTAAAGGCCTATAATTAAATAACGGTTTTCCATAGCGACTATTTCAAAATTTGATTTGGCCATAACTCGCATTTTATAACACGGAATATGGATTTTTCTCTTTCATATGAAAATTATCATCGATATGGTTCCAACGTTTCTTGTTTCACAGAAATCCGACTTATATCGAATTCTGTATTCTCAATTGAAGTTCAAAACTCAAATTTACGAACTGCACGCCATTTTCGAGCTCGATTTATATTATATAAATATATAATGTTCAACTTCGTTTCAATAACGAATTAAATATTAAATTCCATTAATATTCCCAATATAATATTTAAAACTAATTTAAATATTCATATTCAAATGGTTGAAAAACACGGGTCGTTACAATAATCAAATATGAATAAGTTACTACATATTGTAACTGAATTTTAGAAATAATAATAATAAATTAGTTCATGAAAAATAACCAACTATTCAAACATGTATTCAGCTTGTGATAAGAATTATTCTTATGTTAAAACCAAGTAAGAATTGTTCAAATGCATGTTTAAACATACACAATTCATCAAACATGTTTTAATTTAATACTGATTTATGCACTAAATCATTTTGATGAATCATATTCACCAATAATTACACTTATTCTGATAGAGCACTGATTTCTATTTATAATCAGAATAATCACATAAACAAATTCATTTTCCCAAGTGTAAGCCAGTTAAAGGAACTAATCTTATTATGTAGCGACTAATTCAAAAGTATGTATATCAACTTATACAATCTAACTTCATTAATATTGGCAAAATTATAACATTTCTGCCAATCAATTAACAATATAAGAACCTGGCAAGTAATTTCAAGTCTTAAACAATTGAATAAATCAATCAAATCGATATTAATTCATATGCAATGTTTAAGAAGGATCATTTTAAAACCAATCCCTTATCAAAATTATGTAGATTCAACATATGAATTATGGCCAGACTGCTATTTCCTAAATTTGACAACTCAAAGTTTTGAATGAATCAAATCAATATTCAGTTATCATCATATGATATGTTTAATATGCATATAAATTTTCTATTCCAAAACAACTTCAAATATATATACATATATATATTTGATGATGTCATGCAACAAAATACATTCTTAAAAAATATGTAATATTGCATTGATTATACAATACTGGTGTCATTAGTAAATACAGACCATCGATCAAATTGTGATTCCATTTGATAATACATTCTATTAAGCACATATGTCCAGTGGTGAGAATTTAGCTAATCTACAAAAAATTACTAGGCAGTGTAACCTCAAACCCAATCTCAATAAATATGTAACTACATATCTTAATATATGTTACATAAATATTGTTGTGCGCATAGGAATTCGCACACAGATTTAGATCATGTATAAAATCATGGGTCTCTGCCTAGAATATATTATATATAAATTATGAACTAAGCATGTCAAGCTTGCCAATATCATGTACTATTTGTGTAATTATTTCATATCATCATTGAATTACAGTAAAATAACAATTATTTTAATGTTGATTCATGTGTCTACTAAGTCTATCAATTAATATGTATTTGTAGATCCAACTACATACACCAACATGTGAATGTGTATTTATATCATATATATATATATATATATATATATATATATATGAATAGGTAACCCGGTACCATTTCATTCAATTGTTTGTACATATATATACGAAGACATGTGGATATAAGTCATGTAGCTTTTAATATACTTAACCTATATTTATTGTGTCATAAATAAGATCCAGATAATATTAGTTTTCACAAAAACAAATTGGGTGATTCAATTTATCTTAATTGATTAACAAGTCGTACTTGTTTTTTTTTCAACTTGATCCAATTTATACATTCTCGAAGATATATAAGATAAGTGATAAGCAGTTCTAAAATATAGTCTGTCACTACATAACTGATTAAATATTTTAGGTACTAAATCTTTGCATATAGTTCTAATTTGCATATTTCTATTAAAATCAGGACTGAAATGTATATATCATTATATATATATATGACTGAAATTCATCAAGTATCCGTGATCAACATCATGAATTATGCAAAATCAAAATTACTTGACTATGAATCTTTTATTCAAACAATTTATCAAGAATCAATTATGTCTTATGATTAGAATACATATATATAACAGAATCAGGATTTTAATGTTCATAAACTAAACAGATTTTGATTTCAATTCCAGGTATAAAGATCAATTCCAAAATTTGTTTTAACAAATTTCTATATGGATGATTTCATTAAATAAAAATTAATAAGAAAGTTATCTTACTGATTCATTAATCAGAAGAAAAAAATTATGTTAAAATCTGGACATGTAAATTTATTAATCAAACACTTCGATAATAAGTTTAGAACCGTTTATTTGTTTAAACAGATCAGTACACTGCTGTAGATCATACCCAGGTATTCATTGTTTAATCATATTTGCTTCAGTAAATAGAATTGATATCTAATGTCAATTCATAATTAAATGAAATAGATCAGTGCTTTATAATCAAACCAATACAAGAAACCCTAAAATCAATTTGATGTAAAAATTGCTAATTAATCTTTAATTCATATGAAGATACAAGCATGGATAATCCAAAAACAAAGTTCAATTAATAATTTCTCGCAGAAATCAAAGCTCTGATACCATCGTAAGTTTGAACTAGTCAAATCGAGTACCACTATGTGTTTTTAACAACTTAAAATAAGGATCTTAGCAAGAAATTAAATCAAAACTTATATAAATTGAGATTAAATTTATCATACCCGATGCGTTGAATCCATAGGAACCATGTCGGCTTTGAAACGGAGAACAGATGGAAGAATCGAATCAAGATCCCTCCATGTGTAGATCCTCTATATAAGTCCACATGAACGTGTTTCTCCTTGATCAAATCGAAGAGAAGGGGGAATAATGGTGCTAGCCGCCATTATTCGGATTTCATTGAAAAGGGGACAATTTTTAGGGTTTCATTTTAGATCAGATATCTACCTTTCAATCGGTCACACACACACATATATATATATATATATTTTAAAGGAAAGAAAACAACCCTTTAAGATTGAACGTGAACCATGAAAATAAGAACCAACTGAATTGCCCATTCCAACGTACGATAAAATATCAACTGTTTGACAATTTTATTTATCCAAATAATGTTCTTCCCTTATAACGTTCTAAGTGTGTGACCCTATAAGTTATTATAATGTTAGCAATAATTTAAATTATATTTAAATTATAAACAGTGAGCGGTATCTAGCAACACATCATTGTTACCCAAGCTAAAATAATATCAATGATTCGATACAACCTTTCCGTGACCAGTGTATCAATGTAATGTAATCCTTTTATCCAATATATCCAGGATTAAACTCGAGACATGGATCATATCACCCTCTTTATAATTTAATCAGTTTATCTTGATCTATGAGTAGAATATTTAAAACAAATCAATATTTGAGCACGACCATGCATTTCTTAGTCTGACTCAATCAAGAGGCCCATGCATATCACTACAAATATAATGCAGGTTTAAATTCCATCTAGATCATTCATAATTTTCATTCGATTCGAGATGTATCCAATAATCACTGTTATTGTTACTCTGTTACGAGTAACTTTAGATGAAATCGAAGCACAAATATCCTCGAATAAAATTAGAATGATTTCAATTCTGAGGACCATTACATCACTACCACTACGAGAATAACTTATGATACTGTTGATTATATTCCATGTAGTTTTACTCACACTAGGTCAGCCTAATATGATATTCTCCAATATGTATTTATGTTTTGACATTAATATCACGTATATTAATGATCAATGATATGTGATCATCGGTCAATCAACATACTTGTCTCAACGTTTTATTATTGTCCTTTATATACAATAAAACTTGATTAGGGACATTTAAGAATTGCAATACTTAACATATTATATAATCTCAAGTTCAAGTCACTTACTCGAACTATTAAATTCGTATTGCCAATCTTAGGACCTCTATTATGTTAATATTTATATTACACAGTAAATATATAACACAAAAGAATATTCTATTCCAAATAAAATAATAACATCAACAATATTATCAATCTCATCAAATGGATTGCCTCTAGGTCATAAACTCTAAAAAAAATAACAGCGAAATTAAAACTTTATTAAATAGGAAATCTTCTTGGTTCAAACCCAATTACATAATAAGTCTGGAATACTGAAAACATAAAACTTCTGCCTTGTACAAAAATCATCATCAGAGCACAATAGTACATAAAAAGAGCATACTCCCCAAAATATAGCCATAGTAGAGAAGATACAAAATCAAGCAGTACATCTAAGCAGCACCAAGCAGAAGGAAAGAAGAATCTTGATCAAGCTTGAGTATTCCCACCCTGATAACCTGGGGAGGGGAGGGGGAACGAAAGACAAAGAAGAGGAAATAAAATGGGTCAGACAAAAAGTCTGGCGAGTCCAGTTACTTTTAGCATATAAATAAGTAAAAGCATCATGACAGACATATAAGTTGGAGAGAGATAACAATATCATAAGGCAGGTATAACAAGGTAAACAGGATAAATAGAACAGAACATGCATTGCACTTCTCTAATACTTTTCTCTACACCAATACTTGTATAACAAGAACAAGATGATCCCAACAAGTACAAGATGGTAGACGTAGGTGTACTTCAAGTGAGAGGTTTTACCCTATACAATAAGAGATAGCCCAATAGAATTGACAGGTGTTAACCCCCAACGACAATAACGGGCACCTAAACAAGCAAGAATTGATGTACTCTAATTACTACCCCCAATTGATAGACTCCCTAACTCGTAGACACCCTATGCTGGCCCCACGGTAGGACGTATCACTTCCTAAAGTGGTAACCCTTTGTTTACGAGATGTGCCCAACCATATCTACTGATGTCACAACGTCTTATCTTCCCTAGAAAGCGGACACATGCACGCACATGACTCCGTTGGAATGCGCCGTCAACACTCTCACTTAAGTGACCTCTTATAATCAATTCAGTAAGCATGCCCAGACCCCGACCTAGTTCGGGGTTCCCTGTTTGATACCAAGATGAGTTACTGACTGATACGGGTCCCACACAACAGATGATACAAGCTTCCCCTTAGGCTTGCATCCCCACTACTAGGATTTCAACAGGTTATGCCTACTAGTTTAACAAGATTGCATAACCTCTACATGTTAAGTTTGTCAGGTTTATATGTATAACCCATCCCCACATATTTAACAAGATTAACTTAACCCTCCCACTGATTCAAGCAAGTTTACTTAACCCCTACTCAAGTTAACAGGTTCATGTAATCCTTATGGATTCAAACAGGTTAAGTATTTCAAGTTCATCGCCATTCAATCATTTATGGTTATAATGCGGTATACCTCCCACATTAAGTCTACCACTTATGGATGCTGGATATGCCAGTTGGGTTCGGGCAGACTTCTTCCACAAGTCAGACTTGACCTCATGTCTTAGCACCGTCACGTGTATGTTTATGCACTTAGACCCCTCACATTAGATTTACCACTTGTGGACGCTGGATTTGCCGGGCAGTTCCGGGCAGGCTTCTACCACTAGTGTAATCTAACTTCGTGTCCAAGCGTGGTTATAGTTTCTAATTACTGTAAATCTAGGCATTTCCATTACTAAGCAATTACCATGTTCATTATGCCCCCAAATCCCCAGCCTAATCTACGATACAAGTTATGCCCCAGATTAAGGTTTAAATCAAGATATAGATTATGCCCTTAAATCCCAAGTTCTGGCTCAAGGTACAAATTATGCCCAAAATTCACAATCATGTTTTACAACATGAATTATTCCCCAAATTAATCATTTCCATCCGTTCCCAATTTCGTGCGTTCACGTATTTCAGCGATAGACCTAGGCTCGAAGGTAGCCTGACTATAAAAACAAAAAGGGAAAGAGAGAGAGAGAAGAGAACAAGAATAGGCATAATAAATAAAACTGGCATAAGATGACATAATTAGACAAACTAACATAATAAGCATAAGGCGACATGATTAGGCAAACAAATAGAATAAGGATATCATGAATAGGCATACAAGTACTAATCAATAGATCAGGTGTACAAGTAATGACAGATCCGTTGAGATTCATGTTACTAACAGGCATAGGCTTAGATCCAAACTTATAAACATGTCAAGATTACATTTTAGGTGTTTATATCTAAAAGCAACATAAACTCACTATGATTGGATCTTAAGAACAGAGAATTGATTGTAGATGTTGTAGCACAGATCCTTGAATACGTATAACTTGTTGTTGAAGAAGAATAGGCTTAAACAAACTAAGTTGGGCCAACACCTCTTTGTCTCCGTTGTTTTTGGTGAATAAAAACAATGAGGTTGAGGTCCTATTTATAGCCTAGGGTCAACGAATCTAGTCAAGAAACGAGTCCACATTCAGAAACTAAATTCTGCCCAGATCTCGGGGGAGGGGGGTCGACATGGGTGTCGATACCCCTGTTTTGGGGTCGACCCATGGGTCGACACCCATGGGGAACAGGGTCGACCCTTAATGGGACAATCTCGCCCCTTCCCCGCGTCGTTTGATTTTGAATTTCTGGAATAGTTTTATTTATATACAAATGGCTTATATGTATATAAACTTCAAACCTTAGTATCTTCTTCATACGATGTCCGTTTTACGCAAACTCAGAGTCTATCTTAAGCATAATTCCAAGGCGAACGCAATGGCGTAGTCCGTTTTACTTAATTCTCAATGATTGATTAAGTATTCCTTGGTTTATCATTGTAGTTTCCTTTAAAATTACTGGGCTTTACAGGGATCAAGTAAAATAAAATATTGAATTATTGAAGACAGAATGGTTCCTTAGGTCTTTGTAAGTTTTCTTAATTTGTTGTTATAATTTTCTCCCACTTAACGAGTGTTTTGATTTGTCAATGAATTCACAATTGATTAGACTTTAAAACAAGAACCTTGAATTACTTCTGTAGTAGAATAAGATGGCTTTGTACGACATGTTTATTTTGTGATAAATTATTTGATTGCTCAACATTTACAGGGAAAGGTACACGAATGCAAAATGAAAAGCCTATACAAATGACAAAATCAATTATCACTTTGACTACATCAACAAAGAAAATTATTGTCAATTTTATGTGCATGCGTTTAATGGTATGTTAAAAGAAATTTCTACAATTATTCTCATAATTTAATATTCAAAACTGTCATATGATACAATAAATATCATTGTTGGATTATCGAACCAATATAGTTCACCTTTTGAAATAATACTGCTTGATTATCAGACCAACATAAGTTAGTAATTCAACATGATTGACATTTTTTTTGTTAGTGTAATTACCATATGTTATACCTTACTGCACTAATGTATGAATAAAACAAAACATGTACATGAAATTATGGGTTTACTCACTAATGTATTTCTATACTTATGAATAATAGATAATGAATTTCAAAATGATTAACTGTTATATACAAGTAAATAAAACTTTGATTATATTCTGAAACAACTTCACCTTATTATCAGTGGCGAAAAAGCTTTATTCTAAATGAAGAAAGATGTTCAGGCTTTCAACCATAGAATATTTGAACTTATATTGCTCTTTTCTTAACCAAATTGAATACTAAATCTACACATGTTCATGTATGAACACTGGGATATATAAGTTAATATGTGTATATGTCTGGGCGTGTATGTATGAATGTGTGTATGTGTGCATATACACACACACACACACATAATGGTGAATTTGACTTTCAACTATATGTTAAAAATGTTTCCACCTTTATCATACTCTTTCTCATATTGTACTTTTGTCATTTAAATTTTCGGTGCCATTTATATCCTTTGCCAATTGTTTTTAGTTGGTTTTCATCTTCTATTTAATTCTGATCTTCCTCCTTCAATGTCTATGGCAAAACTCAAATCGCGAGCCTAAATTATTGATAACTTTTGCTGGAATTAAATTCGCGACCAGAATCCATTTCTCCTAATTTTCTTGAAATAGGTACGATTTTTAATGATTGTGAAATTTTTTGTATTCCCTCAAATTTTGAACTGACATGAATTCTTCCTTTCAACATTTTCTCTCTCATTCCACCCAACTTGATAACAGTAACGGGAAAAAAATTTAAAGGACAAAAGCCCACTAAAATTTATCCATAAGGACAGCCGCCTAATATTTTATCCATAAGGACAATACCCACCAAATATTTTATCCAAAAGGACAAAACACTGGAAATAAACATACGGCCGCTGATTTCATCTTCTCCCCTCACGCGCGTATGTCGAAATCACGAAATCCAAAACCGCGAAATCAAAAATCACGAATTCCAAAATCGAGAAATCAAAAATCGAAGGCAAATATCATTCAGAATAAAAATCAAAATTCGAAATCGAAGCCAAACATCAAGAAATCAAAATCGATTGGAAACAGAAACCCTAGAAAAAAAATACGTCGAACAACAAAAATTCATTGGAAATCCTAATTGAACGGAATAAAAATATGTAGCAGACGACGGAAATCATAATTGAAGAAGTCGAAATTGTTGAAACAATTTTTTTAGATTGGAAATGTTTTTTTCTTCATTTTACCAGTATAGCAGTTCGTAGGTATCATTTTTGTATTTTTGTAGTTATCATTTTTCCTGTTTTTAACTTTAAAACATAGCAGCAGTTTTTAGTTATCATTTTTCTATTTTTCTAGTTATCATTTTTCCTGTTTTAACTTTAAAAACATAGCAGCAGTTTTTAGGTATCATTTTTCTATTTTTCCAGTTATCATTTTTACCGTTTTAGCTATGTTATATGTTTTTTTCATGAGATTTTGTTGTTGTGTTAATTTTGAAGTTATATTGATGTATCAGCTAAGAAACGAAGCCGAACTTATTTCAGTTTAATCAATCAAACTTTGATATAATTTTTTTTTCATTATTTTATCTTCAAAGCATTGCATCAGTATTTAGTTATCATTTTTCTAATATTTTAGGTATCATTTTTGCTGTTTTAGCTATGTTATGTGTTGTTTTCATGTGATTTTATTACTGTGTTAATTTTGAAACTGTTTTTTTGCATCAACTTCGTCACTCAGTCGAACATATTTCATTTTATGTTTCATTTCCACCATCACAAAAATTATCACATAAAAAAAAGACGTATATGAACATAACACATAAATTACAGTAAAAATGATAACTTAAAAAATATATAAATGATACCTTCAAACTGCAGTAATGTGTAACATAACAAAGAAATCACACTAAAAATGATACCTTAAAAAATATAAAAATGATACCTTAAAACTGCTTTGATGTTTAACATAACACAAACTACAGGAAAAATGATAACTACAAAAATAGAAAAATGATAACTAAAAACTGCTGCTACGTTATAAAGTTAAAAACAGGAAAAATGATAACTACAAAAATACAAAAATGATACCTACGAACTGCTATATTATTAACGAAAAAAAAAAACATTTCCAATCACGAAAAAAATGTTTCAACAATTTCGACTTCTTCAATTGTGTTTTCCATCGTTAGAAAAATATTTTTATTCAATTCAATCGTGATTTCCAACGGATTTTTGTTGTTCGACATTTTTTTTTTAGGGTTCCAATTTCTCGCGATTTATGGAATCGAATTTTTGGGTTCGATTGCAATTTCGAATCTGATGTTCATGTCCTTGTCATGATTTATGAATTGTTATGAATTCAATTTAATTTTTTGTGTACGTGATTTTTGGGTTCGATTGTTTGGAGCGGACGTGAATCGCGAGCGGAGCAAGAAGAAAGCGCACGTGAAGAAAAGATATTAGGTGGTTGTCCTTTTGAGTAAAATTTTAGTGGGTTGTCCTTATGGATAAAAAGGCCTTCAGTTTTGTCCTTGTAAATATTTTCCTGTAACAGATATATGCAGTGATGCTAGTTTATTTCTATCACTTTTAGATTGGAGTTATACGGTGTCAATTTAAGGGAAAAAGTAAGCCAGGGTTTGCATTGTCAACTAAGAACTAGAAATTAGGTAAACTACATCCAACTCTTACATGCCTAATTTTTTTTATTGATTTTACTACTAATTTACAGTTCCTACGTGTAAGTAAACATATACCTACACGCTACTCTGATTCGTTTATGTCTCTTCCAAACTGGGGTCTGTGGTGTCATGTTAGAGGAAAAGTAAGCTAGGATTTATGTCATCAATTATAGAGAAATACCAGTTAGGTACTCTACAGCCTATTTTGATAGGTCTAAATTTTCTTTTGATTAATTTCTCTCATTATTTACCTATGGAGAAAGCCCTGTTTGCTCTCTGTTTTCAGTTTTATTTACTACATACCTAAATGGATGCAATTTGTTTTCTCAATTTCCTTTGTATAAGGATTTACAAATTTTAGTTTTGGGCTCTTTTAATCATTTTTAATGATTTAGTTCAACTTTAGGTTCATAGATGGTGATTTGTTTTACACTGTTCATATCATGTTTCAAACTTCTAAAACAGAAGATATGATCTTATATAATAATTGGGTTTCCAATTTTTTTTAGTGGGATCAAGTAAAATAAAATATTTAATTATTGAAGAAGGAATGGTTCTTTAAATCTTTGTATTTTTTCTTAATTTGTTGATATAATTTTCTCCCTCTTAACAAGAATTCTAGTCTGTCAGTGATTTCATAATTGATTAGACTTAAAAACAAGAATCTTGAATTACTTCTATAGTAAAACACGATAGCTTTGTACATCATGTTTATTTTGTGATAAGTTATTTGATTGCTCAACATTTGCAGGAAAAGGTATATGAATACAAAATGAAAAGCCTCCACAAATGAAAAAATCAATTATTACTGTGACTACATCAACAAAGAGAATGATTGCTCAATTTTATGCGCAGGCGTTTAATGGTATGTTAAAAGAAATTTCTACTATTGTTCTCATAATTTTATATCCAAAATTGTCATCTGATGCAATAAATATCATTGTTGGGTTATCAAACCAATATAGTTCTCTTTTTTAAATAATAGTGCTTGATTATCAGACCTACATAATTTAGCATTTCGGCATGGTTGACATTTTTTTGGTTAGTGTAATTACTATATGTTTTACCTTACTACAAATTTTTTAGCATGGGTAAATTGGAACTAAATCTATAGTCATCATTTTAAATTAAAATATCACCATTATATAAGTATTTGGAGGCTGCTTCAATAATAAACAAGACATGTATATGAAATTATGGGTTTACTCACTAATGTATTTATATACTTATAAATAGATAATGAATTTCAAAACAATTAACTGTTATACACAACTAAATAAAACTTCGATTATATTCTGAAACAACTTCACCTTATTATCACCGGCAAAAAAAGCTTTATTCTAAATGAAGTAAGTTGTTCAGGCTTTCAACCATAGAATATTTGAACTTATATTGCTCTTTTCTTAAGAGAATTGAACACTAAATATACACATGTTTGTGTATGAGCACTGGGATATATAAGTTAGTATGTATATATCTATGGGTGTGTATGTATGAATGTGTGTGTGTATATATACATACATACATGTATGTATGTATGTATGTATGTATGTATGTATGTATTGTGGTGAATTTGACTTTCAACTATTTATTAAAAATGTTTCCACCTTTATCATATTGTTTCTCATATTGTACTTTTGTCAGTTGAATTTTCAGTGCCATTTATATCCTTTTCCAGTTGTTTTTAGTTCCCATATTTAATATAGGTCATTGAACAAATTTCCTTTTGTGTATTTCTCTTTTAGCATTCCCATTATTAAAATAACCTGAACAAATTTCCTTGATTTATAATTACCATGACATATATTTACTATTTTTAGCTAAGATCGCTACAATTGTGCTTCCAATACTAAATTAGCACTAAACATGCATTACCATATGCATCTACAACTAATTTTCTTACATGTTTTTAACAACAGTCTCTGCCATGTCTATCAATTGTAGGAAGACCAGAAAATAACTCCTGTTGGATTTCTCTTTATATTAAAATATATTACAAAGAGGAGTTATTGATGAAGATCTTACTAACATCTTCATTTTGGACAAAGTTGTTGAAGACATGTCATTACAAAGGCAGATACTATATAGAATTCTTTCCATATCTGCCTTTATCATTAAAAAATATTTTTACTTACTGTCATTCCCAGGAAGTTAATGATATTCCAATGACTGTTTTGCCTTTTGTACTCATTGTATAGCTAATCACTCATTTTACTATGTTCATTTTCATTTCCGTAAATCATACTTTATATATTCATATATTAGTTTCCTGCTGTTTATATCTAATACATATCTCCACTTACATCAATCACTTTAGCAAGATGTTACATAGCGTTGTTTCCAAAATAATATCATTGATTTCTGCAACATTGTCAACATGATGATTGAATTTACTTCAACATTTGCTTATTTTCCTACATAGCCATTTGATTGCATTTGCAATTTAGTTTATGTTAATTTTGTCCAAACATATTTTATTTTCTAAACAAAGTAATACCTTCAGTCCCAATATCAGAAAACTCTTTCGTTTACTAATTACTTCACATACACGACTTCTTCATCAAAAGTATTCATTCATTACTGTAATGTTTAGGCATCTAGTGGTATGGTATGATGCCTTTTTCGTTTATAGTCATTGTTTCCATCTTTGTCTTCAATGATATACTCATGCCATTTTTTACGGTGCTACTATTCACACATCGGTTTACACTTCCGGCCACCTTTTTAAATTTAATACAAATGATTATTTTTTATATTCTACTGACCACCATATATTATTCCTTCATTCAATTATTCACCACAGTACTTCTTCTAAAAAAAACTTCTCTACAATTTCAAACCTTAATAAAAGTAGATATTCTTTTGTGCTTGATAGAGTTGGAAGATGAAGATAAAAAAAATGTTAGAGTTGCTTGATTTTTATTGTTTTATATTATTAGATTTGCATTTTAGGATATTTTTCCACTCGTTGGAAATTTCAGGCTTGGAGGACATTGATTCGATGGTCTAAAACAACGAGAAAAAAAGTTGAATACCGTTACTATAATTCTAAAATCGGATAAATTAGGACTTGGAAGAAAACCAAGGTTGTAATTGGGGTGTGAAAGGGCTGGATTTTGTCGTAGTCATCAACCAAAGTAAAAACAGATGGAAAACAATATATAAAAAAAACAGACCTAGCGCCAGCAGAAAATGCAACTGCTCTTTCAGATTGAAGGGCATGTATGTAGATGAAGATAAATGGAAAGTAAGCGAGGAATGATGCATTTGTTTAGATGAGGGAGACGGTGGCCTCTCCATTTTTACGTTATTAATTTAGATGGTGGCCAACATTGGAAAATGGAAATATTTGGGGTGCTTTTAGTTTTGGTGGTCCGTAGTGTAAACTGGGGTATGAATATAGCAACCTATTTTTATTGTAAACTATCATTTGTATCCTTGGACGTTAGCTTTCGAGTATTGTGCTTATCTAATATGTAAATCCATTTGCACTTATGGAGACACTCTTTTAATTTACTTATAACGTAACACAATATTTGCAGTTATACCGTTATTCATTCTAAACTTTGTTTTCTTTTAATTTTCCTTGATTGTTGTTTGAATACATTCCGCTTTTGTGCATTTTCTTATCATCATTTGTAATTTTGAACAAAAATTCTATTGATTTCCCTTTTTTACAGTTCTTTGTTTATGGTTAATACAACATATTAAAGTTTTTTTTGCTTAGATCTCTAAGTCAACATTTAACATTACAAAACTTGCATCAACTATTTTTCCCCGTTCCTCTATCGCATGTTATATGTGTTCTTTGGTCCTAAAATTGATAATTGAATGTTTACTAAATTGCATTGCACCGATCATTTACTATACAAAATGAGAAGAAATATGAACTATTTAACCAAATATATGACAAAGTAAACACTGGGAATTGATGTATATTTAATAAATAATTGCCAATTTATTTGCTTCGGCTTTTAATGGAATGTATAAAATGTTTCTACTTTTATCATCATTAAAATGATCTCCGAAATTTGATACACTTAATTATATTTCCTAAATAAAAAATTTATCCTTTGACAATGGATAACTACCAAACTGCCACATTATTTTCTAAATTTAGTGCAAATATCCTAATTATGTTAGCTTAATTTAATTTACAATAATTTTTTCTTAAATCTATAGTAATGTAAAATTACAAATCTTAATTTATTTCCGAGTTCAATTAATATTTGTAAAAAAGATATTAAAACCTCTACCATATCAAAAGAAATTGATTGCTTAATATTTTGTCCTTTTATATTGCCTGATTGAGGTTTTTAACTTATGATAATGGATTCTTACCAAATATTTAAATAGTTTATAATATGCATTTTTATCCTTTACCATTACTATTTCAGCTTCCATATCCAATGTATCTCATTTTCAAATTCACTAACCATTTTTAACAGTCATTGTTGTAATCAATGAAATTTCTATATGATATAGTTAGTTATCTTGCCTCATTAAATAACTATCTGCTAATAATGGACACTTACCAAACTACCGCGTTATTGTTTTCTAAATTTCATGCATACAGCTGAACTCTCTCTATTGGATTAAACAAATTTTAGAACAAATTTAGATTAACAAATATTTAAGTTGTTTCCACTAAAAACTATTAAATAAACAGTATCAAAGAGCCTATGCAAATTACTGCTTCCTTTATTGGTATAGATAAATTGATTATCAGACATATATACTGGTTACTATTATGCTAATGCTTTCAACGATATGGTAAAGATGTTTCCAGCTTTCACTTTCTTTCTCATGTTGTACTTTTCCTAACTGAACTTTCAATGTCCTTTATATTTTTTGGCAATAGTTTTAGGTTTCGTATTTAATACATATTTTTGAACAATTTTTCTTCTATGCATTTTCCTTTTATGCCTTCCCCTTTTTAACATATACCTATATAGATTTTCTATTGGAATGTCTTTGATTTACACTTACCGTAACATATTAACTATCTTTTGGCTTAGATTGCTAAATCCACAATTGGCACTAGAAACATATATTAGTTTTCTAAAACATTATCATTTCATGTACTAAATATATTTTTTGCGTTTTGAACACTAAATTTATAACTGATCATGCATTACTGTATGTGCATTATGATTAATATTTACTATGCAAGATGCGATCAAAATGATCTATTTACCAAAAATAACGGGAGGGCAGACATTGAGACTATTGTGCATTCTACAAGTGACTGCCACATTATTTGTATATGCTTTAAATGCTATGCAAAAGATATTTCTTCTTCCCCACCCACTGATTTGATGTCAAAAAATTTTGTGAGATACTCAGCTATATTGTCTTATTTAAGTTTTCATGATAATGGATACTTACCTAACTATCACTGGTTGGGCTTTCAATGAATAAATCTATCATATTTTATTAATTAAAATTTTATTTTTTTTTACCTTTTACATACTTTACCAATACTTTGTATTTTCCACATATACAACATATATAAGATTTCTATGAATTTAACTTTTGTTTATCAATTAACAGCCTATACCATATGCATACTTCTCTAGACTCAGATTTTTTCCCCCTTTCCTATGAGGCTATGGTTATCAGTCAATTGTGGTATCACATGGTTAGCTATATTTCATGGCTTTTAGCTTCATTACATGCTTATCTAAGTTATAAAGAAGTTCAAATCACATGTATTATAAAACGAGTCATTCATCATAATGTTTTCGTATGTAAGTCATTCACTATAATGTTTTCGTATGCACTTGCTTTATCTCTGCTAATAAACCTAATGTAAAAATAAGCTGAATCATATTCAAATTTTTTACACCCTAAAATCCTATGGCATATACAAACATTTTTAACTCCACCATTTGCAAGCTTTTTTTGTTATGATGTCAGTCTCAAGCACGATAAAGAGGGAGAAAAAATAACTTTTTTTACAAGTTGAAGAAGTTAATTATGACTTGCAAATTTTTAGTTATTTTTTCTTATATTTGTTGACTTCTCACTTCGAGTCTTTACATATTCATTCACAGGACCTATTTGACACTGCTCCTAACTATTATCCTTCATATGCAATATTATTCAATGATGATAATTCTACTTCCAAATCACTATATTCATTAGGCGCCACAATTGTAACCCATTCACCCCAGTTATTGCAGTAGCTAGCATGTGTTCCTTCATATGCACTCATTGTGTTATATACATATGTAACGTCTGATTTAGATATTTCTTTCAGGTAAATTTTGTGTAATTAACATTCAATGGTACCATCGTACTATTCATTATTAATACATGTAACTAAATGAACGATATCATGACTTCATACAAAACAATAATCCACTTTTGTTTATGCATCAACGATTTGATTTCATGTCATCTTTTCTTTCTGTATTTCCACCGGTTCACAAAACCTGCTACCTTTAAAAATATTTAAAAAAAACAATGCTTCTTACATATTTGAGGTCTGATATATTTGAAGTTTCATATATAAAGTTTCTGGACATTAGACATATTATCATATTATTATTTTACCATTGTTTGCTTTGGTCATTCTGTTTGCTTTGATCATTCCTTGTTCGTGCTTTAAATTACCGAACCCACTGCTCATATTAATCCTTCTAGACATACTCGAATGTAATCATTTTCTTCTACTCCCTTTATTATTGCACAAAACTAGACAGTATGGCCCCCATCATCTATGGATACGTCCAACAGACGTGCCTTCGTACTGATATATATTAATAGAAGGATTGGAGTATGATTTCGAAGGCTAAATCCAAACTGAATCTACACAAATCTTACCGTTCTTCCTTCTCAAATCACTGTGAGTAGAAACCCTACAAGTTGCTATTTCCTATCTTTTGTAGTACGAATTTGAATTACTATGCATGTATGGCATTTGGATTAAAACGAAAATAAAATACTATAAACCGTCCAAATCCTATATTATGTTTATTGAAGAAATGGCCAATCAAAAGTGATATATTTGGGTTTGTGTTATTGGAATAGTAAAGTTAGGCTTTAGGTGTTGCGAAATTCTAAGTTTTCGGGTTTGATTCACTTGATTCGTACATGTTTGTGTACTAAAACGTAAGATAAATGTATTGTAAACTAATAGGTTTAAGCATCTATTTTAAATATATTTATTTGAATGTACTATATAAAATATATTAGGATCGTAAGTTTTGTATGCGATATAAAATAAAAGGTGAAGCAGCACCAAAAGCAAGGTTTTTGCATATGTAATTAGATTTATTGCACCTTGCATATACTTTTATTATTTAGATAATTATTCAAACCTAGGTTGCAAGTTTTAATTATATATTTTTTTATTTCTCCTTTTATCATTAAATGAGAATATGTTGTTGGACCATATTAATTGATAGGGAAATTAACTTGTATACCATAATTGTGATTGTTAGTATTGACATTTCAAACGTGTTAGATCGTTATTCTCGTGCGTTAAATTCACGACTGTTTATTTATATATTTATAGTGTAATTAAACATAATATAAATGCATATTAAGTTGTGTAATAAATATGTTTAAATTAGGTAATATAATTTGAATGTCCCCATAGGAATTTGTATGTGTGAGTCAATGGCTTTAAATATAATTAATGACACATAGACATGAGGTTAACCATTACTCGCAGTAGAAGCCTGCCCAGAACCAAATGACATATCTAGCATCTACAAGTAAGACTGTTTAATGTGAGAGGTCTAGGTGTCATGGGCCAATATAGTTATTGCACTAAGACGTAAGGTTAAACAAAACTTGTAGTAAAAGTCTGCCCAGAATCGCCCAACAAATCCAGCATCTACAAGTGGTCGGTTTAATGGGAGATGTCTAGTGTACATGTAACATCCCAATATTTTGTGATAATTTTTATTATTAAATTTAATATGATTTTGGATATTATATGGTTGTAAATAATATTTAATGATTTAATTTTGAAATTCTATGTTGTAATCATAATTGAATTGTTTAACATAATGAAAATTTAGCTTATTATTGCGATAATAACTTGCATTGATCGCAAATAAAATTACGATTTAGTTATTTCGATAAAGGTTAAAAGTTGGAATTGATATTGACATATTTTAATGAATTGATTGGTGTAATTTATAATTGAAATAAAATTTAAATTTGTAAATAATGAGAATTGAATTCACGATAAACGATTTTTGATTTAAGTTTACGTGAATTTTATTTTGATTTTAATTGAATTTATAAACCGTTGAATTTAATTTATTGGTTAATAAACGAAAATGAATATTTTAATATATTAATGAATAGGTTAAAATCGTCTGTCTGCAAACGATCTCAGAATTTGATGAAATAATTTTTTTTGGATCCAGTATATTAAATTATGGTACAGTTTAAAATTTCGTTGCGTTTGGAGTTGCGGTTTGTTCGTGAGAATTTAAAACCCACTGAAATTTGTACATTGTTTATTTTAAAATGTTATGTTATTGAAGTAGCATGCTGTAGACTTTAGAATTAGGTCTTCTAACCTATTTCATTGCGACTGGAATGCGTCAAACCCCCTAAACTGACCTTTTGTTCAGCCCGTTTGGAGTCTGTTTGGTCTGAAAACTATATAAACACGTTTTAACTGAAAATATTATTATTATATGTGAATATTAGGCACACATCCCTAAAACGAAACTTAATTAGGCTCACATCCGGTCCTAAACTTATTGTAAATTAGGTCCCTATTTTTCAAAAACATATAAAAAAATATAAAAAATATATTAAAAAACCATGTAAATTCGTATTTAATTAAAACAATTAATCGTGAAAAAAATCAGATCAAAAAAACATTAAAAACAACGTCGAAATCATGAAATACAGAAAATCAACGAAATCCAGTAAATTGCATCAAAACATGCATATAAATCGATTAGTTGCATACATGTATGCATTTATTTCAAATCTGCGTCAAAACTGCAGTATAAATGCATACATGTATGCACATATTGTTAAAACATGCATCTGCTGATGCATTTATTTAAAAACTGCATACCTACGTGCAACTTATTCACGTTTGCATATATTTTGACATATATGCACACATGTATGCAGTTATATAGAAAAACTGCATACATGTATGCAATTTTTCAAACAGGCGTGCATAAATATATGCATGTGTATTCGAATAGTTGCATAAATGTATGCAACTATTCGTAAAAGTTGCATACATTTATGCAACTTTTTTTTTAGTTTCTGTGGACTTCCGAGAATATTTATAGATTTTAGAATTTTTTTTTTTTTTTAAGTGATAGCGCCTGAAAATTTGGACAGAAAACGAAAGAGGCGGAGGTATGGAAAGTGGCAGGCGGAAGATTCCAGGCGGCAGCTAAAATAGGGGGCGGGTTTACAGAGAAAACATTACAGCGATGTGGTGTGAATTTAAAACTTGCAAATAGTTGCATACATGTATGCAACTTTTGCCAATAGTTGCATACATGTATGCAAGTATTTCTGAAGCTGTTTTAGTTGAAAATGTATGCAGAAACTTGCATACATGTGTACAACTATTTGAAATACTTGCACACATGTATGCAAGTATTTACATGTGAAAATAAAATGTGTGCAGAAACTTGCATACATGTATGCAACTATTTTAAATACTTGCACACATGTATGCAAGTATTGCATGTAAAAATATAACAGAGAAATACTTGCACAGATGAATGCAAGTATTCCGAATATGTGCATGATTTGATGCAAATTACTGCATTTTTCGTTGTTTTCTGTATTTTTTTGATTTTGATGCATGTTTTGATTTTATTATGATCTGAATTTTTGGGCGAGTACATGTTTAATTTAAATACGAATTATCGTGATTTTTTTATATTTTTTTTATGAATTTTCGAAAAATAGGGACTAAATTTACAATAAGTTTATGACCGGGTTTTTTTTATATTTTGAAACTTAATAGGGACCTCTAAAAAACGCACCCTTATTATATTCATCCTAACCCTAATCTTTTAACCTCAGCCTCTACACATTCATGGCTGATAATTCTCCTTCTTTTCCTCTCGATCTCTGTAAATTAGCAAAGATTTAACCTCCGACTTCCACTAGGAAATTATAGAGCATAGGAAGATCAACACATCCAACGATGGATCCAGGCTATCGTTAACCGAAGGAGACAGAAATTTGCCACGTTTTTGAAGGGTTTAGGGTTGGAATTCGAGGTGAGGGCGTGACCTGGGAGGCGTGTTTTATGGCCTTGGCTGCGTGGTGGCTCTAGCAAGGCGAGGGCGCTACTGGATCATGCTAAAAGTCATCAAGATAATGGAGATTCTTAGTCTAAGGAAGCACAATGGGTTGGGTTTTATCATGCTATTACTGTTCATGTACATGAAGAAGGAGCGAATGAATTGGACAAAGTGACATGGAAAGTTTATTCCTTTTTTGGTCCATTTTTTGTTTTATTTATTCAATCGCGGTAACTCTTATAACTTTTCGTACGAGCTCCAACTGACACGCGGTTTATTGCGTTGGAATCGTATCGACGAGATCTTCGCGATGGCGCTGATTTGGACTATTTCCGAGACTGTTGATTTTTGAGCTAAATTTTGGATTCTAATTTCGTTAGAAATCAAGGTGAGTGATTAAACCCACTCACACCTAACTAAAATATTTGATTGTTAGTAAAATTGAATTCATGCTATGATATGATTGTTTTGGTGGTTGTTTGACTGTTTAAATTTATTATTTATGTTAAATTTGCATAGACTGTATAATTTAATTTAATTGTTGATATAAAGCATATAGTTAGAATTTAATTTCTGTTTAAAAACCTCATATCTAATGACTAGTAAACTGATATCACATTGAACTGTTTAGATGTAGTGATTTTGATTGATGTTGTGGATTTATATATTTAAAATAATATATATCCTTCCCCAAAATACTAAAATTAAATTTTAAGTATTGCTTGGCCATAGGGTAGGAAATTATATACGGACACCGGTTGGTTAAACAAATAAAAAAAATAATTTTTTTATTTTGGATTTTTGAATATTATTTTAAAGAAAAAAATGCTTTTTTCTTAAACTTTGGAATATTATTTTAAAGACAAAATAAATGACATTATTAATTGATTTTCTTTAAATTTGGACTTTGTTCTTTGAAAATTAAAATTTTCAATTTTAATAGGATTCGTAAATGTGGATAACTAAAGTCAAATTGAATTGAATAAAATATAAATTTATCGAAATTGAATTGTTTATCCATCGTTGATATTAATTTAAATTAACCCGATTTATAGTAATAATTGAACTGTGAACTCAGGATTTTTATAAACGAACAATTCAAAGTGAGAATTATAATTGAAATTTAATTAATGGATCAAATTATTAAATCGAATTGTTTGAAATCGAACCGTTGAATTGAATTGAAATATAAATGGGAAGTCAAATATTTTTTAAATTAAGATATCGAAATTTAGTCTATTGATTTGAAATGGAAATATGATTTCCTGTTTGGTGAAATTTTGAAGATATGATTCTAATTCCGACTATAGTATTTTTAAACCATTTTATAAATTATTTTATTTTTATAATAATAATAATTATCTTTATAAACTATTTACCTTATAACTATTTTACTTTATTATTTATTTAAAAGCACAAACTATTTTAATATTTAACTATTTATTTTATAAAAACTATTTTAATAATTTACCTATAGATTTTACTAAATATGAAATTCTATTTTAAATACAATTTATTTATTTTCAAACTATTTCAATTATATATTTAAACTATTTAAATATATATATTTAAGTATTTTAATAATCAAATTATTTTAAAAGTTGAATTGTTTCAAGATTTAAGTTTGGGTTTAAATGGAGATTTATTTTTGAAATATTCTATTTTGACTATTGAAACGATTTTTATAAAAATATGATATGAAGTACGAACCCCTTTGAAAGGTAAAAAAAACTGGCCGGTGTGAAAAATGTAAACGATTGGTTGTTAAAAAGGCCGGGATCAGATATTATCATACTCCCTGCCAATACCGAAAACTACTTTAATAACTGTGTACATGGTGGAGTTACAGAATGAAGTAGGTTGATTTGGAGGCGATTACTGGATTTGAAGAAAGAGAACGATGATGGAAGTCCTTGACCTTCGGGTCATAATTAAAATGACTAAAACAGGGCTATACCGTGACCAAGTGGGTTTAGCTACCTCCATCGGCAACACTTCTTCCTTTATAACTATAGTCCCTCGGTTTGATTGATTTGATTTGATGTGCATCCGTGATTTGGGAGTGTTGTCCGAGGTAGGCGGCAGTCGCGACTATGTGTTACCACCAGTCCGAGCGTGCAACTAGTATATTCATACTCTGGGCATTCCTTGTGTGCCTTGTCATATTATCCTGATCGAGCCCCCTACGATATTGATTTAATATTGTCGTATCACGGTGCATCCTTATCCGTCGACGTACTGGTGTGTTATATGCAAACTGTACGACAACGGCATAAACGGTGTAAGGGTAATAATGGTAATCCCGCTTACACTATTTTATTATTTTATTATTAACCATAGACACTATTATAATAGCGTATTATATTATATATTATCTAGTTTGATGGTTCCTTAAGAGATGGAATTTCCTGTAACATCTCTTAAGTTATTGCACTCATATTATCACATGAAATTGATTTAACTGACATGGAAATATTTTAGTTCTGATCCGAGTATTTTGTCTTTTCATTTGTGCTTAGGTCAGCCTGAGTCTTTCAGTTATTGAAGATACCATTATGGAGATTAAAATGGAGCTCAACAGAAGTATTATTATTTATTTCCACAGCAAATATTGGTACGTTTATTATAGTTAACTTTGATAATAGTCATAAAATATAATCTAATGTATGTTTTAACAACTTCATGAACTGTTATTTAATTATTATATTTTGTCCTTCCACTGTGAGATTCTGTGTTTATTTTTTTAATCTCTTCATTTTCTTATATAAATCCCAATAACTATACGTATTTTTGATTGGTTTAAGTCGACATTGAGGATCATTGTCGATTTGAACGGTCAAAAATCACGGTTGTTACATTTGATATCAGAGCTTTGGTTTAGCGAAAACCTTGGCTCTATTTGGGATTAACTCATTAGGGATAGAGTAGTAATACTGTAGAATGAGTTTGAGTGTGTATGAGAGAGCATACTTGTAAATTTGGTATAAAAATGGTTTTGAATTGTGTTAATTTGTTTTGTTGAGTATTTATGAATTCTGGTCGGTACTTGGGACAGCAAGGCATCGATAGGGATTTCTAAACACTCGAATAGGACTAGTTGACATAATATTGTTTTGTAATTATATTTTATTTATTTATATATTTATTGGAAAATGTATGAATTTTGATTTTGTTGATGATGATATTAGATTTTCATCATTTATTATACGATTAATCAGTAATTTAAAACTATTGGTTATTGAATGGTTTAAGAAATAAATATTGAAAATAAATTAAAAAATGAAATATTGAAAATTAATTCAGTAATGAAATAAGAAATTAAATATGAATTTGAGAATTTAATTTTGGGTGTTTTGTAATATTGATTTAAAAATGGTTTTTGAAATAATATATTTATATTTAAAAAAAAATTGTTTCATATAGAAATTGTTTTCATATAAATTTTGAAAAAGTGTATATTTTCCCCTTTGCCTGTGGAAAATGATGTCGGTAATGAGTGCACGTGTTATCGACATTATTTTCAAGATACTAAGTGGGGAGAGACCACTTAGAATTTTATACTTTGTTTGGAAATTTGGATTTCATTTATATCTTTCAAATTATGGTTTGATATAAAAAAATAAAATGTATATATTATTTTAAAGTTGATTTGGAAACGAACTCGAAGTTGAAATTTTAAGTTCTTGAATAATTAATGAATTTAAAGTTGTTGAAATAAATTTAAAATTGAAATTATAAAAGTTTCTGAATTGTATAAAAAGAAAATAAATCCATGAGAGTTATAATTAAATGAAAACTCTTAGTAGGTTGAAATAATGAATTCAAAATAAACTGAAACTAGTGAACTTATGTAAAATTCGAACACTTCCATAGCATATATATAACTTACCAATTAATCAAAAAGTTAACATGTTATTGGAATAAATTTGGATAATATACTAGTATTGGTATAAATAACGAATGTTGGAAAATTTGATGGTTTATAAATAAGAATGAAATTTAAGTTATGAAATGAACGATATATACTTGGTTATGTTTGAAATTAAATTCTGCTAGGTAATGAAGATAAACCAAATCAATGAAATAAACTAGTAAAATAAATTGTTTAGTTATGAATTAAATTGTACTACCATTGATGGTTAGATTTTCGATGACTTAAGATAATCGATATTACCAACTCGAAAATAAACGTTTAACTTCCTTTGTGAAATAAAAGTGAATTGGTTTATAAATTATAAACTTAAATGAAGATTGAACGAATTAATTAAATTTAATTAAAACAAGCCCGCCGCGAAGTTGGAGTTCGTAATTTTCCGAATTGAATTTTAAATGAATATATAGGATTTAAAATAAGTCGGAATTCTTTGAAACAAGAATCTTTTGGATCTATTGGAATATAGTTTTCTAATGGAAGAGAAAATTTTAGATTTCGACTTGTAGATTTTAAGATATATGTAATTCAAATTTTTAGAAAAGTCGCGTATGGCGATTCCTGATTTAAAACTAAAATATTAATAAAATTAAGTTGAATAAGAAATCATATGGCGAAACATATATAAATTGACAACTTTCTTACTACGCCTTTTCGAGGGCGAAAAGTTTTAAGTGGGGGAGAGTGTAATAACCCGATATTTTGTGATAATTTTTATTATTAATTTTAATATGATTTTGGATATTATATGGTTGTAAATAATATTTAATGATTTAATTTTGAAATTCTATGTTGTAAACATAATTAAATTGTTTAAAATAATGAAAATTCAGCTTATTATTGCAATAATAACTTGCATTGATCACAAATAAAATTACGATTTAGTTATTTCGATAAAGGTTGAAAGTTGGAATTGATATTGATATATTTTAATGAATTGATCAGTGTAATTTATAATTGAAATAAAATTTAAATTTGTAAATAATGAGAATTGAATTCACGATAAAAGATTTTTGATTTAAGTTTACGTGAATTTTAGTTTGATTTGAATTGAATTTATAAACCATTGAATTTAATTTATTGGTTAATAAACGAAAATGAATATTTTAATATATTAATGAACATGTTAAAATTTGTCATTTTTGCAAATGATCTCAAAATTTGATGAAATAATTATTTTTGGATTCGGTATATTAAATTATGGTATAGTTTAAAAATCCGTAGCGTTTGGAGTTACGGTTTGTCCGTGAGAATTTAAAATCCACTGAAATTTGTACATTGTTTATTTTAAAATATTACGTTATTGAAGTGACATGCTGTAGACTTTAGAATAAGGTCTCCTAACCTATTTCATTGCTTCCGGAATGCGTCAAAACCCCTAGATTGACCTTTTGTTTAGCCCATTTGGAGTCTGTTTGGTCTAGAAACTATATAAACACGTTTTAACTGAAAATATTATTATTATATTCATCCTAACCCTAATCTTTTAACCTCAGCCGCCACCCATTCGTGGATGATAATTCTCCTTCCTTTCCTCTCGATCTCTCCAAATCAACAAAGATTTAACCTCCGACTTCCACTAGTAAATTATAGAGCATAGGAAGATCAACACATCCAACAGTGGATCCGGGCTATCTTTAACCGAAGGAGACAGAAATTTGCCACGTTTTTGAAGGGTTTAGGGTCAGAATTCGAGGTGATGGTGTGACCTGGGAGGCGCGGTTTCTGGCCTTGGCTGCGTGGTGGCTCTAGCAAGGCGAGGGCGTTGTTGGATCGTGCTAAAAGTCATCAAGATGACGGAGATTCTTAGTCAAAGGAAGCACAATGGACTGCGTTTTATCATGCTTTTACTATTCATATACGTGAAGAAGGAGCGAATGAATTGGATCAAAGTGACGTGGCAAGTTTTTCCTTTTTTGGTCCATTTTTTGTTTTATTTATTCAATCGCGGTAACGCTTATAACTTTTCATACGAGCTCTAATTGGCACACGGTTTATTGCGTTGGAATCGTATCGACGAGCTCTTCACGATGACACTAATTTGGACTGATTCTGAGACTGTTGTTTTTTGGGCTAAATTTTGGATTTTAATCTCATTTGAAATCAAGGTGAGTGATTAAACCCACTCACACCTAACTAAAATATTTGATTGTTAGTTAAATTGAATTAATGTTATGATATGATTGTTTTGGTTGTTGTTTGACTGTTTAAATTTATTATTTATGTTAAATTTGCATAGACTGTATAATTTAATTTAATTGTTGATATAAAGTATACAGTTAGAATTTAATTTCTATTTAAAAACCTCATATCTAGTGACTAGTAAACTGATATCACATTGAACTGTTTTGATGTAGTGATTTTGGTTGATGCCGTGGATTTATATATTTATTTATTGATATGTAATTCATATTGTTATCGACATTGTCTATATACACCTATTGATTTTTGCTGATTAATCCCAAATTTTACCCTAGATGTTACGGTCATCAAATAAACCCAGGATCAATCATTAAAATGAATTAAGAACGTAGGTTGAAATGATAAATACCTATGACCCTGATATGGATTGAAATGATATATATCCTTTCCCAAAATACTAAAATTAAATTTTAAGTATTACTTGGCGACAGGGTAGGAAGTTATATACGGACACCGGTTGGTTAAATAAATAAAAAATGTTTTTTTTATCTTGAATTTTTGAATATTGTTTTAAAGAAAAAATGTTTTTTTTCTTGAATTTTGGAATATTATTTTGAAGATAAAATAAGTGACATTATTAATCGATTTTCTTTAAATTTGGACTTTGTTCTTTGAAAATTAAAAATTTTGATTTTAATAGGATTCGTAAATGTGGGTAACTAAAGTTAAATTGAATTGAATAAAATATAAATTTATCAAAATTGAATTGTTTATCCATCGTTGATATTACTTTAAATTAACCTGATTTATAGTAATAATTGAACTGTAAACTCAGGATTTTTATAAACAAATAATTCAAAGTGAGAATTATAATTGAAATTTAATTAATGGATCAAATTATTAAATCGAATTGTTTGAAATAGAACTGTTGAATTGAATTGAAATATAAATGGGAAGTCAAATCTGTTTTAAATTAAGATATCAAAATTTAGTCGATTGATTTGAAACGGAAATATGATTTCTTGTTTGGTAAAATTTTGAAAAGATATGATTCTAATTCCAACTATAGTATTTTTAAACCATTTTATAAACTATTTTATTTTTATAATAATAATTTTCTTTATAAACTATTTACCTTATAACTATTTTACTTTATTATTTATTAAAAAAACCTATTTTAATATTTAACTATTTATTTTATAAAAACTATTTACTATTTTACCTATAGATTTTACTAAATCCGAAATTCTATTTTATATACAATTTATTTATTTTCAAACTATTTCAATTATATATTTAAACTATTTAAATATATATATATATATATATATATTTAATTATTTTAATAATCAAATTATTTTAAGAGTTGGAATTGTTTCAAGATTTAAGTTTTGGTTTAAATAGAGATTTTATTTTGAAATATTCTATTTTGACTATTGAAATGATTTTTATAAAAATATGAGATTTTGATATGAAGTACGAACCCCTTTGAAATGTAAAAAAAAAAAAAAAAAAAACTGACCTGTGTGAAAAATGTAAACGATTGGTTGTTAAAGAGACCGGGATCAGATAATGTCATACTCTCTGCCAATACCGAAAACCACTTTAACAACTGTGTACGCGGTGGAGTTCCAGAATGAAGTAGGTTGATTTGGAGGTGATTACTGGATTTGAAGAAAGAGAACGATGATGGATGTCCTTGACCTTCGGGTCATATTTAAAATGACTAAAACAGGGTTATACCGTGACCAAGTGGGGTTAGCTACCTCCATCGACAACACTTCTTCCTTTATAACTATAGTCCCTCGGTTTGATTGATTTGATTTGATTCGTGATTTGGGAGTGTCGTCTGAGGTGGGCGGTAGTCGCGGCTATGCGTTATCACCAGTCCGGGCGTGCAACTAGTATATTCATACTCTGGGCATTCCTCGTGTGCCTTGTCATATTATCCTGATCGAGCCCCCTATGATTTTGATTTAACGTTGTCGTATCACGCTGCATCCCTATCCGCCGACGTACTGGTGTGTTATATGCAAACTGTACGGCAACGGTATAAATGGTGTAAGGGTAATAATGGTAATCCCACTTACACTATTTTATTATTTTATATTTAACTATAGACACTATTATAATAGCGTATTATATTATATAGTATCTAGTTTAATGGATCCTTAAGAGATGGAATTTCCCGTAACATCTCTTAAGTTATTGCGCTCATATTATCACATGAATTTGATTTAACTAACATGAAAATATTTTAATTCTGATCCGAGTATATTTTTCTTTTCATTTGTGCTCGGGTCAGCCTGAGTTTTTCAGTTATTGAAGATAAGATTATGGAGATGAAGATGGAGCTCAACAGAAGTATTATTATTTATTTCCGCTGCAAATATTGGTATGTTTATCATAGTTAACTCTGATAAATTTCGTAAAATATAATCTAATGTATGTTTTCATAGGTTCATGAACTGTTATTTAATTATTATATTTTGTCCTTCCGCTGTGAGATTCTAAGTTTGTTTTTCTTCTTCTCTTCTCTTTCTTATATAAATCCCAATAACTATCCATATTTTTGATTGGTTTAAGTCAACATTGAGGCTCATTGTCGATTTGAACGATCAAAAATCACGGTTATTACAGTACATATATATATTTGTGTGTGAAGTAGGCCTTCCTTGAGAAGGTATTAAGTGGCCAACCTACCTTGTTGGGTATTAAGTGGTTAGGACTAGGTCCGCTCCTAAGGTTCACTCCTTGGTTCCGTACCAGAGTCCTGAGACCCGCCTTACTAGGTCTTAAGTGGTCATTTGGTCCACCTTTCTTTTATAAGGTATTAAATGGTCCTAGTAGACGATGGTGTGGGAGTGAGGTAGTTCTCCGGAAGTGCCCGCTCTTTATCTAGAACCTTAGTGAGGGATGACCTAGGGATGGTTTATAAAAGAGGACTAAAAGGAACCACCGTCTAAGGGAAGTATTAAGTGGATAGGAGTTCACCCATAGGGACAGCTAGATAGTAACGAAGGGGTCCGCCAAGAAGGTCTTAATTGGTGTGGTGTGTCTACCTAAATCTGGTAGTAAGTGACTGCTTACTATCTCTCGGCATACAAGAAGAGTATATATTTGATAATGTCGACGTTAGAGATGAGAACGTAAGTGGCTAGGGGTCTTCCATAAAGTAATAAGTGATAGTAGGAATCCAGCCTCAAATAAATCTAGATAATGGCCTTAAGTGATCGAGTAGATCCCACCTCGTGGGATATTAAGTGACTATAAAGATGTCCACCCTTATATCAACATATATGCCTTAAGTGACTGTACGGATGTCCGCCTCATATGTTTAGTTTGTGTGTGCTTGCTTACGTAGATATAAAATGAAGAATTTACACTGCAAAATATAGAAAATAGTCATTCTTAAACTTATGTGATTTTCATTCACTAGAACTTTATGTTCTGACCTCCCTCCTCTTATAATATAAAGGTTAGTAGTAAAGACGCTTGGGATCAGTGATAATCAATGATGCTTGGAGATGGATCCCAATGATGGAGGCTTTAGTTATTTATGGCACTATTATTATTATTATTATTATCATTTTATTAGGATAGTTATTGATGTACCTTCTATTATTGATTGAGACTCATAGTAACCAACATTTATTATGGTTGTAATTAAAGGTACATCTATTTTAAGTTATTATATTTTATCCCTTCCACTGTGTGAGATTCTAATTTCATTAGACTGCTCTATGATATCTGGTTTAGTATTTTCTTATAGGAACCAACGATCCGTTTAGAATGGTTCTAAGTTCTAATGGGCCTTTTAGGGGTCGGAATTTAGGTCAATTCCAGGTGGGTTGTTACACTTGAAATAAACACGAGCATTCCTAATGCTTCCATCAAAGCCACTTTCAATCATAAAATGATCGAACTTCTTGTACCTTTGCCTAGGTGATTGCTTCAAAGCATATAATGATTTCTTCAACTTGAAAATTAAATTTGGCTCACCATTTACACTAAAACATTCTGGTTGCACCATGTAAATGTCTTCGTCCATGTCACCCTGCAAGAAGGCGGTTTTCAGATCAAGTTTCTCAAACTCCAAGTCATGAATAGCAACTATGGCAATTGATATCAGGATATAAGTATGTCTCACAACCAGTACGAAAATCTCATCATACTCCTTTCCTTTCCTTTGTGAAACCCCTTTTCCACTAGCCTAACCTTGTATCTTCCATTGTCCTTCATCTTGTATATCCATTTGCACCCAATAACAAGGTTTCCTTTAGGAAGTGGAACTAAATCTTAAGTTTGGTTCTTCATTAATGGTTGCATCTCTTCCTTCATGGAACAAATCCACATCTAGCAACCACTCAAACCCATAACTTCATCAAGGTTCGTCGGCTCAACTTGGACTACATGAAGAGCACAGTCCAAATTATTACTGAAGCTAAAATAGTTCCAATCACCACATCTTTCGGGTGGTCTTATCATACGTCGACAAACTCAAGTAATAATTCCTTCACCCTGTTTCCTTCAACTCCACATTGAACCAAATGTTTTATAGAATCGTGCACATCACCTGCATTACCAGAGGAACCCTATGGACTACGTGATGTACCATCAATCGCATTCTCCAGAATAGCATCTTCAACTACTCCACTCTCTCTAACCCTTGGAAAAAATGTGGGAATGACTCCCTTCTCTTTTGATTCACCTTGAACGAACCAAATCCGAAACATCCGATGAGCCATCATTTTCCTTGAACATAGCTGACCCATCAAAAGTAACATGATGAGAGTCCAATACCTTCTTTGTTTCCAGATTCTAAATCAGAAAGCCTTTAACTCCATCCGTATAACCAAGCGAAATCCCATTAAAAGCTCTAGGCGCAAGCTTATTATTTTCTGGATCATGCACATAAACCGGACTTCCAAACACACGAAGATAGCTCAAGTCAATGGTCTTTCCCTTCCACTCTTCCTTTGGAATTTTGTTATTAATAGGTGAGCATGGAATTCGATTCAAAATATCCATCATGGTTGACAAAGCTTCGGCCCAAAACCACTTAGACAAACCTGATGTCAATCTCAAGCCATGTGCTTTCTTTACTAGAGTACGGTTCATCCTCTTCGCAACCCCATTTGATTGCGGATCCCCCGATGTAGAAAAATACCTCCAAATACCATGATGTTTGCAATAATCCAAGAACTCTCCGAGAACATACTCCCCGCCGTTGTTGGACCTAAGAACCTTCAAAGTCTTACCACTCTCATTCTCAACAAAAGCCTTCCATGCTTTGAACATTCTAAATGCCTCCAACTTGGCCTTCATTACATATACCCAAACTCTTAGAGAAAAGTCATCTGCAAAGCAAATATAATATCTTACTCCACCCAACCAAGCTACCAGTGTCGTCCTCTAAACATCCATGTGCACATACTCAAGAACCTCTCTTGATTCAATTTCCCTTCACCGAATGATACTCTAGTTTGCTTCCCTATGACACATTCCTCGCAAAACTCCGACTTGTTGAAACTATCTCCATTAATCATTTCCTTTTTACGAAGAATGTTCAAACCCTTCTCCATAATATGACCCAATCTCAAATGCCACAACCTTGTCACATCCAAGTCACGATAGCTATCAACACCAACGCAAGTTTCACCTTCAACCGTCACACTTTGAACCAAATAAACACCATTGGCCATAGCACCTTTCATTACCACAAGTGCACCATTTGAAACTCGCAAGATATCACTCTCGATAATGATCTTACATCCCAAAGAGATAAGGGGCTTTCTAAGGCCCGAAACATAGCACACATTAGAGAGAGTACAAATCACTCCGTCAAACATCCTAATTTGCACGGAAGCAATGCATTTAGACTTACAAATAGCACCATTTCATATAACAATTGTAATTCCTTCCTTGTCGACATAAGAAGAAAAATAATTCCTATTTGGCGTTATATGACAAGTGTTAACGACATTTTTCGTCAAAACCGGAAGTGGGTCAACGGGGACAGACCTAAAGGGGAATCAAGAGGATTGGCTCAATTCTCTAATCGATTTTGGTGAGAATTTTAGAAGCCAGGGCTCGGGGGTGTAGGATCGCTTATAGGCTTAGTGAACGTGGTTCGACCGCCATTCGAGGATATTGAGGGGTGTAACCCGTGTTTCTCTGCAGAATTAATAATACACTGCGACTACTACGATTAGAGAAATGATAACACACACTTACAAAGCAGTTTTCACAGAGGAAGATCCCTTTTTATTCAGCTTTTATTGGAAATACATGAATGCTATAGGGAGGAATTTTCCATTGATCTTCTTTCCCAAGTTGTTCCTAATGGTACAAAAAGTTAGGAAAGATCCCCCTTGAATGTGACCATTGGGATCTTATTTATAGTGGTTAAGGGCCCCTCCCATCGGAGGGTTATCGGACCCACATGGGTCTTTGTCGGTTGTTTTATTCTTGGCTTCAGGGTGCTTGACGTTCGGCCGCTTTTGATGTATTCGATTATAATCCTTGGATGATGCTTGAATTTTCGAAGGCAATTCCTGAATGTAGGCTTGAGGACATGAGCTTTCGGATGTAGGCTTTCGGCTTTATCGTGAGTGTTTAGATGGGCTTGACCTCGCGGTGTATGCTGATAGTTGTCGGATCGAAACCGCCATGGGTTTCGGTACTAGGTAGCCCAGTACAGGTAGCATGTATCCTGCTCGAGTCTCGGCTAACCCTTCGTTAGGGCCTTTATCATAGCCTGTATTCTTGGAGGGTAGCCTTTCTGTATTCATTCAGTAGATGCTCCGAAAGTAGATTCTGGATGGCCCTCCGTCCTTTTGGTTTGGGGCCTTCGATGCTTCCGTCTTCAGGTGTATCGGTATTAGGGCAGGTCATTATTGAAGATTCCTTTAGCCTTTGTCCATCGGGTTTTTTGATTTTTTCATACTTGATTTTGGATTAAGTTAGCTTCTTTAATACAGAAACTTCTACCAGGTTGGGGCTGTCAGAGAGATCTTGTTGGGTTGACCTTGGCAGATTATTCCCACCGATCACATCTCATAGCTTTCGCGGTCCTTTCCCTTAGGAGGGTTTCAGTTGATGTAGTTTCTCAGGTTATTTGATACCCCTTCACTGCCAACCTGCATCGATGTTAATTTTGGTAGTAACATTTGTCCCCACCTTTGGTGCAGGGGTGTTTTCAACTTTTCAAGTCAAACTTCTGACCTATTTCGAAACTTCATGTCAGAGTCTCTTGGTCTTCCTCAATTAGAAGCGTTGATAGGCTTTTACTTGTGTGGCCTAGATTGATCTTGGAATTTGAACATAAACCTTTCTTCTTTATTGTTTCCGTCTTTCATCTGCAAATCAAATTCTTAGACAAGATTACAGTTCTCATAAAAGAAAATGCTCGAATCCTCCTTTTTCTTGAAGACTCGAGCTTGGTTACTGGTGAGTATTTTCACATCTTATATAAATTGTAGTCCTAGTTACGCGCCAAAATTGACACGATGGATAGCTAAGGTTATGCTTGTTTACAAAGATAGGTCCATGTACTAATCTTAATGTCACTCCTGAAAGGACTCTAGTGTCATCAGGATTGTCTCCTTCTGTAATTATGTCGGTTTTGCTTAGGTCTCTAGGACATTCGTGTTGACATAGTCGTACATTAGTTAAGGTATAAAATGTGTGATTTTCCCCGTATCCCCTCATCTGGGTCTAATTTAGGCTTCCACCTGCCTGACCTCTGTTAATCGATATGTAATGGTATTTAATACTATTAATAATGTCAATGGTATGTGCATTTGTGTAAGAGATATGCATACCGATCGTATTATTATGAAATGATGTTACCTGGCAGAACCATGTCTCATAAAAGCCGTACTAAGGAGAAGGTCAAGGATTCCAAGGTTCCCCGTCTTAAGAAGACATTTGTGCCCAAGCCGTCCTTGATAATATCCCAATAGTCTGTGGACGCCATATTGGGTGATTTTGGCATAGCGGGTGTGGATGCCATGATTGCTGCTTCTCCATACTTCCTTAAGAATCCTCCAGAAGGATTCTTCACATACTCGGCCATTCATATCTGGCATGGGGGTTTTTTTCCTTTCCCCCTTTTCTACATAATCTTTTGGATTGAAGTGTCATTACGACCGAGCAAACCATGGAGGCTCGGGCGAGCGAGCTGGATCTGGTGGGCCAATTATATTTGCGCAGTTAAGTATTCAAACTTAACTGAGATGATGTGGACATGATTCTTTTAGTCTTCTAACTTGTTTTCCTGCTCCTCACTTTTAATTCATTTTCCATCTTTCGAGAGAACACATTAATGGCAGCCGCTTTATTTTTCTGAAAACCCCTAATTCCAATCATCCTATCTTCGATTTCTTTTCAGTTGGATTTTTTGTTCTGAAAGTTCCGTACCCTTTCTTATCATCGATTTGTGGAGCACAGGTTTGCAAATCCTTGTTTTCCTTTGAATTAGTGGCTCATGGTTTAATAGGGATAAGCTCTTCTTTATGCTCCCTTGAATCATTTTCTAAAGTTCATATGGTCATCGGATACGATTTATGTTGTTGTTGATCCCTTTATGATGATAATAGTCAGAATTTTGGGGTGGATCCGATTTGTTTTGTGCATGTACTTGTCTGCGAAAGTTCAACTTCAATATACCCTTTTTCTCTGGTGATAAACTTTGTACACATGATATGCTTGCTAAAACGCTTTAAACAACCTTTTAGTTCATATTTTTCACGACTTCCAATCTAATGATTATGTGCAAACTGTTTGATTCCAGTTGTCATGTCTGAATGAGTGTAAACTTATTTGCACGTACGATGCTTGATGAAATGTTTAAGTCCCGCAGCCTTGTTTGGACTTGATATTGTTGCTATCATTTATACTTTTGGTTTGACTCTTATGGTCGCTCAAGCTTATTTGGCAGAGGATCGCTCCTGTTCAACCTTAAGTTGGTCCTGAACGGTCCTGTTTTGGTTAAGTATGAGCGACCGTTTTGAGTCAAGCATGCGAAAGCGATATGAACTTATCATGCCCGGCCACGGGTGGAGGGGTTGATCGTTCGCGGTTTACCTTTGGTCGCACCACTTGTTTTTATCTTGACCGACCCTTAAATCCCTGAATTGTATGACTATTCATTAATTCATTTGTACATGATGGATACATCTCAGAAGCAATGTGAGCTAGGGAAGTTTTTCGATTTAGATGTTCAGACGACTGAAGTTCAAACGACTGGCCAACCATCTGTGAATTCCCCCTTGTCAGTCAAACTCATGCGGAGCTTCAAACAATTATTAGCAGCCCAATTATGCCCCAAAGCCATGCAATCCTAAGCTTGACAAGCGATTCATAGGCTGGAATCTGCAAGGAGTTTTTTCTGACATTGATATATCTCTATCTGACCAACAAACAATTTCTAGTGCTATGATCGTTGCGAAGACCCAGATGCTTGCTCGATTTGAGACCGCTATGTACTAGTTTGGGAAACAAAATGGATATGCTCAAGGATCATACTGCGAACAAATGAGTGGTTGGCACGCACTAGCTTGCGATCTCCAATGGATACACGGGAATAACCTTGAGCGCATTTCCATCCTATAGAACGACAAGATGAAGTTAATCCAGGCTCTCAGATCTTGGGACAGTGTTGTTGCCTCTTTTGCTCAAGGAGACATTGAGTAAGCAGGTCTAGAGCGCAAAAAGCCCTTGGCTGGTGAACCTCCGTCCTGCTTCCGTCCTACTCTACTCAGGTTAAAAGGAAGGTTGGTAGGCCTAGGAAGAACAAGGGTCTGTAGTCTTCTTATCTTTCCTCTAATCACTTTTTTTGTGAACTATGCTTTAGATCGGTTGTATAAACAAGTGCTGATCCTCGTGTTTAACTATGTGTTGGTATGTGTTGTGACTTAGGCTTATGTTGGTGTTTTGGTGGCCCCATGACCGATTTGTGACTTTGTAATGTCGTTGTGCTTTGCTTCATTAGTATGGGATGGTGCTTTTATTTGTCATACTGTAGTCTTTCATCCCGTTTTATCGCACTTTTACTTGTACCTTGTATGTTGCACTTGCATCACCGTTCACTTTGTCAGTCATGTGATTGTAGCGAGCGTACGGTATTGTCGATTCGCTTTTGATGGTATAGTAGCTTGATATAGCCTTATTAGATTGCAAGGGACCAGTCCTATTAGACTGGAATTGATCACGATTTCCAACGGAACTAGTAGTGTGTCACACGTTTTTTTGTTTTTTTGCAGGATTGTTCCAGGTTGTGGTATGTAAGACCGCCGGCTTGTTTTAGGACTTTGTCGAGAAATTGATTCAACCAAGACTCGGACATTAATATGTAGGGGACCAGAACCCCTTTCAGTTTCTGCAAAGAGCTAGACGGATCAATATTTGGGTATTAATATGTAGGTGACCGGAACCCTTTCCGCCTTCTGTAAAGAGCTGAATGGACCTTAATTCGGGGGTTGATATGTAGGTGATCGAGACCCCTTCCGGCTTCTGTGAAGAGCTAAATGGACTCGGATTCGGGAATTTAGCATAGAAGACCGGAACCCTCTCCGATATTGGTAAAGCACCAAATCGACCCAGATTCGGGTATTAGTATAGAAGACCGGAACCCTCTCCGGTATTGGTAAAGCGCCAAATCGACCCAGATTCGGGTATTAGTATAGAAGACTGGAACCCTCTCCAGTATTGGTAAAGCGCCGCATCGACCCAGATTCAGGTATTAGCATAAAAGATCGGAACCCTCTCCGGTATTGGTAAAGTGCCGAATCGACCCAGATTCAAGTATTAGTATAGAAGACTGGAACCCTCTCCGGTATTGGTAAAGGGCTGAATCGAACCAGATTCAGGTATTAGTTTAGAAGACCGGAACCCTCTCCTGTATTGGTAAAGCGTCGAATCGACCCAGATTCGGGTATTAGTATAGAAGACCGGAACCCTCTCCAGTATTAATGAAGTAAGTACTCTCTTTGGATTTTATTTGGAAAGCAGAGGTTATACGTGCTTTTTGAGCCTCCCCTTGGGCTTTTTTGATGTCAAAGCAAAGGATGTACGTGCTTTGTTGGCCACTCTCTGGGCATATGCGTTCGGAGCGCTTGGCTAGCTTATCCACAAGCAGGGCCCAAGGACTTACCTGACTTCCCTCCAGGAGGCGCCTTATCCTGATCATCATAGGCGATGATAAGGGCTTAGAAACTTAGATGTGGACATCGTAGGCACAAAACTAAGGTTTACTTTTTTGACGCTCTATATGGGCCATCGTAGGCACTGATAGAGGCTTATACGCCACCCCCTCCAAGGGGTGCCCTATCCTGACCATCGTAGGCAATGATAGGGTTTTACATTCCCTTATGCAGGTAACACGGAACATAAGTAGAGGTAGGACGTGCTCTTCTGTGAGCAGAGGTAGGACGTGCTTAGTTCAAGCAGAGGCAGGGCATACTCTTATACGAGTAGAGGCAGGGCATGCTAATTTTAGATGCACCGCCACAACCATCTCTGGTGTGAAATGGCGGCTTACGCTTTTGATGCTTTAACCCTATCCCCTCTGATTTGGGCATGGAGAAAGACTAACATACCATCCCCCTCCGGGGGATGCCTCACCCTGGCCAATTTGGCGATGACGAGGGATTTAATCCATTGGTAATTGGTCCCCTTTTGGATTTTCCTTTTAAAATTCTGAGGGATGGGCTTTCCGTATATTGGAACATGTGTATTAATCCTTTTCCTAAGTATTTTCTCAAACTCATCTCGGTTTTTTGATAAACTCTCGTAATCGGCCTTGATTGACGAATCTGACGATGGCTTCCCTGAGAGTTCTGCAGTGATTAATCTCATGTCCATTCATCAAGTGGTAATGACAATAAGGCCCTCCTATTTTTCTTTCGTATTTCGGCCTCTTCTTCGTGGAGGTCCAATAGCCAAGTTCGTGTTTGGTTAGGAAGTAAACATTTTCCCTCGAAGTCGTGAGATAGCATTCCTGGGGTATCTATGGCGCACACTTCCCTTTTTGTTTATGGGGTCTAATCCTCCTGCGAATCATCCCAATTGTGATTCCTATACTTTCATCCTTTCTTTCCGGAACATACCAGAATTGATTTGTCATCTCTTTGGTCCATTTATCGACGAAGTGGTTGAAATCGTCCATTATTTCACGTTCGAGTGTCATTCCCTTAACTTGCTCGTAGAGAGCATCCTTTAAGTGGGGAAAATGCTAGTGTCCTCTGATATCGATCCACTGGGTGGGCATGTCATGGTTTGTCCTATGTGGGAAGAGTTGTTATTACCCATCTCGTAAGCATGTAGTTCCATTTTCCTCTTCCGCTTTATTACTCGCAAAGCCTTTGCTCTTAACTCTTGCTTCTCCATTACCCTACGGCTGGTGGTTCTCGATTTATCCGCTCGAGATCCTGAAAGCCTTTGTTTGGGTTTCTTGCTCGTAACTTTGCTTCTTTAAAGCTAGTCCGATCTAGGACGGAACATCACAGGTAGATGTGTGGCTGTTAACCACAAGGTCGGAGGTTCACGCCCTCCTTCTAGCGCCAAAATGTTAGCGATATTTTTCATCAACACCGGAAGTGGGTCAATAGGGACAGGCCTAAAGGGGAATCAAGAGGATTGGCTCACTTCTCCAGTCGATTTTGGTGAGAATTTTAGAAGCCAGGGCTCGGGGGTGTAGGATCGCTAGGGACTATCAGGTCGGGATCTAAGCTTAGTGAACGAGGTTCGACCTCCATTCGAGGATATTGAGGCGTGTAACCCGTGTTTCTCTACAGAATTAATCATTCACTGCGACTACTACGATTAGAGAAATAGTAACGCAAACTTACAGAGCAGTTTTTACATAGGAAGATCCCTTTTTATTCAGCTTTTATTGGAAATACATGAATGTTATAGGGAGGAATTCTCCATTGGTCTTTTTTCCCAAGTTGTTCCTAATGGTACAAAAAGTTAGGAAAGATCCCCCTTGAATGTTACCTCTGGGATCTTATTTATAGTGGTTCAGGACCCCTCCCATCGGAGGGCTATCGGACTCGCATGGGTCTTTGTTGGTTGTTTTATTCTTGGCTTTGGGGTGCTTGACCTTCGGCCGCTTTTGATGTATTCAATTATAATCCTTGGATGATGCTTGAATTTTCGAAGGCAATTCCCGAACGTAGGCTTGCAGACATGAGCTTTCTGATATATGCTTTCGGCTTTATCGTGAGTGCTTAGAGGGGCTTGACCTTGCGGTGTATGCTGATAGTTGTCGGATTGAAACCGCAACGGGTATCGGTACTAGGTAGCCTAGTACGGGTAACCTGTATCCTGCTCGAGTCTCGGTTAACCCTTCGGTGGGGCCTTTATGGTAGCCTGTATTCTTAGAGGGTGGCCTTTCGGTATTTATGCAGTAGATGCTCCGAAAGTAGATTCTGGATGGCCCTCCCATCCTTCCTGTTTGGGGCCTTCGATGCTTCCATCTTCAGGTGTATCGGTATTCGGGAAGATCATTATTAAAGATTCCTTTGGGCTTTGTCCGTCGGGTTTATTGTTTCTGTCTTACTTGATTTTGGACTAGGTTAACTTCTTTAATACAGGAACTTCTACCAGGTTAGAGCTATCGGAGAGATCTTGCCGGGTTGACCTTGGAGGATTAATCCCGCCGGTCGCATCTTATAACTTTCGTGGTATTTTCCCTTAGGAGGGTTTCGGTTGATGTAGTTTCTCGGGTTATTCGATACCCCTTCACTGCCATCCTGATTCAATGTTAATTTTGGAGGTAACAACAAGATTCCCTCGAATCGAGCACACATTCGTTACCCAAAATATCTGATGTTATCGTCGTCAAAACATCAACGTCTCCCTCACCAACACCTCTCCCTACTACAACTGATGAAGAATCTACTTCCTTTTTTCTTTCTCCTTGTCCGGACACTCATTCTTCCAATGATTAGGTTTCTAAAAATATGGCATTTTCCTTTCCTTTCCTTCGACTTTCATTTCCAACCGGGATTCCTAGATTTGGAATGCCCTCGGTTCTCCTTCTTCACATATTTCTCCTTCTCCACAAATAACCCTTTATCGTTACCGCCACTACTACTTCCCACACTCAACTCCTTCATTTGATCTCGCAAATCCTCACTAAGAAGACCTATCTTAACATCATCTAACGTCAATGTATCTCACCAATAGATCAAACTATTTGAGAGAACCTTATAATGGTCCGACAACAAACATAACAATATCATTGCCTTTTTCTCTTCCTCATTTTTAAAATCTATTACCTTCGTCTTGATTAGCAAATCATCAGACACATTCAAGTTCCCTTTTAGCAAAGTTCCCAATTTCATTTTATAGGTGAAAAACGTTCGCAATAAGATCAAACAATTAGTAAGTGACTTCTTCATATATAGCCCCTCCATCTTGTCCCAAACACCCTTTGCAGTCGTCTTACCATTAAGCTCGAGGATAACATTCTCCTCATAGCTAGTTGAAGTGTAGCAACAAACTCTTCTATTTTCTCTCTATCCACATCCAAGATGTTTGCCGACAACAAATGTGTATCAAACACTACCCTATGTACCTGATTTCGCCTAAGAGCCGCTTTCATATTCCGTTGCCACTGTTCAAAATCATTATCACATTCCACTTGTCAACAACAAATTGCAATCCTAAAGTTGCGTATGATCTACATACATACGGTGTTATACCACTTAAACTAACCATTGAGGGACTACTTGAACTTGATTCCGGCATTTCTACGACTATCCACCAAAACCAAAGCTTTGATACCAAATGTTATTTGGTTTTTCTATTCAAAACCACTCAAATAAAAACCCTAACGCAACGAAAAACGAGCTAGATCGTGATAGAAGTGCAAAAACAACCAATCAATAGCTGGTCAAACCCAAAACACGATCAATGCAAACACCAATCACAAGACCAAGAAAAAGACAAGCAATACCAATAAAATAAACCACATACTGATTTATAGTGGCTACACTAACGTCTTGTAAGTGTAACGACCCAGAAAATCTGAACCAATTTAAATATTTTTAAATTGGCTAAAATAGTGGATTTTAAATATTTAAAATAAATATTTTAAATAATAGCAATGAAAACTGAGTTTGAATCGATAATTGAAAAGGAATATAATTAATTCTAATTATAAACATAACCTGAAATGGCGCGGTAGTTTCAAAATTGGAATTCAAACTTTGACTGATTGTACCGGGTGTAAAACAAAACGGATTTGAGTGAAATGCTATATATATATATATATATATATATATATATATATACGCCCCTCGTCCACAAACCATGGACGATATTTATTGATTGTGATTGGTGTGAAAATTGGTTGATAGCGAATGGTTGATTATAATTGTTTGTGGTTGAAATTGATTGATTGTGGTTGAAAAATACCCGTTTGTGGTTGAGAAATATTTGGTTGAAACCACATAGGATTAGTTTGTGGAAATGAAATAAATATACATGCCGCCTGCGTGCGAACTAGATGCATGATTCCCCATTGTCAAAAGCTGCGAGGCTTTAAGGTAAAGTGAGGAGCCGTACTAGGGACAGCCCCGGTTTTAACTACCCTGCCGTTATGCTGCCGAAATTTTGAATAATATTCATGTGTTAGAATTATTTTCATTTGTTGAAACTATATTTATTCGTTGAATAGAAAACCTTCATGTGTTGAATTGAAATTCATTCGTTGAATTGAAATTCATGTGTTGAATGGTATTCGGGTTTTAAATATAAAAATCACCTTTTTATCTATATATATAAACTATAGAAAACCTTCATGTGTTGAATCGAAATTCATTCGTTGAATTGAAATTCATGTGTTGAATGGTATTCATATTTTGAAAGAAATCGTTTTATAATAAAAATCCCATTTTTAACATCAATATGAAATGTATAAAATAATCTTGTTTTGAAATAAATTGTTTTATAACAAAAATCCAATTTTTATCATCAATATGAACTATATAAAATAATCGCGTTTTGAAAAGAATTGTTTTATAAAAAAAATCACCTTTCTATCATATGCATGAATAGTTAAAAATAGTGAAGTGTTGAAATAGAAGTCAGTTGGACAAAAATAACATTTTTATCAAATGGATGAAAAGGAATTGGTTTTGAAATCGAAGGATCGATTATATATATATACATATATATAAATATAATTAAAATATATCGAATAACGAAGCTTCAGTTCGTATTTTGAAACCGTGATTTCAAACGATTAGTGCGGGAGATCCGACCATCGGATTTTCCTGAAACCGCAACCGTTGGGTTCGCTTTGGAAATATCTTTCCAACGGCACTAACTTTGTAAAAATCCAACGGTTGGATTGTCTGGAATGTTTAATTCAAATATGAAGAAAAACAGCACCAGAATCGATTATATATATATATAACTATATTTAATCGAATAACGATGCTGCTGTTCGTATTTTGAAATCGAAACTTCAAACGATTATACCGGGAGATCCGACCGTCGGAATTTCCCGAAACTGGAACCGTTGGATTCGTTTTGAAAAGATCTTTCTAATGATGTAAATTTTGTGAAGATCCAACGGTTAGATTTTCAGATATGTGTAAATCAAATCTGAAGAAAAATAGCGCCACGGCCGCGTTATGGCCCGAAGCGTCATTTTGAATAAATTGGCTATTTTAAAATAAATAAAAATAGCGATAAATTGTTATAAAATATTATAAACGATACGGATGTGATTTAGAAATTAACTGAAGGTTGGCTAAGTTGATTGGTTTCCTGGGTGTTGATCTGATGTTGGTTTCGGCCTTCGGGGTTAATATTTGGGAAATCATTCTCTTACTGATTGACGGTTAGTGACTAATGAATTGAAATGATGCGTGTGTATGTTATTGTATAGCATTTGTTTATTATATACGCGAGTTGCTCAGAAAGACCGGGTTTATCCCATTCTGAATAACTGAATCGACGATAAGAAATCGAAGATGAAGACGGTGGTCGAAGACCGGAGATCTTCACCTCGTTTGGATGGTAACCGAGGTCCTGATTGGGAGGCATCCCGAAATATGGATAATGAGTGGTGATCGTCCCGACGCACGTGGTGATCGATGGGTTTGCGAGGTATATAGTGCCTCCGGTTTCGTTCAAACCCAGAACGGACTTGCAAATGGACAGTGTGTCTGACATTGGAATTTATTCTGGGTGATTGATATCTATCAGTTGCACGGTGTGAATTGTCTGTGTGGCATGCTAAGATGCAGTGATCAGGGCTTCTGTTGAAAAGCAAAGTCTTGTGGTGATGATCAAAGCATCGCCTGTGTGGCGTAGCTTTGTGTATAACGTGAATTCGCGAACCTCACACCCGGTATGAACCAGAAACGGGAGAGGACCTCAGGGAGGGCCTGCGTTTCTTTCTAGTTAGAAGTGACGTCAGTGGTTTTACACGCCCTGGCGAGTTTGACTTATGTGGTTGTTACTGTTGCGAGGCGCCTCGGTTAGATCGGACGATCCGGGTCCGATGGAGTCATTCGTTGGCTCATTTACACCCCAAAGGGCGGGGAAACGCAGTGTTCAAGAATTTTAATCCACATCGGTGGACCGGCCCTGACGATCCAAGGGTCGATGCGCTCTGACCCTGAGGCTCGGGCTAGAGAGTCTCGAAGTCGATAAGGACTATCTTTTGCCTTGGTTCATGACGGAAACTCAATTTCCAAATACGACATCGTGCGGTTTTGATTGTATATATATATGGCGACATGATATATGGTACCCATGCCATCTATGATTGATAGTTATGATTCGAAATTGTTTTGAAACATGTAAACACTAGTAATAATATCAAATGCTTTTGTTTTATTCGTATCAAGCATATTTTGGCCATTATAAGGTAAAACTCTATCCTCCGGTTTGCGTTGCATTGTGTGATGGGGACTGAGTCTTATAATGGCTTCATTTTTATAAAAAGCATTGCGATGTTTAAAAGAATGATTTGTTTTAAAGCACTGGCAATCCAATGGAGTAAACCCGTTCCACGAAAGTGGCGTGGTCCTATGATTAGCCATATTTTTAATGTGTTGAGTGGATTTCTCATACCAGTCCCATGACTGACTCGTAGTTTGTTTCACTTTCAAACTCGGGTGCCCCTTTTTCTACACGGGCAGCCTTGTATTCAGGTTTAGCAGGCTTTATCCGGATAGCTGGAGCTGAAGATGGATTCTATCATTTATCTCTTTTTATGCTGTTCAGCTCCTGTTGTAAATATTATGTTAGTTTCCGCTATAGACATTTATGTATAGCTGAACTGTATTTGTACTAAGTATGATCCTGTATACTGTGTAACTCTGATGTTTATGTTTATCCAGTGTATTATTTGTTCATTATCTGGTGTATTTATTTAATTCCGTTCTGCTATTATCTGTTTCTGTGTTATATTCCAAGGATTACCTTTGCCGCCGTTAGTACGGGGTACGGGGTCGTCACAGTAAGTGCTTGAGAGTGAGCTTTTATTAATACCACGAGAAGAGTACAAGAAATTTGTTACAATGATCACAATTTCTCATAAAGAAAAATCTATTTTTTTGGAGATAAGAATTGAAGAAGATTAGGATTTTCTAAACCCTAATTAATGGAGGAGAAAACCCTTGCTTAAAGTGTAATCATAAGTACCATTTCAAATATGAAAGATAGCATATATATAAGGAGTTTTCATCGTGGCAATTTTACCCTTTTGCCATTTCAACCCTTCAGCAAAGAGCCCAACCAAACAGCCCAAAATAGACCATTTGCTTGATGTCTAGCCTAGATTTCCAGATGTTTTGCTTAGGTTCCCAGACGTATGGCCGAGGACTCGAGATTTTAATCCCATGCAACCAGACATCTAGGGCCAAAACTGAAACGTCAGGCTTAGGTCACTGGATTCTCCAAACCATAGAACCAGATGTTTGGGTCAGGTTGCCATATGTCTAGGTCAGCTCCCAACTACAAGGTTCGTCATAGGACTCATAGTTTGTCCTGGATCCTACCTCCCAGTTTCCAGCTCCTACCAACTAACTTTATGATGCGATAACTTGAGCTTCCAAGCTCCAAATCATGAACCATCATCATCTTTTTCAAGCTATTTTAGACCACTTCAATTCAACCTATATAGTGTCACATAATTTTAAAACTATATTAATTTTTATATTTTTCCCTTTTATCTTTCATATGAGATTTAAATAAGTCTTAGGGCAAGTTTGGATGAATTTTAATAAGCTACTTTTTCGTTTTGTGAAATCCAAAACCAATTTGTTTGAGCAGTTGTAAAGGTTAGTTAATTATTTGCACGGTTATGAGGACAACTTACCACATTCCTGTGCAAATACATTAATAAATATATTACATTTCATAAGATTCCATTCGTTACGGTAGAGTCACTTGACATTTTAGAGGAATAGGTATTAGAGAAGTTAAGTAGTGTGAACTATGCAGTTAATGCCCCGCTATTACCCCGCTATATTGTGTAGCTAATTTTTACCGCGACGCTGTTTCCAAATAGCTTCTAAAACGGTCTTTCCGCCTTTATCTCCGCTATATTATGATATTTCTGTTATATCCCATTATTTCAGTTATATTCTGCTATTTCCGCTATATCGTCTATTAATGAAATGAATTTAAAAATTATATTATACATTATAAAAATGGTTTTCCAATATAATTTTTTAATAAATATTTTTCGGAATAGAAAATATCATAATATTCTATCAAATTTAATTAAGCGAAATAAAAGTTTACACTTATTAACATATACTTGCATACGCTTTTATTCAAAGTTAAGATTATACTAATTATAATTAAGAAGAGTGTTAATTTTCCATTTATTATCATTTATATATTTGTAAAAGCATTAAAACTAGTTTTCTATGCTATTTTAAACTCACTAGCTATTTCATGTTATTTCCTCTCTTTATCCCCACTACAACTTTTTACACCTCAACCACATTGGATCCCTATGCGCTTGAATGCACAAAGTGTGAAAAAAGGCATCGATCAAGCACTAGTCCTAAGTATGATGTACCCATCTTGAGACATGAAACTTTATTGTGTAGAGGTAGTAAAAGAGGCGGATGTCCTAAAATTATCTTGATTACTGCCTTATCTTCACAAAGAGTATTTGAAGAATCCACATGATTATATATCACATCTACTGGGGCGCGGTGTGTGCTAAATATCTCTAGATTTTTCTTAGAGGATTAAATATAGGGTGTGTTTTTTACAGGTCCCTGTTAAGGTTTTAAATTAGGCTCAGGTCCGGTCATGAACTTATTGTAAATTTAGTCCCTATTTTTCGGAAACTCACTACAAAAATAGGAAAAAAAATATTAGAAAAATACTTAAATTCATAATTAATTAAAAAACGTAAACACTGAAAAATCCAGAACAAAAAACAATCAAGCAAGGCGTCAAAAAACAAAAAACAAAGAAATTGCAGTTTAATGCATAATAGTATGCAAGTATATGTATTTTCGTGCATACATCCGTGCACGTTTTCAACTTATGCATCCGCGCTTGATATCTGTGCATACATCTATGCAACTACTGTGTAATTTTGGCATACATACGTGCATAAATTCACATGCATAAATATCAGTGCAAATTTCTCCACGAAATATTTGCATACATGTGTGCAAGTATTACAATTAGTTGCACACATATATGCAAGTTTTGGTCCAGAATTTCTAAAGAAAACGTATGCAGTAGTTGCATACATGTATGCAACTATTGGAAAAACTTGCATACATGTATGCAACTTTTTTTTTTGGTTTGCGTGGACTTCCGAGAATATTTCCTGATTTTAGTTTTTTTTATGTGGTAGCGCCAAAATTTTTGGCTTATATATGAAAAAGGCGGAACTTTTGAAGAGAGCAGGCGGAAGTCAAAAATAGGGACTGGGTTTGGATTACAAACATGACAGGGACGTGCGCTACATCTCAAAATTAAATAGGGACCCTAGCATAATTTCCACTTAAATATATCCATGTACACTTGTCACTTGCATACATAACGATAGTGGTAGATATCTTATTAATTACTCTGCTATGTAGGCAACAAACTTTATGTCAATAATTTATGTTTTGAATTACATTGAAGTGTGTGTATGTTTGTGTGTTTGTCTGGAAGACAAGTGCTTGTTATGAAGGTAACTCGATGTATTTGGCAACCACTAAATTTTCGAACATAAAAGTTAGTCAGCCACAAGTAATTATTTAATTTCTTTTTCATATTTTACAATTAAATTTGATCAAAATTTATGCTTGAAGTATCTTAAAACTCCTTTATTATGTCAAGTAAAATGGAAGAACTAGACGCTAATACAAACTGATACCATATATTGAAAGCAAAGTGCTTTATAAAAGCTTACACACAAAATATCGAGAAAAAAGGAAAAGAAGCTATCCCCTCCTAGAAACAAGCTAACCGCCTTGACTGGGCTAAACAAACATGAAATTAAAACTTAAACTTAACCAACAGAAATGCACTAATATTAATAATAAATACCTTAACTCCTATAAAGAGTTGAGTTCATAAATCTTCATGTCAAGTGCTTCCTTCATTTTTTTGATAGGAACCGAGCTTCAAAAGTTTAGTTAGAATGTCAGCGAGCTAGGACTCATTGCTGCAAAACTCAAGTATGATAGTTCCCTATTTGACTAAGTGAAATCTTACTCGAATATACTTGGACCTTCCATGGAAAACCGGATTTTTGGTCAACTTTATGGTAGAAGTGTTATCACAAAACATCATCACTTCCTCAGCCTATGGTCCATCAATTTCTTTTAGAATCCTTCCTATCCATACAGCTTGACTAGCATATGTAACTGCAACCACATACTCTGCATTTATGGTGGATAAGCTAACAATAGGTTGCTTTCTTAATGACCATTCAACTACACCTCCACTCATCATAAACACATAGCCAGATGTGCTCTTGCTATCACTCTCATCCGTTGCATAATCACCATCTACATATGTGGTCGATCCACTTTCAGTTTCATATTTGTACCAAATGCAAAGGTTAAATGCGCCTTTCAAGTAACCCATGACTTTCTTATTGCTTGAAAACAGAGATGTGTGGGGGATGCCATGTATCTTCTTATAAGGCTCACCACACACATTAGATGTGGTTGTGTTGCTATGAGATGCATCGCTTCCCGCCATTTGTTTGTGGAGAGTGTGATCAACCTGCATTCTTGTCTCATCCTGCCCTAGCTTCTGACCAGGGACCATTGGATTACTCACACCATTATAATCTTTCATCTCAATTCTCTTAATCACTTTTTGCATACTTCTTCTGGCAGATGAAAATTCCATCTGTTCTCTACATGACTTCTATCAAGGAAGAAACTCATTCTTCCTGAATATATCATGTCAAATCCAGTCTTCATTGAACACTTAAATTCTTGCAGAAAATTGGCATCATAACTTGTGTAAAGTAGATCATCAACATAGATACTCACATCAAAATTCTCCTTTCCTTATGCTTCACAAACGAGGTGTGCTCGTTTTGTCTACTGGTAGTACCCTCCCTCTTAATTCTGTTAAACCAAGCTCTGAGGCCTGTTTTAGGCCATAAAGGGCTTTGTGAAATTTGATAACCCATGTGTTCTTTCCCAACAACCCGAAAAACCTTAGGTTGCTCCACAAAAACCTCCACCTGCAAGGTACCATTAAGGAAATCCGACTTTACATCAAGTTGATGTATTTCCCATCCTTTCTGAGCATCAAGTGCAATGATCATCCTTATTGTATCAAGTCTTGCAACTTGAGCAAACACTTCTGAATAATTAACACCATATTGTTGTGAGAAGCCTTTCACAACTGAACTAGCCTTGCACTTATTCATCTCACCTAAGTCATTGAGTTTTTTTTTTGAAAATCCATTTCAGTGGTTTCACACCAATCCTCTTTGCTCCTTCAAGAAGCACAGTTAACTCCCAAGTTCTAATGTTTTCAATTGCTCTAATTTCTACATCCATGGCCTCCTTCCATTTTGTGTGTTTAATAGACCCCTTAAAACACACAGGATCAGCAATGCTCAGATTTATCTCATCCTCAAAATTAGTATTGCAATTGCCTAGGAAATAATCAGTAGTCCATAAGGATGGATTTCTAATTCTTCTCTCCCTTGATGTGATATTGGTTGTGGCAATCACATCCTAATCAACCTGATAAGGAATACCACTAACATCAACAGATATTCCACTATCCAATCCATCACTGTCGTGTTCATCTTCAAATGCGTCCCTAGAGTTTTGATGAGAGTCTTTCCAATGGATATCACCAGCATGTTCCTACGAAGAAAGCAACTCCCTATCCCATGACAGAGCTTCTTCAAACACAATATCTCAGCTCGTGTGAATTTTTTTTGCAGTTGGATCATATGTTTTGTAAGCCTTGGACACATACTATATCTAAGAATAACACACTTTAAGCATTATCATCTGGTTTAGTTCTCTTGACACCTGTGATATGTACGTGACTAATGCATCCAAACACTCTAAAATGTTCCACTGAAGGTCTCTAGCTACTCCATGCCTCCTCTAGAGTGTTATCTTGCACATCAATTGTATAAACCTATTAAGAATATGAATTGTCCACTGTACTGCTTCTGACCAAAAAATCTTTGGTATTCCCTTCTCTATCAGAACAACTCTCACCATGTACATTATGGTCTGATTTTTGCGCCCTGAAAAACAATTTTGCTGGAGTGTAAATGATGTTGTTAATTGCCTCCTAATACCATTGCTATACAGAACTCCTTGAATTCCTTTGAACAATACTCACCTCCCCTGTTTATCCTGAGATTTTCTATGGATCATCATGTCACCTTCTCAAATAAAGCCTTGGACACTTTGAAATATTTAAAAGCTTTAAATTTCTCAAATAAGAAATACACCCAAGTATTCCTGGAATAGTCATCAATGAAGCTTATCAAATACTTTTTGCCACTATTGGAGGGAGGTGAGACCGGACCACATAAATCAGAATGTACAAGCTGCAATTTATCTTTAGCTCTCCACGTACTGTACTTTGGGAAAGGTTGGCGATGTTGCTTTCCTTTCAAACATAATTTACATGCACTTCTCTGGACCAAATACAGAAAGCCCTATCACCATGGCTTCTCTTTTAGAGTGTGTACTCCTTTGAAACTCAAATGTCCATAGATGTGCCTTATTTGACACATCAACTTGAAAGCACCCTTCTTCTTCTTCAAATTTAGTGCATGATTCTGTTAACAACATTGTTATGAAAAACTGCGCCTTTGCGGAAGCGACCATGATCATATTCACCCAATTACTTAAAGATGATTTCTATGGAAACAAACACAGATATGAAATCACACGCACAAACACAAGATATTCCACCCAACCACCCTCTTTATTGATTCACAAAAACAAATTTTGTTTACACTCAATGGATCAAAACCAACAATAAATAAAATTACAAGAATCAATAACCTTATTAAGAAAGGGAAAAATATCTAGATGACTAACACTCTTTGTTGGAGAAGGAGAACAATGAAGAACGACGGCTAAGCCTTGGATTAACTGGAGGCACCAATAATCTCTAGGGCACCAAGCCCTAGAGGCACGCAGCCGCCACTCTATTCGGTCATACATTAATCCAACCCAATGTGCTGCTTTTATAGGAGAATAGAAGGCCTAGGAAAAATATCCAATTTTCCTCTTAGAGATATATTAGGAATACATCCCCTCAATACTCGCAGATAAGTCACAAAAAGACCGGGTCAAAATGCAGCAATAAATCCGCTCAAACGCCAAACTGCTCCTTCTAACCTTCTTTCTGTTGCTGCACCATCTCCTCTACCGCCAAGCACATCCACGCCTCGTCTATCAACATATGTGATTTTATGTCACAAATCACAACACTCCACCTTGATATGAAATCACATCAACAACAAGTCAACCGACTTCCATGGACATGTGAAATTACCATCACAATGCTCCACCTTAATCTGAAATCATATCAACACTCCAACAATCACCAAACAAGTCATCTAGCTCTTTCAATGACACCTTCTCTCAATTAAAACAATCTCGATTTCCGGGCAATGAGATACACCCCACAACCTCGATTTCAGGGCAACGAGATACGCCCAGTCGATTTGAAAGGACTATAACCACACCTCAATTACAAACACAACTCACCGCCTGCAAAAGATGCATCTACCACCTGAGCTGCACCGTGCATCAACCAACGGTCTAAAAGTGCTTGTAATTCCACAACGACACCCGTCTACCACTTGATCTGAGCTCCTTCCTCGATCAGTCTAGATCCCTCGAGCATCATCAACGTGAAGACCCCTGTCGAAAACATGAACCGAATCACCAAGGTATAGGCAAATCAAACCAATTGCCAAAATCTTCGTCTTCTTCCATCTTCCCTCATCCACATCTGAGGACTTCTCTTCATCTTCATCAACCAAATAATTGAGGCCTTCAAATCCCCAATCAAAATTAGTCATCACCAACAACGTCATCATATCTGACATAAAAAAAAATCAATTTTTTCGAAAAATCAATTTTTTCCGAACAAAAATCATTTTTTTCCAATCCAAAATCACTCTAAGCTTTGCGATGATCTAGCTCCGATACCAACTGTTATGAAAATTACGCCTTTGTGGAAGCGACCATGATCTTATTCACCCAATTACTTAAAGATGATTTCTATGGAAACAAACATAGATATGAAATCACACGCACAAACACAAGATATTCCACCCAACCACCCTCTTTATTGATTCACAAAAACAAATTTTGTTTACACTCAATGGATCAAAACCAACAATAAACAAAATTACAAGAATCAATAACCTTATTGAGAAAGGGAAAGAATATCTAGATGACTAACACTCTTTGTTGGAGAAGGAGAACAATGAAGAACGACGGCTAAGCCTTGGATTAACTGGAGGCACCAATCATCTCTAGGGCACCAAGCCCTAGAGGCATGCAGCCGCCACTCTATTCGGTCATACATTAATCCAACCCAATGTGCTGCTTTTATAGGAGAATAGAAGGCCTAAGAAAAATATCCAATTTTCCTCTTAGAGATATATTAGGAATATATCCCCTCAATACTCGCAGATAAGTCAGAGAAAGACCGGGTCAAAATCCAACAATAAATCCGCTCAAGCGCCAAACTTCTCCTTCTAACCTTCTTTCTGTTGCTGCACCATCTCCTCTACCGCCAAGCACATCCATGCCTCGTCTTTATCAACATATGTGACTTTATGTCACAAATCACAACAATTTACATCCTATTTGTTTTCATCACTGGCTCTGCAATCATACCTCTCTTTGGATGATAGATGCTGCAAGTCAAATTTTCTCCACCTTTAAATAGAACATACAACCCTCTTTCCTGGAGTTGTACTATAGTTAGCAAATTGTTCCTTTGATCAGGAACAAAGTACACATCACTCAAGGGATATTTCACATTTTTGTGTATATTTTTTACTTTCCCTTTTCCATGAACAACAAGGCATTGATTGTTCCCAAGCTTCACCTTATGATTGAACTCTGAGTTGGGACTTGTGAACATGCTACGCTCACCACACATGTGGTTAGAGCATCCAGATTCAACAAACCAAAACCTCTTGTTTTTTGTGTTACATGTATTTCCATATAGGCTATCAATAACACTTCTCCAACATCCTCTGTGCGATGAGCCACTTGTTTCTTATTTTGACACTCAAATTGGTAGTGATTGAGTTTGTAGAAGTTATAACACCCCACCATAACCTTGTTATATGTCTTGCCCATACCTCTTCTTAGGCCTCTATATGAGCCTTTACCATGGCCCTTAACATTGAGTATATGATCATCATCATCACGTCGAGAGCCAGATCCAGTTCCTATAAACTTCTGTTCATGGACAGGTAGAGAGGTTTGTAACTCATCGATTGTCACATTCCTTATGTCCCTAGATTCCTCTATTGAGATCATAACATATATAAACTTTTCCATTAGTGTTCGAAATATTTTCTCAATAATCTTCGAATCAAACATCCCCTCTTCTTTACTCCTCATCCTACTTGCCACTGTCATCACCTTCATGAAATACTCTCAATTTTCTCATCCTCTTCCACAAAAAGTATCTTGAGCTCTATTCTCAAAGAGTTAAGCAAAGATTTCTTCACATGCTCATTCCCACTAAATTTGCTCTTAATAGAATCCTAAATAATTTTGGAAGCACATCTATCCAAAATTTGCTCAAAAACCATTTTTCAATGGCTTGGATTGTGAAAATGCTTTACCTAGTGGTCTTTCACTCTGAGTTCCTCTAATTGTTTGCATTGCGTAGGTGTATTTTAAGACCCATCCTCTGGTTCTATAAATCCTTCTACAACAAAGTGCCACACGCTCTTAGTACGAAGAAGATTCTCCATGAGTTCACTCAAGTGATCGTAGTGTCCATGAAAATGATGAATCTTAGTGAGCGACCTTTCTTCACTCATTGTATTTCACTCTCGATTATATTGAATCAAGATTAACCCTAGAGGGGGGTGAATAGGGTTTATCACAGTTTTTAGCTGAATTAGAAAATCTAACGGGATATATAATAATAAACATATCATAGAATATAGCAGAAACAGAAATGCAAAAAGTAAATGACACAAGATATACCCAGCTTCGGCAAAACCCTGCCTACTGTTGCATTCCTAAGAATTCTACTAGGTGATAGAACAGATCCCGCATACAAGACCATGTACACTCGCAAACTCTGCTCCTATTTTAACCCTACGCTCTAAAGCCTAGACTGACCGATTCCACTCGATCAGATTCCCCTGTTTACGACCCCGTGACCAGTAACCTAGATTTTACAGACTCTGTCAACTGTCAGTCAACACCCTGACTGATTCCCCTAGTTTTTACAGACACTAGAAAAGCTGTTCAGACTGTTTTTACAACTCAAATTCAAATACACAAATTAAATAAAAACAAAGGCAAATTTAAATTGAAAAACACTAGGAATTAAAGTAAGGGGTCATCCCCTTTCACATAGACTTGGTTTAGTCAAGTGAAAAATAGGCCGGCCACTTCAATTTACTTCTGCCCGATCTCTTCCTTCTGAGGTGATAAAAAATGGCGGTGGCTATCTAAAAATTGAACTAGGGTTTCTCTGATGCTCCAAGTCCAATCGTGATTGTGAAATTGTGCTCTCGAATTTCGGTGTAGACTCGACTGCATTGATGCTCCTCTTCGTCGATTGATTTGGATTTGTTGTTTGATCGAAACCAAGATGTGAGTTTTCTGAATTAAACCTTTGCTTGAAATTTGTTGTTGTGCGTACTCGATGCCTGCCTGTGATGTAAATGGGTGTAATATATAGGGTTTCAAACCCTAGACCGACTCTGATTTCATCGTTTGTGATTTGATCTGATTTTGCCCCTGATTCGTGCGGTTTCCACTTTTGAAATGGTTTGATTGAATTTGAATTTTGCGTGGCCCTTTAAAAACAGATCTTCCCCCTTTTGAGTTTAAAACCTTTGGCTTTTGATTAAATCAAATCTGGGAAAAAAATTGATTGCTGTCCCCTTTAGAAAGTTGCCAAAACTGATTGCTTCATTTCTGGAAATAAAAATAAAATCTCGCCCAATATTTGCTATGAATTTTCCCACTGATTTGTTCTGTCTTTGAATTCCTGAAATAATTTATAGACAATCTGGAAATGTTAAATAGGCTTCCTTATTAAAAAAAATTGCCAAACATCCTTGATTCATTCTGCTTGCTTGAATTGGTTTTCATTAGAAATTCCTCATTTAATCACTTGCCAAGTATGCTATGATATTTCTGATTTTCTAGAAAGAAACAGTGGACCAATTTTGCCTAAAACAAAACTTGAACATGCTGAATATATTTACAATTTTATAGCGCTCTGGTCATGTTCCTTTATGCTCATGCATGATTCCCTCTGATTGATTGATTTCAGGATTCCTATGAGAAGTAGAATAATTTCTTTCCTGCATGGCCTTTACTCGAAAACTTGTCACACTGATTTGCTGACTTATGTGCATGTTTTGTATCATACATGAAATCTCTGGTCCATGTTTGACATTTGAAAATGCATCCATTCATGAACACCTGTTTCGATCATGCAATTTTTGTAATGCTAATCTGACAATGAGTTTGCTGCATGCTTTTGCTGTTTAAACATGAATTTGTATCTTGCTGCATAGACTTGAAAATGTCTTGCCCATTTGCTTGACCACTTACATTGATCTGCCACCATGTTGAGGCATGAACAATATGTTGATTATTTGCAGTACTTGAATTTCATGTGATATTAACTGCTCATATAAATGAACTGATCTGAGCTCCATATATTGTTATTGTTTACTGCTGTACATTTTGTTCTGGCCATCCACACTGACTTGAACAACACTGATTTTCTTTGTGCTTTCATGTTTCATTGAAACCAATATTTGAAAGAATTTAAGCCGTATCATTATTAATTGACCTTGTGTATGCTTGCACAATCATTTGCTATATGACCCTGCCTTATTCTTGTATATGCTGTAGCCTTGTTAGTACCTTCTGCTTGTCCCTTTTCAATCAGCATTGCTTTGTATTTTTGAACTTGAAGATTTGTGTTGCTTTGTTTTGATCACCTTGCTCTTGCCTGAATGTTATGTAGTCTTGAGATTTGAGCATGTATCATGCACTCACTGTTTTGACAATTTTGTATTCATGCAACACTAGTTTGCATATGACTTATGCACACTGTCATGCTTCATGTTGACTTCAACACATGACCACCATGTTCCACTGCTGCTCTTCTTTGATCTGATTGAACTTAACCATGCAAAACACTTGAACTTTGTTGTGACCATGATGTATCATGCATGGTTGTGATACTTGCTTTGCTCCTTGGTCATTCATGTTTGTATGTTTATCTTGTAACTTGCTCGGCCCCATGCTATGTGTGCCACTCATTCTTGTATATGTTTTGACCTTGTTTTGATTTTGTTTTGGCTATTTTTTCATTGATGTTTTTAGGTTGTCTCGACCACATTGATTATTGTTGCACTGAGTCGAGATGGTCCACGTGTGTACATGCAGCCATCACATGAGTTTTCCAGTCCCTGTACTATACATATACAAACTGACTAGACACAGATAAATCAGACCAAGTCATGAAAAATGATGAGAAACACACCAGAAATCTAAGGCAAATAAATGTTTTTAAAAAAAAAATTATATTTGCATATATTCAGTATTATTTCTCTTGCAGTGTACTGTGTGTTTGTTTCATGTGACAGGTAAGCAGATGGTGACTGGACTGACTATGCTGTGAAGACAGAAGCTGAAAGAAAAAAGACAGAAAATGAGTGTATGTACTAGAGAGAGTCTGAATGAAGATGTACAGTTAATGTAGAATGTTGTAGTGTATATGAAAAAGGATATAAAATGAAATGTGTATCAGTGATGTATTCAGATAGTGGAGTTAAAAAAACTGTACTGTTTGATATTGAAATATAATATTAATATTTAAATAAAATACTGTTTGAATTTCTAATCCTTGTGCAATAGTATTCCATTAAATATTAATATTATACTTCTGTCTGAGATGTATATACATTGAACAGTACAGTGGCAAACACATTTAAAATAATATTTATTTGGTTGTTATCATCAAACAAAAATCATATAATTGTGTATACAACTACGTCATATACAACAATCTCCTCCTTTTGATGATAACAAACAAATACAAGATTTTGAGCACAATAAATGTGTTTGACAGTGAATATTGAACTCCCCCTATTTATTAGCTCCCCCTACAACATAAAACTCCCCTTATTACTGTGCATGAGTGAAATAAATGAATCTAATGAATTTTCAAAATTAAAATATTTATAAAATATTCACTCATAAATCAAAATCCCAACCCATTCTCCCCTTTTTGTTATCATCAAAAGGATACAAAATTTAAAATGGTGATGAAAAATGATTAACAAATACAATATCAGCTTAAGAGAAAGAACGGTCATCATAATTCTCAATCAGTCAAACAAAAATCATAATATTCTGAGAACAGGTGGCATATTTCACATTTTAGAGAACGAAGGATTTACGATGAATTTCATACATAATGGAGAGAGTTTTAAAAACAGATCATTTCCAATTATTTAATAAAAAAATTATAAAAATAAAGCACAAAAAAATAGTGATGGATTTGGACTATAATTAATAATTCAATTTAAGTGACAAAATCGAATAGTCTTAAATCCCAATATCTATCAATCAACAAATCATAATACGTCATAAGATTTCAACACATTTCACAGATTAGAAAGATGGATTGATATGCTGGTTTTTTAAACACCAAGAAGAATTTCATATTAATTTTAATTTATAGCACATTATTTCCTTTTTATTTTATTTAAGAGCAAACTGACCATTCATAATAAGAGCTTGGATTTTTAAATGAGGTCAGTCGCAGCTTAAATTATAAGTTGTCTCATAACCATGCATAACCAGAGCTTGGATTTTTAAATGAGGTTAGAGACACACTTATGTATTAATTATATATTTTATCATTATCAGCTTTAAATAGAAAAACTCCTCGGTATATACAATCAATATGAATGATAAAAATGTGGTAGGAACAGAAATGGACTGTGAAATAAATTTCTAAATTAATCATATTATGAAATATGACCAACTGTACTGGGATCATTAAAAATTCTCAATTTCACAAATTCTGAATAATAACACAGTTACATTTCCATCACATATATTTCCACTGTTTATTCAAAAAGAATTTAAAAAAATATTAACTCTCCATATTTATATAAAATCATAATGGAATGTAGAAGGATGATAGATAATGAAGATGGTTGTGAAATAATTGCCAGTTCAAAGATATTATAATAAATATTCAACCATCATGAAAATTTAGATTAATCTCCTCTTGTTGTGAAATATACTGCAGTAACAATTCATCACAATTTCAAAATCTGATAATAATTTTGATGAATTATAATTACACCACAATTTGGATATTGATCTCAATTTCTAAATGAATAAAAAATAAATAATTTTAAAATTGATAATCAATTACAAGAGGAATTTAGAGGGATATATACAAAAAAAATAAAAAAAATATTCGGCACTTCTAAACTGATACCACTTGATGTCTCTATACATGAGGATTTTAAAAATGATATTGGAGACGAACAAAGATATCTCAGACAACAGAATCTTAATTACAAAGCCTAAGCAGACACGGTTAACAAATCAAGCAAACTAATTTCATCAATCAGAGCATGGTATAAACAAGCAGTCACAAAAAATTATTTTCAAGAACAATATCTGTGTAGCACAAAAATCAGATTCAACTCACACTTGTCAAGATGACGGTCACATAAGATGACTCATGATCTAATAAATATACCGTTTATTTGAAATCATTTAAGAAATATGAAACTCTCAAGGTTCAGTGAATCAGTCACACTAGAATGTAAATATCAGATTCAAGATATGTGTGTGATTCAACAAATCAGTAACTTCAAATGATTTTAAACAAACATATATTCAAATCAAATAATCATGAAAACAAAGAGATTTAAGACCGGATTTTCAAAGAATTTTTCACAAGAATTTCTGACAAGCACAAAGAATTTTTCAAAATATTTACATCAAGTTTTAGTAATAATTCATGGTCCAAAAAAAATGGTTTATTCAAAATCACTTGAACAAATGTAAATCTTGAGATACAAAGAATCAATCACACAGGATTACAATTTTAGATCTGAGAGGTGTGAGAGATTCAAAATATCTGAAATTTTCAAGTGATCTCAAACAAACAAAAAAACAACCATAATGATCATTAATAAAGATGAATTTCAAGATGTATCCCTGATTCAAGATAAAAAAAATCAACATATCCAAGCCAATTTGAAAAATAATGAAATTATCACAACTGATAGATATTGATGTGCTGTAATGAGTATAATATTTCAAGCTTTTCTAAACTGAATTAGAGGAAACACAAAACAGCAGATATATGTGAGATTTCATTAAATATTCAGATCTTCAAAATTTTAGAATTTATACTAACAGTGTTCAAGATATGATATGAATGCTTCAGCACTGTTAGAAATTCAGGGATAAGAAAATAAACTACAAAACAATTGCAGAAATATTTACAAATTTGAATTCAAGATATGGAAATAATTAAAACATCAGAGTTCTATTCAAATAAAGTGAATTTCCAGACAATATGAATTCTACAATTGGAAGTTTAATAAAGTACAAAAGAAAGACAAAAATATATGGTAGTGACAAAACAAAACAGAAGAGATAAAGAAAATAAACAGAAAGGGTAGAACGAGGAATAAACATAGAAAAATAAAAACAAAGAATATTTACAAAGATGAGTTGAGAGATCATACCAGAAACCAATGTAAATCAGAATCTCTAACTCAACAGACTTGGCTAAGGAACTCTAAATAAATAGAAGATGTGGAATAGCATGAATTCAAATTTTCTTTTCCAAAGCAGTTACCCAGCCATCACTGGTACCTAGCAGTTGAGAGGGTTAAGTGGTCTAACAAAGATTGTTTTACCACTCATAGCTGTGTAACGAACTTTCGGTACCCAAACCTGTCTATATAACAAACCACCTGAATTTATCTTTGTGTCCTTGGGAACCCAAATCTGTTTGGATTTAACAAAGCCCGTATTATTTTCTTTGGAGATCCAAGATTGTTTAAATGGTTTGTTATAAAATATATACTCATTTCGTTCGTGATTTAAAAACCCTTTAAAATTATTAGAGTTAAAATTTCCAAAGTTATTCTTTTCAAAGGAGTTTGAAGGATTTTTAAAACCACTTGAATTTCGTTTTTCAAAACTATTTATTCTCCCTAAACCAGGACCACGTTTATTTCCAACAGAAAATTGGTTTTTCAACAACATATCCAAAGATTTTTCACCATTTGAAAATTTAGACAAAATTGTTTCAAGTTGTTGAATTTTAGTTTTAAGATCACTGTTTTCTTTAACTAAATCTGAACAATGATTTTTAGTGATCTTACATCTTTCAAACTCAGATTTCAAAACCAAATTTTCATCATTAAGCAATTTAATTTTGGTTTGGGACTCAGCCATTTAAAAATCAAAATATTTTTGACTTTCAGATTCAAGTTTCTTCAAAATTTCAATTTCGATTTCAAGCTCTTTTAAATCAGATCTGTTTTCAACAAACTATCATTTTCAGCAATTTCATGTTTGGAATTTTTGATGGCCTTAAAATTATTAAATTCTTTTTGCAAAGAATTGTTTGAATCTTTTAGCTGAACCTCGTTATCTTTTAAAATCAGAATTTCCTCTTTAAGCCTTTGAATATTTGTATTGAGATGAACGAGGTCAGTTTTTAATTTCAAACAACTTTCACAGTCTGAATTTTCTAATTTCATGACATTTGTAAATTCGGATTCCAAACAGTTGATTTTGCTATTTAACTCATGATTTTTTTATTTTAAAGATTTTTTTATGATGGAGTTTATCAACGATTTTTGTTAAATCAGTACACATATAAACCAACTCTTTATATGAGAAGCTTTCAGTCTCATTGTCTGTTGAGTCTCCATCGTCTGATCTACTTGAATTTTCATTTGTTTCTTCTCCTAAGCATATATCTGAATCTGTGTTGACCATTTTGGGTTTTGAGCTGCTGTTGTCAATCTTTCCATACTTCATATCGAGAAAATTCCATATTTCCTGCGCAGTCAAGCAATGAGAAATGAGGTTATATTGAACATCATCAATATAAGAATACAAAGTGTGAATAGCACGAGAATTAAATCCAATATCATTCCTATTGAACATATCATAACCATTAATAACAGTATCCCAACATTTAATATCAACAGATTTTAAATATAATTCCATTTCTAATTTCCAATTTAAAAAATTTATACCATTGAAAATAAATGGAATACGACTGGACTGATTCTCAGAAGACTGACAACTAGGATCCATGATTCTAGGGTTAAAGAAAACCAAGCTCTGTACCACTTGTTGGATCAAGATTAACGCTGGAGAGAGGGGGGTGAATAGGGTTTATCACAGTTTTTAGCTGAATTAGAAAATCTAACGGGATATATAATAATAAATAGATCACAGAATATAGCAGAAACAGAAATGCAAAAAGTAAATGACACAAGATATACCTAGCTTCGGCAAAACCCGGCCTACTGCTGCATTCCTAAGATTTCTACTAGGTGATAGAACAGATCCCGCATACAAGACCATGTACACTCGCAAACTCTGCTACTATTCTAACCCTATGCTCAAAACCCTAGACTGACCGATATCCACTCGATCAGATTCCCCTGTTTACGACCCCGTAACCAGTAACCCAGATTTTACAGACTCTGTCAACTGTCAGTCAACACCCTAACTGATTCCCCTAGTTTTTACAGACACTAGAAAAATAGTTCAGACGGTTTTTACAACTCAAATTCAAATACACAAATTAAATAAAAACAAAGGAAAATTTAAATTGAAAAACCCTAGGAATTAAAGTAAGGGGTCATCCCCTTTCACATAGACTTGGTTTAGTCAAATGAAAAATAGGTCGGCCACTTCAATTTACTTCTGCCCTATCTCTTCCTTCTGAGGTGATAAAAAAATGGTGGCGGCTATCTAAAAATTGAACTGGAGTTTCTCTGATGCTCCAAGTCCAATCGTGATTGTGAAATTGTGCTCTCGAATTTCTCTGTAGACTCGACTGTGTTGATGCTCCTCTTCGTCGATTGATTTGGATTTGTTGTTTGATCGAAACCAAGATGTGAGTTTTTTGAATTAAACCTTTGCTTGAAATTTGTTGTTATGTGTATTTGATGCCTGCATGTGATGTAAATGGGTGCAACATATAGGGTTTCAAACCCTAGACTGGCTCTGATTTCATCATTTGTGATTTGATCTGATTTTGCCCCTGATTCGTGCGGTTTCCACTTTTAAAATGGTTTGATTGAATTTGAATTTTGCGTGGCCCTTTAAAAACAGATCTTCCCCTTTTTGAGTTTAAAACCTTTGGCTTTTGATTAAATGAAATCTGAAAAAAAAAACGATTGCTGTCCCCTTTAGAAAGCTGCCAAAACTGATTGCTTCATTTTTGGAAATAAAAATAAAATCTTGCCCAATATTTGCTATGAATTTTCCCACTAATTTGTTCGGTCTTTGAATTCCTGAAATCATTTATAGACAATCTGGAAATGTTAAATAGGCTGCCTTATTAAAAAAAATTGCCAAACATCCTTGATTCATTCTGCTTGCTTGAATTGGTTTTCATTAGAAATTCCTCATTTAATCACTTGCCAAGTATGTTATGATATTTCTGATTTTCTAGAAAGAAACAGTGGACCAATTTTGCCTAAAATAAAACTTTAACATGCTGAATATATTGACAATTTTATAGCGCTCTGGTCATGTTCCCTTATGCTCATGCATGATTCCCTCTGATTGATTTCTGGAATCCTATGAGAAGCAGAATAATTTCTTTCCTGCATGGCCTTTACTCGTAAACTTGTCACACTGATTTGCTGACTTATGTGCATGTTTTGTATCATACATGAAATCTCTGGTCCATATTTGACATTTGAAAATGCATCCATTCATGAACACCTGTTTCGATCATGCAATTCTTGTAATGCTAATCTGACAATGAGTTTGCTGCATGCTTTTGCTGTTTAAACATGAATTTGTATGTTGCTTCATAGACTTGAAAATGTCTTGCCCATTTGCTTGACCACTTACATTGATCTGCCACCATGTTGAGGCATGAACAATATGCTGATTATTTGCGGTACTTGAATTTCATGTGATATTAACTGCTCATGTAAATGAACTGAACAGAGCTCCATATGTTGTTATTGTTTACTGCTGTACATTTTGTTCTGGCCATCCACACTGACTTGAACAACACTGATTTGCTTTGTGCTTTCATGTTTCATTGAAACCAATCTTTGAAAGAATTTAAGCCGTATCATTATGAATTGACCTTGTGTATGCTTGCACAATCATTTGCTATATGACCCTGCCTTATTCTTGTATATGCTGTATATGACCCTGCCTTTTCAATCAGCATTGCTTTGTATTTTTGAACTTGAAGATTTGTGTTTCTTTGTTTTGACCATGTTTTGATTTTGTTTTGGCTATTTTTTCATTGATGTTTTTAGGTTGTCTCGACCACATTGATTATTGTTGCACTGAGTCGAGATGGTCCACGTGTGTACATGCAGCCATCACATGAGTTTTCCAGTCCCTGTACTATACATATACAAACTGACTAGACACAGATAAATCAGACCAAGTCATGAAAATGATGAGAAACACACCAGAAATCTAAGGCAAATAAATGTTTTTTAAAAAAAAAATTTATATTTGCATATATTCAGTATTATTTCTCTTGCAGTGTACTGTGTGTTTGTTTCATGTGACAGGTAAGCAGATGGTGACTGGACTGACTATGCTGTGAAGACAGAAGCTGAAAGAACAAAGACAGAAAATGAGTGTATGTACTAGAGAGTGTCTGAATGAAGATGTACAATTAATGTAGAATGTTGTAGTGTATATGAAAAAGGATATAAAATGAAATGTGTATCAGTGATGTATTCAAATTGTGGAGTTAAAAAAATTGTACTGTTTGATATTGAAATATAATATTAATATTTAATTAAAATATTATTTGAATTTCTAATCCTTGTGCAATAGTATTCCATTAACTATTAATATTATACTTCTATTTGAGATGTATATACATTGAACAGTATAGTGGCAAACACATTTAAAATAATATTTATTTGGTTGTTATCATCAAACAAAATCATATAATTGTGTATACAAATACATCATATACAACAGATTGATCCGTCACGGATCTGCTTGCTCTGATACCAAATGTCATGCAAAATGGAAGAATCAGGCACCGTATAACTACAAACCGATACCATATATTAAAAGCACTTGGATTTGTTTTTCTTAATACCATGAATAGTATTAGTAAATGTAAAAGTGGGTGCTTTTAGTTTCACGTGGTGGTGCAGTGCTAATAGCACACAGTTTTACACTTCCTAATATAAACCACTCATGGTAGCAGGAAGAAGAAACTAGGTTGCTTTTAGCAATACACGGTATTAAAAGCAAAGTTCCTTTTAAAGGACGACACACGAAATAGCGAGAAGCAACGAGAAGAAACTGTCCACTCCTAGAAACAAGCTGATTGCCTTGGCTTGGAAAAACAAACACGAAATTCAAACTTAAACTTGACCAATAGAAACACACTAATATTCATAATAAACTCCTAATATATTATTAACTTGAAATTACTCAATAATTGTTACTTGGACTATAAGCAGTAATAAACAAAATTCTCACGAAACAGACTACTTTATGTTAGGTGTAAGACTGAAAATGCATTTGATATACTAGACCTATTATTAAAAAGGTTACATTAATACTTACTCCGTGATTTAATATGTATTTATCTTATTTTCGTGGCGCTTCACATATCTTACTTCCTAATGGAGATGATGCAACGTGGGGAAGGAAAACCAACTTCTTTGGACTTAAAAGACTAAATATCACTTAATTGACTAAACATCAGAATTGTAATTTAAAAGGTTGTTGCATGCCAAAGAAAAAGTGTTCAAATGATTTTTCTCCAAACTGCTGTATTGTCGTGCTATGTTCCCCAATGGTTTAATAATAGCTAATTTCCAGCTTCTAACTAACCATAAATTCGAAACAAAATATATTCTATTCTTGAACTCGATTTAACTCGTTCACTACGCCATAAATGACCTAATACAACGAATTTGTAAGGTGTTGCCAGCCAAAATGTGATGATAGCTATTCCATTTTGCTCCTACTGCAACGTTCTATTTTTATGTTACCTTAGCCATAAAAATATGTTGCTATAGATAAACAAGTGTAACACAATGCAACATTTTATACAGTGTTGCTATAGTAGCCTTTCCATATCCTACGTGGCGATCTGCATCAACACGATCCAACGGTCCATGTTACTGATCCACTTCATTCTGATTTTCCTTCATCTCCCCAGCTTCTTTTCCCCAAAATTTCATTTTCCCACTAGAAAATAACTCATGCTATTTCCATTTGAGAGAAAAAACAGTCAGCATCCACTTTATTGGCCGATCGAAAACTAAGGTTTTGCCCTCTTCAACAAATCGCGACTTCAGCTTCTTTAATTCGAGATGATCCTATGATTGCTTTGAATTACAACTGCTCGTCTTGTCATCGATTTCTTGAATGCTACTGGTGCTCCGATAATCTTCGATCCTGGTCTTGTTGAGTTGAAATCGATCTCTGTAATTAGTATGTGATTTTGCCATCTTTTTACTTTTGATTATTGTTTTGTTGTTCGATATCAATCCTACCTTTGCCTGTAATGAATTCGTAAAAATTTATAAGGCTTCGAATCCTTAAATAATCTCCGATTTCAAACATCAGATTTGGGTGTGATTTGTAGCTCCGATTTTGTCGAGTTTGAAATATTCAAACTTTCTGGAATTTAATTTCGTGATGAATGACTTGATTGAAATTAGGTTTTCTGTAACTGAATTTTTGGAATTAGATTTGTAGCTCTGATTTGGTTGTGAATTGGTCCCTTCAGTTGCGATGTTGTAACCAGATATGTGATTTACTAATATATGTTGTAACCTGATATGTTGGTCTTCAGTTGCTAGAAGATGGTTGTCAAAGGCAATTCCTCGAAGAAATTTTAGAGAAGTGAGAGGATTATTATGCCAAATTTGCGTTCTTGCACTGTGGAGCTGTGCTGACCGAGATAGACTGAGATTCTTCATGTTAAATGGCCTCGACTAAAACTAGCCATGAATCAGTGAAAGGTGATTGTATTTTTGTTAGTGCTTATATGGTTATTAGATTATTTGTCATTCACTTGTTCTGTTGTAATCCATACATCATGTTGTTTTTAGGAGACCAGAACCCATCTCAGTATGTTATGCAGTCTAACAAAATTATAGTACTGTGACATAATACAATTTATATTGCAGTCCAATGATCATATGATCTCAACACTTGTTTATCTTCGTGTTCTATTCTAATGGAGAGGTTTGATATATGTACAACATAGTTTGCCTAAATTTAATCTCAAGTTGTACTGTTTCATGTAGTAGTTGTGAACAACAAGCTTGTTACAGAAGTGGAAGTTTGAAACAAAAAAAATATTGTTTCAAAGAAGGTTTGGTCCTCCAAAATCGGATGAATCGGGCGGTGCCCACTTGTACTATTTCAGGTCGATCACCACCGGGACTGTGGGGCCCTGGACCCCCACTAGCGCTGCGCCCGGACCCGTTGATGGCTCGCCTTCGGCTCGGCATATATTTGTTAGTGTTAGTATCTGTATAAATTGGAACTGATATGTAATGAGTGAATTGAGTGATGTAGTGAGGAATATCTGTATATGTTATTGATTATGTTATTAACAGTGAATTTTAAATGGTGGAGTTAGAAATGTGTACTATCTCAAATGTTGAAATAAAATATTTATTTGAACAAAAATACCGTTTGAATATTTAATTCTATGTAGTATTTAATTCTCATTTTTGTTATTTTTTTTTAATTAATATATATATCTATAGCAACAACATTTTTGGAATGTTGCTACAGGCACCTAAGGATGTTGCTATAAACCAAAATAAGGGTCTATCGTAACAATATTCGTTATGTTGCCGAAGATAGTTAAAATGTTGCCTTTGAGGTCTGCAGCAACGGTGAAATTTGCATCACCCGAAAAATGTTGCCAAAGACCTATACCAACATTTTTTGGGCCTGTGCCAACATTTTTTTCTGTTGCATTAGGTCGTTTATGGTGTAGTGGTTCCAATTGTATCGCACGCAAAAATCAATTTGTGATGCTACATAATACTATTGTAGCATAACTGTTCACACAATATGCCTAACAACAATGATTACTTTGCAATATAAGAGGAAATTAATATTACAGGTGCTCGTGCATCCTTCATTTTAAGCCAATGATCTACACACCTGTTAGACTTGATTTGGTTCTTGCTATTTTAGTTGAATTGATATACGAGAAGTTGAATATTGGAAAACTTTTGGTCTGTTTGTTGCCCCAACCATACACATTTTTTCATGTACGAGTACATTAATTTGGTCCATTTAAAGATCGGAGAATTATCAAATACTCGCCAGTTATTTCCTTAGAGGCTTGTTAACTATGATTTTTGTTTTTATGCATATATTGGTTGGTTCATGAAGATTCTTCATGTGCTTTATTAGCGGAACTTGAAGTTAAAAGTTCTAGAAATCCTAATTCTAATTGTTCAGATCTACAACTTATTGGGATTGCACCTTGAGTTGGCTATGGGTATAATTAGTTTGTTAGTGATTCACCTTAGATTATTATTTGATATTTTTCAAGGCCTATCTTTTCAGCAATGTTTTATTTCAATTTTCAACACAATTTTTAGAATTTTTTATCCATTTGATAGACGTGATGGATGGTATATAATCAAATGTAGAATAATTTTTGTTGACAGAAATCGACTTATCTCATCCAAAACAAGGTTCTGTGAAATAGTAAAAATCAGAATTGTTTCTTGGTAGTGGAAAAGGTTGGCACCCATGTTTATTTTATGGTGCTACTATTCACACGCCGATTTATAATTCTAGCCACCAAACTAAAGGCACCCAAAATATTTCAAATTTTCTCTACTGGCCATAGTCTAAATTAATAACCTAGAAATGGAAAGACCGCCAGCACCTTCGTCAACACGAACGCTTCCTTCTTCACTTACATCATGCATTTTTGTTTTTTGAGTCATTTGATCGAACAACTTGCATAATATTATCATAACCATCAAGTTTATCGTCCAATTTATCATCATTTAAATACTCCATCAATCAAATAACAAAATAAAAGTTAATGTATCAATTTGTAAAAGAAGATACATAAGTTATACGGATAAAAACCCTACAAGTCAAAACTTACATTGTCATTCTCTATTACAACGTCGTTAAATTTAATGTCTTCCAAGCTTGAAATTTCCAACAGAGCGGAAAAATATCCTAAAACGCAATGGAAAACCCTAACCGGTAAAAAAAAACTAACAACATGTTCTATAACATAATAGAAAATGGTAAAAATGAAGCAATTCTAACCTCTTTTTTATCTTCATCTTCCATCTTTATTAGCACAAAAGAATATATGTTTTTGTTAGGGTTTAAGGTTTGAAATTATAGAGAAGTACGTGTTTTTCTTAGAAGAAGTACGGTGGTAAATAACTGAGTGAAAGAATAATATATGGTGGCCAGAAGAATATAAAATATAATCATTTGTATTAAATTTATAAAGGTGACTGAAAGTCTGAACTGGGGTATAAATAGTAGCACCCTTATTTTATTTCATGGCATTTCATTGTGGCTCAATTACTGTTACCATGTACTGCGTGGGGAAGACATATATCCTGCCTCATGAAGCTGCTAAAGAGGATTGCTACTTGTGAGAAACATAAATCTAATCAAATAAAGTTACATTAATTGAAGATAATAGTTAAATTTTAATAACCATTTACTTTACTAAGGTATAGTAAAACGAAAAGTACCTTTAACATGAGTGTGAAAGGATGAGTGCAAAACTACGATGCACAATTTATATTTTTCTTAACAATGATCTCCATTTCAATATTTAAACCATAGAAACTAGGATTTCTTTTAAAAAAATCTCAAAATTTTAATTTGAAAATTCAAGAATTTGATTTACAAAATTTCAAATTTGGGAAATTAAAATTTGTAAAATATTAAAGTTCTTGCTTTGAGAAATTCGGAAGGTTAAATGTTAAAGATTCAAAATTTGTGTTTTGGTTTTTGAATTTTAGTGTTAGAACATGAATTTAAAATTTCAGCTCTATTACTTGAAAATTCAAAATTTTAAGTTTAAAATTTTGAATTTTTGGTTTCTAAATTTTAGAATTCACATGTTTTGGTTTGAAAAAAATGGATTTAATATTATATATGTATGTGTGTGTGTCTGTGTGTTGTTTAATTATATTGATCTGTTTCTATTGTCGAACAACTTTTGATACTCGAAAAACAAAAAAATATCGTCTTCAGTAAAGTTAGAAACGACTTTCAAAGTTGTTAAATTTGTCTGTCCTTGTAGGCTTTTTCTTTTATACTTTCAAGAAACAAGAAAAGCAACTTATTTTAGCCTATCCAAAAGGTCATCTTAGATTATTGACATATAACACACAAATGTACACATATATGCATGCACGATGTGTTAAGATCCAAAGGACGCGATGGGAAGGAAAATTTTATAGTGTGTATTTGGCTTTGGTGATGGTTGGTGTTCCCTTTGTTAGTATAACTAAATAATAGAAATTTAACCATGATTTTGAGAATCAATACCGAGGAATTGTTTAAAAAGTTTCAAGTAAGAATATTTGATGTGCACGTAAATGCACACATTTTTACTACCATATTTAATCTTGTTTTAGTTAAATAAATGAACAAATAGGGTATTTTAACATGTTTAAAATAAAAATTCAAATTATTTTTCAAATCGTCACATATTCATCTTCATCCAAGGAAAAAATGTTCATCTTTATGCATATATTAAATTGATAAATTTTAATTGGAAATTTCTATATTATTTTGTAGGAATTTGGCTTTAAATACAAGTTGTTTAATGAAGGATATGCATGCACAAAGAGGGGATAAACAAATGAAGATGAAATTAACTCACATACAAGTTAGTGGAGGACTCCACCTACCTTAATGTACAAATTAGAGCTATCCACATGCAAATGGCCATTAAATCTTCATACACACTTAACGGAGGATTACTTTAGGCTAATGACAAAATAGAAGCTTTATAAAGATGGTAATTTGGATAGTTTCAAAAAATATGGATTAGGGTTAGAATTTTAAAACATGTATAAATACCAGCATATGTTCATGTAAATGGAACTCTCTTTTAGTTAGTTGAGTTGTAGGATCAAAAATGAAGCTCTTTCTTTCATGGCTTCTTAGCCATTTCCTCTCATGTAACTTTCCCTTTTTATGCAATGTTAAATAGTGCTCTCTTTTATTTACATGTTATTTTCCTTCTATATTAGTAGCTTAGATTTATTATTGTAAGTAGTTTAGATCTCTTTTTATTTCTTTACCTTGCATTTTCCTTTTGTTTTTGTGTTATGTTATAATCCACAGTTGTTGAAATGATAACAAACATGAGTAGCTAAACCCTTCAATTTAAGGGTAATGAAGTTTTCTAAGTCATGTAGCTTTAACATAATTTGTTTATGCACACTCTTATTTTGTGCTTCATGTCATGTTGATGTTATTGGTTTATTGTATTCGTTATTGAGTTTGATAACCTATGTTTTTACACAAATTGGCTATTCTTAGTCATATGCTCACTAATTACCTCTTCATCTACATATGATGATGTGATTAAGTGAAGGTTGAAATCAATATTTGATGGTCTATATCTATAATTAATAGTTAACAGGCCATGCTTGAAATACATTTCACTTTCAATTTATTGTCATTTTTCATGAGAACTAGTCAAGCGATTTAATGGGTATGATATAGTTTGATGGTATATTTTGTACTAATTAATAGCAAAAACAAGCTATGCTTATGATAATCATATCGACTAAATTCACAAATGACCAAAGAAGAGATCGTGATTTCATATTATGTTGATTCATGTGATCTAGAGAGTGGATTTATTCCTAAGTTGTCATTCAATCTCATAGTTTTCATTTAACTTTTGTAGCAGTTAGTTTGTGAGATTTTACAATTTTTAGGTAGTTAAAATTTCACTTGACTTTTGTTTAATTTTACTGAATATAATTAAAATGAATTCTTTCCTTGAGGATCGACCCGTATTCTACACGTACTACAATTGTTCGCCATGCGCTTGCGGTTTATTTCTATATTCGTGCGACAGAATTTCTAATTACACAGGAAAATCTGTAGCGTCGAAAAAGTTTTTGGCATCGTTGCGGAAGAAGGATTTTAATTTTAGTTTTATTCTTTGAATTAATTTTCTTATTTGTTGTTCTTTTTTTAGTGATCTTGTTTATAGATTTTGTGTTTGTTCACTTGTTTTTGTGTTTGTTTCACTTTAGTGTTTTTTGTTTTCATTTGTCTTCCTTAAAAAAATCGCATTGTGTGTTTTAGTTTGTTCATTTGGGTTTAGTTTAGTTTATGTATGTTTGGTTCTTTTCATTTTGTTTTGTTCCAAAAAAAGTGTTGTTGCATTTTGTTGTTTTTCACTTGTGTTAATTTTCAACTGTGTTCGTTTTGTCTTTGTTTTTAGTTCTTCTCAAAAAAAAAATGTGTTTGTTTTGTTTCATTTTGTTCACATTTTGTTTATGTGTATTTGTTTATTTTCCTTTAGTGTCAGTTCTCAATTATTAAAAAAAAAAAACTTGATTTTGTTGTTTGGTAATTTCTTTTAGTGTGTTGTTTTTGTTTGTGCATTTGTTGTTTTATCCACTTACGTCCCTTGTTAATATTGTTTATCTTTGTCCATTTTGTAATTCTTAAAAAAAAATCTGTTTGATTTGTGTTATGCATCTTGTTTTGTTCCTCTGTTCCATTTGTGTCACTGTCTTTGTTTTGCATTTTTCTTCTTTCCTCTAAAAGAAGAGCATGCACTGTTTTAGCTCTGTTTTCATTGAATAACAGTGCTGTTTTGTTCTCAACACATTTGTTTTCACACAATTTCAGTGCATTTTCTATGCAAATGTTTTCACACTTCTGATTGCATTGTAAACACTTTCATTTGCACAATCTGGTTACAATTTTCATTTGCATTACATAAAAAATGCATTCTTGCACATTTTCAATTTTGCATTGATTCCAAAGTCTGTTACAATACAATTTATACATACTTTTGTTTTCTCCCCTAAAATCCCTACTAACAGCTAAGACTTCCTCCCATTGGAACTTGCAAATTGGCTACAAACTTCTCCATTCACATCCCATACTGAATATCCCAAAACATCTACACAAAGCTGACCTCACCAAACAAGGCCTCCCAATCGCTACTTTTTCACATTTCACATCACCAAATCACCCTCAGGTCAGTTTCATCCCCTACCTTCTCCTGCTACACAGATCGAATCCTCCTTGTTACTTCTTAACCATGGTTGAAACCCATCAACAACAACCAACTCCAAACCTGTCATACCTAAAAACACCCACTTACTCCATACAACAGGTTTACACCATCCAAAACCTAACCCTTCTTCATCAATTCACAAACACAATACCCAATTTCAACTACATGATTCATACCCCAAACTTCAACAGAGTTTTCACACTTATACATCATATCATCACTACAGTTTCATCCCAAAACCAACTCCAACCATCTTCCTCCTCCTCCAAATACATAGTCTTCCTCTAAGCACATACACAAATCAGACTCCTTTTCTGAACATACAAACTCTGTAACCTCCTTCATCGTCGTCTCTCCACTACTCAGCTACTCATTCAAAACAAACACTACTATCACCTCATTCCTACATTCAACTTTTCATTACAACCCATAAAAATTGTAACACCCATATTTTAATACATAGTAATTATATTGGAAGGATAATAAAATGAGTATTAATTAATTATATATTCAGAATTAGGTAAAACAGACTTTACCGTTGCGTTTGTTACAAAATTTTGATTCAGATAGACTCTTAGCTTTCGTAAATTAGATTAAATATGAAGAAGTTATGGGCTTAAGAGCATTGAACGAAAATATATACATGACATATATTAGAAAGAAATAAACAGCGTATAAATCCACGGTCACTGGACGACCCAGCCAGACCGGGTCGACCCATGTCTAAGGCAGGTCGACCCTAGGATCGATACAGGTAAAGGTGGGTCGACCCACCTGCATGCAGGCAGAATTCCTACTTCTGCATCTGGACTACTTTCTCCACTATATTTATTTGCTAACTCAACTTGAGGTGTAAGGTTGGATTTATAAACCTAAAATCTAATTGTTTAGGATTATTCTAGCTAATCTATAAATAGGCTAGCAGCCTCATTGTTTTCCTACACACAAACATTCTTCATTCTTCTTCCTCCAAACTATTTCTAAATAAAAATAAGAAGATACTGAGGTGCTGCCTAAACATAGATTAAAGAGGACAATTCTAGTTTTCCTACAACAACAATACAAAGAGACCTTTTTTTGGATTTCAATCAAACCACTATGAGTTCTAGTTATTTTCAAATTTGATAATTAAACAGTGTTCTGACAGTAAATAAATCTGAATCGGAGGTTATACAGTGTTTATTAGTTTATATGTTATTGTTTTGATGTTATTTATCCATTTAGCTTTCAATTGTTTTACTGTTACATGTATATCCCTATTATCCCTATTTCTGTCTTAGTTTTATTTACAGTCTTATGCCTATTTTTCAGTTTATGTATTTCTGAGTTGAATCTATATTTTCTCCTTTTCCTCTTTATTTTGCGCTATACCTAGGCCATCAAATGCCTAGGTTATTCACGTTAGAATTGCTTAAATTGGGTTAAACTGGAATAACTTGAAATGACAGTAAAAAGGAGAATCATGGAATCCAATGACTGTATAATTGGGATAATGTGCTGTAATAACCCGAAAATCCGAGCCAATTTAAAATTTTTATTTTGGCAATTTTAGCGAATTTTGAGTATTTAAAATGAATTATTTTAAATAATAACGACGAGAAATTTATTTTGAATAGAATTAGAACGTACATATTTATATAGATCGTCGTCAGAATATAAATATTTATTTTTAATTATAAAAGGAATTGAAAATGGCGTGGTAGTTTGAAATTTCGATTTCAAAGTTCAAATGAATGTACAGGATTCAAAATAAACCGGATTTTAGCGAAACCGAAAATATTAGAATCTATTTGAAAATATCTTTCCAACAAATCCGAAAAATCAAAATTTCATAGCGGGGATAAAAAGTTATGTCCAATTGAAAATTCAGAATAGTCGCTATGGAATTTTGGCCCTTAAAAATGGAAATTTTGCAAACGACCTCTGTTTTCGACGAAACCACTTTTGTTGCATCCAGGATGTCAAGTTATTGCTAGATTCCAAAATTCATAGTTTTCTAAATCAATATATGAGTGTGGCACAGGAAAACGTGTTTTGACAGTTTCAGTCAATTTCGATCGACCAGAAATAGCCATTTTTCAAACGATCTCAGAATTTGGCGAAATTAGTTTTTTTAGGACCGTATCGTTAATACGAAGCTAGAAAATATTTTTTGGGAATTTTTAGAGCCCGTATGTGGCCCCGGAAAATTGAAATGCACGTTCAAATTCAATATATAGATTTATATTTTGATTTTGACGAAAAATGATTGAAACGATTGAACCAGCTTACGATACTTATCCCATTGTGTTCGGAATGGGGGTAATTAGCTATGAACGACAGTCGGTGGGTTCGATTTAGAGTTCGAAATAAAAGGGTACTTTATGGAAAAATAAAATAAAATAAATTAAATATAAAATATCCCCTTCTCTCCTTAAGCCCCCCCTCTCTTCCTCCCGTTGACTTCTCAGAAAGGAAAAAAGAAAAAAAAACGCGATCGACACCCCCCCTCAGGCGCGCGCCTCCCCACCAACGGCGACGCCGTCAAGACCCCCTCCCCCCTCCTCATGATGTTCTCTCTCCTCCCTTCCCCCTCTTGTCTTCGTTAAAGCCGTGAGCCCTTTACCCTAACACCCCAAAACCGAAGCAAACCCCTACGCCCGCAACCACCGCCGCCTTGGCCTTGTCCAGCCCTCCGCCGACCATCCTAGCCCCTCCCCTACCACCAACAGCCGGCGGTGGAAGTCCCCTCCACCAAAGATTTGAATTTTTCAAAAGAAAAGGTGAGCTTATAATTATTTTCTTTTCTTTTATGAAGTCAATTTAGTTAATTTAGTTATTAAACACCATAAAAATCCAATTTTTATATTAGTGAAGCATTGATTTTTAAATAACATGAAGCATTGATTTTAAATAACATGAAGCATTGATTTTTAAATAACATGAAGCATTGATTTTTAAATAACATGAAGAATTGATTTTTAAATAACATGAAGAAGTGATTTTTATTTGTTTAAAGATTTGATTTTTATGATTAGGAAAATATGATTTTTATATAGTAGAGATTATGAAAATAGAATTTTTATTTATGTAGAGAATAAAAATATAATTTTTATATATGGAGCGAAATAAAAATCTGATTTTTATTATATATGTGTTGAGATAAAAATGTGAATTTTTATAGCATCGAAATAAAAATTCGATCTTTATATAAGAGGTAGGAATATAAAAATATAATTTTTATATTGGAAGGAGCATTGTAAAAATATATGAAGTAGAAATAAAAATGTGATTTTTATTTATTTGAATGAAGCGATAAAAATATGATTTCTATATATGTAGCGAACATGGACGACGAAAGTGACAAAAGGCGAGCACGGCGAAGATTTCCTACATAAGAAGAGTCGCGGCGTTTGGTTTAGCTCATGGTGAAAACTCCTCACTACAATTTTCTGTGTTCAGTTATCTATTTTATAACTGCATATATGAACTGTTTCCCCATCGTCCATAGACCATGGACGACATGTTTGTTTGATTGCGTTTGGATTGATTTGTTTGTGTGAAAATTGATTGTGAGGTGGAATGGAAAGTAAAAATTCATGTGTTGAATAGAATAAAATTCATGTGTTGAATAGAATAAATTTCATGTGTTGAATAAAATATAAAATTCATGTGTTGAATAGAATAAAATTCATGTGTTGAATAGAATAAAATTCATGTGTTGAAATAAAATATATATTCATGTGTTGAAATAAAATAAAATTCATGTGTTGAAATAAAATATATATTCATGTGTTGAAATAAAATATATAAAAATATATATATTCATGTGTTGAAATAAAATATATATTCATGTGTTGAAATAAAATATATATTCATGTGTTGAATAGAATAAAATTTATGTGTTGAAATAAAATATATATTCATGTGTTGAAGTAAAATATATATTCATGTATTGAAGTAAAATAAATATTCATTTACAAATCGAACGATTTGTTTACGTACACCGATTTGACTGATATTGATTGGGACGATAAATTTTACACATCGCCCAACTGCACAAATAAAATATGTGTTTGATTGATTGCAACCCCACACGGGTGTTGGGATGATATTGACGTACACTAATCCCAATTATTTAGTTGTACATCAATCGATTGGTTGACAGGCTGTTGTAAGCGTTGATTATTTATATTCAATGCTCATGCAGTTGAGTAGTGCACTCTGGATGATGGATGATTGTTTATCACTATTGATATATACGTGTGTTGTATGGAAATCCATAGGAATAAAATTTATGGTAATTGATTGGGCCTCATTCCAGTTTTGAAATAGAAATATTTGAAATAGAAATATTTGAAATAGAAATATTTGTAATAGAAATAATTGAAATAGAAATATTTGAAATAGAAATATTTGAAATAGAAATATTTGGAATAGTAATATTTGAAAAAGAAATATTTGAAAAGAAATATTTGAAATAGAAATATTTGAAAAGAAATATTTGAAGTAGAAAAATATAAAGCTGTGTTGATTGGAGATGTGCCATTTTGACGCGAACGGTATTTATATCGATTTTAATCATTTTTATAATGAATATCGAAAAGGAATTGATTTCAAAATATAACGTTTTGAAAATACTATCACTTATATATCGATGTTATGGAATATTCAATTTTGATTCGAAATTGAATATGAAGTTGAAATCGTTTTTAAAACGAATTTAAAACGGTTTATAAAATACGTTTTAAAAGGAAAGCGATATAATATATATATATATATATATATATATATATATATTATATTTATATATATAATGGCCTGAATAAACGCGCCGCACTGCGGCAGTTTGCGAATTTCGACAATTGACTTCGAATGGACGTTACGGGGGATCCGACCGTCGGATTCTCCTAAAACCGGAACCGTTGGGTTCTTATAGAAAAGAGCTTTCTAACGAATATTAGTGTTTAGAAATCTAACGGTTGTATTTGGAATTATGTCCAAATCAAATTTGGAAAAGGTCGCTGTAAGTGTAGTTCGATGGCCGTTGATGGAAATCGACTGTACGGGCCTTGATAAAATTATTAAAAATAGCAATAATTTGTGTAAAATCATAAGAAATGATTTGGAAAGAACTGGGATCAAAAATTCCATATTTGAACAGATAAAAATAGATTTTTATCGAAATGAACTAGTTTTGAACTAGAATTATAAATCCAATATTTTTGAAAATAAATAAATTGGATTTGAAAGGGTTTTAAAAATAACCAGAATTTCCAATATATAAAGTGAAAATGGATTCGAATCGAAATTGTCTTTGGAATATTTCAATGTTGGATTTCGTGATTATACAGATATTGTTATGGAAATTTGAAAGATATATTTATATCGTTATTTCCAATACGATATTTGTTAGTCATAGAATTTGATATTGAATATAAGCCGATATACTTTCTATTCAGAGCCTTGTATTTAATATCAAATGGGATTTGGGTTTGTCGTGAATGGTGTCTTCATTAACACTGTTCTTAAACCCAGTTGAGAAAAAGATTAAATCTTTTTATTCAGATTTAATGAAGTATACCAATTAAATGCTACTTAATTGGAATTGATTTTTGGGTTTACAGTGAACCGTTTTTTAAATGACATTGGTTCTTTAACCCAGTTAAGGCTAGGATATGATTTCCCAAGTTAAACAATCATTAATACGGATTTTTGGGAAGATTAAAACCAAGTGAAGTTTTAATGAATCTTTAATTAGATTTAAATGATCGAGAATGGAGTATCGTCAGTTTTGCTCCAAGCGATAGTTAAATCTTTAATTAGATTTGAACGTGAAATGGTAATTGAATTTACCGATAACATCGTGGTGTTAGATATGAAGTATTACTAGTTTCACTTCATGGGATGAATAGGTTGGGATTGGGTAATTTAAAACAAATGATTACTTCGGTAGGGTTCGTTAATCCCGACTAGTTTGGATAAACCATAATTTGGTTTGAATTTATATTCAAAGGAAGATTAAAGAATAAATTTGAGGAATTTATCTTTGCTAAAATTAAGGGGAACCTTTCCCAAAGTATAAGATTATTTGAATAAAAGAATATTTTGAATTGGGATGAGGCGTATGTTGTGTGTGTGTGTAACATTTGTTTATTATATACCCGAGTTATTCAGAAAGACCGGGTTTATCCCATTCTGAATAACTGATTCGACGATGTGTCGAGGATGAACACGATGATCGAATTCACATTGTTTGGGTGATTACTGATGATCTTGATTGGGATGTACACCCAGGAGGAGGGAATCAATTGGTGATCGTCCAGACGTATTTGGAGATCGATGGATATGCAAGGTACAAGGTGCCTCCGGTTTCGTTCAGACCCAGAACGAACTTGTATGGACTGTGTGTCTGACATTGGATTTTGCTCTGTGTTGATTGATCTCTATTAAATATACATCTGCCTGGTAAAGGGGAATTCATTCCCTTACTTCACCCTTCTCTGAGACGTACGGGATCAGAGGTTGTATATCGATAGACATCAGTCGCATGGTGTGAATTGCCTGTGTGGCATGCCTAAGTGGCAAATGATCAAGGCTTCTGTTGAAAAGTAGGGTCTTGTGGTTGATGATCAAAGCACAACCTGTGTGGCATAGCTTTGTATAGCATTGATTCGCGAGCTTCACACCCCTGTTGAGAACTAGAAACGGGAGAGGACCTCAGAGAGGACATGCGTTTCCTTCTAGCTAGGGTGGTGTTAGTGACCTACCAGCCCTGACATTCATATTATTTTCACCTGTGTGGTTGTTGGATTGCGAGGCGCCTCGGATATATCGGTGACTATGTGGAGCCGATGGAGTCATTTGGCTCATTGACGCCCCAAAGGGCGGGGAAACGCAGTGTTCGGGCATTTTAATCTACATCGGTGGATCGGCCCTAATGATCCAAGGGCCCACCTGAGTCTGGGTCCTGAAGGGCGGGCTAGAGCGTCTCGAATCGGTTGAGGACTATCTTTTGCCTCGGCTCACAGATGGAAATCCAATTTCCAACACGTGACTTTGCGGTTTTAGTTGTAAACCTATATATGGCGATATAGTGGTATGGGGCACTTATGTCGTCTATGATTGATACTTATGATTGAAATTGTTTTGACACTATGCACTTATAGTAATAATAAAACATGAAATTTAGCGTATCAAGCATGCTTTGGCTATTACAAGGTAAAACCCTATCCTCCGGCTTGGGTTGCATTGTGTGATGGGATCTGGGTCTTATAATAGCTTCATTGTTCTTTATTTAGCATTGCGTTGTTGTTTTATGCACTGGTACTCTTGGGAGGAAACCCGTTCCATGTTATATGGCGTGGTCCCTTAATTTACCTAACTTTAAAATAAATATTAATAATTGTTTTAGTTCTCACACCAGTCACATGACTGACCTGGAGTTTATTGTTTTAACCTAAACTCTGGGTGCCCTTATTTTGACACGAGCAGCTAGTAGTTTTGGGTTTGCAGATTTATATTCACAGGATCCTGATTTACAGCTGAGGTGATATTCGGAAAGCTTTGTATCTGTGTATTACTTTCAGTTGTGTATTGTATTATTTTCCGCTGCTATGTAATGTATTGTAATCTCTGATATTTATCGAATGTGTATTATTTGTTCATACTCTGTATATTCTGGTATTCTGATTGAATTGTTGTAATATACAATGAAATGTTCTTCTGCTTGTGTTCTGATTCGTCTTGTCCTCAGTACAATCCGTGATTTCCCGTAAGGGGGATTTCGGGTCATAACATGTGCAAAACATTTTATTCTAAAAAGGTTAAAATTAATTTAATCATTAAGTAGAACATGTTGTAAGTATCATATGTAATTAAGTAAAATAAGTAAATTTAATCTATATATACCTCTGAGCAGGTGCTTGTTTTGGGTAATGGGTTTTATACAAAATAACATTTATAGGAAATGTCATTTACAACGATGCTTATTAATGAACTTAAACCTGCTAAATTAAACTTGTTAATTAATAAGCTAAGAGATCCCACATCTTGCTGTGTATCCGGTTTTGGGACTCTTAAAATCCTAGTTTGGGTGCACAAGCCTAGGGGTGGCTTGTGTCAATCTTGCTGTGTGGAACCCGTATCAGTCAGTATCCCTGCTAGTATCATAGATAGGGGCCTCGCACTAGGTAAGGGCCGTGACACACTTTACTGATCTAGATTGTAAGATGTTCAAAGGTGGAAGGTGGGTACGGGAGCGTTCAACAGAGTCATGAGCATGCATGGGTCCGATGGGGGAAACCAAGATGTTGTAACACAGCGAATAGGTTCGTGTCTTATAAGTTGATGGGTTAGGGATTGATACCCCTTACTGTCTTAGCCGGCACAAGATATTTGCATAGTAGGGAGCCGATCGCATGGATAGTAATTAGGGTAACACATAATCTTGATAATCTAGTAATTGGTGCAGAAACTCATTCTTAGGATATGAATGAGAAGCGTACACGATCTTTACCTTACCTTGTTATCTCGTTATCATGCTCTCTCGTTTACTTCATACTTCTCCATTTACTATAGTTTTATGTTCATTATTATTTACATGTCTTGGTACTTTCTATCTTATCTTATTGCTAAAAATCACTGGAATTCGCCAGACTTTATGTCTGACCTATTTTGTTTTCCTTCTCTCTCTTCCTCCCCCCACCCCCCATAGGTTCTCATAATGGTAGTGGATAGTAGTTGTGACCATGATTCTATTCTTGGACATGGATTTCTTTTGACTCTATGTATTGCTTTATCTTTTGTTCTAACTTGTTATTGGCTTTGAGGAGGGATATGATTTTACAGTTTTGTACTCTGACATTTTATGTTATGAGACATATGGTTATGACTATTGTTTTTGGTATTTGAAATTGTAACGATGAAATGATGATTTTGTAATAATAGAAGTTTTTTCACTGCCTATTTACATTCTGTCTTGTGAATTTTAGTCACTGTTTTCCTATTGCGCTTCACTGAACTTAACGCATCCTCATATGGGTGACATTAAGGGACATGGGATGTCACATTTGGTATCAAAGCCTAAGGTTACTAGATCAGAGAAAATGTTTTGGAAAATGTTTTTCAAAGTAAATATTTTCAATTAAAACCAATTTTTGAAAAAAATACCCCTTCAAGTCATCTACAATGTTCGTTCGATCTTCTGAATTCTTGTTTCATCCTTTTTGATCATCATGTCTGGGGATCCTAACCTTCCTGAGGGAATTCCACTTTCGACATGGTTCCGTAGATACTTAGAGGCTATGACACCTGTCGAAGTGCAAGGCATTGTCCCTCCCCAGCTGCAACCATAATAGCTCCACCCAATCCTGTAGTCAACTTCTCTGAGTTTTGTAAGGATTTTTGCATGATGGGAGGTAAGCCTTTTCGTTGTACTAAGAGTTTTGTGGAAGCGCGCAATTGGCTTAGGGAGACGGAGAATGTATTCAACTTGTTGGAGCTCGATAATAGGAGAAAAATTCGGTTGGCCGCATGGAAAATAAAGAATGAAGCATCGTATTATTGGGAGGTAACTCAGGTTGGACAAATGGTGGCTACTTGGGATGAATTTAAAACTAGATTCGAGATGAGATTCTTATCAAAGCGAAGGAAAGAATGCAAATGGAGAGGTCCTTGAATTTGAAACAAGGAAGCATGATAGTAAAGGAATATGTTAACATCTTTAATCAACTAGCAAGATTTTGGTTGGAATTGGTAATCACTCCTCATAAAAAGGCTTTAAGGTTTGCAAAAGGGTTGAACCAACCGCTCCAAGATCTAGCACTGACTCATGTACCGATGGGAGCGGCTTTCGAGAGGCTTGTTGATATGGTTTGATGCATGAGACGGTAAAGAAGAGAAGAAAGAGGTTAAGACCGAGGAGGAAAAACCTAAGGCTAAGAAAAAAAGTAGTGGCCCAAGAAGGGCATAGCTAAGAAAGGAGGAAACCTGACAAGGCACAAAAAAAGTCTGAGGTCAAGTGCAATGGCTGTGGAAATTTGGGGAACTTTGTAAGAGACTGTAAGAAAACGAAGAATGCTTGTTTCAGTTGTGGCAAGTTGGACATTTTACAAGACAATGCCCAAACAAGTAAGCGCAGAAGGCTAGATCATCTAGAGGCTGGTGGACTGGATCGTGGCAGGAAAACCGTGGAGGTTTGATTTCTCTTTTTGACTATCCTATTAGGACTCTCTTTGATTCTTATGCTTCTCATTCATTCACATCTAACTCTGTGGCAGATAATCTGCACCTAGACACTAGTATTGTTTCTGATCCTGTTGTAGTCTCAAACCTCATAGGAGGAACGACTCATTTATCTACGATATGAAGCGGTATGAGAATTTCTGTTATGGGCATCGAATTTGAATGTGACGCATATGTTCTTGGCTTTATGGGTTGTGGATTAATTCTAGGAATGGATTGGCTAGCCATGTATGATGTCATCCTTAATTGTGAAAGGAGAGTTGTTAGACTTCTAACGTGCCAAGATAAAAATCTCAAAATTTCTTGTGACCCATGGGGTTCGGTTATGCTCAGTTTCCTAGCTTCTCTTGGTGCTTCCGTTGACGGTCTTCGATCAGTACCCATAGTTAGTGGTTTTTGGGATGGGTTTGATAAAGTTTGAGGATTACCTCCGAGGCGTGAGATAGATTTTCGGATTTACTTGGTGGAGAATGCGAAACCAGTCCCTTTACCAGTGCGCCACATGGCTCCTAAGGAGAGGAGGGAGCTCATCAAACAAGTAGGTGGGTTATTAGAGAAGGGATTCATTAGACGGAGCATTTCTGAGTGGCGAGCTCCATTCATTTTTGCAAACAAGGCAAATGGCTCTCTCAGTCTATGCATGAACTATAGAGTGTTAAATAAACTAACCAAGAAGAATTGGCACCCACTTCCAAAGATTGATGGCTTGTTTGGCCAACTAGTAAGCGCTTCGATTTTCTCATAGTTGGATCTAGCCATGGGATTTCATCAGCTTAGGTCTTTCAGAACTCCAGACAGTTTCTTTGAGTGGTTGGTCATGCCTTTTGGGATGACCAATGCACCCGCATACTTCGTGGATTTGATGAGTAGAGTGTTTAAGGAGTAACTAAACAAGTTGGTGGTGGTTTTCATGGACAATATTATGGTTTTTTAAAGGAGCGAAGAACAACATGCCAGACACTTAGAGGAAGTTCGCAACACTCTCATACCGCATCAGCTGAAGGCAAAAATTTCTAAGTGTCATTCCCGGAGAAAGGAAGTAAGGTTCCTAGGGCATGTAGTCCCCAAGGATGGAATAGCGGTAGACCCTGCAAAAGTTGTCACAATTCAAGATTGGAAAGCCCCTAAGAATGCGACAGAGGTAAGGAGTTTCTTTGGATTGGAGGTTATTATGGAAAGTTCATTAAGGACTTTGCACGGGTATCAGCTACGCTCACCCGTCTGACGAAGAAGAACTTGACTTTTTCTTGGAGAATTGATTGTGAGGATTCATTCCAGAGATTAAAGAGGGATATAACAAGCCCCTGTTCTGACCCTTCCCGATGGTAGCAAGGTGTTTACGGTTTACATAGATGCTTGTAGCATGGGGTCAGGTTATGTGTTGATGCAAGAAGGTAGGGTAGTCTGCTATGGAAGTAGGCAATTAAGAGTTCATGAGAAGAACTACCCCACCCGTGACTTAGAGTTGGTTGCAATAGTGTTCGCACTTAAGTCTTGGTGACACTATCTACTTAGAGAGAGATTTAAGCTTTACAAGGATCACAAGTCGCTCAAATATTTGTTCTCGCAGATGCCAACGATGGATGGAGTTCCTTGCATCATATGATTTTGAGATAGCTTATACCCTGGGAAGGGGTAATGTGGTTGCGGATGCGTTGAGTGGGCAAAGGATGACTTTGAGTCCTTTATTCGTAGAGAGGCAGAACTTGGAGTTTATCTCGACGTTTGATTTTAGGCCATCTACGGATTTTACACCTGCTTTTTTGGCAACATTGGAAGTGCGACCTACCCTTTTGGAGCGCATTTGGTCCACACAGCGAGAGAATCAACGATTGGTAGACATCTTGGATAGACTCAGTAGAGAAGAGGCCTCTAGTCACCTAGCTAAATATTCGGTGGATGAGAAAGGGTTGCTAAGACGAGATGAGAGATTGTGTGTTCCCAGAGTTGGAGATTTGCTAAGATTGGTTCTTAAGGAGGCTCATCACTCTCGGATAAATATCCATCCGGGCGGTGACAAGATGTACGAAGACGTGAAGCGAATTTTTCATTGGACTGGTATGAAGAAGGACGTAGCAGGGTTTGTGGCCCGATGTTTGACTTGCCAACGAGTCAATTCTGAACAAAGGAAACCTAGTGGATTGCTTTAGCCCTTGGATATCCCACAATGAAAATGAGAGAGTGTATCTATGGACTTTATTGATGGACTACCCCGATTGAGGAAGGGAAACACGAGTATATGGGTTATAGTGGATAGACTTACGAAGAGCGCTTATTTTATTCCAGTCAAGAGTAAGAGGACAATAGCTTAGCAAGCATCGATATACCTTAGGGAGATAGTCCAACTTCATGGGGTACCTTCAAGTATAGTAAGTGACTGTCACCCGATCTTTACAAGTGAAATTTGGAGGAGCTTGCAAGAGGCCCTAGGTACACAGTTAAGACATATCACAGTTTATCACCCTCAGACCGATGGACAGACTGAGAGGGTTAATACAGTTCTTGAGGATTTATTGAGACTGTGTATCCTAGATTTCAGAGGGACTTGGGAGGAGCATCTCCCATTAGTTGAGTTTACCTACAACAATAGTTATCAGTCGAGCATTGGTATGGCGCCCTTCAAGGCACTTTATGGACAACCTTGCAGATCGATGTCATGTTGGTGGGAGTCTACGGACAGACTTCTACTTAGGACAAAGATGATTAGAGAAACTTATGAGAAGATAGACCTTATTTGAAGAAGGATGAAAGCAGCTCAGGATAGGTATAAGTCATATGTCGATAAGAGAACGACTGACTTAGAATTCAAGGTAGGAGATATGGTTTTCATTAAAGCATCACCTTTGAGGAACGTAGTTATATTTGGCTCGGTATGGAAGTTGGCATCAAGGTTCATAGGGCCATTTCCCATAGTTGTAAGGATTGGCCAAATGTCATACAGAGTTAGACTACCGGAGAGGCTGGCAGGAGTTCACGATGTACTCCATGTTTCCCACTTGAGGAAATTTTTACACGATTCAACACAGGTAGTTGAGCCAAGTACACTTGAGGATGTTGAAGTTGAGAAGGAGGCATCGGTTCGAAAAGTTCCCACTTGTATTCTTGGATCAAAGGTTAAGAAATTACACAACAAAGAGATAAAGTTAATGAAGGTGCAATGGGGAGAAGATTGATACCACGCGATATGGGAACCCGAAGACAAGATTCACGCTTCTTACCCTTTCATCTTTGAGAATACATTCTTAATTTCCTTCCGAAGCTTTTTGAGTTTGAATTTGTTTATCCCTATCGTTTGAATCATCGATCCTTAGGTAGAAACATATGTTTATAAACATGTGTTTGAGACATGTTATGTTTGATGAATATTGCAAGTGGATGTAAGCTATTGCTGGTGGTTTCCAGTGGATGCATATAAACACACATTAGGCACTAGATCGGCTGAAGCACTTACATATTGCAAATGGATGTGTGTGCATTTTTTATTTTCAATGGATGAAAATGGTTGAATCATCACATGGAGGTTGTATTTTGGTGAATGGTTGTGCACACGTATAGAACTTATATGTACTATTAGGATTCTTTTGCATACATGTTGAATTCATGGCACATACATATATTGCATTAAGGAGGTCAACTAAATCAGTGGACCGACTCATTTTCGCATTAGTGTAGGTATATATACACAACACCTTTGCATATTTTTATACCAAGCATTAGAAATTCTAAGGATAATGGATGCCTGTGAATGATGGATGAGTAGATGGGTGTAGGTTTTAAGTAATAACATTCTTCTTAAGTTGAAGATTTCGGGGACAAAATCCTTTAAGGAGGGGAGAATGTAACACCCCATATTTTAATACACAGTAATTATATTGAGAGAATAATAAAATTAATATTAGTTAATTAAATATTCAGAATTAGGTAAAACAGACTTTACCATTGCATCTGTTACGAAACTTTGATTCAAACAGACTCTTTGTTTTCGTAAATCGGATTAAATATGAAGAAGTTATTGGCTTAAGAAGATTGAACGAAAATATATACACAATTTATATTAAATAGAAATAAACAGCGCAGAAAGAAATGGTCATAGGGCGACCTAGCCAGACCGGTTGACCAAGGGGTCGACCCATATCTAAGGCAGGTCGACCCTAGGGTCGACACATGTAAAGGTGGGTCGACCCACCTGCATGCAGGAAGAATTCCTGCTTATGCATCTGGGCTACTTTCTTCTCTATATTCATTCGCTAATTCAGCTTGAGGTGTACGGTTCGATTTACAAACCTAAAATCTAATGGTTTAGGATTATCCTAGCTAATCTATATATAAACTGCCTTATTGTTTTCCTACACACAAACAGTCTTCATTCTTCTTCCTCCAAACTATTTCTAAATAAAAATGAGAAGATGTTGAGGTGCTGCCTAAACATAGATTAAAGAAGAGAATTCTAGTTTTTCTACAACAACAATATAAAGAGACCTTTTTCTGGATTTCAATCAAACCACTGTAAGTTCTAGTTATTTTCAGATTTGATAATCAAACAGTGTTCTGATAGTAAATAAATCTGAATCTGAGATTATATGTTATTGTTTTACTATCAGTTATCCATTTTTTTTAGTTGTTTTACTTTTACATGTATATCCCTATTATCCCTATTTCTATCTTAGTTTTATTTACAGTCTTATGCATATTTACTCAGTTTATGTATTTCCGGGTTGAATCTATATTTTCTCCTTTTCCTGTTTATTTTGTGTTATACCTAGTCCATCAAATGCCTAGCTTATTCATGTTAGAATTGCGTAAATTAGGTTAAATTTGAATAACTTGAAATGACAGTAAAAAGGAGAATTAGGCATATTGAAACTTGGAATCGAATGACTGTATAATTGGGATAACATGCAAAACATGTTAATCTATATAGGTTAAACTTAATATTATCATTAAGTAGAACATTTTGTGAGTATCAGATGTAATTAAATAAAATAGGTAAACTTAATCTATATATACATATGAGCAGTGCTTATTTTGGGGAAGGGGTTGTACACAGAATAACATTTATAGGAAATGTCATTTACAACCATGCTTATTAATAAACTTAAACCTGCTAAGTTAAACTTGTTAATTAATGAGCTAGGAGGTCTCACATCTTGCTATTTGTATTCGGCTTTGGGACTCTTCAAATCCTAGTTTAGGGGAACAAGCCTAGGGGATGACTTGTGTCAATCTTGCTATGCGGAACCTGTATCAGTCGGTATCCCTGTTAGTATCATAAAGAGGGGCCTCACACTAGGATTGTAAGAGGTTCAAAGGTGGAAGGTGGGTACGCGCGTGTTCCGACGGAGTCATGACATGCATGGGTACGATGCGGGAAACTAAGATGCTGTAACACTCGCAAATAGGTATGTATCTTATAAGTTGACGGGTTAAGGATTGATACCCCTACTGTCGTAGCTGACATAGGATATTTGCATGGTAGGGAGCCGATCGCATGTGTAGTAATTAGGGTAACACCTAATCTTGATATTCTAGTAATTGATGCAGAAACTCGTTCTTGGGATATGAATGAGAAGCGTACATGATCTTTACCTTACCATGTGTTCTTATTATCTCGTTATCATGTTATCTCGTTTACTTCATACATGTCTATTTATTGTAGTTTCATGTTCAACATTATTTACTTATCTTGATACTTTCTATCTTATCTTATTGCTGAAAATCACTGAAACTCGCCAAACTTTATGTTTGACCTATTTTGTTTTCCTTCTCTCTCTTCCTTCCCCCCTCTCAGGTTCTCAGAGGGGTGGCGGACAGTAGTTGTGACCGTGATTATATTCTTGGACTTGGATTTCTTCTGACTCTATGTATTGCTTTGACTTTTGTTCCATCTTGTTATGGATTTTGAGGAGGGATATAATTTTATAGGTTTGTACTATGATGTTTTGTGTTATGAGACATATGGTTATGACTATTGTTTTAGGTATTTGAAATTGTAACGATGAAATGGTGATTTTATAATAATAAAAGTTTTTCCGCTGCCATATTTAAATTTCGACTTGTGAATTTTAGTCACTGTTTACCTATTGCGCTTCACAGAACTTAACGCAACCTTATATGGGTGACATTTAGGAACGTGGGGTGTCACAAATCTCCTCTTTCACCCTCATCAAACATCTCATCACTTCCAGTCCCCAACATAGTAACCCAAAACCGCTTCTACTACCCCAATCTTCACTCTTTGGTGCAGTAACACATCACAAACTCCATCATCACCATCTTCATTAACACCCCTCTGCCCCTACCACAAACACCATCCCATCCATCAAACTACCCCTTGCATTCCCCTAAAGCAACCTTAACCAACTTCGAAACTCCAACGTGCAAGTACCCAAGAAAAGGCAACCAACAACCTTAATCATTACATCGCACCACTAAAACGAAATCCATAACCACAAACTCTGAAACCTCCCTCTGTTTCTAGTAAAAACAAAGGCCTCGTGTTCACACAAATCCTTAACCCCAACAACCAAATCACTCAACCCTCAGCCTCCGTTTAAATCACGAACTCCTCCTCAAAACAATTCAACCTAAAATCTCAAACACATACCCAAGTTCATGTTTTTTAATTTTCGAAATCATACGCTGCTATAGACATGAATTCTTATTTTCAATTTCCTTTTTCTCACCCCCTCTTCTGATTTCTCATTTCAATTAAATTAAGATAAAAGAAAGAGGTCACTAAATTTTAATTTATGACGGGTAGATTATAAGATCTGGGCCATGTATTTAGGTGTTGTTAGCATTGGTATTAAAATTTTAATTTCACTTCTTTCAGTGATGTTGTGTGGTAGGCCGTTATTTGCTTTGAACTGGGGCTATAACAGCATATGCCATACTATAGCCTTTGAATTTATGATATAATAATCTTTATTACACCCTTTTCTACTATTTTTTACACAAATACATGTTCTGTTTGCAATTCGTGTGATAAACTGTATTTATTTTACTCCACATCACGACATATTTGTATGTTTTAGTTTTGAAGAAATGAGTATGAAGAAGCCACGATTTCAAAATCCAATTTGACTCAATGATGATATAATAAATGAGGTCACCGTTCGTTTTCCTGCCATATCGAATTTCCGCTTCAAATGTGCTTCAAAACAATGGTTCTCTCTAAACATCGAAGCCTTGAAACGTAAAAGTCGAGCCCATAAAATGCCGGGGGTGTTCTATACAACTAAAAATGGTATCATTACCGGGCAATCCGTGGAATATGCTGGAACAGTAAAGGATCAGAACGAAGATTCTTGTATAGATGGAACTCTAAGTTTCCTTCCGAAACATGTTAATAAGATAATACTTAGCTCTTGCAATGGACTGTTGTTGTGCAAAGGATGGAATGAAGCTGATTGTTTCATACATTTATTACGGTTATACGTTTGCAATCCTGCAACTAGGAGCTGGGTAAAATTCCATACGAATATGGTAAAGGATTTATTACTATCTTTTTAGATTACAATCCTCAGGTTTTGGTCAATTTTAATGTCATAAGGATTATGTCTCTAACATAGCAATATGCTTTTGAGGTTTTCTCTTCAAAAACTAGAGAGTGGAAGGTTAGTTATGCAACTAATCCAATACTTCTTGACTACATCACTCGGAAGAATGTAATGTCAATCTATAAAGGTATTATATTTTGTATGAATCGGGACAACACATATGTTATCATAATTGATACGGAGGGAAATTCTGTCGTAGAATTGAGCTACCAGGAAAACATCACCAAAAAGAATCTACTTTATTTTTCTATTTTGATCCGTCGAGAGGTACTCTTTGCCAATCTGGTGGCTTTTTTTACAGTGTTGTTACAGAAGTGGAAGTGAATTGTATGTCTGGAAGTTGGTTGATCTAAGTGTACTCGGCCCTACTTAGTATCAGCATTGGTATGAGTTTTGGTATTAGCATTGATACTTGGATTGTTTTTGTTTTGTCAGTGTCGTGTAATTTCTATATGTTGTTTTCATATAGTTTATAAAAGTTGATTTTACTTTTATCATCTTTTTACATGTTGTAGGAAATCAATAAAAGAATAGCTTGGAAAAATCTTTCCGCTTTGCTTGCTTTAAAAAAATGTCGCTAAATAAATTACTAATAAAATTTTGCATTATCTGGTATTGTGCTCTTCTAATGTTTGTTTTTATTTACTTGCATTGTTGTTTGCTTACATTCGCATTCACAAAAATCCAGGAACAAGATAAAAAATCATTTGTAGTTGCATTGTTAATTCACGTTTATTTTCTGTTTCACATTCATCTCATTTTATTTTTATGTTCTAAAGGCACTATTATATTTCGATGAATTCGTTTTTTCCAATGAGTTATTTCTCGGTGTCTAGACTATGGCAGAGTAATAATCGTTTATAAATATTATGGTGATTCACAAACTTTATAGCGATTGTTTCTCTGAAGGTACTTAAACCTTCGGCTGCATTGCTAGGGTGATTTCTTGTGCACCGGTAACCCTTTCCTATTAACTGGTTGAGAAATCTTTTTTTAAAATTAATTTTACAGTCACTATATAATTTTAGAAAATTTGTATATAGTTAATTTGCATTCATAGTTGCATTAGGTCCGTTTATATAAACAAAATCAAAATCTTGAAAAAAATACATACACATTTCTTTTTCCTTTTATTTTTCTAAAAAGAAATCCAAAAAATAATCCATTTGTAAACAATCTCTTTCCACTTTTTTGGCAAAGTCGACCGATTTTTAAGGATACCACAACACTTTTTATTATAACTAATAATAAAATACAAAAAAGTACAGGTGATTATAAGTTGAAAATCAGCTACATTGGTTTTCAACATAGACCATCCATCGCTATCGGTTTTTAACGTGGTACGTCCATTGAAAGTACAAGCTCGGTTCACATACATGCATTACTTAAACAAAATTACATTTCACTTTAAATTATTTTCTGTCCCATTACGAAAAGATAATCACTTTTAAACTCCACCAATAACAATGCACTAATCATGCAGGTTCTTGAGCACCACTTTCTTCATGCTACGAGTTATCAGGGTTTTTGGACCGGCCTTTTCACCTGAGGTGGATGCAGTGTGATTCTGATCTATATCTGGAGGACGATCCTGATCGAACTGTTATTGAGAAGGAATACTTTTGTAATTTTATTATTCTTGACTGAATGAAACATTGTATAAACAGATACAAGTATTTATAGCCATAGTCACGTGTCTAATGTTAATAGACTGGCTAGTAATAATATTGATACATAGTATTTGTGCATATGGGCTGACGACCAACATCACGTAAGAGATGAATTAAAGTGAATGGGGTACTTGTGTATTTCATAATACACTTCATACCCCCTGCAAACCCTATATTCCAAATTAGGGTTTGAAGAGACGAAATGGCGGCCGTCACGATTCTCCCTTTGAGCTTTCTGCCATGCAATATGTTCAGATTTCTGCTTCAAATCAAGTCCTTTCCCTTGATCTTGCATCTCAACAACGATTGATTTGTGTTCTCTTGAGCTAAATTTTCTCCTGTTGTGAGAAATTGTTTGATATACTTCGGATCCTTAAGTTTCTTCAAGATTTGTGACCAATTTGTGATTTTTACTTGCAGTTTTCTCAGGTTTGCTTGAAGCAGCTTCCTCCTTGACGCTTGAGCTTTTATCTGCTTTCACATCTTGACCTTTGCTGGAATTTGAGGTGGTAATTTCGGCTATACCAAGCTTTTCTCTTAGGCTTCAAATCTGGCTTTTGATAGGGGCTTTGTCAATATGTCAGCAGTCTGGTAAGTAGAAGGTACGTGATTTACCTGTAACTTTTCTTTCTGTACTAGCTCTCTCACGAAGTACATGTCAAGTTCTAGATGTTTGGTTCTTGAGTGTAGTACAGGATTGGCTGTAAGTGCTATTGCACTCATATTATCACACCACACAGTTGCTTTTGAGTTATTGCTGATCTTTAATTCACTTAATAAAGATTGAATCCACATTATTTCTATTGTTGTGCTTGCAATACTTCGATATCCAGCTTCAGTACTAGACCTGGAGACTGTATTTTGTTTCTTTGCACACCATGATATAGGATTCTTTCCCAAAAATATGCAGTAGGCACTTGTTGAATTCCTGTCATCATAGTCGTTTGCCCAGTCTGCATCTGAATAGGCATTGATATGTAGATTGTTGCTTGTTTTTAAAATCAATGCTTGGTTAATTGTTCCTTTCAAGTATCTAAGAATTCGTTTGACTGCTTTCCAGTGATCACTCAGGGGTCTTTGCATGAATTGACTTGCTTTATTGACACTGTATGATATGTCAGGCCTAGTTATAGTGACATATTGGAGAGCTCCAATGATGCTCCTGTATAGTTTTTCATTCCGCGTTGGTTCCCATTTGTCTTTTCTTGAGTGTAGATTGGTTATCATTGGGGTGGGCAATGAGTTAGCCTTGTCCATATTTGCCCTTAACAGAATTTCTGTGATATATTTCCTTTGGCTTAGTTGAAGCTCGCCCCTTTTTGTTTTGCACACCTCTATTCCCAAGAAATATGATAGATCTCTTAGATCTTTAATTGAGAATTCACAATTTAATTTTTTTGTGAGACTTTCAATTTCAGACTTGTTGTTGCCAGTAATTATGAAGTCATCCACATAGATTAACACATAAGTGACAGTGCTTGTTGTGAACTTTGTAAACAATGAGTTGTCAGATTTTCTAGGGACATAGCCAAGCTTTGATAATGTTGCTTTCAACTTGTTGAACCAGACCGTAGGTGCTTGCTTTAGACCGTAGATGGCCTTGTTTAGTTTGCACACCATTTTCTTTTCATATTTTCCTTCAAATTCTGGTGGCAATTCCATGTACACTTCTTCTTGTAAATCACCATTCAAAAAGGCATTATTCACATCAAGTTGTTTAATGGTCCAGTTTTTGTATAGAGTTATGGTTAGTACTATTCGATAGAAGTGGGTTTCACAACAGCTGAGAATGTCTCCTTGAAGTCAATTCCACATTGTTGTAAATACTCCTTAGCTACTAACCTGGCTTTGTATTTAGAGACTATACCATCAGCTTGTCTTTTAATTCTATAGATCTGCTTACACCCAATAATATTTTTGTTTTTGGGTATTGGAACTAAACGCCATGTTTTCTTTTTATTCAAGGTATTTAACTCTTCTTGCATGGCTGACTTCCACTTATCAATAAGTATAGTTTGATGATAAGTGGAAGGTTCAGTATCATTAAATTCAACAGAAAAAGTTTTTGGTTTGAATATACCACTTTTTGCCCTTGTAACCATATGATGTTGATTTTGCACCTGATTGTCTTCATTCCTCACCTGTGCCTGATTGTTTGCTGAGTTGTCATTTCCATTATTGCTCACATTTTCATCTTGTGAGTAGGTATTGTCCAAATTTGATGTAGCATCCTTTGTTCACCTGATTCAGTTATAACTTGTGTATGTTGTGATGTGCTAGTGTTTTGTATGACTTGTGTATGTGTCATTTTATTACTGTTTGGATTTGGTGCATACACAGTATCATTTATCTACTCAGGAACATTTGGAATAGAATATTTGGGGTTATAGACATTTTTTGTCGGTTTGCACATATGACTTTTAAATGGATAAACCTTTTATCAAATATGACATGTCTAGATATATAAAATTTTCCATTATTGTCTAGACATTTAAAACCCTTGTGATTAGATGTGTAACCCAGAAAAGTGCAGGGAATGGATCTAAAATCGAGTTTGTGTTTATTGAATGGTCTAATGTAAGGAAAACACAAACAACCAAATATTTTTTGGTTAGTATAATTTGGTTTTGATTGAGTTAATATCTCCATAGGAAATTTCATTTCTAGAACTTTTGTTGGCAGCCTGTTTATCAAATAAACTGCAGTTGCAAAGACATCTGACCAAAATTTTAGTGGTAATGATGCATGTGCTAGTAGTGTTGGTCCAGTTTCAACTATGTGTATGTGCTTTCTTTCTATTAAACCATTCTGTTCAGATGCGTATGGGCATGTTAATCTATGAGTGATGCCTTTTTTGCTGAAATAATCCTTTAGTGGTAAAAATTCTTTACCACCATCACTTTGAATAATTTTCACTTTATGATCGAATTGATTTTCAGCATTGGATATAAACTTCATTACAGCATTGTATGTGTCATACTTTGATTTCAAAAAAATATCCATACATATCTTAAGTGTGCATCAATAAATGAGATATAATACTTGTACCCATAATCAGTGTCAATTGGGGTTGGACCCCATAGATCAACAATAATTAATTCTAAAGGGTTTAAGTATTTTGTTTCAGAATTTGGGAATGGTAATTTGTGACTTTTGCCCATTTGACAATAAGTACATATGAAATTGTTTGGAATATCAATAGTAATGCCATCATTCTTTAGAATTTTTTGAACAATTTCAGGGCTTGGATGTCCAAGTTTACAATGCCACATTTCAAAATTCAAGCAGTCATTATTTTCATCAGATTCTGAAATATTACAAAAAATATTTTCTAAGTCATTTTTCCCTGAGTTTCTAGAACCAAACTTGTACAACCCGTTTTGTTCTCTATCCTGCAATAAGATATTCCTAGTCAGCATGTCCCTAACTATACAGTGTTTAGGGTAGAATTCAAAAGACACTTGATTGTCTTTTGCACATTGTGACACATTGATTAAGTTTTCCCTAATATGTGGTGCACATAATAAATTGTTAAGGTAAAGTTGTTTTGCACCCTTAATGCTAGCACGTCCAGTGTGTGAAATGATTATTGAGTTGTCATTACCCATAATTAGAGACTTGTTACCTTTGTACTCACGGTTTCCAAGATTCAGATTGCTTAAATTTTTTGTGACATGATGAGTTGCTCCTGAGTCTGGATACCATGCATCATCTTGAATATCATCAATAGTAGCTGAACTTGATGCAGAATCTTGATTATTCTTGCTGTCTGCTTGACCGTTGACCAAATTTGCATTTGGATTGTTATTTTTATTGTTGTTGTTGCCCTGTTGATTGACATTGAAACTGCTGTTGAATCTGAAATAACATCTGTTGGCTGTGTGACCAAGTTTTTCACAAATTTGACACTTTGGCCGATTGTTTGGATTCCATCTTCCAGCTCTTCCTCTTCCTCTATTATACTGTCCTCCTCTCTGGTAAGGATTCTGACTTCTTGAATTGTTTTGTTCATTCTTGTTTTCGCCAGTGGTAGTGTAGTTAATAGATAAGTCCGCTACTTGTTCCTTCTTTTGTAGTAACCTCCCTTCATGGGCTAATAACATAGAATAAACGCTTTGTAAGGATGGAGTAGGTTCAATGGTTGTGATAAAGGCAATAACTGCCTCATATTCATCTTCTAGTCCACCAACAATATATAGAATTTGCTCCTTTTCCTCTATTTTATTTCCTGTACATGCTAATTGATCACACTGATTTTTGACCTTCATTAGATACTCATTCATGCTAGAGTTATTCTTTTTTAAAGTTTACAACTGTTTCTTGAAATGTAAAACTCTAGCAGATGACTGACTTGTGAAAGATCTTTCCAAGGCTGTCCTTACTTCATGAGCAGTTTTAGTGCCTATTAGCTGTGGCATTAGGGAAGAACTTATAGATGACATTAACCATGCACTGACAAGATTGTCTTGTCTTTGATAGGTTGTGAATTCTTCATTAGGAATTAGGCCATTATCAGTATTTCTATTGTACTTTGCTGGAACACTTTTTGTCCTATAAAGAAAGTCTTTAAGACCATAACCTTTTGCAGCTATTTCAACTTGCAGTTTCCACAGAAGATAATTAGATTCGTCCAATTGGGTCGAGATGATTTGGCTTTGAGGTTTTATGATAGATCTGATGAGATCCTCGGTGCTTGCGGAGCTGATTTGGTTGGATCTTGCTGATGATCTTGGACTGGTTGGGGGGTTACCGCCCACCATGATTCACAGAGGGTATAGGAATGATAAAGATTAATAGGTAAAGATTTCGAAACTCTTTTTCTTGAATTGGAATTTTCTGGCTGATTTCTTCAAACTTGAATTTAAGAGCAACCAGAAGTTTAACGTGATGCTTTTGAACTGATTTGCGAATCTTGATGCTGATTGCTTTCCTGGATGGCTCTTACTTTCAGTTTGATTGATTTCTCCAGATTTTTTTGATCAAATTTGAGTTTTGCAAATATTTATCTCCAAGCAGTGGTGATTGAAAACTGATGCAGCCAGTTAATACTAGGCGGGGCACAGTTTTTGATATCATTGTCTCAACTCTCAAATGACAAGATGATAATCCTAGATGAGAGGATCCAAATGATGATAATACTCTGATGGATAATCTATCTCTTTAGATAGATTTGCAGAAAGGATTGAATTGAGTTTATTGATGCAGTTAGCGTAATAGCTCTGATACCATATCGAACTGTTATTGAGAAGGAAGACTTTTGTAATTTTATTATTCTTGACTGAATGAAACATTGTATAAACAGATACAAATATTTATACCCATAGTCACGTGTATAACGTTAATGGACTGGCTAGTAATAATATTGATACATAATATTTGTGCATATGGGATGACGACCCATATCACGTAAAAGCTGGATTAAAGTGAATGGGGTACTTGAGTATTTCATAATACACTTCATAGATCCTTATGTCCCAAAGGTAGGGCAATGTGATCATACGGAGAAATTTTGCTAGGAGGAGAATTTCTCTTTCAGGTTTCTAGAGACTGACCAGTGATATCATCTTTTAATTTATGTAACGTAGAAGTGAGAGTAACTAGCCTATTGTTATCCAACTGATTTCAACTCAGGTTACTTTGAAACATATTGAAATCTTTCCTCAATTTTTCAAGTGATTCATGCCTGACTTCACCAAAATTTTGTTGGCAATATCAGTATTGAGTCTATTAGAAATACTATGAATAATTCAATTACCATCTCAAAATTGAGCCATAATTTCTAAATTACTACTTTTACCTTGCACTACTACATCCTTTCCAACCTGAGCTATCTTTGTTGCTCACTAATATGTTTCTCCTGACTGCCTACGGAGTTGTTGACAGAATCCAAACAGAATGTGTCATCATGTAGACTTTCACTGTAATTGCTACCAGCAGAAACTTCAAGAGTACCACTATTATGAGTCCCTCCCTCGTCTTTATTAAGACAAACACCTTGCCTTGGTTCTTTAAACTTATTGTCTGCATTAAATTTATTGTCTGCTTTGCCACTGGAAGGCTCACAATCATTACTTTTGCTGCCAGGCAAACCAGCAAGCAAGTGTATCCCCTATGACTGTTATACTCCCATCCACATCGCCATTGTGATATTCAGCTGACTTTTTTTTATGCAAAATTTCACCTCCACATACAACAATGTCATGTCTAAAGGAGAATGCATTAGTAATTAATATGGAATTAACTCTCACAATCTCTCCTTCTTCTAATGAAGTGTCAAACTATATATTTAAACCATCACCATTACTCGCTATATTAGCAGAAATACCTTATCTTTCTTCATCAATTTGCTCAAAATGCCAAAACTGTTAGAGACAATAGAGTTTTTCAAGCCATCTTTGTCCCCAGTTCGGAAAGCAGAGGGAGTACCTTTCACCCTCCCTGAACTATGAAATCTCTTTCTGGATAAAGAACTCTGGGCTCCCTTCTTCCTAATTGGGACTTCTCTCCATTCATTACTTATTAGTCTTGTATTGCTTTCACCCTCTCTACTTTTCTTCAGTTTTGATCCTTAATTTCCTTTACTTTTATCTACAATCTTCAAGTTTGCAGTGTCTTTTATCTTGTTATGCAAAGTTATATTTCCGGGGTGATTTACATTGCCTTCACTAGAGAAAGGCTTTTCACTATCGTACTGGATGGTGCTTCCAGATTTACAGCTTGGCGAAAACTTTACATATGACACATACTTCAGGTTGCCACAGATAGTGTACATATACAATTTGCTCATTCCCATCTAGAAGAGCAACAGGAAATCCAGTGACTAAGGGTGAGTCAGGAATCACTTCCACCATGCATTTAGCATACTCCAACTGATTAATCCACTCTGTTTACATATCCATCCATAAAAAATTCCAACTCGAGAAGCCAACCAACTTATGCCAATTTTCGACCAAGCATTTAGGAGAATATTCTTCATTTTTATCCAAACTAGTACACTTCTAATAAGTCTAACTTCACTTCCTAGTTTTAATCCATATAATTTCACGCCAAATTCGTATGAATATTTTAATAACAACTAGTGTACAATAACTTGGATTTTGCACCATAAAATTTTCAAAATAACGATCAACCCATAAATCTTGAAATAAGTATTGAATCTATACTTGAAGTGAGCACACAACAAAATCAAAGAATAAATGAATGGTGTAATTCATACTTGTGCAACAATTCAACTCAAAGTTTTCAAAATAATCAAAATTTGAATTCGCTTCCGAATTCAAATGGTTTTACTTATAACCCTTGCCAATTCAGTTTTGAACACCAAAATGAATTTCAAATTCAAAATGGAAATTTGAGTAACTTTTCAAATGATTTTGGTGTAATTTCAATTATGGTGCAACTGAAATTTTTTGTTCTCAACAATTTCAAATTGAAAATTCTCAAATAATAATACTAAATTTGATTTTGTTGAGCAAATGAATGAAATTTACGATAATCACACTGATTTGTTGTTTGAAACCTACTCGAATTTTCGTGAGAAACAAAATCAAATCCCAACGTGTTACGAGTCAAACAATATTAATCCAACTTTTACCACAATTGAAGATTTTCAAATAACAACTTTTGAAATGGAAAATGACGATCTTAATAAAGTTGTTGAAAACATGGTAATTGAGTTGGATTTCAATTCTTTTGAGAGGGTGGAACCAAATCTCAAATTTGATCTTCCTTTTTCTGAAAATAACGAATTTCAAACAACTTTAGACTTTGAAAATGATATATGCAATGAAGTTGTGAATAATTCAAAGGAAGACGAATTTGATGAACATCAATTCTTCAGTCTTTACAAAGACGAGTTGTCGAATTCTAAAGAGGTAGAGTTAAATCACTATTTTGATTTAAAATCAATAATTTTGAAAGTTTTGTCAATGATGGGCTTGAATCTGAAATTGGTGAAATTAAACTTGAACCTCAACCATTTATCATCGAAAATAAAACAACTCGTTCGATAATTAATAAAACGACATTCGTTTTTCCAAACCAACATTTAACCTTAAAATCATTTGATGTTTGGTTTTCCAAGCTAAAACTGTGTCTCTCATGCCTGAAGAGACAAATGAATCGGTCTTTAGAAGATCATTTTATTTACTTCTTGTCAATATATTTTCCAATAGAGTGTAAATAATAATTGTTTCTTGTAAACATAGGTCATATTTAAAAAAAATTGTTTTCCTTTTCTCCTTTCACTTAGGTTAAGTATGGGGACACAGTTGAAATCAAGTGTGGGGGGAGTTTCATTTTCATTTTGTTATGCATAGTTTAAGTTTGCATTTTTTTTCCCTTTCCTTTAAAAAAATTCAAAACCTAAAGAAAAGTAAAGGACTTTCATTTTTATTTACTTTTAAATAAGACATTATGGAGTAAGCATTCGATTTCGGTCGTAGGAATAAAATGTTTAGAAAATTACTTTTCTTAATGGATAACGAAAGAAAAGATTGAATTATAAGCAACTTTAATGTAATTGGTATATAGGGATATTCGTAGGTGATGATTGTGAGGTGTTTTCTAAATTGCAATCTTTGAATAAAAGAGTAGTTGATTTAGAGTACTTGAGATAGCATTTCAGATCTTTTACGTTAAGTTGTGCTAAGATATTCTCGCTTAACTTTATCTCTCTAAAAAAACAAAAAAAGACAAAAAAAATCATGTATTCACTCTCATTTAAAAGTCGTTGCAGTTACACAAGGGTGAATTACATTACCTCTCTTATATATATGTGCTCTCATCTCATTTAAAAGTCCTTACGGCTATACATGGTGAGACTCGTATAAGAGAAGAATAAAAGTTTTAGTATTCTTCTAATCTAATTTGAAAGTCCTTATGGTTATGCATGGTTGGAAAGTACTAGACTTGTATATTTAATGTTAATATTTATATTTTTTGTAAATAATATTAAGAGAGAGTAAGCATTTGAAATCCAAGCAATATCCTCACTTATTTGACCTAATTTGTTAATCAAAAGGAAATAAAAATGTCATTTAGAGTCGTTGATAGTCGATTATAAAATTCATTTCATAATTGCACTATGTTTTCAACCGAAAAAACTGGCCAAGCTATAGGAGAGTGTAACGATAAACTGAATTTTGTTTGAAGTTTTGATTAGTAATGGACTGAAATTTCATAGTGACGATCCAAAATTGTATCTAACTCACTCGCGTCAAATATAAAATTACCCATTTGTAAATATTCTTTCAAAAACTTGCATTCATTTGGTAAATAAATTTGCATCTAGTAATTTTTTGCATTATATTTGGATTTTGGGGGCAGTAACTGTTGAAAACCCTCACGAGGCAACACTCGTCCTACTGGGGACATCCAGAGGTTTAATGGTGTGTTTCATACGCTCAATGAAATCGTGCTCCTTACGAAACTAGATTTATCTTATTTATTTTTGTTCGAGGACGAATAAAAAGATAAGTGTGGGGTTATTTGATGTGCGTGTAAATGTGCACATTTTTACTTCCATCTTTAATCTTATTTTAGTTAAATAAATGAACAAATAGGGTATTTTAACATGTTTAAACCAAAATTCAAATTATTTTTAAATAATCACATATTCGTATCCATCTAAGGGCAAAATGGTCATCTTTATGCATATATTAAATTGATAAATTTTAATTGGAAATTTATATATTATTTTGTAGGATTTTGGCTTCAAATACAAGTTGTTTAATGAAGGATATGCATGCACAAAGAGGAGATAAAGGGATGAAGATGAAATTAATTCAAATACAGGTTAGTGGAGGACCCCACCTACATCAGTGTACAAATTAGAGCTATCCACATGCAAATGGCCATTAAATCTTCATAGACACTTAATGGAGGATTACTTTAGGTTAAAGACAAAATGGAAGCTTCATGAAGATAGTAGTTTGGATAGTTTCAAAAAATATGGATTAGGGTTAGGGTTTTAAGACATGTATAAATACCCGCATATGTTTATGTAAATGGAACTCTCTTTTAGTTAGTTGAGTTGTAGGATCAAAAATAAAGCTCTTTCTTTTATGGCTTCTTAGTCATTTCCTCTTATGAAACTTTCCCTTTTTATGCAATGTTAATTAATGCTCTCTTTTATTTACATGTTATTTTCCTCCTATGTTGGTAGCCTAGATTTATTATTGTAAGTAATTTAGATCTCTTTTTATTTCTTTACCATGCATTTTCCTTTTATTTTTGGGTTATGTTACAGTATACAGTTGTTGAAATGATAATAGACATGAGTAGTTAAACCCCTTCAATTTAAGGGTAACGAAGTTTTCTAAGTCATGTAGCTTTAACATAATTTGTTTATTCATGCTCCCTTTTTATGCTTCATGTCAGGTTGATGTTATTGGTTTTATGTGTTCGTTATTGAGTTTGATAGCATATGTTGTTTACACAAATATGTTGTGCTTAGTCATATGCTCATTAGTTACCTCTTCCTCTATTTATGATGATGGTGATTAAGTGAAGGTTGAAATCAACATTTGATGATCTATATTTCTAATTAATAGTTAACTGGCCTTGCTTAAAATATATTTCACTTTCAATTCATTGTCATTTTACATGAGAACTAGTAAAGTGATTTAGTGAGTATGATATAGTTGTATGGTTTGTTTTATGCTAGTTAATAGCCTAAATAAGCCATGCTTATGATAATAATATCAACTAAATTCACAAACAACCAAAAGAGAGATCATGGTTTCATATTTTGTTGATTCATGTTATCGATTCCTTAGCTGTCATTCAGTCTCATAGTTTTCATTTAACTTTTGTAGTAGTCAGTTTGTTAGATTTTGCAATTTTTAGTTAGTTAAAATTTCACTCGACTTTGGTTTAATTTGATTGAATAGAATTAAAATTAATTATTTCCCTAAGGATCGATCCGTATTCACCACGTACTACGATTGTACTCTGTGCACTTGCGGTTTATTTATATATTCGCTCAATGGAATTTCTAATTAAATTGAAAAATCCATTAGCAATATTATGCCAGTTATCTCTAACTACATGAAGTTTGATGAAACATCAAATATGCAGTATTCATCCAATACATATGTCTCATAATCTATCTTCCTTGTACATTCACATAACACTTGGATATTGGAACTTGACAAATGATTATATTTTCTAAATAGATGATCTTAATAGCATATAGATTATATCCACAAGTTTCGTTTCATTTTAGAAAAGCTGACTTAAAAAGATGGAAAAATGCTACGGATACTCCATTGTCGGTATGTTTGTATATACACGTACATGCATACATATACAAACCATACTAGTCAACTGAAACTTGAACTGGACTAATGTGGACAATAGTTGTACTATCAACCATGGAGAATTCATTACAAAAATTGTACGTTTCAATAAATTGGACCGAGAGTAGCATTCGGTGGCAGAATTTTTGTTTTTTTAACAAAGATGGTAGCTATCATCACCGTGGACGAGATGTTGCAAGCTTGTAAAGAGTACAACATGGAAGATGCTCTTTTGATGATGTTATCAGTGAAATTGATCAAGATAATGCTGTTAGAGATGTTGCCTTTTATTTGGATTGCATTAAAAAATATCAAGCAATAAAGTATTTTCTCTGTCTTCTTCTTATTTCCTATTCTGTTTCATGTGATCAATAAAATTATCATGGTATCAGAGCCAGATATGGAGATATCAACATCAGATCCCAATAATTTGGCTGAGCAATTTCAGAAGTTTCTCGCCTTATAGCCTCAAGCCATGTCTGTCACTTCCTCCATAGGTCAGTTGCCTCAAAAATCTTTTGAACAGTTGTCTCAAAAATCTTCAGGTATGTCATCTACTTTAAGGATCTTAGATTCTGGTGCTTCACATCATATGACACCAGATTCTTCATCATTTGTTTCTTTGACCCCTTCATCTTCTATTAATGTTATGACCGCTGATGGCACTCCTTTGCCTTCAGATGGTGTTGGATCTATAACAAATTCTAAATTGTCACTTTCAAATGTTTACCATGTTCCAAATCTCACATTAAATCTTGCATCTATTGGTCAACTATATGATACTGGCAATATAGTCACTTTCACATCTTCTTCATGTTTTCGGCAGGATTTGAAGTCACAAAAGCTGGTTGGGATAGGATATAGAAAAGGGGGGCTTTATGTTTTGAATTAGTTGAAAGCATCTGATACTACTGCTGCTACTAGTGTTGATTTATCTTCTTTTTGTTTAGGTCCATCTTCTTCTTCTTCCACTACTATTGCTACTAATGTTGATTTGTCTTCTTTTCTTTTAGATCCTTCTTCTACTACTACTACTGTTGCTACTGTTAGACCGAAATCTGGGCCTAACACCCAAATGCTATGTGAAAACCTCACAATCACAGATCACAGATAAAAAGCAGTAAAATAAGAGGAGACACACGGGATTTTTATAGTGGTTCGGCTCAATCCAAGCCTACATCCACTTTATAGTTTCTTAAATCCTAAGAAGCTATTACAATTGTTGTTTGTTTGCGGATTATACACGAAGTCCTCGTATTTACAATGAAGAAGAGGAGATTAAAGGGAAGATTCTACACGAAATCCTCGTGTTGTAATGTGGAATTCGACTTCTAGGTTATGCAATAGCCTTGCGAAGAACCATAGTGGAAGCCATGAAGAGTTAGAGTTCCAAAAGTCTCCAAAAAGATCCCTTCAAATGGCCACCTTGTGGTGTATTTATAGGCGGAGAAAAGCTGCTAGGGAGCTCAGGAGTGGATCGGCTCGGGGGGACACGTGGCGAGCTCCGAGGTGATCTCGGAAGTAGTGGAGGAGTGGTCTTCAGATCGTGCTAGGACAGGTGGAAGCCTATCCGGATTAATAGGAGACGGTTACTCCTTGAGAATAGATCAAACTTGTGTGCAGGAAATGATACAGGCTGGTCGGTTCGGGTCCGAACCGAATCGGGGTGGAGCATCCGAACCGAAGACGTGATGTGCACTTCTGTGCAGTGTGCAAGGCGGGTCGGGTTCGGATGGTCCGATCCGAACCGAGGTGGGCTGGAATCCAAGTCTGAGCATCTTCGAAGTGTGGAATCAGAGCGGGTCCGATCCGATCCGGTAGGTCAAGCCAATTTCCAAATTCCAAGTTTCCGGTTCTGCATGCGTTCACGGAAACGGGCATAACTTTCAAATCGTAAGTCCGATTGAGCCAAACCAAAGCTCAAACTGAAGCTAATTCAGATATCTACAAGAATTACAAAGTATAGCTCCATAATCGCTGTTTTTGGGCCCAAAAAGGTCATCTGATAGGAGTTTCGGGCCTTTCTTTGTTTGTGATGCGATTTCGACCAAATCGATGCATGTCTTCTGACGATGTTTCCAATACTCTAGTGTGTTGTTTATCAGAGATTCCATATGTGACTGCTTTGACTAAAAAGCGGGTCAACATTTTGCCCCCCAGAACATATCTTGTTGGTTGAAGGAAGATGTGTTCTGGATAATCCAAGGCCACGCCGGGCCTGTCAGTTGCAAGTATAATCCATACCTTCGAAGAAGAGAAAGCAAACAGGTATGTCAAAACCTAACAAAACTGATTACACTTTCGAGCATAAACCATGCTTGGGCGTTTGTTTGAGCATAAACCATACTCAAGACACGTTCGAATCATCCAGCCAAAACCTGACGAGGGACCTAACCTTCCGGGTATAAGCCATACCAAGAAGTTCAAACTGAGCATAAACCCTACTCAAGTTTTATTGAGTTCCTTTGCCATTTCCTGACAAAACAATAAGCCGTTCTAGAGTACAATCCATACTTAAGAATCCTAGTGAGTACAATCCATACTCATGTCGGGATAGAGCTTTGCTTGCCAAAACCTGACAAGACAGTCTGTCCTTAGGCATAATCCATGCCTAGGGGTCCGAGATAAGTATAAGCCATACTTTAGTTGAGATTGAGAATCCTGCCACAAACTAACAAGATACTTAAATTGCCAAACATAATCCATGCTCGGAAAGTCCTTCCTTATTCAATTCAAAGTACAAAACCAAAGCAAATCCTGATTGGTTTGTTATCGAGTGCAGCGCACGCTTTGGAGCTAAATCCTAACCCCGAACGTGTGTACTCCGATTTAGCCAATCGGAAAACCTAAAGAAAGCAAAGAAACATATCTTAAATCCTAAGAAATGCGGGAAATCCAGGCTGATCTCATCCAGATCAGTTGATGATGAGCCCACGAGGGCTCGATCCAGGGTCATTCCCTCTCCGGGGAGCAGGTGGTGGTAGGAGAAGTGCTGGCACCGTTGTTTGTTTCACATACTCGGGTAGCTCTCCACGTCTAACCCGTTCCTCAATCAGATCTCGCAAGTGTCTACAGTCATTTGTGTCATGACTGTCCATATCGTGAAACATGCAGTATTTCCCAAAATCGCGTTCTCTTTGCGATGGCTCCCTCCTGAGAGGCTTTGGATAGGAGATGTCACTGTTTGTGTTCACGTAGATGTCGGTTAGTGACTGTGTACTTTTCATATCTGGGCCCTCTCCGGGGCTGAGCGTTGCGGTCATTCTTGACGGCAGCTTTTCCTTTGCCTTTACCAGAATCAGACGGTTCTCTGTCTTTGAGCATGTTAACATCGAGAATTTTCTTTTCGTACGTTGCGTCTTCTTCACGTAAAAACCTATCCGATTCAAGATAAAATTCGCTAAGATTCCTTGGTGGGTCTCGGTACAAGGATTTTTTGAACTCCGAGTTGTCTAGAACGCCGGATACTACCGCCATCAATACCATAGATGGCTCAGGTCGATCAACTGATGCTGCTGCAACGTTGAACCTTTCCAGAAATGACCGCAGAGTTTCTTTAGGCCTCTGCTTGATTGTAGTTAGTGACATTACATTCTTGGGTCGAGCGATATGGACCCGAAACTGTTCAATAAAGCGAGCGACCAACATGTTCCAGTTGTTGATCGATTCAGATTCCAGCTGCCGAAACCACATAGCAGCAATATCAGTCAAAAAGAGGGGAAAGCATTTAGCCATGACGTTTTCCGACGCCGATTGAACTTCCATATGTCGTTTATAGCGCATTAGGTGCACGGTAGGATCTGCCCTGCCGTTGTAGGGTTCCAGTTGTGGAAGTTTGAAATCTGGAGGATTGCGGGAATTCCTGATTTCCTGTGTGAATGGATTGTGATTGACATCATCCATGTCATTCTGATAAGTGCGGCCTCTCGAGAGGCATTCAATGAGATTGGAGAGCCGGTTGCCTTCAAAGAGCTGTTGCAAGTTGCCTAGTTCGGAGCTGGTGCCCCTAACGTTGAGTCCGGAAGAGTTTGGAAAAACATGAGGTGCTTGGAGTGTGATCCGGCTCGGATCGGTGGTTATCGGGTCGGCGGTTCCGAACCGAATTGGTCCTGGTTCTCTGCCCCAAGCTTCTTCCTGTTGCTGTTGAGATGAAGTTAATGGTTTGGTGTCCATCCGAACCGGGGCAGAGTTTGGCCGAGCTTGGACTGAGCTTCCAATGACGTTTCCATCCGAAACGTTGAGTGATGCGCGCTGATCATTGCTAATAAGGAGGCGAGTGCCCCCAGTTTCCATTCGTCTTGCATTGCCTGGTGCGGGTCGGATCGGGCCCGATCCGACCCGAGGAGGGTTGATGCCTGTTTCGTGCTCTGCGACTCGGGTATGAGCAGATCCGATCCGGATAGTAGCAGCTTCTCGGGGCACTTCTGTTCCATTTCCAGCGGGTTGTACGTCGTTGCTCGGCCTTCCATTCATTCGAGCAAAGAATTCATCCATCATCTCCTGTTGCTTGCGGAGGAGATCATCCTGCCTTGCCATTTGGGCTCTCAATTCATCGAGAACGCCATCCATCTCTTCTCGCGTCAAGTATGCTGACGGGTTTTCATGTGAGGAAGCTTCATGGCTTGCTTCGTTTCTAGTGCCTTCGCCTTCAACACGGGAAATCTTTCGCTTAGCCATTGATCCAATAGCCAAACAATCCAAGCAGACGTTGAAGTTGTCGTGTGCCCCCCTTCCTGGCGCGCCAAAATGTTAGACCGAAATCTCGGCCTAACACCCAAATGCTATGTGAAAACCTCACAATCACAGATCACATATAAAAAGCAGTAAAATAAGAGGAGACACACGGGATTTTTATAGTGGTTCGGCTCAATCCAAGCCTACATCCACTTTATAGTTTCTTAAATCCTAAGAAGTTATTACAATTGTTGTTTGTTTGCGGATTATACACGAAGTCCTCGTGTTTACAATGAAGAAGAGGAGATTAAAGGGAAGATTCTACACGAAATCCTCGTGTTGTAATGTGGAATTCGACTTCTAGGTTATGCAATAGCCTTGCGAAGAACCATAGTGGAAGCCATGAAGAGTTAGAGTCCCAAAAGTCTCCAAAAAGATCCCTTCAAATGGCCACCTTGTGGTGTATTTATAGGCGGAGAAAAGCTGCTAGGGAGCTCAGGAGCGGATCGGCTCGGAGGGACACGTGGCGAGCTCCGAGGTGATCTCGGAAGTAGTAGAGGAGTGGTCTTCAGATCGTGCTAGGACAGGTGGAAGCTTATCCAGATTAATAGGAGAAGGTTACTCCTTGAGAATAGGTCAAACTTGTGTGCAGGAAATGATACAGGCGGGTCGGTTCGGGTCCGAACCGAACCGGGGTGGAGCATCCGAACCGAAGACGTGATGTGCACTTCTGTGCAGTGTGCAAGGCGGGTCGGGTTCGGATGGTCCGATCCGAACCGAGGTGGGCTAGAATCCAAGTCTGAGCATCTTCGAAGTGTGGAGTCGGAGCGGATCCGATCCGATCCGGGAGGTCAAGCCAATTTCCAAATTCCATGTTTCCGGTTCTGCATGCGTTCACGGAAACGGGCATAACTTTCAAACCGTAAGTCCGATTGAGCCAAACCAAAGCTCAAACTGAAGCTAATTCAGATATCTACAAGAGTTACAAAGCATAGCTTTGTAATCACTGTTTTCGGGCCCAAAAAAGGTCATCTGATAGGAGTTTCGGGCCTTTCTTTGTTTGTGATGCGATTTCGACCAAATCGATGCTTGTCTTCTGACGATGTTTCCAATACTCTAGTGTGTTGTTTATCAGAGATTCCATATGTGACTGCTTTGACTAAAAAGCGGGTCAACAGCTACTAATATTGATTTGTCTTCTTTTCGTTTAGGTCCTTCTTCTAGTTTTTATTTATGGCATTCACGTCTTGGTCATGTTTCTCCGTCTCGTTAAAGATTTTTAGCATCCACAAGGGCATTAGGAAATTTGAAAATTCATGATATTTCTGATTGTAGTGGTTGCAAACCTGCTATGTTTTCTGCATTACCTTTTAATAAAAGTACTTCTATTTCTTATGCTCCTTTTGATTTAATTCATTCTGACGTATGGGGTCCATCCCCATTCCCACAAAAGGAGGGTCTCGTTATTATGTCTCTTTTATTGATGATCATACACGTTATTGTTGGATATATTTAATGAAACATCATTCAGAATTTTTTGAAATTTATACTTCTTTTCGAGCTCTTGTTAAAACTCAACACTCAACTATCACTAAACCTTTTCGATGTGATTTAGGTGGGGAATACACATCTAAGAAATTTCGAGAATTACTTACCTTGGATGGAACTATTTACCAAACTTCATGCACAGACACTCCTCAATAAAACGGTGTTGCAGAAAGAAAACATAGACACATTCTTGAAACTGCTAGATCCATGTTATTATCCTCTTCTGTTCCTAATGAATTTTGAGGGGAGGCTGTTCTTACAACCGTGACTGTAATTAATGCAATTCCATCTTCTCACATTTCAGGTATTTTTCCTTTTGAAAAACTGTATGGTTTTGCTCCTGATTATTCATTCTTCAAAGTTTTTGGATGTACTTGCTTTGTTCTTCGTCCTTATACTGAATGCAATAAATGTTATCTCGTTGAACTATGTGTGCCTTTTTAGGATATGGTGCTGGACAAAAAGGATATAAATGTTTTGATCCAATTACTAACAAACTCTATCTCTCTCGCCATGTTGTGTTTCTTGAACACATCCCTTTCTTCTCTGTTCCAATTAAGGCTCATGGCATAACTAGATCTGATCTTCTTCATATCGATCCTTTTTTAGATGATATTGATGTTAGTAGTATTGCAGATAATAACATGCTTTCAGAAAATGATAACAATGAAGCTCCCTCTTCTCTTATGCCTCCCGAAGCAACTTTTGAGACTGTATATCTTCCACCATCGCCATCACCACCATCACCACCACCTCCTCTACTACCTTTACGTCATTCCATACGCAATCGTAAATCACAAAATTACCAGATTTTGCATATTCTTGTTATTCTTCATCTTTTACCTCCTTTTTGTCTTCGATCCATAGTTGTTCTGAACCTTCTTCATATAAAGAGGCAATTCTTGATCCTCATGGGCAAGAGGCGATGGATGAGGAACTTTCCGCTTTGCAAAAGACAAATACTTGGGATTTGGTTCCTCTACCTTCTAGTAAGAGGACTGTTGGTTGTCGTTGGGTATATAAGGTTAAAACTAATTTTGATGGTTATATTGAGAGATACAAAGCTAGATTGGTCGCAAAAGGGTATTCTCAAAAGTATGGCATGGATTATTAGGAAACATTTGCTCCTGTTGCTAAGATGACAACTGTTCGCACTTTAGTTGCTATAGCTTCAGTTCGTCAATCGTCTATCTCTCAACTTGATGTTAAGAATGCTTTCTTGGATGGAGATCTTCAAGAAGAAGTTTATATGGAACCTCCTTCTGGTGTTCCACATGATTCTGGATATGTTTATAGACTAAAGAAAGCATTATATGGTCTAAAACAAGCTCCGCGAGCATGGTTTGAGAAATTTTCAGTTGTTATATCTTCTCTTGGCTTTATCTCTAGTCATCATGATCCTGCTCTTTTTGTTAAATGCACTAATGCTGGACGTATAATCTTATCATTATATGTTGACGATATGATTATTACTGGTGAAGATGTACAGGGAAGTTCTGTATTAAAGACAGAGTAAGCTAGACGATTTGAAATGAAAGATTTCGGCCCATTAAGATATTTCTTGGGTATTGAGGTAGAACTTTCACCCAAAGGATATCTTCTTTCTCAGTCAAAATATATCACAGATATTCTTGATTGAGCTAGTGTCGGTACCCCCATTGAGATTAACGCGAAGTTTTCTCCTTCTGATGGAAGTGCTTTATCAAATCCTACTTTGTATCGTACTATTGTTGGAAGCTTGGTGTATCTTACTATCACACGTCCGGATAGTTCATATGTTGTTCATATTGTTAGTCAGTTTGTAGCTTGTCCCACTACAGTTCATTGGGCTATTATTCTTCGCATATTGAGATATCTTAGAGGTACTATTTTCCATAGTCTGGTACTTTCTTCTACTTCTTCCTTGGAGTTGCGTGCATATTCTGATGCTAATTATGGTAGTAATCCAACTGATCGTAAATCAGTTACGGGTTATTTTATTTTTTTGGGAGATTCTCTTATATCTTGGAAGAGTAAGAAACAATCAATTGTTTCTCATTCTCCAACTGAAGCAGAATATCGTGCTATGGCATCCACTACTAAAGAAATTGTTTGGTTACATTGGTTACTAGAGGATATGGGAGTATTTCTTTCTCATCCAACTCCTATGTATTGTGATAATAAAAGTGCAATTCAAATAGGTCACAACTCAGTATTTCATGAAAGAACCAAGCATATTGAGATTGATTGTCACCTTACTCGGCATCATCTTGAGAAGCGCACGATCACCTTATCTTTTGTACCATCTTCTTTGCATATTGCATATTTCTTCACCAAGTCACATTTAGTTTTTCGTTTTCATTTTCTAGTTAGCAAACTCTCGATGCTCATAGCAGCTGCATCATGAGTTTGAGGGAGGATGTTAGAGATAATAATAAAATGTGTTACCTTTTATTTGGATTGCATTAAAAAAAGTCAAGCAATAAAGTAATATCAAATATTTTCTCTATCTTCTTCTTATTTCCTATTCTGTTTCATGTGATCAATAAAATTATCAAATGCAACTTTATCTTATGTAAGGTTTATTTTGAAAATATAAGCTCAGTTGACAGCGAGCTTTTTTTCCTATCTATAGAATGGATGAATCAACTATAGGGAATTTGTTGTTATGCAGAAGAGAAATAAAACTATGAAGAAATTTGAATATAGTTATGAGGGATAACTTTCAATGTGTTTTTTCTTGTTTTATTAGCAAATTTATTCTATTATTTGCTATTTTACATTTGCAATGTTCATGTTGATCGCTACTACGTGCTTGTATGTTATAGCTTTTTATCTAAATTTCTGTGATTGATGTTATGCTCGATGGTTAGGTTAGCACATGAACGGTGTTCGTTCCATGATCTTATATGATATTTGGTTGGTACACGTTAAAGATTTTGAACGCTACCATACAAGAGAAACTTGTTGTTGGTTTTTCCATAGAAAACAAGTTATGACGTATTTGTTTTTTATTTTATTTTCTGTTAACAATCTATGTGTAGTATTTATTTTTTGAACATATTTGTACTATTCTTTAATAAAGAGTTTCTTAATAAATTATATAATCATGTGTTATCCCGCCTTTTGGTCCGGCTATCAGAAGCAATCTAGACTCGCTCAAACTCCGATTAACGTCAGGATCAACGAACAGTTTGAGGATCAAAAGTCGACTCAACTTGAATCGCTTACCTCTGGATGTCATCGATCATTCAGAAAATACATGATCAACTCATAGGATACTCATAGTACTTGGATAAATCATCTCCAAAAATTGATTGATCACTTCTAAAAACATGTGATGGGCATAGTCCGACCACCTAGGAATACGTAATCGACACAGTCCGATCATCAGAAAACCTTGATGCCACTACTCTTCGAGCACCATCATAAGGGATCAGTAGGAATCACCAATAGGTATCGGTAGTGTAACATTCTGTATTTTACATATCAGAGTATTGTAGAATAATTTTATTTAATTCCCTAGGGGTCATATCATTCTCATATTTTAGTGGTGGTTCATGGGACTATGATAAATGCCAATGATTTTTACCAAATCTAATTGTGGCCATTGTGACTTACTATTTTAACTATAATTTTTTCTATGGACCGAATTATGTGCTCTAACTGGTCTCGTTGGAACAACATGATGACCTAGTCATTCCATAGAGTTGTCACATTAACGATTTTGGCCAGTGGTTTAAGAGAAATCGTTGTTTTAAGTTTTCTTTTTTGCAGAGGATATTAGTTAACAGCTAATGGGCTGATTAATGAGCCCATTGAGCTGATGACCTACAGTTATAAATAGAGGGAATAAGGAGAGAATTAGAAATTTTCTTCTCATTTCAAGCATTAGGTTAGGAATTTGAGAATCTTCAATTCCGCCTAATCTCAAAATCCTAATCTGCTTCTTTATCAGATCATTCTAAATCGCATCTAGAGGTAAGATCTACATCAAAGTAGATTGAATATTGTCATACAAGACTGGAATTGGGAAAAAATTTCATTGTTCAGATTTAATTTCAATACATTTGTATTGGAACTTAGTTTTGGTGAGTGATAGAGATTTCTCACATAGCTACTAAAGTTTATATGTGTTAATTAGGTTAATCAAATACCCCATATGCTAGTTTAACCGTAAAACTGAATCATATATGTTAATTTTAGATCTAGATATCTTCGGATAACCTAATTTCGATAATTGATAAGCAAATTATTAGATACAACATTTTTAATATGTAATTAACGTATGATTAGTGTTAATTTATGGTAAATCCATAGTTTTTATGGTATGATTCATGTATGTTCGTTTATATGGTATGTTTAAAATTGGAGGAACTAGTATTTATATGATCGAATTGGATGCTATGCTTGATTTATTCATTTAGAATTGTGTGTTTTAAGACTTAGAATCGAACATCAGAGCAAACTGGATGTTCAAATGATCGAATTAAGACGAAACTTGGTAGATGAGCTTTTGAGGATGTCGGAAGGCTGTCCAAGTATTTTCATGTGAAAATGGTCTAAGTATATGGACCAGCATTAGTCTATAGCCTATAAACTGGAACTGACCCATCATGATGGCTCGAAAGGAGTTGGAATTTGGAGCATGTCATCTAGGGATCTCGGGAAGGCTACAAATGATGTTTGGTTTGATTTGAATTGGTCGAAGTGCAAACGCTCGAGTATGAAGGGTTAAACCAACATAGAAGACTTCAAGGAGGGGTTAGGCTATGCGAATGGACCAAAGGGATACGCTTGAGGACTAGAAGGGGAAATGAAGAAACTTAGTTATTTTTGACTAAGTATATAGACCGGTTCCGGTCCATATCTTATGGATTGGTACTGGTCCGTAGCCTATGGACTGGTACCAATACATCAAATAAAGATGTCGGGGCCGGGGTTGTTGGCTATGGTAAGCAGGGGTTTTCCGGAGGTTGTTGGTAATCTTTGTTTGTCGATAACACCTATGGGGTGGAAGTTATTGTCAAAGTGGTGTTGGTTCCTCGATTGTAAACTCAGGCGGGATTGTTCGAAGGTGAAAGCAATAGGCAGTTCAAGGTAGAATGAGGCTACAAGATAATGGACTGACTCAGGTGGGACTCGAGCTAAAAGTTAGAGTATGGATAGCCCACATGATCGGAAGTGCCAAAGAATCATTTATAGTTCGGGGGATTATGCAAGACTCAAAGCAGAGGCATCGTAGGGATGCCTGTTAGGGTCTAAGAGAACGTGTATCCTGGATCACTTCGGAAGCAATCTAGATTTCTTAGAAAGACAAAAGTACCTGAGATGCGCGGTAGTCCAACTAGAATAGTAGTTCTCTATTTTCCCTTGACAGACGACAATGACCAGTCATTTTATACCAATTTATTCAAGGCTTTAGTTGGTGATTGCTAGGTAATTGCTTTTCGTGGATTCTATGCTTGCTTGTGTATTCCTTTTTATTTCTCTAAATAGGCTATCACTGTAGGATACCGAAGAGAAGTGAGGATTGAGAATCCTTTTCTGACTAGTGTCTACTTCTATATTATTTGAGTAGCATGTTTTATGTGATTATTATGTGCTAACTCTTTGGTTGTAGGAACAAGTCAAGTGAGACTGGAACTGTATAGTATCATATTTTCCTGTATAACTATTGATAGTTATTTATTGGTCACACCAGACTATTGTTTGACTCGATATTTTCCTGTATAGCTATGATTATTATGAGCACCATTGCGACCATTCTCTAATGTGGATTGATTATTCTTGTTTCATATAAAGAATGAGTCGTCAAAATATGAGGAACATTGCCAGGAATGTGTCTACTTCTAGAGGGGTAGGTGAAGATAGTCAATCTGGAGCTGCTACACCCGATTTTCCAGCTATGTTCAAGGCCATGATGGCATCGATCATGAGAAGGATGCCCGCTTAGGAGGTGGCAGTAGATAGTAGTGCTCCTGTTCAGGCACTTAAGACTGTTGATTTCGCCAAGCTATGCAAGGATTATACTTCTTTGAGTAGAAAGTTGTTTATTGGGATGGAATCTTCGATTAAAATCCAAAATTGGTTGGATACTTATGTTCGCATCTTCAGAGGCTTGAGGAACGATGATGCAATAAAGAGGAAGCTTGCGTCGAGGAAGCTTCAAAGTCGGGCTATGGATTGGTGGAATTTCATTATTCTTAAGACTCCGTAGGACTAGATTACTTGGGAATAGTTTAAGATTAAGTTTGAGGAGAAGTTTATTTCTACAGTTCATAAGTCGATTCTCTTTAAGAGATTTATTGAGTTGAAGTAAGGTGGGAGACCTATGACCAAGCATGCAGCAAAATTTGAGGCTTTTTCTAAGTATGTCATTCTTTTATTGAAACTCTGTATCAGAAGAACCAAAAGTACTTTATTATAGGGTTGGATGAGAACCTTGGAGAGAAACTTGTGGATAATATTGAGGATCCATTTGACAAGATGGGGGAGAAATCTTTAAGGCATGAGAGTGTGTTCCCAAAGAACTATGAAGTTGTTGTTGAGATTAAGGAAGAGTCGAAGCCACAACGAGGTGGAGGGAATAAGAAAAAGTGGAATAGAAAGAGAAAGTAGCAACAACAAGAGAAGAATGGATAAAAGAAAACTAAGGGTGAGGTTACCTGCTTCAACTGTCATGAGAGGGGGCCATTATTTTAAGGATTGCAAGGCTTCTAAGGTCGAGAAGAAGTGTTTCAACTACGATAATCTAAGGCATATTAAAAAGAATTGCCCAAAATCACCAAAGGATAAGTAGGGTGTGAAGGCATATGCATTGGATGTTATGTCGTCTCCTTTGAAAAAACCGACTACAATAGAGAAGGGAACGAGTGTGATGGTACAAGATATGATTTTTGTCAGAGACGTTTTGGTTCAAATTTTGTTTGATACAGTATCATTGTATTCTTTCATCTGTAATGCTCTTCTGTGCAAGTTACGTTTAGAAACTGGGATTGTTGATAGACCATTGGTTGCGATGAACCTAGTAGCGGGATCTTCTAATATTTGCATGCTTTGTCGTGGTCTAGTCTTATCGAGTCATGGTTGCTCTTTTTTATGACTACTTTATTTTGAACTTCTCTGCGTTTGGGATTATTATGCGTATGGACTGACTTAAGACATACGTGGCTATAATGGATTATGAGAAGCTCAAGGTGACAATCGGGAATGTGGAAGGGCGAACAATTATGATACCTTGTCTATCAGAGGATAGGGTCTGAGTCGGCTTTCTATATTCACTTGTGATTCCATGGGAATGGTTGTCATGTGTGCAGATTCTCCGATGGCTTTGATGAGGTCAAAGGACTTCCACCGCAAAGGAAAATCGAGTTTCGAATTGATCTAGAGGATAAAGCCAAATCTAGTGTTATGCCTCTCAGACGAATGGTGCCTAGGGAACAACAAGAGGTAGAGGTGAAATTGAATGATATTTTGAGTAAAGGATTCATTCATAGAAGCGTATCCAAGTTGGGTGCACCAGTTATGTTTGTGACCAAGGCTGATGGATTATTGATATTGCGTGTGGATTATCGCGAGCTAAATAAGGTGACCAAGAAGGACATGTATCCATTGCTGAGAATCGATGACTTGCTTGAACAACTTCAGAAGGATAAGGTGTTTTCCCAAATGGATCTAGCAATGGGATTTCACCAATTGAGAGTGGCTATGGATAGTGTGCCGAAGGCTGTTTTAGAACACCATCTGGTTTCTATGAGTGGCTGATGATGCCATTTGGACTAATTGTGCCAACATATTTTGTGGATCTTATTAATCGAGTTTTCAGAGATCTGTTAAATAAGTTCATGCTTGTGTTAATGGATGATATATTGGTTAACTATAAGACTGAAGAATAATACAAGACATATTTGAGGATTGTTTTAGAGATCTTACGAAAGCAACAGCTGAGAGATAAGTTTTCAAACTGTCGCTTCTGGTAGGAAAAAGTGAGATTCTTAGGTCATATAGTATTAGGACCACGATTAGAATTGGATCCTGGTAAAGTAGCAGCAAGGATTGGGAACAACCTAAGAATGCAACTAATGTTAGAATTTTCCTTGATTTAGCTAGATATTATCATTGTTTTATTAGAGACTTATTTAAGACAATTGTACCGTTGGCCGAATTAACGAAGAAGAATCAAGTCTTTGCATGGGATGCACAATGTGAACATGATTTCCTGGTCTTGAAAGAGATATTAACGAATGCTCCAGTATTGTTTATTCTAAGTGGGAATGATGTGGTATAGGATTAGGAGCAGTGCTAACGCAGATAGAGAAAGTTGTGACTTACGCGAGTCGACAACTGAATCCGCACGAAAGGAATTACCTGATGCATGATTTGGAGTTAGCGGCGATAGTGTTTTCATTGAAGATGTAGAGGCATTATATGTTGGGAGTTAGATTCGAGTTATTTGTGAATCATAAGTCATTGAAGTATCTCTTCTCCCAAAGGATTTGAACCTTCGGTAGTAACGATGGTTAGAATTTTTATCTTGTTATTATTTTTGTATTGCCTATAGTCCAAGGAAAGGAGATGCAGTGGTCCATGCGTACAGTTAAAGATATGTGGATTAAGGAGCTACATTTACTCAAGGGAAGCACTTAAAATATTTGGTTGGGTTTGATTTCATGCCATATTACGAGTTAGAACCTGAGATGTTGGCAAGCTTATCGATTAGACCTACTCCCATTGAAAGGATTGGAGAATGTCAGCGAGATACCAATCTCGTTAGGATCATTCGGAGATTTGAAATGAGAGTTGAGTCCAAGGAAATGAAGAGTTACTATGACGACCGCCCATAACTCCCGCACTTAACACGAGGAATAATGCGCTGAAAGGTGTGCCATGTAGCTAATGACGATCATCAAAGAAGATAAACACAAGCGGAACTTGTCATATAACTCACAGCGCAAGGACAAAATATAATAGAACATATACAACATGCAATAATAGTGAAGCAGAATTGAGAAGAATCTTAAACTTTTCATACCATAAGAGTGTGTACAAAATGCCTCACTACAAGTCACTTAGAGAATACATCAAACACCAGAAAACAACAAAATATGTGTAGTAGAAAACTGATACGTCAGCCTCCAGCCCGTCATCGATCTGCATCATCGTCCACTAAGATCTACTACCTGTAGCCTACTACTCAGTCTACCCATCCACAATAGGATGAACATCCCAAGGTAATAAGAGGAAACATAAAACCTTGAGTCAGACAACAGTCTTAATGAGCGATAAACAACTTTCTAACATCATCAATAAAGTATATGAGAAATAAGTAGATAAATCAACTAATCTACCAACACGTCAGAGAAGAACCCAACCCGTCTCTTCCACAACTGACAGTGATTAGCCTTTACAACAATCAAGTAGAAACAAAAAGTATATTTGTAACAATCAGATATCAAGTGTAGACCATCCTAATCGATATTGACATCTCTCAAGCACATTCCCCAAAGGCCTAAACCAACATCTGACAAGCACCCAAGGGATGTCTCCTTCGACATTGAACAATATAGACAAGACGATACAAGCAAAACAATCATCATCCATGACTATGGCTATCACCGCCAACTTGTATGTTTGCCTTACTCGACGAAGACAACTAGGTCTTTCCACGATACACAGGGTACTCGACCAGCTAACATCTAGTCTTTTAGGCATCCCTATTATACCCTTGCTTTGAGTCCGCTAGAATGTAACACCCCTAAGTCTTATATAGTAGAGTCCATCTCTTACTAACGCCGAGGCCTTTTGAGGAACAAAACCCCACACCTATACGGTGGCTAAGTTGGGGATAATATCTTGCACGAACGGAGGTGCGGGTTGTTAGCCTTTTGAGGAACAAAACCTCACACCTATACAGTGGCTAAGTTGGGGATAATATCTTGCGCGAACGGAGGTGCGGGTTGTTACATAGAACCTCCGACTAACGATAATTCCTCGGCCTTCCATATCTCTAACCATCCAACTTGATGACTGTTCATAAGCTCAAGCGACTCCTCGAGCAACCATTATCCACAAACTCACAACCTTGAGTCGTCTTCACATTCATTGCATTTTGACGATCAACAAACTCTTTACGAAACTTCGAATATCCCTTCTTGAATTTACATCGAAGCCATAACCATCGTTGACCCAAAAACATACTTCATTTGGTCGATATTCCATTTCATAGCATTTCAGCCTTTCTACTATGAAAAACATACCACAACGTTTCATTTAGCCTTCTACAACATTTCAGAAATGCTACCATATCCCCTGGTTCATTCCAGATCCATTGGCTCAATTTTTATACCACAACGTTTAAAAATGCTTTTTACAGCGTTTTGAAATGTTGTCATAGCCACTCGGTCCATCTTGGATCGACCTTCCCGATCCATCAGATCTGCTCCCAAATCATGTGTCGATCCACTAAAAACATTGCCTGGTCCATGTCCAGAAATGTGCCCGATCCATACCCTTTTTGTAGCTTGGACACGCTGTAAATTCCAGAAAATTCAGCCTGATCCATACTTGAGAAAAACGTGCCCGATCCATTGGCAAAAACTTTACCGATCCATCGCTTTCTACAACGTTTGCCAAATGCTATTAGACCCAGAAAAACGCCCGATCCATGCCAGATCCTTGCCCGATCCAGAACTTGTCTGATCCATCACTTTGTACAGCGTTTGTAAATGTTGTGGTACCCAGAAAACGCCCGATCCATACCAAAACATGTTTATCCATCCTTGAACATGGCCAATTTTCACCCGATCCATCTTCAACTCGTTCCAAAACCATTCTGGTTCAAACTCATGCAATTTAACCAACCATTCAAAAAAAATCACGCAATCATCAAACCAACCATTCAACAACATAATCATGCAATCATCAAACCAAACTATCAACAAGCATTAACTCAACGATTATTCATCATTCAAACATATAGTCACATAAAATTCACCAATTTATGTTGCTGGATTAGATCCTATGGTGATTCAAATTGGAATCATACTTACATTGATTAGGTCTAGGTGAAAACAACTTGAAATGATGAAAATAAGATCAAATAACCCATATGCTCAATTGAATCCGTGCGAGAGATGCTTATCACTCTCCAAATCTTCAAAATAGCTTGAAATCAACTAATCTCTAATTCGGACAGCGAAGAACGATCTTCAAATCTCTTAATTTGATGTCATCTTCTCTCTCTTGATGTAGATCTAGCCATCCTTGATGTAGATCTTCAATCTTCCAATGTAGTAAGATTTAATGTTGGAGAGATGTATTTGATTGGAGTATGGAGAATCTCAAACCCTAACCAAATAAGAAATGAAGAAAGCAACACTTCCTCCTTGCCTTTACCCCCTATTTATAGCCAAACCATCAGCCGATTAATGGGAATCACTAATCAACCCCTTAATGACTAATTAGTCTGTTTAGAAATTATGTAGCACAAAAGCAGCAATTCCTCCCAAACCCCTGAATGAAATCTTTAATGTGACCACTCTACGAAATTGGCAACACCATTTCCTTACCTATGAAATCGATCTCGGCACCTGATTCGATCCCAATAAAAAGTTATTCCTTGTACAAAATTGATAAGGGCAAAATCGTCACAAATAAAATTGATAAAATTATGGGCATGTCCCACATCCCCATAACTAACATATCAAAATATGAGAATGGTCCGTCCCTCAGGGAATTAAATAAAAATATTTTACAATCCTTCGATATGTAAAATGCGGGTCATTACATTCTCCCTCCCTTAGGAATTTCGCCCCGAAATACCAAGCAACCAAAACAACTCCGCATGCCTATCATCCATGAGCAGTCAATTTACCATCCAAACTAGCATCCATCAATCCATGCATCCATAGCCTTAACCTAACATGCGGAATTCTAACGAATAATACAAGTTACAATAGTGTTAGGTGACACGATATTTATGGGTCATACCAACGAAGATTTCTGGATGGATCGTCTTCATACTCTCTTCCATTTCCCACGTACAATCGTCATCATCCTCACTACATTGCACCTTGACTAAATTAACTATCTTCCTCCTAAGCTGTTTCGTGTCATTCCCCACAACGCGAAGCGGCTTACAAAGTTTCGTAACTATGGCTTTGACTGCTAGGTATTCGTACTTCTCTGGAGATACCACACATTCGAATCATGCACAACTTTCATAGAAACGACACATGGAAACCATTGTGCACACTTGACAATTTCTCGGGTAAATCCAATCAATATGCAAGCTTCCTAATGCTTCTTGCAAACTCTTCAAAAATCCACTCGTGAACAAGGGATCTCGATCACTCACTATGCTCTTCGAGATACCATGGAATCGAACTATCCATTTAATATAAAGCTCAGCCAACTTCGATGTTGTCCTAGTCGGTTTGATAGGAATAAACCTCGCGCTTTTGGCCAAACGATGCTTGATGACCCAAACCCTTCGTTTCCTGCCCTGGTTCTCGGTAGTCCATCGATAAAATCCATTGATACCTGCTCCTACTTCCACATTGAAACTTCCAATGGCTGAAGAAATCCACTCGGAATCTTCTGTTTAACTTTCACAAACTAACAGTTTATGCTCTTGGAAATAAATTTTCCAATATCTCTCTTCATTCCTTCCCAGTACTAAGCTCGTCTCATGTCCTGATGCATCTTGTTACCACCAGAATAAATCTTCAACTTCGAGTGATGACATTCCTGATGTATATAACGGTGTTGTATACACAATTATATGATTTTTGTTTGATGAATGTGTTTGTATTTAAGAAATGTGTTTGTTATTGTACTGTTTCATATATATATCACAGACATGAATATAATATTTATATTTAAATAGAATACGACTGTACAGAAATTCAAATATTCACACAGTATTTTATTTAAATAGAATATTTTATTTCAAAAATTCAAACAGTACAACTTTTACAACTCCACTATTTGTACAAATTCACAAATATTCTTCACATGATATTGTACTTGTATATAAACTGAATATGACAGACAAATTTGTTTGAACATAATAATATAATATTTTATTTCAATCAAATTTGTTTATTACAAATATCAGTACAACTTTCTATTTTCTATACATCAGCTCCTTACTACAGTTCACTCAACACTCATTTACATTTCTAAACAGTTCACACTCATATATACTAACACATATGAACATCATCATCTTCAGTCTTCACTGCTCAATCTCAGTCCAATCATCATCTGCTTACCTGTCACATGAAACACACACACAGTACACTGCAATAGAAATAAAACTGAATACATTTAAATATAAATTTATTTTTAATTTTTATTTGCCTTAGAATTTCGATGTGTTTCTCTTCATTTTTCATGACTTGATCTGATTTATATATATCCAACTGTATCTAGGCAGATTATGATATTCACAATGATACACTGTAAATAACACAAGGCAGACAATATGTATATACAGTGCAGGGACAGGAAAATTAGTCTAATGGCTGCATATACACATATGTATAAATATACATGTGTGCACTGCCTCGCCAATCAAAATGAAGTATAGCATCTGAGGAGCAGCAGCCACGTGGATCAACTCGACTTAATGCATGATCAAAGAACATCTCGACATGCAAGCACATATGTGCAAAAGTTCAAAATAACATGGAGTATAGACAAGTGTGCAGCAGCAATAGTAAATGGATGGTGCATCATAAGCAGTTCAAGACATTGGAACAAGTAAGATAAGACTCAGCATCTCATAGCATATGTGGATAGTGCACAATGTAAACAGTTCAACACAAGGGTGATCATATGTAAGCAGGAAAAGTCGTTCAGTTCATATGGTTATGGTCAACATACAAATCAACAATGGTAACATCAGTGTTGAAGTTCAGACATGCACAAGTCAACAAGCCGTTTTCAATGTCAACTACTCAAGCCCAAGGAGTAGCAGCATGTACAGTTTTATCAAGCATGGGGGAGCTACACAACAAGATAGTAAACAATTGGAGAAACTCACACATTCATGACACAAATAAAAAGCAACATGGTTCATCAAAGTGTCAAAGCAGTTTCAAGTATGTCCAGAGGTGTACTGATGCATCTAAGAAAATTGCATGCATGAATATGATACGATATTCAGATGTAAAGTTAAAATACACTACAGCTCAATAACAGGCTAGTCAGCATGATGCATTTGACATGGAAAGGTTAAGCATTTCATGTTCAGGTGCAATGAGTTCAAGAATGTCAAAGTATACAGCATGTGTAATAGTATTAAACCATGGGTAGTATCAACATACACTGGCTTCAATCAAGCTTCAATATGCACAGAAAAAATTGCATGATGGTATTGTATAAATGCAATCAACACTGTTTATTCATAAAAATGGTAAATCTGTCCAGAATTCAATACTCATGCTTATAAGGGCCAATTTCCGGAAATGAATACATTGTTTCAATCATCCATGAAACCAGTGGACAAACATAATTAATGGATATGCACATATATGGAATGGTGTTTTGGCATACAGCAAATAAGCTACAGAAATTGGAAAGCATACTAAATCAAGTGCAACAATTTTAGCAAGAAATCAAGTATTCAAAGAAATGAGTCACGACATAATTTTTTGGCAAAGAGACTCTTGGAAACAATTACTTTGTTTCCAGTTTTTTGAACAAAGATTTTTTTTGGCAAAACGTTTTTCTTATCGGAAGATTTCAAATCTGTGTGAATTTATTACTTCCAAAAAATCAATCTCTCATTTACGTTTCGGGCCCACAAATAATATATTTCCAGAATCACACAAATTTGTCAATCAAAGTTTGCAAGCAAGGGATAAATACTTTCCAGATTCACTGAAGACAAGAATTTTGTCTAGGTTCAACAATCTACAATCACGTAAGCCATATAATTCAAGGCAAATCAAAAGAAGAAATCGAGCCAATCAGCCAAGTCATTATAGCGAAATCAGAGAACCAATTTAGGGTTTTGATTACCCTATACATATACTACCATTTTCATCATCGGCTATCCCAATCGAAACAAAAAACTTCAATTTCAAGGAAAGAATTATAAATTAGAAGACTCACTTTTTATAGGTTTCGATCGAAAGCAAATTCCCAAATTGATTGGCAAAGAAGAGCAGTCGCCGAGCAACATCCGATTCAAAGTCACAAGAATTCGAAGAAGCAATCAATCTGACATAGAGATTTGGGAATTGGAGCAAGCCTTAGTTTTTTCTTTTGGCAACCAACATTTTTCTTCAGAGTGAAATTAACAAAAGGGACGACCATAATTTACAAAGGGGATAACCCTTTATTTTTAAATCTAGGGTTTTAGCTTGTTAATTTTACTTTCTATTGTTTTTTAATTTGTTTTGTAATCATTAAACAGTTTCTAGAGTCTATAAAATCTAGGTGATCTAGTTGAGGGGTTGAACTAGCAGTTTACTAGAGTCTGTAAAAACTAGGGTTTTGCGGGTTACGGGTTTGTAATCCAGGGAAATCTGATCTAGGGGATATAGATCAGTCTAGGGTTTTGAGCGTAGGATTAGAATAGGAGAGAGGGGTTCACAAGTTTACATGGTCTTGTAAGCAGGATAAGTTCTATTACCTAGTAGAAACCTTAGGAATGCAGCAGTAGGCAGGATTTTGCCGAAGCTGGATATATCTTGTGACATTTACTTTTCTGCATTTACTTTCTGTTGCATTCTGTGATCTGATTTTTTTAATATCTCGCTTAATTTTCAATAAACCCTATTCACCCCCCTCCCTCTAAGGTTATTCTAGATCCAACAAGTGGTATCAGAGCAGGTACTATGTTTACTCTAGAGTAAATGATGATTCCTAGTTGTCAGTTCAGTCGTATTCCAAGTATTTTTAATGGAACAGAGTTTTTGAATTGGAAATCATAAATGGAATCCTATTTAAAATATGTTGATATTAAATGTTGGAATAGCATTATAGATGGATATGATATTGTTAGTAGGAACGATATTGGGTTTAATTCTCGTGCTATTCATATTTTGTATTCTTGTATTGATGATGTCCAATATAACCTTATCTCTCATTAATTGACTGCACAGGAAGTCTGGAATACTCTCGATATGAAGTATGGACAAACTGACAACAACAGCTCAAAACCAGAAATGGTCAATTCAGTTTAAATCTATGCTCGGGAGAAGAAACAAATGAAAATTCAAGTAGATCAGACGATGGAGACTCAACAGACAATGAGACTGAAAGCTTCACATATGAAGATTTGGTTTATATGTGTACTGATTTACAAAAAATCATTGATAAACTCCATCATAAAACAAATCTTTAAAATCTAAATACCACAAGTTGAATAGCAAAATTAACTGTTTGAATCAGAATTTACAAACATCATAAAATTAGATAATTCCGATTGTGAAAATTGTTTAAAATTGAAAACTGATCTCGTTTATCTCAATAAAAACATTCAAAAACTTGAAGAAGAAATTCATATTTTAAAAGATAACAAAATTGAGTTAAAAGGTACAAAAAATTCTTTGCAAAAAGAATTTAATAATTTTAAGGCCATCAAAAATTCTAAACATGAAATTGCTGAAAAAGAAAGCTTGTTGAAAAGTGATTTGATTTTAAATGAACTTGGAAAAGAGATTGAAAATTTCAAGAAACTTGAATTTGAAAAACAAATTAAATTTGAATTTGAAAACTTTGAGTCCAAGACCAAAATCAAACAAATTTGTTTTTGAAACATAATGATACTGAAGGGAGAAAGATCAGGATTAATCGTTGTTCAAATCTGATAAAAGAAAATTCTGATCTTAAATCCAAAATTCAACGATTAGAATTAACTTTGGATAAATTTTCTAATGGGGAAAAATCGTTGAATATGCTGTTACAAAACCAATTTTCAGTTGTGTAACAACCTGTATTTTTTTATAACCTGTTATAATATAAATCGAGGCAGAATTTAATTATAAAATGTGAATCAAGGGAAACGGGCTATGCCATTGCGTTCGTCTCGGAAAAATACGCGAAATAGAGTCCGAGTTTTCGAAAATCGGAGTCCGTATGACCCAATTAAGGCCCATTGAAGTTTTCAGAAATTTCCATGTCAAAAACAGATTTGAATTTCAAGTTCAAAGTTGGAAATTAGGGCAAACTGGCGCAGGCGGGAAAACTCCCACTAGGACCCCCATGTCGACAGGCATGTCGACAGGGTCCCCAGGGTGTCGACAACCCTGTCGACACCCCTGTCGACACAGGGTGGCCGGGCAGTTTTGCCTGGCGCACCATTTTGGGTCTTGGTCTGGTTTTGTGGCTGTGTTCTGGAGACTTCCGAAATCTGATGGACCTAAACTAACCTAGGGTTAATCCTAAGGCTAAAAACACTCTAATCTTCTATAAATAAGACCCTAATCCTACCCTAAAACCTCATTTATTCATTCTAGTAGCTAAACTATGGCAAAATCAATTCTCTAATGGCCTCCACTTAAAACCCTAGCCTCCACCTTCTTTAAAAATTATTCCTATGAAGATTTTGATGTTCATACAAGCATTTCTAAGTTGTATGAATGATCACTAGCTTGCATACATCATCAAGTTGCAAGCTTTATTGGCTAAGCTAGAGTTTTTGGAATTTTTGTTAAGAGTTTTCTTATTGGAGCTTTGTTTTGGGTTTTTATATGCTTGCATAAAGGGCTTCTCAATCTTTATTAGTAGATTTGTGTCTTCATAATATTTGTAAGCCCTCTTACCTTCATTTTAGAAACTCTAAAGTTAATATGTGATGCAAGTTGGGGTTTATGCAAGTTCACTATGCCATGATTTGCAAGTTTATTGAGTTATGCATGTTTATGCAATTTCATTATGCCATGATTTGCAAGTTTATTTAGTTATGCATGTTTATGCAAGTTCACTAAGCCATGATTTGCAAGTTTATTGAGTTATGCATGTTTATGCAAGTTCACTATGCCATGATTTGCAAGTTTATTGAGTTATGCGTGTTTATGCAAGTTCACTATGCCATGATTTGCAAGTTTATTGAGTTATGCATGTTTATGCAAGTTCACTATGCCATGATTTGCAAGTTTATTTAGTTATGCATGTTCATGCAAGTTCACTAAGCCATGATTTGCAAGTTTATTGAGTTATGCATGTTTATGCAAGTTCACTATGCCATGATTTGCAAGTTTATTGAGTTATGCATGTTTATGCAAGTTCACTAAGCCATGATTTGCAAGTTTATTGAGTTATGCATGTTTATGCAAGTTCACTATGCCATGATTTGCAAGTTTATTGGGTTATGCATGTTTATGCAAGTTCACTATGCCATGTTATGCATGTTTAATAAGTTATGCATGCTTATGCAAGTTCACAATGACATGTTATGCATGTTTGACAAGTTATGCATGTTTATGCAAGTTCCCTATGCCATGTTAGGCAAGTTTAACATGTTATGCATGTTTATGGTAATATGCAAGTTCACTATGTTAAGTTATGCAAGTCTAACATGTTATGCATGTTTGTTGTGATATGCATGTTCATCATGTATGTTATGCCAAGTTCCCTCTTCCTATCCTTTATGCGTTATTACGAATATGTAAGCGATAGAATGACGTTGGGGGGTTTGGGTAAACTTAAAATACATGAAAATATAAGATTGGGAATTTACCTATTAAGTTAGGTCTACCCCTTGGGAATTTACCTATTAAGTTAGGTCTACCCAAGTATTTGTTGACTTGTAATTATGTTTTGAAATAAAGTGGACATGACACTTAGAAAACATAAGTGTGGCCAACTCAAGGTTGGGTTGAGTTTGTAGCGTAATTCTACCCGGAACCTACCGGCTTAACTAGTGGCTACAAACAATAGGACCCAATGTGAGAAGTTGGTCATGTGGTGCCAAGACCCGAGGTTAGACCAAGTTGTGGTGTAAATCTACCCGGAACCCACCGGCTTAACTACGTAACCACAACAAAGTCTAATGTGAGAGGTTAAGGTGCATTAAATTAATTAATGCCTCATGATTAGGGTTAAGTCAGGGTCCACTAATACTTAACCAATTTGGGGATTCGAGGGATTGAAATGGGGTTAAGTTGTGAACTGTCGGTTACACTTAACCAATTTAATCCATTTGGGGATTCGAGGGATTGAAATGGGGTTAAGTTGTGAACTGTCAGTTAGACTTAACCAATTTAATCCATGATTGGTGAAGGGTTAAATCGCACTTAACCCTCTTAGGAAACCCTAGCAACGTGGTCTGTTCCAGCAGTAATCCCAGTTTGGTATCATCACAACCCTAGAGGCTAGGCTAGGGCGGGGAACGATTACTGGACTGATGTATGCGACCAAAGCGATGGCTGAGTGGTACAGCGGTGCGGGTCCAGGCGGGCTACGGACGTGCACGTAGTCCGGTATTGGACAAACTCGAGGCACGGGTACCAGTAGGTTTAGACTGTGCATTATTGCTTCAGTGTCTGGGGTTGACACCCGAAGGCTTGATACACCCGAAGGTGGACCCAGCACAGTCTGACTACATCCATATGTGGGCCGTATGGACACCAACACTTGACGTGTTAGGCTTATAGGGAGCCGATCGACTAGACCGTTTGGTTGGACCTTATATTAAGGTCACTTCATGTTATTGGGTCAAAGCTTGGGCCAAGGGATCAATACCTGTTATGTTGGTTTGCTAGTACACCGTGGTGCAAAACTTAACCTTGTTTATGCGATGACACCTCTATCTATCTTGTTGTTAATTTATCATGCCAGTATGTTGTTATCTATGATCATCTTAGTTTCCATCATGCTGTTAACTTTATTAGTTTATAGACTGATCGTAGCAGGGCTTACCAGTCTTTATGACTGACCCGTTTTCTTTTCGCTTCTTTTCTTCCGTTCCCCCCCCCCCCCCCAGGTTCTCAGGGTGGGAACATTGGTGCTTAGCTTGGATCGCTTAGCTTGCTTGCTGGATTAGCTCATGTACGTTTGGATATTGAGCCCGCTATGGTTTATCACTCTTATTTGGGGATAGTACTTATGTATTTCAGTTTATCAGATGATGTTTTTATCTAGACTTGTAATTTTGGGAAATTGACATTTTGATGTACCAGACTTGTGTTTTGAAATGGTTTAAAAATCTTCCGCTGTTTTATCTACTTACTCTGTTTATTTACATATATATATGTCATGTCCTGCCTTGTTATATCATTATGCATGTTTACCTTGTTTTAAAACGCCCCACCAAAGTCAGAGTTGCTTGCAAGAGCCACCCTGGCGGAGGTGGGGTGTTACATTTGGTATCAGAGCATATGGTTTACGAGAAGGGATAAAAAGGTTTTTAAAACTTTTGAAAAACTATTTTCAAAACCAAGTATAGAGTATTTTCCAAAGAAAAGTCTAGTTATTTTAAAGGCTATTCCCCAAAAGCCATTAGCACTATCCTTTGACTCCTCGTTTGAACTCTTTTCTTTTCGTTTCCAGCATGTCTGATAATCTCATCTTGCCCGAAAGAGTAACAATACCCGATTGGTTTCGTCGGTACTTGGAAGTCACGGCACCGGTCCCGGGTGTCTCTAATGTTGTTTCTCCAGTCAAGGCCGCTGTTCCTCCTCCTCCTTCCGTAGCTGATGTTCCTCTTCTCCCTCAGCCTCCACAAGCGGATTTTGCGGAAACTTGTAAGAACTTTAAGATGATGGGTGGCAAGAATTTTAGTGGAACAGAGACTTTTGTAGAGGCAAGGAATTGGTTGAAAGAGACCGAAGATCTTTTAGCCACCTTTGATATAGGTGACCGCAGGAAGGTTTTATTGGCAGTATGATTGCTAAAGGAAGAAGCTGCACGTTGGTGGGTAGTCACCACCGCTACTAGGCCAATTGAGACTTGGGATGATTTTAGAGGAAGGTTTGGACTGAGGTTCTTATCACTGAAGCAAGGGGACATGACTATTAGGGAATACATAGATAAGTTCAATCAACTGGCTCGGGTCAATTTAGACTTGGTTAATACAGCTCAGAAGAAGGCCCTACACTTTGCTCTAGGATTAAACGAGCCATTGCACGGTTTGGCCATGTCTCACATACCCTTGGGGGCAACTTTCGAGAGTTTGGTGAATATGGCCCTACTTCAAGAAGAAGATAAGAATGACAAGAAAGAGGTCAAGGCGAATGAGTCTCAAGGCAAGAGGGTAAATTCCGGGAAACGAGGCAAGAATAACAACAACCGCAAGGACAAGCCAAGAGAGAATAGGAAATGCAACATCTGTGGTAAAGTTGGACATATATCCAGGGAATGTAGGAAGAAGAAGAGAAAGTGGGGCGAATGCTTTCATTGTGGTGAGTTTGGACATCTCAGCAAGGATTGCCCGAGGAAACAAGGGCAAGGTCAGACTCAGTGTGCAGGACTATCTGGAGGGCGAGTTCATCCCCTCAACACCGTTCTTCCAGCTCATGATAGAGGTAGTGTTTCTGTTGAAAGTCTTGTTTACATTTTCTGATTTCCCTGTTCGTACTTTGTTTGATTCTGGCGCATTGCATAGTTTTATTTCATCTGATCTAGTTGAAAGTTTGCACCTAAGTACTAGCCTAGTTGATGATCCCGTATGTGTTTCAAATCCAATTGGGGTTTCCGCCCAATTGTCTGTGGTCTGGGTGGATTTGAAAATTTCTATCTTGAGTATAGAATTCTCGTGGGATGTTTATATTCTCGGTTTCAGGGGATATGGGTTGGTTTTGGGCATGGAATGGTTGTCCTGTTTTGGAGCCATTCTTGGTTTTTGTATATAGGGTTGTGAGGCTCATGACTCGCCTCGGTAATACCCTAGAAATTTCTAGCAACCCTATGGGTCCCGTCATGTTATGTTATCTTGAATCCCTCAACTCGTCTATCGATAGTTTGCAATCTGTGAGGGTGGTCCGAGAATATCCTGATATCTTGGGGGAAGTAAAGGGGTTACCCCTGGACGTGGGATAGATTTCCGCATTATCTGGTTGGTAATACCAAGCCAGTTTCGTGGCCGGTTAGGCGCATGACCTCGCGAGATGAGAGTTGAGAAAGCAAGTCAAGGAGTTGCTTGAGAAGAACTTCCTGAGACGAAGCATTTTCGAGTAGGGTGCTCCAGTAGTATTCGTTACTAATGTGGACAGTTTGCTTCGCTTATGTGTTGATTATCGTGAGAAGAATAGACAACCGTTACCAAGGATCGATGATTTGTTTGATCAGCTTGTAGGAGCATCTGTTTTCTTTTGATCTAGCTACCGGATTCCATCAGCTTAGGATGGCTGAGGATGGAATTGACAAGACTGCGTTCAGGACTCTAGATGGATTTTTAGAATGGCTAGTCATGCTATTTGGTTTGACTAATGCACCCGCATATTACGTGAACTTGATGGGTAGGGTGTTTAGGGAGTCCTTGAACAAGTTTGTCGTGGTCATCGTAGACGATATTTTGATCTCCTTAAAAGAACGAGGAAGAGCATGCTAGACATCTCAAGGAGGTGATGGATACGCTTAGAGCCACCAGTTGAAGGTCAAGTTCTCCAAATGTCACTTTGGAGGAAAGAAGTTGGATTTCTTGGGCACATAGTTCCTAAGTAAGGCTTAGCGGTGGATTCCGCTAAAGTGGTTGTGGTTTAAGACCGGAAAACTCTGAGGAGGGCAATTGAAGTAAGAAGCTTTCTCCGTTTGGCTAGTTAGTTAGCATTCCCTGAGCTTAGACTTACTCTTCTGGATCAAGAAGGGGGTTTCACAGGAAGAAGACCCGCAGTTAGTCAAGAACATGGATCAGTTGATTCGAGGCGAGATGTTAAGTCACCTCGCTAGATATATTATAGATGACAAGGGATGACTAAGGCGCGATGAGAGATTATGTGTTCCTCGAGTGGAAGACTTGGTAAAGAAGGTTCTTGAAGATGCGCATCACTCGAGGAGGTGGCCGAGTTGGTCTCAGGATGCATGTTGTGCCACCAGGTTAAGGCCAAGTCATAGAAGCCCGGCGGGCCATTACCTCCATTGGAGGTTCCGCAAGGGAAGTGTGAAAACATCTCGATAGATTATGTGGATGGACTACCTAGATCAAAGAAAGGGAATACAGGTATGTGGGTCATAATAGGTAGACTCACGAAGAGTGCTCATTTCAGTCCGGTGAAGAGCGAGAGGACTGCATCATGGTTAGCAACGGTTTACCCTCAAGAAGTTGGCCAGTTTTGAAATAGCCTACAGGAAGCCATGGGTAGGCAACTGAATCTAGGTATGGCCTATCACTCATAGGCGGATGGTTCATTTCGATTAAGCATGAGTTATAGAATATCACGTTTATAAGGGCAATTGGCAACGTGGATTGGTATTTTCAAGAAAAGTTCTGCTGCGTGGAATACTTTATAGTAAGTAGACGAGATCCAGGATTCACTAGTGAATTTTGGAGAGCTTGCATGAAATCATGAGGTTACAGTTATGTTTAGGCTGAGTATGATAAAAGAAGAATAAGAGGAAGACGAGAGGCGATGATGAAATGAGTTCCAACTCGAATTTGGGAAATAGGAGTTAGGAAGCCAAGAAATCATGAAGTGAAAGACGGTCAAAGCACAGTGGAATTAAGCTCAAGGAAACGTGACTAAGAAGAGTGAAGACTAGATACGCGCATCATATCTCTTTTTAAGAGTGCATCCTTGATCCTTGTTTTCCTGTGGAGCTTGCTTGCAAGTTATCTTTTGTATATATCCTCTCGGTCCCATTCTCGATCTTATTTCTGTTGTAAACTCCATAAGGGGGTTATGACTCATCGGTTAGTACTATATGTCAGAGTTTGAATGGATTTCTTGTAATCCAAAAAGGAGTTTATCTTGCTTATCTTCTAAGATCTCTTTTTAGCATATCTCTCTGTCCATGTTTATCTAGTTTATCGTGTTTATCTTGTCATGAGAACCTTAGGTAGAAACCCTTTGGATGAAACATGTATTTGAAACATGTTATGCTTGATGTTTGCAAGTGGTTGCAAGTGTTTGCAAGTGGTTACTCGTGGATGCATTATACACATTAGGCACTAGATCGGCTCACACACTCTTCATGTTGCATATGCATGAGTGTTTATACTTATTCATGATTGGAACTTGTTGTGCCACCACATGGATGTTGCATATGGATGAATGGTATGTGCACTCATATAGATACTATGAATTATGTTAGGAATTTGCAAACATATGGATTCATTTCACTGACATACATATGCATTAAGGAGGTTTACTGTATCAGTAACCGCCTGATTTTTGCATTAGGTAAGTACATATACACACACTTTTGCATATGTACATACCGCATTTAGAATCCTTTAAGGACAATGATTGCTCGTGGATGATGTTTTGAGTAGATGGATGTTGGATGGTAGGATATGTTCTTCCTGACTTGAAGATTTCGGGGACGAAATCCTTTAATGAGGGGAGAATGTAACAACCTGTATTTTTTTATAACCTGTTATAATATAAATCGAGGCAGAATTTAATTATAAAATGTGAATCAAGGGAAACGGGCTATGCCATTGCGTTCGTCTCGGAAAAATACGCGAAATAGAGTCCGAGTTTTCGAAAATCGGAGTCCGTATGACCCAGTTAAGGCCCATTGAAGTTTTCAGAAATTTCCATGTCAAAAACAGATTTGAATTTCAAGTTCAAAGTTGGAAATTAGGGCAAACTGGCGTAGGCGGGAAAACTCCCGCCAGGACCCTCATGTCGACAGGCATGTCGACAGGGTCCCCAGGGTGTCGACAGCCCTGTCGACACAGGGTGGCCGGGCAGTTTTGCCTGGCGCACCATTTTGGGTCTTGGTCTGGTTTTGTGGCTGTGTTCTGGAGACATCCGAAATCTGATGGACCTAAACTAACCTAGGGTTAATCCTAAGGCTAAAAACACTCTAATCTTCTATAAATAAGACCCTAATCCTACCCTAGAACCTCATTTATTCATTCTAGTAGCTAAACTATGGCAAAATCAATTCTCTAATGGCCTCCACTTAAAACCCTAGCCTCCACCTTCTTTAAAAATTATTCCTATGAAGATTTTGATGTTCATACAAGCATTTCTAAGTTGTATGAATGATCACTAGCTTGCATACATCATCAAGTTGCAAGCTTTATTGGCTAAGCTAGAGTTTTTGGAATTTTTGTTAAGAGTTTTCTTATTGGAGCTTTGTTTTGGGTTTTTATATGCTTGCATAAAGGGCTTCTCGATCTTTATTAGTAGATTTGTGTCTTCATAATATTTGTAAGCCCTCTTACCTTCATTTTAGAAACTCTAAAGTTAATATGTGATGCAAGTTGGGGTTTATGCAAGTTCACTATGCCATGATTTGCAAGTTTATTGAGTTATGCATGTTTATGCAAGTTCATTATGCCATGATTTGCAAGTTTATTTAGTTATGCATGTTTATGCAAGTTCACTAAGCCATGATTTGCAAGTTTATTGAGTTATGCATGTTTATGCAAGTTCACTATGCCATGATTTGCAAGTTTATTGAGTTATGCATGTTTATGCAAGTTCACTATGCCATGATTTGCAAGTTTATTGAGTTATGCATGTTTATGCAAGTTCACTATGCCATGATTTGCAAGTTTATTTAGTTATGCATGTTTATGCAAGTTCACTAAGCCATGATTTGCAAGTTTATTGAGTTATGCATGTTTATGCAAGTTCACTATGCCATGATTTGCAAGTTTATTGAGTTATGCATGTTTATGCAAGTTCACTAAGCCATGATTTGCAAGTTTATTGAGTTATGCATGTTTATGCACGTTCACTATGCCATGATTTGCAAGTTTATTGGGTTATGCATGTTTATGCAAGTTCACTATGCCATGTTATGCATGTTTAATAAGTTATGCATGCTTATGCAAGTTCACAATGACATGTTATGCATGTTTGACAAGTTATGCATGTTTATGCAAGTTCCCTATGCCATGTTAGGCAAGTTTAACATGTTATGCATGTTTATGGTAATATGCAAGTTCACTATGCTAAGTTATGCAAGTCTAACATGTTATGCATGTTTGTTGTGATATGCATGTTCATCATGTATGTTATGCCAAGTTCCCTCTTCCTATTCTTTATGCGTTATTACGAATATGTAAGCGATAGAATGACGTTGGGGGGTTTGGGTAAACTTAAAATACATGAAAATATAAGATTGGGAATTTACCTATTAAGTTAGGTCTACCCCTTGGGAATTTACCTATTAAGTTAGGTCTACCCAAGTATTTGTTGACTTGTAATTATGTTTTGAAATAAAGTGGACATGACACTTAGAAAACATAAGTGTGGCCAACTCGAGGTTGGGTTGAGTTTGTAGCGTAATTCTACCCGGAACCTACCGGCTTAACTAGTGGCTACAAACAATAGGACCCAATGTGAGAAGTTGGTCATGTGGTGCCAAGACCCGAGGTTAGACCAAGTTGTGGTGTAAATCTACCCGGAACCCACCGGCTTAACTAGGTAACCACAACAAAGTCTAATGTGAGAGGTTAAGGTGCATTAAATTAATTAATGCCTCATGATTAAGGTTAAGTCAGGGTCCACTAATACTTAACCAATTTGGGGATTCGAGGGATTGAAATGGGGTTAAGTTGTGAACTGTCGGTTACACTTAACCAATTTAATCCATTTGGGGATTCGAGGGATTGAAATGGGGTTAAGTTGTGAACTGTCGGTTACACTTAACCAATTTAATCCATGATTAGTGAAGGGTTAAATCGCACTTAACCCTCTTAGGAAACCCTAGCAACGTGGTCTGTTCCAGCAGTAATCCCAGTTTGGTATCATCACAACCCTAGAGGCTAGGCTAGGGCGGGGCACGATTACTGGACTGATGTAAGCGACCAAAGCGATGGCTGAGTGGTACAGCGGTGCGGGTCCAGGCGGGCTACGGACGTGCACGTAGTCCGGTATTGGACAAACTCGAGGCACGGGTACCAGTAGGTTTAGACTGTGCATTATTGCTTCAGTGTCTGGGGTTGACACCCGAAGGCTTGATACACCCGAAGGTGGACCCAGCACAGTCTGACTACATCCATATGTGGGCCGTATGGACACCAACACTTGACGTGTTAAGCTTATAGGGAGCCGATCGACTAGACCGTTTGGTTGGACCTTATATTAAGGTCACTTCATGTTATTGGGTCAAAGCTTGGGTCAAGGGATCAATACCTGTTATGTTGGTTTGCTAGTACACCGTGGTGCAAAACTTAACCTTGTTTATGCGATGACACCTCTATCTATCTTGTAGTTAATTTATCATGCCAGTATGTTGTTATCTATGATCATCTCAGTTTCCATCATGATGTTAACTTTATTAGTTTATAGACTGATCGTAGCAGGGCTTACCAGTCTTTATGACTGACCCGTTTTCTTTTCGCTTCTTTTCTTCCGTCCCCCCCCCCCCCCCCAGGTTCTCAGGGTGGGAACATTGGTGCTTAGCTTGGATCGCTTAGCTTGCTTGCTGGATTAGCTCATGTACGTTTGGATATTGAGCCCGCTATGGTTTATCACTCTTATTTGGGGATAGTACTTATGTATTTCAGTTTATCAGATGATGTTTTTATCTAGACTTGTAATTTTGGGAAATTGACATTTTGATGTACCAGACTTGTGTTTTGAAATGGTTTAAAAATCTTCCGCTGTTTTATCTACTTACTCTGTTTATTTACATATATATATGTCATGTCCTGCCTTGTTATATCATTATGCATGTTTACCTTGTTTTAAAACGCCCCACCAAAGTCAGAGTTGCTTGCAAGAGCCACCCTGGCGGAGGTGGGGTGTTACAAGTTGGACATAAATGAGGTCTTGATTTTGGGAAAACAAATGTTTTTGAAAATTTGAATTCGTATGATTTTAAACATCCCTCAAACTGCTTTGGATAGAGTCGTTCTGAAAATTTAGACTCTAAAAGATTTTTGAATCACAAATGAGATGTTAATTTTTTTATAACAAACCATTTGAACAATCTTGGATCCCGAAAGAAAATAATACGGACTTTGTTAAATTCAAACAGATTTGGGTTCCCAGAGGTACGAAAATAGATTCGAATGGATTGTTATACAAATAGGCTTGGGTACCGAAAGATGTGAACACAACTATGAATGGTTTTACTGCTTTTGTTAGACCACTCAATCCTCTTAAAAATTAGGTACCGAAGGAGGCTGAGGAACTGCATTGCTAAAGAAAAACTGGATTCAAACTGCTACATATCACATAATCATTCACAGCTCCTTAGCCACGTCTGATGAGTTAGAGATTCTGATTTACATCGATTTCAGGTATGACCTCTAAACTCATCTTTGTAATTATTTATTTCTTTTTGTGTATTCCTCCTTCTTTCCCTTGTGATTTTTTATTTGATTTGTCATTGTCATATCATTGTAATTTTTCTTGTACTTTCTTAACTTCCAATTGCAGTACTCATGATCTTATGGAAATTCGCTTTATTCGAATAGAACTCTGATGTTTTAATTATTTCCAGATCTTGAATTTAAACTTGTAAATATCTGCAATTGTTTTGAAGTTTATTTTTCTGATTTCTGAATTCCTAACAGTGCTGAAGTATTCTTGTTCTATCTTGAACACTGTTAATATAAATTCTAAAATTTTGAAGATCTGAAAAACAATTAAAATTTCACACACCTCTGCTGTTTTGAGTTTCTTCTAATTCATTTTAGAAAAATTTGAAATATTATACTCATTACAGCACACTGCCACTTCTCAGTTGTGATAATTTCATCGATTTTCGGATTGGCTTGGAAATTTGGAATGTCTTGAATCACAATGATACATCTTGAAATTCATCTTTATTCATGATCATTTTGGTTGAAATTTTTTTTGTTTGAAATCATCTGAAATTCTTGATATTTTGAATCTCACACACTTCTTAAATTTGAAATTATCAATCTTGTGTGATTGATTCATTGTATCTCAAAACTTGACATTGATTCAAGTGATTTCAAATAAATTATTTTTAATTTTTTGGATCATGAATATCTCTCAAACTTGATGTAAATGATCTGAAATTTCTCTTTGGGCTTGTCAGAAATAATTTTGGAAATTTCTTTGAAAATCCTGTCTTGAAAATCACTGTTAATTCAGGATTTTTTTGATTTAAATATTTGTTTGTTTAAAATCATTTGAAATTATTGATTTCTTGAATCTCACACACATGGTGAATGTAAAATTTATAATCTAGTGTGACAGATTCATTGAATCTCGAGCTTTTCATTTCCCTTCAAATGATTCAAAATAAACCATATATTTAATCTTGGATCATGAACCATTCTTTGACTGTCTGAAATATCTTTGAAACATCACCTTGACAAGTCTGCTTTGAAAATGATTTTGGTGCTGCTCTTATATTGTTTTTTTTAAATGTTCTGGTAACTGCTTGCTTTGTTTAGATTTCATATGCTGCTCTGATAAAAGAAATCACCTTTAAAATTATTCTGTGACTGCTTGTTTTTGATCAAAATTGTTTACTGTTTTGATAAATGAAATTTGTGTGTCTAACTCTGATTGGGCTTTGTGTTTAAAATTCTTTAGTTTGAGATATTCTTGACAGGCCACCAGGGTATGATTAAAATTCTTGATAAAGGAGACTACAATTGGTATCATCCCTTCATTATTTTTCGCCTATCTGTTTTAAATCTTCACCTTGCATAGATTTCACACATTTTTTAAAATCCCTCTGTTATTCCTCTTGTAATTGTTTTTCAATTTTAAATTATTTATTGATTATTCATTCAGAAATTGAAACCAATATCCAAATTGAACTGTATTTATAATTCATCAAAATAATTACCAGATTTTGAAATTGTGATGAGTTGTGACTACAGTATATTTCACAACAAGAGAAGATTTTATTTAGAATTTCATGATGGTTGAACAGTATTTCACGACCATCTTCATTATCTATCATCATTCTGCTATCCATAATGATTTTATATTAATGTGGAGAGTTTATTTTTTTTAAAAGATCATATTGAATTAACAGTGAAATTTGTGAAGAAATGAGACTATGTTATTTTTTCAGAATTAGTGATAATTGAAAATTTTCAAGAATCCCGGTACAGTTGAGCATATTTCATAAAGTGATTAATTTAGAAATTTATTTCACAAACCATTTCTGTACCTACCACATTTCTATCATCCATATTGGTTTTATATATTGAGGAGTTTTTCTTTTGGAACTGAAAATGATAAAAATATAATTAATACACAAGTGTTTCTCTAACCTCATTTAAAAATCCAAGCTCTGGACATGCATCGTTAAGAGATTACTTATAATTTAAGCTGCGGCTGACCTCATTTAAAAATCCAAGCTCTGGTTATGCATGGTCAGTGTGCTCTTAAATAAAAAGAAAATGAAATAATGTGCTATAAATAGAAATTCATATGAAATTCTCCTTGGTGTGTAAAAACCAATCTATTAATCCATTTTCTAATTTGTGAAATGTGTTATTATTTTATGAAATATTAGATTTGTTGATTGATAACTACTGGGATTTGAGATTATTCGATTTTGTCACTTAAGTTGAATTATTAATTATAGTTCAAATCCATCACCGTTTTTGTGCTTCTTTGTATAAAAATTCTTTTGAAAATAAATGGAACTCATTTTCTAACTGTCCCCGTTTTTATAATTTTCATCGTAAATCCTTCATTCTCTACAATGTGAAATATGGCACTAGTTCTTAGAATATTATGATTTTTTTTGACTGATTGAAATTTATGATGACCGTTCTTCCTCTAAAGTTGAAATTATATGTGTAGTCTATTTTTCATCATTATTTTAACCTCTGTATCCTTTTGATGATAACAAAAGGGGGAGAATGGTTCGAGATTTTGATTTATGAGTGAATATTTTATAAATATTTTCTATATTGAAAATTCAATATGTTGAGATTTTGATTTATGAGTGAATATTTTATAAATATTTTCTATATTGGAAATTCCATTCAATTTTCAATTCTTTTCACTCATGCACAGTTATAGGGGGAGTTTCTGTTGGTGGGGGAGCATTCAAATAAGGGGAGTTCAGTTCTTCACTGTCAAACACATTTATTATATGCAAAATCTTAATATTTGTTTGTCATCATCAGAAGGGGGAGATCGTTGTATATAACGGTGTTGTATACACAATTATATGATTTTTGTTTGACGATAACAACCATATATATATATATATATATATTATAAATGTGTTTGTTATTGTACTGTTTCATATATACATCACAGACATGAATATAATATTTATATTTAAATAGAATACGACTATACATAAATTCAAATATTTACACAATATTTTATTTAAATAGAATGTTTTATTTCAAACATTCAAACAGTACAACTTTTACAACTCCACTATTTGTACAAATTCACAAATATTCTTCACATGATATTGTACTTGTATATAAACTAAATACGATAGACAAATTTGTTTGAACACAATAAAATAATATTTTATTTCAATCAAATCTGTTTATTACAAATATCAGTACAACTTTCCATTTTTTGTACATCAGCTCTTCACTACAGTTCACTCAACACTCATTTACATTTATATACAGTTCACACTCATATGTACTGACACATATGAACATCATCATCTTCAGTCTTCAGTCTTCGCTGCTCACTGTCAGTCCAGTCATCATCTGCTTACCTATCATATGAAATACACACACGGTACACTACAATAGAAATAAAACTGAACACATGCAAATATAAATTTATTTTTAATTTTTATTTGCATCAGAATTTCGGTGTGTTTCTCATCATTTTTCATGACTTGATCTGATTTATATATGTCCAAATGTATCTAGACATCTTGTGATATTCACAGTGATACACCGTAAATACCACAAGGCAGAGAATATGTATATACAGTGCAGGGACAGGAAAATTAGTCTGATGGCTGCATATACACACATGCATAAATATACACGTGTGCACTGCCTCGCCAATCAAAATGAAGTATAACATCTGAGGAGCAGCCACGTGGACCAACTCGACTCAGTGTATGATCAAAGAACATCTCGACATGCAAGCACATATGTGCAAAAGTTCAAAATAGCATGGAATATAGACAAGTGTGCAGCAGCAATAGTAAATGGATGGTGCATCATAAACAGTTCAAGACACCGGAACAAGCAAGACATGACTCAGCATCTCATAGCATATGTGGACAGTGCACAATGTAAACAGCTCAGCACAAGGGTGATCATATGTAAGCAGCAAAAGTGGTTCAGTTCATATGGTTATGGTCAACATACAAATCAGCAATGGTAAATAGCAGTGATGAAGTTCAGACATGCACAAGTCAACAAGCTGTTTTCAATGTCAACTACTCAAGCCCAAGGAGTAGTAGCATGTACAGTTTATCAAGCATGGTGGAGCTACACAACAAGACAGTAAAAAATTGGAGCAACTCACACATTCATGACACGAATAAAAAGCAGCATGGTTCAACAAAGTGTCAAAGCAGTTTCAAGTGTGTCCAGAGGTGTACTGATGCATCTAAAAAAATTCCATGCATGAATATGATATGATATTCAAATGTAAAGTAAACATACACTACAGCTCAACAACAGGCCAGTCAGCATGATGCTTTTGACAAGGCAAGGTCAAGCATTTCATGTTCAGGTGCAACAAGTTCAAGAATGTTAAAGTATACAGCATGTGTAATAGTATTAAACCATGGGTAGTATCAACATACACTAGCTTCAATCAAGCTTCAATATGCATAGGAAAAATTGCATGATGATATTGTATAAATGCAATCAACACAGTTTATTTATAGAAATGGTAAATCTGTCCAGAATTTAATACTCATGCTTATAAGGGCCAATTTCCATAAATGAATACATTGTTTCAATCATCCATGAAACTAGTGGACAAACATAATTAATGGATATGCACATATATGGAATGGTGTTCTGGCCTACAGCAAATAAACTACAGAAATTGGAAAGCAGGCTAAATCAAGTTCAACAATTTTAGCAAGAAGTCGTGTATTCAAAGAAATTAGTCACGGCATAATTTTTTAGCAAAGAGACTCTTGGAAATAATTACTTTGTTTCCAGTTTTTTGAACAAAGATTTTTTTTTTTGGTAAAACATTTTTCTTATGGGAAGATTTCAAATCTGTGTGAATTTATTGCTTCTAGAAAATCAGTCTCGCATTTACATTTCGGGGTGACAAATAATATTTTTCCAGAATCACACAATTTATCAATCAAAGTTTGCACGCAAGGGATAAATACTTTCCAGATTCGCTGAAGACAAGAATTTTGTCTAGGTTCAACAATTCTACAATCACGCAAGCCATTTAATTCAAGGCAAATCAAAAGAAGAAATCGAGTCAATCAGCCAAGTCATTATAGCGAAATTAGAGAACCAATTTAGGGTTTTGATTACCCTATACATATACTACCATTTTCATCATCGGCTATCCCAATCGAAACAAAAAAATTCAATTTCAAGCAAAGAATTATAAAATTAGAAGACTCAATTTTTATAGGCTTCGATCGAAAGAAAATTCCCAAATTGATTGACAAAGAAGAGCAGTCGCCGAGCAACATCCGATTCAAAGTCACAATAATTCGAAGAAGCAATCGGTCTGACATAGAGATTTGGGAACTGGAGCAAGCCCTAGTTTTTTCTTTTGGCAGCCGACATATTTTTCAGAGTGAAATTAACAAAAGGGACGGCCATAATTTACAAAGGGGATAACCCTTTATTTTTAAATCTAGGGTTTTAGCTTGTTTACTTTGATTTCTATTATTTTTTAATTTGTTTTGTAATCATTGATCAGTTTCAAGAGTGTAAAATCTAGGTGATCTTGTTAAGGGGTTTAACTAGCAGTTTACTAGCGTATGTAAAAAGTAGGGTTTACGGGTTACGGATTTGTAATCCGGGGAAATCTGATCTAGGGGATATAGATTAGTATAGGGGAAATCTGATCTAGGGGATATAGATCAGTCCAGTATTTTGAGCATAGGATTAGAATAGGAGCGAGGATTTCGTGAGTTTACATGGTCTTGTAAGCGGTATCTGTTCTATTACCTAGTAGAAACCTCAGTAATGCAGCAGTAGGCAGGATTTTGCCGAAGCTGGGTATATCTTGTGTCATTTACTTTTCTGCATTTATTTTCTGCTGCATTCTGTGATCTGATTTTTTTAATATCTCGCTTAATTTTCAGTAAACCCTATTCACCCCCCTCTAGGGTTAATCTAGATCCAACAATTCCCTCATAACCTCATCTCTCAACCCGTCGATATCAGGAACAACCAGTCGTCCTTTCTTTCGAAGCCAACCTCCTCGATCGACCTCGAATTCTTTATCTTCTGGTTCCAGCTTCTGGATAATCTCGACAAGCGTTGCATCACACTTTTGGCTCTTGCCAATCCTTTCAACGAGAGTTGATCTTATCGATAAGCATGCCAACATTTCAGGCTCTAACTCACACCGAGGCCTGAAATCAAATCCTGCCAAGTACTCGAGGTGTTTCCATTCTAAAAACATTGCTCCCAAACTTGTATGTCTTTGACTCAACGCATCTGCTACTGCATTACCTTTACCAGGAGTATATGCTATATAAAAATCATACAATGCTAGAAACTCTAACCACTGTCGTTGCTGAAGATTCAAATCCTTTTGGGAGAAAAGATACTACAACGACTTTTGATCCGTAAATAACTCAAATCAAACTCCCAACAGGTAATGTCTCCACATCTTCAGAGCAAACATGATCGCCACCGACTCCAAATCATGAGTTGGATAATTCCTTTCGTGCAGCTTCAGTTGTCGACTCGCGTACGCCACAACTTTAATCTTCTGCATTAGTACTGCACCAAGTCCAGTACCACATGCATAGGTGTATACCACCTTCTCTTCATTCCCACTTGGAATGGTCAACACAAGATCACTCGTCAGTCTCTCTTTCAGGATTCTAAAATCTTGATCACACTTGGCATCCCATGTGAACACTAGATTCTTCTTCGCTAATCCTATTAATGGTGCAGCTATCTTAGAGAAATCCTCAATAAAACGGCAATAATATCCCATTAGCCCAAGGAAACTCCGAACATCCGTCGCATTCTTAGGTCTATCCCAGTCCTGGATTGCTTCCACCTTAGCGGGGTCAACCGCTATCCCATTTCCAGAAACAACATGGCCTAAGAACCTCACTTCCCTCTTCCAGAAGTGAAACTTCGAAAACTTAGATCTCGGCTGATGCTTTCGCAAGATTTCCAAAACAACTCGCAAGTGTCTCTTATGCTCTTCTTCATTCTGAGAATAAACCAGAATATCGTCCACGAACACAAGCACGAACTTGTTCAACTGATCTCTAAAAACCATTTTTATAAGATCTACAAAATACGCTGACGCGTTAGTCAACCCCAACTGTTAAAAGAACTCTTCGGCACACTATCCTTTTCCACCCTTAACTGTTAAAATCCCGTTGCTAAATCTATCTGAGAAAACACTTTGGCCTCGTGAAGCTGATCGAACAAGTCGTATATTCTCGGCAACAGATACTTGTTCTTTGTGGTCACTTTGTTCAGATCACGATAACTGACTCACAATCTCAAAGACCCATCAGCCTAGGTTGCAAACACAACTGGTGCACCCCATTCGGATACACTTCTCCAAATGAATCCTTTTTCTTAAAGGTCACGTACCTGCACTTCCAACTCTCGCTGTTCCTTAGGCACCATCCGCCTAAGAGGCATGACGATAGGTCTTGCACCTTCGACCAAATCGATCCTAAACTCAATCTCGTGATGCGGCGCCAACCCTTTGATCTCGTTAAAGACATCATCAAACTCACTAGCGATCGAAACCGATGACAATCTTCCCATCAAATCACAAGCGAATATAAATAGCTTACGAAGACACCATCTTCGGGCTTACATCGAATCACAATCATTCGCCCTTCCACATTCCTGACTGTTACCTCCAGCTTCTCGCAATCCACTTTTGTCGCATACCTCTTGAGCCGGTCCATACCCAAAATAATCCCAAACCCAGCGAAGTTCAAAACAAAGCAATCACAAACAAAGGAGCAACCATGACTCGACAACACAAGACCACGACAAATCATACATAGGCTGGACGAACCCTCCACTGGAATAGTCACAACCAAAGGTCTACCATAAATCTCGGGTTCCAAACCCAAGCGGCATACAAGATTATTACAAATGAAAGAATATGATGCTCCAGTGTCAAACAACACACGAACTGAAACATCTCTAATGGAAATAATACCTTGAATGACGACACTCTTCCCTTTCTTCTCCGTCGTAGGAACCCTCGAAGAAGATAGAACAACCTCCAAAGAATAAGCCTTCACAACCTGCTAGGATTTAGCTATTTCTGGACAATCCTTCTTGTCACGCCCAGGCTTTCCACACTTAAAACACTTCCTTTCAGCTTTTGAATACTTGCAATCCTTGGAGAAATGGTCTTTCTACTGGCAGCTATAGCAGGTAACTTCGCCTTTCTGCTTTTTTTGACCATCTTTCCCTTTCTGTTGTTGCTGCTTCCTCATTTTGTTATTACCACCCTGTTGTGGTTTCGGTTCCTCTTTAGCTGCAGCAACAGTCTCTTCCTTAGGAAGCAAACTTTCATGCCTTAGATTTTTCTCCACGATTTTCTCATAAGTATCATCCGTATGATCGACCAGATGATTTCCAAGGTACTTGTCCAAGCCCATGACAAACTTCTCATTCTTCTGGTAGGGAATCTCAACATATGAACGAGCATACTTAGATAAAACTTCAAAGTCGGAAACATACTGCAACACTGGTCCACCATTCTGCTTCACCTCAATAAACCTCTTAAACAGAATAGACTTCTGAAAGGTAAAAATGAACTTCGTCTCAAACTTGACTTAGAATTGCTCCCAAGTAATCTCATCCTCGAGAGTATTTAGGGTGACAAAGTTACACCAGTCCACAGCTCTGCTCTATAGCTGTCTTGATGCAAACTTCCTCTTTGTCGCATCATCAACGCCTAAGTCCCCAGAAATCCGAATGCAAGTATCAAGCCACCCCTGAATCTCCACAATCGGCTCTGTCCCCTTAAATGGCTTCCCTCCTAGAGTAGTGAAATCTTTGCATAGCTTCACGAAGTCCATGGCCTAAGGTACTTGAACTTGAACTCCCACATCTATCGCATCTGTCTCCTACGCGGGTACCCTCCTCATAATCGCTGCCATCATGGCCTCGAACATAGCTGGGTAATCTTGTATACCGCCATCACCCCCTACAGGAACAGTCTCCCCCCTAGCAGTGTGTTCGACGTTCAACGACACATTCTAAATCTGAAAAATAGAATGATTAGTCCATACATGAGAAAAACTGCAAATGGAGTTCAAACGCTATTATATACATCCATTAGAAATCTACAAATACGTCTCTCATATGTAATTACGTCTTTGAACTTTAGCTAAAATCGATTAACCAGAGCTCTGTAACAAATGTGACGACCGCCTACAACTCTCGCACTTAACAAGGGGAATAATACACTGAAAGGTGTGTCGGGCAGCTATGGATGATCATCAAAGAAGATAAACACAAGCAGAACATGTCGTATAATTCACAACGCAAGGAAAAAATATAATAAAACATATACAACAGGCAATAATAGTGAAGCATAATTGAGAAGAATCTTAAACTTTTCATATCATCATGAATTATCCATACAACATAGGAATATCATAAGAGTCTGTACAAAATGCCTCACTACAAGTCACTCAGAGAATACATCAAACAGTGGAAAACATCAAAATATGTATAATAGAAAACTAATACGTAAGCCTCCAGTCCGTCATCGATCTGCGGCATCGTTCACTAAGATCTGCTATCAATGACCGGCTACTCAGTCTGCACATCCACAACCGGATGAACAACCCAAGGTAAAAAGAGGAAACATAAAACCTTGAGTCAAACAACAGTCATAATGAGCGATAAAAAACTATATAACATCATCAATAAAGTATATGAGAAATAGGTAGATAAATCAACTAATCTACCAATACGTCAAAAAAGAACCCAGCCCGTCTCTTCCACATCCGACAGTGATAGCCTTTACAACAATCAAGTAGAAACAAACAGTCATGGCAATCAGTTATCGAGTGCAGACTATCCTAATAGATATCAACATCTCCGAAGCACAAGCCCCGAAGGCCTAAACCAATATCAGACAAGCACCCAAGGGATGTCTCCTTCGACGTCGAATAATCTAGACAAGACGATACAAGCAAAACAATCATCATCCATGACTCTGACTATCACCGCCAATCCAACTTTGAAACCATCGTTAATCTATGACTGGCTATGACATGCCATTTATCATGGGCTAATGGTAACCCCGGTTCTAGAAAAACTCCATACATTATCAACTTGTATGCTTGCCTTACTCAATGAAGACAACTAGGCCTTTCCATGATACACTGGGTACTCGACCAGCTAACATCTAGTCTTTTAGGCATTCCTATTATACCACTACTTTGAGTCTGCTAGAACCTCTGACTAATGATAATTCCCCGCCTTCGATATTTCTGGCCATCCAACTTGATGACTGCTCATAAGCTCAAGCAACTTCTCAAGTAACCATTATCTATGAACTCACAACCTTGAGTCGTCTTCACATTTATTGCATTTCGACGATCAACCAACTCTTTACGACACTTCGAATATCCCTCCTTGAATTTACGTCGAAACCATGACCACCGTCGACCTAAAAATATACTTCCATTTTGTTGATATTCCATTTCATAGCATTTCAGCCTTTCTGCTACGAAAAACATACCATAGCATTTCATTCAGACTTCTACAACATTACAGAAATGCTACCATATCCCCTAGTTTATTCCGGACCCATTGGCTCAATTCTTATACCACAACGTTTAAAATGCTTTTTACAGCGTTTTGAAATGCTTAGCCACCCAGCCCATCCTGGATCGACCTTCCCGATCCATCAAATCTGCTCCAAAATCATGTGTCGATCCACTAAAAACATTGCCTGATTCAACTCCAGAAATGCGCCCAATCCATACCCTTTTCACAGCATTTCTAGAAGCGCTGTAAATTCTTGAAAATTCAGCCTGATCCGTACTTGAGAAAAACGTTCCCGATCCATGTTTTTGAGCCCGATCCATTGGCAAAAGCTTGCCCGATCCATCGCTTTCTACAGCGTTTGCCAAACGCTGTTAAACCTAGAAAATTCCCGATCCATGCCAAAACACGCCCGATCCATGCTAGATCCTTGCCCGATCCATCACTTTATATAGCGTTTGTAAACGCTATGTACCCAAAAAAATGCCCTCATCCAGGCCAAAACATGTCGATCCATCCTTGAACATGGCCACTTTTCACCCGATCCATCTCCAACTTGTTCCAAAACCATTCCGGTTCAAACTCATGCAATTCAACCAACCATTTAACAAAAAATCACGTAAACATCAAACCAACCATTCAATAACATAATCACGCAATCATCAAACCAAACTATCAACAAGCATTAACTCAACGATTTTTCATCATTCAGACATATAATCACATAAAATTCACTGATTTAAGTCGCTAGATTAGATCTTATGGAGATTCAAATTGGAATCATACTTACATCGATTAGATCTAGGTGAAAACAACTTGAAATGATGAAAATAAGATCAAACAACCCATATACTCGATTGAATCCATGGGTGAGATGTTTATCACTCACCAAATCTTCAAAATAGCTTGAAATCAACTAATCTCTAATCCTAACAGCAAAGAACGATCTTCAAATCTATTTATTTGATGCGATCTTCTCTTCCTTGATGTAGTTCTAGCCTTCCTTGATGTAGATTTTCAATCTTCTAATGTAGATCTAACATTAGTGGTGGAGAGATGTATTAGATTGGAGTAGGGAGAATCTAAAACCCCAACCAAGTAAGAAATGAAGAAAGTAACCCTTTCTCCTTGCCTCTACCCCCTATTTATAGCCAAACCATCAACCCATTAATGAACCTCACTAATTATCCCACTAATGACTAATTAGTCTGTCTAGAAATCGTGTAGCACAAAAACAGCGATTCCTCCCAAATCGCTGAACCAATTGTTTAATGTGACCACTCTACGGAATTGGAAACACCATTTCTTTTCTTATGAATTCGATCTCAGCACCTGATTCGATCCCAGTCAAATGTTATTCCCTGCACAAAACTGACAGGGGCAAAATAATCACAAATAAAAATTTTAAAATTATGGGCATGTTTTACATCACCGCTAATCCTGCATTGAAACCATCGTTAATCGTATGACTGGCTACGACACGCCATTTGTCAAGGGCTAATGGTAACCTCGGTTCTAGCAAAACTCCATACATATCAACTTGTATGTTTTCCTTACTCAACGAAGACAACTAGGCCTATCCACGATACACAGGGTACTCGACCAGCTAACATCTAGTCTTTCAGGCGTCCCTATTATACCCCTGCTTTGAGTCCGCTAGAACCTCTGAATAACGATAATTCCTCGGCCTTTGATATCTCTATCCATCCAACTTGATGAATGTTCATAAGCTCAAGCGACTTTTCGAGCAACCATCATCCACGAGCTCACAGCCTTGAGTCGTCTTCACATTCATTGCATTTCGACGATCAACGAACTCTTTACAACACTTCGAATATCCCTCCTTGAATTTACGTCGAAGCTATGACCACTATGAAAAACATACCATAGCGTTTCATTTAGCCTTTTATAGCACTTTAAGAAATGCTACTATATCCCCTAGTTCATTCCAGACCTATTGGGTCAATTTTTATACCACAGCATTTAAAAATGCTTTTTACAGCGTTTTGAAATGCTGTCATAGCCACCCGATCCATCCTGGATTGACCTTCCTAATCCATCAGATCTGCTCCAAAATCATATGTCGATCCACCAAAAACACTGCCTGATCCATCTTCAGAAATGCGTCTGATGCATACCCTTTTCATAGCATTTTTGGAAACGCTGTAAATTCCTAAAAATTCATCCCGATCCATACATGAGAAAAACGTGCCTGATCCATGTTTTTGAGCCCGATCCATGGCTTGCACTCATACCCAATCCATCACTTTCTACAGCGTTTGCCAAACGTTGTCAAACCCAGAAAATTCCCGATCCATGCCAGATCCTTGGCCGATCCATCACTTTCTACAGCATTTGTAAATGATGTGGTACCCAAAAAATGCCCGATCCATGCCAAAACATGTCGATCCATCCATGAAAGTAGCCAATTTTCACCCAAACCATCTCCAACTCGATCCAAATCCAATCCGGTTCAAACTCGTGCAATTCAACCAACCATTCAACAACAAAATCATGTAATCATTAAACCAAACTACCAATAAGCATTAACTCAATAATTTTCATCATTCAAACGTATAATCACATAAAATTCACTGAGTTAAATTACCAGATTAGATCCTATGGTGATCCCAATTGAAATCATAATTACATCGATTAGATCTAAGTGAAAACAACTTGAAATGATGAAAATAAGATCAAACAACCCATATACTCAATTAAATCCGTGCGAGAGATGCTTACCACTCACCAAATAATCAAAATAGTTTGAAATCAATTAATATCTAATCCTGACAGTGAAGAACGATATTCAATTCTCTTAATTTGATGTGATCTTATCTCTTGATGTAGATCTAGCCTTCCTTGATGTAGATCTTCAATCTTCTAATGTAGATCTAAGATTTAATGGTGGAGAGTTGTATTTGATTGCAGTAAGGAGAATAAAAAAACCCTAACCAAATAAGAAATGAAAAAAGTAACCCTTTCTCCTTGCCTCTACCCCCATTTATAGCCAAACCATCATCCCAGTAATGGGCCTCACTAATCAGCCCACTAATGACTAGTTAGTCTGTCCAGAAATTGTATAGTACAAAAATACTGATTCCTTCCAAACCGCTGAACCAAATGTTTAATGTTACCACTCTATGGAATTGGCAACACCATTTCCTCTCTAATGAAATTGATCAAAACACCTGATTCGATCCTAATCAAAAGTTATGCCCTATACAAAAATAATAAGGGCAAAATGGGCACAAATAAAATTGACAAAAATTATGGGCATTTCTTACATCCCCATAACTAACATATCAAAATATGATAATGATCGGACCCTCAGGGAATTAAATAAAAATATTTTAAGATCCTCCGATACGTAAAATGTGGATCGTTACAGTTACGAAGTTGATCGAGATTGTTGACTTCATAAGGATGAAAAACTGGTTGTTCCTAATATAGATAGATTGAGAGATGAGATTCTTAGGGAATTTCATCACTATAAATTGACTATTCATCCTAGTGGTAATAAGTTGTATCAAGATATAAATAGAGTTTACTATTGGGAGGGTATGAAAGGGGACGTTGGAAGATTCATCTCGAAGTGTATGAACTGACAGTTGGTTTAAGTTGAGCAGAAGAAGCCGAGTGGATTACTACAACCATTAGAGATTCTTACATGGAAGTGGGAGCAAGTATCGATGGATTTCATTGATTGATACGGAGGAGTAGGGAAGAATATGATGGTATATGGGTAATTATGGATGGCTTGACCAAAAGTACAAGGTTTATTCCTATCAAATCTACTAGGATGGCATCCAAGTTAGCTGAGTTGTATATTGAATGGATTGTTTGATTCTATGGAATACCCAAGAGTATCGTAAGTGACCGGTATTTTTTGTTTAAAACTGGATTCTAGAAGAGATTATAAGAGACATTGGGAACTAAGCTACTCATGATTATGGCTTATCATCTCAAATTGACGGTCAGATCAAAAGATTTAACCGAGTACTGGAAGATCTTCTAAGAGATTATGTATTGTATTTTGGAAAATCATGGGAAGACCATCTTCATTTGGTTGAGTTTACCTAGAACAATGGTAACAATTGAGTATTGGTATAGCATCGTACGAGGCGTTGTTCGATAGACTATGTAATTCATCCTCTTGTTGGATAGAAACTGGAGAAAAGTTAGTACTTAGGCCAGAAATAGTAAAGGAAATGACAAATAAGGCTGAGATCATTCATCAACGAACGAAATCAGCCCAAGATCACCAGAAGTGTTATGTTGATAATAGAAGAAAGGATTTGGAATTCTTGATATGGGATTTAGTGTTTAAAACGGTTCCACAACTGAGGAATTTTGTTCGATTTGGAAGGAAAGGAAAATTAGCTCAGAGATTTGTTGGACCGTTTCCAATTATAAAGCGTATTGGGAAGATTACTTATAGAGTGGATTTATCTGAGAAGATGGCGGGTGCGCACAATGTGTTTTATGTATTGTACCTACGAAAGTTTGTGCATGACTTGAGTGTTGTAGTATCTTCATATCAAATGGAAGACCAAGAGGTTGAGTCAGAAGTTTCTAGACCTCGTAAGGCACTTTGCGTTGTTGGGAATGACATGAAAATGCTTAGGAGGAAGGTTGTTAAGCTAGTCTAGGTACAACGGAGCGAGGATGATGACAATTGCACATGGGAAACATAAAAGAGTATGAAGTTGACCTATACAAAACTCTTTGAGTGGTATATCCCATTTATTGTACCTTACTTGTGTCATTATTTCTTGTACTATTAGTGTTCTGCATGCTAAGGTAGGATTTTTCCTGCATGGATTGTTGGATGATAGATTGGCTACTCGTGGATGGTAGGCATACGTGATACTATCTCATGTTTGCTTGGGATTTCAAGGGTGAAATTCCTAAAGGGGGAGAATGTAACGACCCATATTTTATGTATCGAAGGATTGTAAAATAATTCTATTAATTCCTTTATAGTCGTATCATTTTCACATTTTAGTATGTGGTTCATGGAAACGTGATACATATCCCTGATTTTTACCGAATCTAATTATGACCAATTTCCCCTCTTTGACTTACTGTTTTAACCATAACTTTGGCTATATATTGATTTAGGTGCTCTAATCGTTCTCATTGGAACATGATGATGATTGATCACTCCTTAGAGTTGTCACATTAAGGATTTGAGCCAGCGGATTAGGAGAAATCATAGTTTTAAGTTTTCTATTATACAAGGTAGATTAATTAATAGCCAATAGGCTGATTACTTAGCCTAGTAAGATAATGATCTGCAATTATAAATATAGGGAGTTAGGAGAGAATTAGAGCTTTTCTCCACATTTCAAACATTAGGTTGGATGTTTGAGAACTCTGGTTCAACCTAATTTTGATAATTGATATGTAATTTGTTAGAACCATCATATTTAATATGTAATTAACATAGTCTTAAACTATGCTGGATACATGGTTTCTATGATATGATTCATGTATGTTCATATGGTTGTATATGTTTGGAACTGGATGAATTACTGTTTGTGTGATTGAATTGCATGTTATGCTTGATTTATTCATTTAGTATTTTCGTCTTAGGACTCAAAATCGAAGATCATAGAAAATCTGAGGTTTAGATAATCAGATTTAGATGAAACATGACATTGGAGCTGTAGAGGACGCCGGGCGGTTGTAAAAGAATTTTTGTGAGAAAATTCGCGAGGCATATGGACCAGTACCGGTTCATATCCTGTGGACCAAAATCGATCCCTTATGATGTATTAGTCGAAGTTGTAATTTGGGGCGTGGCATCTAGGGATCTTAAGGACGGTATGAACGATGTTTGGTTTGAATTGGATGGGTCGAAGTACAAACACGCGAGTATGAAGGGATGAACCGGCATAGAAGGCTTTGGGGAGGAGTTAGGCTATGCGAATGGACTGGAAGGGATATAAGAAACTTAATCCATTTTTGACTAAGTATATGGACTGATATTGGTCCATAGCCTATCAACCGGTACTGATCCATCAAACAAAGGAGTTAGGGCTAGGGTCTTGGCTATGGTAAGTAGGGGTCTTCAAGAGAATGTTGGTGGTCTCTCTCCGTCGATAGCACCTATGGGGTGGAAGTTAACGTAAAAGTGGTGTTGTTTCATCGATTGTGAAATCTGATAGGGGTGGTCGAAGGAAAAAGTTATAGGTAGGTCAAGGTGGAATGAGGCTACAAGATAATGGACTGAATCGGGTGGAACTCAAGCTAAAAGATGGAGTTGTGGATAGCCCATGTGATTGGAAGTGCCAAGGAATCATTGATAGTTCAGAGGATTCTAACGGACTCAAAGCAAGGGTACCATTGGGGATGCCTGTTAAGATCTAAGAGATCGTGTACCTTGGATCGCTTAGGAGGTGATATAGTTGTCTTAGAAAGAAAAACATATGTGGGACGTCTGGTAGTCTGATTAGAATAGAGGTTCTCCATTAGAATTTGACAGATGGAAACGTCCAGTCATTCGATGTTAATGTATTTTAGGCCTTAGTTTGTGATAGCTAGGTCATTGCTTGTCATGGATGCTAAGGTTGCTTGTGTATTCTCTTCTACTTATCTGGGTAGGTTGTCATTAGAGGATATTGAGAGAAGTGGGGACTGGAAATCCTGTTCTGATTAGTGCCAACTTCTATGTTGTTTGAGTAGCATGATTTATGTGTTTATTATGTGCTAACTCTTTGGTTGCAGAGACAGGTCAGATGAGACTTTAACTGTCTACTATCATATTTTCTTGTATAGCTGTTGATAATTATTTGTCGCTCACACCACACTATTATCTAACTTAAGATTTTATGTCTCCTCTTATTATCTTGAGGTTCTCAACAACAATGTTTTCGAGTAGACTAAGTAGCAAGTGACATGTTTGGTGACGATGTCGTTGTGTGATGACCAAATTGAAGCTGGTGTACTGCAATTCTTGTATGGATGATTTCCGTTGTTCTGATTGTTGTATACATGATTAGCAATATGGCAAGGCTTGTTGTAATAAATATTCAGATATTAAGATGTATTGTACATGATTTTTGAGATTTTATAGAGATGAGATTTATTATTTTACCATGCTACATTACTATATCCTATTGTATATTTTATTATTATATATTATCCATGCGATGTGAGTTATGCGAAGGTTCTGTTATTGGTTCACTTTCCTTGATGATCGTTTAATATCAGCCTATCACGTCATGTAGTGCGCTTTCGCTATAGTTTTGTTCATGATGTATGGGGAGGTAGTCACACTTGGTATAAGAATTTTGCTTAATCGATTTCTCCCAAAGTTCAAGAGTATAACAACATATGAGGGATGTACTCATAATTTGATTTGGGATATACTATATTATTTTTAGTATATTAGATTAGTAAGTTCTTGGGCACCATTATGGGATTTCTTTGATATGGACCGATCATTCTTGTTTTAGATTAAAAAAATGAGTTGTCAAAATACGAGGAACACTGATACGAATGAGCCTGCTTCTAGAGGGGCAGGTGAAGATCAATTGAGAGCTGCTACATCCAATTTTCTAGCTATGTTCGATGCCATGATATTCGAAAAATACCCACTCTAGAGGTGTCATTAGATGGTGGTACTCCTGTGCAACATCTAGGGTTGTTGATTTCGCCAAGCTATGCACTTCTCTGGGTGGCAAGTATCTAGGGTTGTTGTGTTCGTATGTTCAGAGACTTGAGGATTGATGAAGCAATGAAGAGAAGCTCGTGTCGAGGCAGCTTTGGGGACAAGCTATGGACTTGTGGAATTCCATTACACTTGAGACTCCGAAGGACCAGATTACTTGGGAATGGCTCAGGGATAAATTTGGCGAGAAGTTTATTTCTACGGTCCAAAAGTCGATTCTCTTCAAGAGATTTTTTTAGTTGAAGAAAGGTGGGAGGCCTATGGCTATGTAGCAGAGTTTGAGGATTTGTCTAAGAATGCCTATCTTTTATTAAAACTTCATATCGGAAGAATGAGAAGTTTATCACAGGGTTGGATTAGTACCTTAGAGAGAAACTTGTGGACCGTTTTGAGGATCCATTTAATAAGTTTGTCGAAAAGGCTTTGAGACATGATAGTTTGTTCCTAAAGAAGGATGAAGTTGTTCTTGAGAGTAAGGAAGAGTCAAAGTCATAGCAAGGTGGCAGGAATAAGGAAAAGTGGAATATAAAGAGAAAGTAAAAATAACAAGGGAAGAATGACCAAAAGAAACCTAAGTGTGAGGTTACCTACTTCAGTTATCATATGAGGGACCATTATTCTAAGGATTGCATGGCTCTTTACATGGAGAAGTGTTTCAACTATGATAAGCCAGGGCATGTTAAGAAGAATTGCCCAAAACCACCAAATGATATACAGGTTGAAGGAATATGCGTTGGATGTTGTGTTATCTTCTTCAAAAGCTCCCACTGCAGTAGAGAAGGAGAAGAGTGTGGTTGTGCAGGATATGCTTTTTGTCAGGGATATCTCTGCTTGAGTTTTTTTTATACTGGAGCATCGCACTTTTTGTTTATAACGAGCTTGTGTGCATGTTAGGTTTAGAAACTTAGATTGTTGGTATACCACTGATTGTGACTAATCCAGTAGGGGCACTTCTAGTCTTTGTATGCTTTGTCGTGATCTATTCTTTTCGAATCATGGTTTCTCTTTGTTTGTGATTCATTTTTTTGAACCTCGCTGGATTTACGATTATTATGGGTATGGATGGGCTCAAGAGATACGCAACTATAGTGGATTGCAAGAAGCTCGAGATGACAATTGGGAATGTGGAAGGGCAAACAGTTGTGATATGTTGTCTACAAAAGGAAGATATTAGTCAGCTTTTTATATCTGCTTGCAATTCCATGGGATGGGTTTCCATCTATGTCAATCTTTAGAGAGTTTTTTTATGTCTTTGACGAGGTCAAAGGATTGCTGCCACAAAGGGAATTAAGTTTAGAATTGATTTAGTGGTTGTAGCCAGACTACTGTTATTCCTCCCTTGCGGATGATGGTGCCTAGGAAACAGCGAGATTTGGAGGTGCAACTGAACAGTCTTTTGAGTAAAGGATTCATTCGGCGAAGTATACCTGAGTTGGGTGCATCGGTTGTGTTTGCGACCATGGCTGACGGATCATTGAGATTGGTGGGATTATCGTGAGTTGAATAAGTTGATAGAAAGAACAAATATCCATTTTGGAGAATTGATGACCTATTTGATCAGCTTCATGAAGCCAAGGTTTTTTCCTAAATGGATTTATCAATGGGATTTTTCAAACTGAGAGTGGCCAGGGATAGTGTGCCGAAGATTGCTTTTAGGACTCCCTTTGGGTTTTATGAGAGGTTGGTGATGGCACTACACCATATCAGCGAATTTGGCACACAGGGATGCGGGTACACAATTCGGCTAATAGCCATATCAAATTTGATAATGCTCACATCCATATCAAACAACAGCTTGCGATCCGCACCACCCCAGGCACCCTAAATCTGGCCGTTCATCACGAATGCTCCAGATCGGTTAATTTGACTCGATTGCCAACTGTTTCAAATTCGTGCCTTCTTTGTGTAAAACTTTTGGCCGAAAAAGCACACCCATCCCTCCAAATTTGTGATCCTTTCGGGTTCTCTCCCTCCCTTTTTTTAATTTCCCTCGTCCAATATTGTATCCCATGCCCTATTTCCATTTCTGAAAAATCGCTCCAAAAAAATTATAGAAATCCAATAGTTGTCTGCTCAAATCTGCTTTTTTGTCATTATCTACAAATCGTGCATCTCTATTGCTGGTAAAATTTTCGTTTGATTCAGTTTCTAGTAATCGATATTTTTTGCGCTATTGTTTCAATTCATGCTCAACATGTTGTAGGCCGGAGAGCTATTTATTGGTTTTTACCTAAGGGCGGTTACAAAGCAAGGTTGAATGCTGAAGAAAGTTGGTTTTTGGAGTTGGTCATATTACACCATGGTTAGTGCACATGTTATTTGATCTATTTCCATGTATTAGCTAGTCATACTGGATATGTAGAATATGAACCTTGAATTTTGTTTGTTAAACCGCCCTACTCATTCCGGTAAAAAAATAAAAAAACCAACTTGCCAATAGAAACATCCGGTGATTGATGCGATTTGTAAGTTGTAACAATTTTTGAATTAATAGGCGGGCAACATGCCATTCACTATAGACAAAAAGTGGATTGGTGAAACTAATCAAAGATCTCCATACTATATTGATGGGGTGAACATGTTTATTTGTTTTGTTGAAGAAAACGGTGGTAAGAAAGGAGTGTATTTATGCCCTTGCAATCGGTGCCAAAATATGATGACATTCAAATTAGATGAATTCATTTTCATTTGCTTAGATAGGGTTTTATCCAATCATATAACGTGTGGTATTTAGATGGGGAAAAAGGGTGGAGATGGGAAAACAGCAACCAATTAGTAATGCCAGAAGTACTGACGAGGCTGAACATATTGTGATGGAAGATCTAGTCAATGATGCAAACAGATTTCATGATTTTCAACTTGAAAATCCGTTGTTTGATCATGCTAATGTTGGAGAGCAACGTACGGATGATGGCAATTGGCAAGCCAATGAAAGTAAGAAGTATACACCACTTTATAAAAGTGCAAAAGAGCCACTGTATCCTTCATGTCCAAAAGGGATAATGAAGCTGTATGCCATTGTGAAACTGAATAGCTTGAAGACCTAATACATCTTCTCATATAATGGTGTGACTGCACTACTCGAACTAATGAAGGAGTTACTCCCGTAGGTAACACGCTGCTGACAAAATACTACGACGTGAAGAAGTTCATTAAGCAAGTTGGGATGAATTACAAAACTTATGACGCATGCATCAATGATTGCATATTGTACTGGAAAGATAATGCGAATATAATTTCTTGTACAAATTGCAATGAACCAAGATATAGGACATCTTTTAATGACGAGAGAAAAGGAACCAAAGTAGCTCGAAAGACATTAAGACATTTTCCATTAATTTCTAGATTGAAGAGAGTGTATACTGTACCATGGATAGAAAATGCAATGACCTGGCATGGTCGTGCCAAGTCTGATCCAAACGTAATGCGTCATCCATGTGACACTTCTCGATGGAAAGTTGTGAATTTTTTTGACAAAACATTCGCAGTCGAGCCAAGAAATGTCACACTTGGAATAACAACAGATGGTTTCTGTCCGAACGCTTCTCTTACTAACCCTTATAGTTGTTGGCCGGTAATTTTAGTACTGTATAATCTTCCTCCGTCTATGTGCATGAAATGGGAGTTTTCAATGTTAACACTATTGATTTCTAGGCCAAAATAACCGGGAAAGGATATTGATGTTTATTTAGAGCCGTTGGTAGATGAGTTAAAGCAGTTATGGGAAGGAGTTGTTACATATTATTCATCAAATAAATTCGAGTTTACAATGAGAGCTAGGGTGTTGTGGGTGATCCATGATCACCCTGCTCTTGGGACATTATCGGGATGTACAACTCACGGTTACTTTGCATGTCCCTTTTGTGTGGAAAAGACTTGTTCTTATCATCTTCCTGAAAGTAAGAAGATGTGTTTTATGGGACATCGAATGTATCTTCCTAACGGACACAGATTTCAATACGAGAAGAAAATTTTCAACAATGAAGAAGAACTTAGTCGTCCTAAAAGGCCATTGAATGGTTTTGAAGTTGAAAAGAGAGTAGTGAATGTCAAAATGAAAATCGGTAAACACAAAGAAGAAGTTGGCTGAAAAAGGAAAAAGTCGGCCATTGAAGAAGGTGACAATGTTTCTGCTTGGTATAGGAGGTCTATCTTTTTTGATTTACCATATTGGAAAGCAAATATGATTTGACATAATATTGATGTTATGCATACGGAGAAGAACGTCGCAGAGCATCTCATCAGCACCATTATGGACCATAAAGAGAAGTCAAAAGATGGCATCAATGCAAGCAAGGATATGAAAACCATGGCTATAAAACAAAAGTTGTGGGTGATGGTAGATCCCGAAACAAAAAAAACAATCATACCAAATGCAAATTTCACCTTAAGCAAAGAAGAAAATAAATTATTTTGCACCATATTGAAAATTTTGAAAGTACCTAACAAATTCTCCTCTAACTTCCGCAACAACGTGAGCATCAATCCTCTTGAACTAAGAAATATGAAGTCACATGATTGCCACGTCATAATGCAACATCTGCTTTCGGTATTGCTTCAACATACTTATGAACAACATAAGGATCTACGAAATGATATTCATCATATTAGTCTATTCTTTAACATTTTGTGCTCAAAGGTGATCAATAGGGAATACATTATAAAAGCAAAGGCTATGTTGGTGGAAGCAATGTTTGTTTTTGAAAAACATTTTCCACCTGCATTTTTTGATATCAGTATCCATGTTATGGTTCATTTAGCCGATCAAGCATTGGTTGGTGGCCCTGTTAGATATAGATGGATGTATCCTTTTGAACGGTAAATAACTAATTTCAGTTATGCGCATAAACATATAAATGGCTATCGTGTGCAAGTTATAATTGATCACAATCATAGGTTGATGAAAACATATAAAGGGTATGTGCGCAACAAAAGATACACTGAAGGATGTATTGCAGAAGGATATATCATACAAGAAGCTAGCCTTTATTGCATGGAATATATCCCAAACGGAGGTTATGGCAACCATAAACATACCCGCGAAGCATTTTTAGATGAGGATGATGAGTTTGCTGGTGAGATACCTTTGGATAATGGTAAAGATATAACGTTAACCCAAGTGCTATTCGAACAAGTGCGTAGATGGGTCCTAAATAAGTATGATGGATTGGATCCATGGAAGAAGTAAGTTCATGAAGTAGGTTTCGAATTTCCAATTTTTAATTCAATTTATTTATTCATTTCAATCTGTGTTATCTACGTATAGAAGGCACAACTCCTATGTGAAAAACAATAAATTTCAACCACGAGGCAGAGGTATAACAACCGTCGAAGTTGTTAAACCTTTTACTATATGGTTATGTAATGAGGTATTACATCATATAAAGTATTTCACGTGTTTATAAGTTTGCAATACACCTTCGTGAACATGCTTGATTTTTCTTCTTGTGTTTTATGTAGTTGATGAATTGCAGCGATGTTGACCCAACTCTTTGGCGGCTAATACAGAGGACGATGTTCATGGCGCGTGGTTATACGAAGTACTAAGTGAATGAGTTTTTATTTTCCACAAAAATGCATGAGGACCATATGGTAACACAGGATAGCGGTGTATGCATGAGAGCAATTACAAAATTTAGAGTGAGTGGTAAAGATAAAAATTATATGGAAGCAAAAACAACGTATTACAGAGTCATTAAGCATATACTTGAGTTGGATTACATTGATTTCAAGCAAACACTTTTTTATTGTGATTGGGTAAAAGTCGAGGATAAGATCAATGGTGGCAAAATAGATCCCGCTTCAAACCTGATCATGGTTAATTTAGGAAAATTAAAGAATAGAGACAATTTGAATGATGAGTCATTTATTCTTACATCAGAAGCGAGTCAAGTGTTCTACTCAAAAGATTTAAAAAATGACGGCTGGTCTGTGGTTTTGCATACACCAAAACGATTGACTATAAATGTGGATGACATTGAGTCTCCTACCGTCTATTAATCAGCTTTGGAAGACAATGAAAAACCAGAAGATCTAACCAAACTCATGTGTTAACTTATGAATTGTTGATTGCTTTTTTTTACCAGGGAATCATATGTATTTGGAATGTCATGACTTACACTTTCTGATTCATGGTGTTTGTCCTAATTCTTAATGTTGCTTCTATTTCGCAGGAAAATACGTCGCAAGATCCCACATCATCACATGCATCTGTTTGAAAGATCGACAAGTTGAACAAAACCTACTTGCCATTCCAGTCTCAGAAAACACTCCAAAAGTCGCTACTAGCTTGGTAAACTAGTATGATCTTATGTGCCGATCTCTTACACAAGTTGAGATAAAGTACCCAAAACGTATAAGGACGACGTTTGGAACCAGTTGGTGGTAATTTTGTGTAAAATAGCATATCAATGTTACAGTTTATTTTTACAGTCCCTGACTCTTAATTTTTACAGAAAATATATACGCTTGAGCCGCTTTCAAAGGAAATGTTTTCAAAAAGAATGGCCGAGGCTTTTAGGAGACACAAGAAAAGCTTGAGAGCAACTTATTATGACATTTTCGACAATGATGAAGAACGGATGAAAATTGTCCACCTACAATTGCTCAAGATGATTGGAACGAGTTCGTAAAGAATGAAGCAATGCTCGAAGCGAGCGGAAGAAGGAAGGCAGGCAAAAAAAATAGATCCAGTCTAAGTTTTGCCCACCATGTAGGACGTAAAAGTCATGCTAGAGTAGAACATGAATTGGTAAATTATTTGGTCATTTTCTTTCAACAGTAGTACAAAAAACACAATTAAGGGAGAGAATATACATTAAATGGAATATATATTGCAGATCGTTGCAAGTCCATCTGCAAATATCAACCGTCGTCAAGTATGGGAGAAGACACACAGAAAAAAGATGGTACCATATCAGATGCCATGCCTGGGTACTTCGTAAGTTTTTACTTGTATTATGATTATTATGGTTAACATCGAGCAGTCTATTATTTGGACTTTCATTTCAGGCTTTCAGGCTTTCCATAATTGTGATCAATCAGTTAGGAGTAACATACTATAGTTACAAGCTATTACAAGTAAATGTTGGTGTAAATGCATTTACCTTTTATCCTAGGATCAAATTGCTAAACTGAAGGAAAAGATCACTGATAGTGATGAAGAAAAATTGCCTGTTGATGAAGATATCTTATCACAAGTGTTGGGTAAGAATACAAGGGGTAGGAGTCGCGTTGTTGGGAGCATCATACCAAAGATGCATGTTAAGGCTTGTGCCATTGCACAGAAACGATTCAAAAATGTTCGTGAAGACAACGATGAGTTGAAAATGAGGGTGGGAAGCTTTGAGGGTATGATGACTGATATGAAGGGTACAGTGGGAAATTTGAACGGAAAAATGGAGGTTCTGATCAACATGGTAGGATCTTTGATTGATCAAGGAATTCACGCACAGTTAACTACATCGAATGGAGGACGCAACAGTACACAAATAAGTGCATCAAAGCGTGTTGCATCTCCGATCCAGGATATGACCAGTGTGGTGACCAATCAACGATGTGAAATTCTCGACTCTGATCTAGACACAGTAGCAACAGGTATTTATTAACAGTAAGAAATCAAACTTCCCTTCAAATTTCAATCTACTGCATAATATATTGTTAGCATATTATAAAAAGAGTTTGATATAACTTGTTTGCACAACTTTTTTTGATATGCACGATGGGTTCGTTTCGTTTTCTTTGACCTTATTGCTAATAATTCTAAAGCGAGTGCTTAAAGTCGTATGGGATACGTACTCCAGTCTTCCTGTTTTAATAAAATTAAGCATATTTTATTAATACTGTCCTTTGAAATTCTCGACTTTATTACAATAGGTACTGTCTATTGAGATCCTTCGTCATCCAGATGCCATGGGATTGCTGTGCCACCTACACATGAAAGACTGGCTTTGGACAGTATACTGCTACCAGATGAGAAAACCTCCAAACTGAATCGTCAATTTGCAGAGACCTTGGATGAAGTCGGAGTGGGTGGGTTTGTGTGTCATGCGAAGTCCCTGATTCGATATCTTTAGACGGTAGAGCAGGTATATATAATTTTACACTTGACTCTCGGTTTACTTATGAACTAAGAATTCCATGACACTTGTGTTTGCATTAGTTTCATGAACTCTCTTTAGTGGCATACACATGCATAGTAAGACACGATATGCACACACGAACACAAAGCCACGATACTGACCTGACCAGACCCTAACTACCATAACCTAAGCAATAATACATCGAAGTGTTCACTCCGAATATCATGGCTTCGTGTTTCGTTTTTGTTACTATGAAAATACTCTGAATATTATTTGTTAATGTTCTACAAATTGATTGATTCGCTGATAATTTATGAGTGTACATCTGCGGTTCATGAGGACTTGTTTCGTATTGTTTGCCTTGATCATGTTGCCCTTGCCTATTTGCCCATGTATTTGTTACAACACCAAACAAGCGACAACAAACTGTCACAATTCCATAGACAACAAATACATGGGCAAATAGGTCAACATTATCAAATACATGTATAACAAGTTATACACGCATTTGATCATGTTGACCTATTTGCCCATGTATTTGTTGTCTATGGAATTGTTTCGTGTTGTCACTTGTTTGGTGTTATGACCTTCCATATGCCTATTTCTACTTCCTGAACCTGAACTTTGTTGTGACCTTCCATGTAGTCGATTGAAAATCAGTGGATACACTGAAAGTAGAAATATATTTACCAACTATAGTCTACGACTTATCGACGAGTCCACTGACTGGACGTCTATCGACTCGATTGCTGCCATAATAACGATGATGCCCTTAAACTTGCACATGTATATGCCTATTTTCCCATGTATCTTTGCAGCCATTACTGACCTCTATGATGTAGCGCCTATTTTCCAACATGCCATGTATTTGCTACACTGAAACTGTGGCGCACATGATCCATGCATGCACACATCAACATTTAGCATCTAGCTTATATACTTATCAATGCATGCTTTTTAACATATAAGTTTTGTACATTCAGTATCACCATCTGCTCATCACTGCTTTAATTTACGGCAACGTGGACTACACAGCATGATCAGCACGCTCAATGTTCTCAGTCCGATCTGATCCTGCAGTTTTATCACATCTGTTTTTTCTTTAATTAAATTTGCTACTTTCAATAACCAGCTCAGTTTTATCAAACTTTGTAATTAGATGAATAATCTATGACAATTTCCTTTTAATAATTGTACGACACTCTTTAAATTGTGTTATGAAAATTCTTGTTATGCTTTGTGTATAATTTGTGCTATGCTTTGTATAAATTGTGATATGGTCTGTGTTATGGAAAACATGTGTTGTAGTTTCTGTTTATATATATATAATATGCGTATATATATATATATAATAATAATATATGGGTGTCGTAGATACGGTCAAAAGCCGTTTCTAAAATGTAGTAAAGCATCATCCCTTGTAAGTTAGTTATGGTTTATATTCGTACCCAATTTCCCTTTAGACACGGTAAAAAGCCGTTTCTTTTTTCACTTTTGATACGGCTACGTGGGCGTGCCAAATTTTCAGTTAGACACGCCCTTTAGCCGTATCTAATAATTAGACACTCCATTTTTTGATATGGCTTACAGGCATGCCAAATAGTTGTAGATACAGCCACTAGCACAGTCTAATTAGTATATATGGTGTAGTGTGCCATTTGGAACGACTAATGTGCCAACATATTTTTTGGACTTTATGAATCAGGTTTTTAGAGGTCAGTTGAATAAGTTTGTTCTTATATTCATGGATGATATATTGGTTTACTCAAAGACTTAAGTAGAATATAAGACACATTTAAGGATTCTTTTGGAGATCTTACGAAAGCATCAGCTAAGAGGTAAGTTTTCGAAGTGTCACTTATGGCGGGAAGAAGTGAGATTCTTGGGTCATGCCATATCGAGACAAGGAATAGTGGTGGATCCCGCCATGGTGGCAGCAATCCAAGATTGGGATTAACCTAAGAATGCTACGGACATTAGAAGCCTCCTTGGTTTCGTCGAATATTATTGAAAATTTATCAAGGACTTTTCAAAGACAGTTGCACAATTAGCCAGATCGACGAAGAAAAATCAAGTCTTTATGTGGGATGCGAGATATGGGCATTCTTTTTTGATCTTCAAAGGGATATTAACGGATGCTCCTGTATTGGTTATTTCGAATGGGAACGAAGAATTGGTTGTGTAAACTAATGCATGTGGTACTGGATTAGGAGTAGTGCTAATGTAGGAAGGGAAAGTTGTGGCTTATGCGAGTCGACAACTGATGTCGCAAGAAAGGAATTGCCCGACTCATAACTTGGAGTTAGTGGCGATAGTATGAAGATATGGAGGCATTATTTGTTGGGAGTTAGACTCGAGTTATTAATTGATCATAATTCATTGAAGTATCTATTCCCCTAAAAGGATTTGAATCTTCAACATTAATAATGGTTAGAATTTCTAGATTCCTATGACTTTAGTATTCCCTATACGCCTGGAAAAAGTTAGGCAATGTCTATTGTGTTAAGTTGAAGACATGCATATTTGGGAGCTATGTTTACCTAGTGGAAGTGCCTTGAGTATTTGGCTGGGTTTGATTTCAGGCCTCACTTTGAGTTGGAGTCTAAGATGTTGGCAAGCTTATCTATTAGACTTACTCTCATCGAAAGCATCGGTGAAATCCAGAAGCTGGATGCCAAGCTTGTTGAGATCATTCAAAGATTGGAATGAGAACCAAATTTGAGGGAATAAAAAGTTATGAAGTTGATCGAGATGATTGGTTTCGTGTGGATGGAAGACTGATTATTACTGATATGGATGGATTGGGAGATGAAGTTTTGAGAGAATGTCATCATCTAGGTTGACTATTCATCCTAGAGGTAATAAAATGTATTGAGATATGAAAAGTATTTACTAATGGGAAGGTATGAATGTGGATGTTGGAAGATTCGTTTTGAGGTGTATGAATTGTCAGTTGGTTAAAGCTACGAAAAATAAACCGAGTGGATTATTGTAGCCATCAGAGATTCTTATGTGAAAGTGGGAGAAAATATCGATAGATTTTATTGATGGATTGCCGAGGTCTGGGCAGGATATGATAGTATATAGGTTATTGTGAATCGCTTGACCAAAAGTGTAGGATTTATCCTGGCGAATCTACCAGAACGAGTGAACGACATCTAAATTGGGTAAGTTGTATATTAAATGGATAATTTGATACCATGTAATACCTAATGGTATAGTAAATGATGGAGATTCTTTGTTTACCAATGGATTCTTTAACTGTCCAGGAACCGAGCTACACATGAGTACGACTTATCATCCCCAAATTGATGGTCAGACTGAGGAAGTCAACCCAGTATTGTAAGATATTCTAAGAGCTTATGTATTGCATTTTAAAGGATTATGAGAAGACCATCTTCGTTTTGTTGATTTTTCCTACAACAATAGTTATTAGTCGAGTATTACTATAGCATCATATGAGGAATTGTACGGTATACCATATTATTTACCCTCTTGTTGGATAGAGACTGAAGAAAATGTGATGACCCCAAACTTCCACGGAATGAAAGTAGGAGTAATCATTTTTGGAATACAACATAAATACAATAAAACAGAAACAGAACACAGATACAATATAGCAAAGGAAATTCATAGAGTAATAACATTATAGCAGCGAAAAAATATAATGTCATCAATCACAGAAAATCCACAGTCACGGAATCTAAGCTATTACAACAAGTTTGCAGAAAAGAAATAAGTTTGATGTCTAAAAAGAAAAGAAAAGATGCCATAGAAACAAAAGATAAATGTCTTCTAGCTCCAAGTCGTCACCTCTCCACAAAAGCAAATCCAAGAGATAGAAAATAAGCAGCTTCAAAGAAAAGCTCCAAGCAAGGAATGAACCTGTCTACTTGGCTGCCCGTGTGTAAGAGAGGGCACCCAAGTTTGCAAAAAGGTGAAACAAACTATGGGTCAGTCGTGGGACTGGTGTGAGAATTCTTAAGTAAAATAACTAGTAGACATAAGGCAAATCCAAAGACCACGCCGCTAACGCGGAACGGGTTTACTCTAATGGATTGCCGTGCATAATTTAAAGTGTCATAATAAATAAATAAGTACATCGTAAACAACGCAATGCTTTTTGGAAAAAATGGAATCACCATAAGACCCAAGTCCCATCACACAATGCAACGCACACCAGAGGATAGGGTTTTACCATATGGTGATTAAACATGCTAAATACGGCAAATACGCATCTAATATTATTATTAGTGTATATGAAAGCATTTCAAAGTAAATGTATTAATCCTAGGAAGCATAGGTACCATATACTATGCCTCCGTACTAGTAATACAATCAAATTCGTCGGTTCGTATTTGGATTTTGGTTTCCATCAGGAGTCAAGGCTAGAGCGGAGCTCCTTACCGATTCGAGACACTCTAGCTAGTGCCTCAGGATTCCCCGCAGAGAACCCTTGGAAATGGCAGGGCCGGTCCGCAAATACAGCTTAGCGGATTGGCAATTCCTAAGCACACGTTTCCTGGTCCTATAGGACCTATCCGAGGCGCGCCACATTCCATCATCCACATTAGTAAAGTATCAGCGCTGGGAGGTCCCTGACACTATTTCTAGCTAGAAAGAAACGTGCTGCTTTCCCTGCGTTCCCTTCGCCCGTTTTTGACTCAACCGGGGTGTGAGGCTCGTGAGGTTACGAAATACACAAAGCTCTGCTTATTCAAGCAGTGCTTTGATCGTCACCACAAGGTTCTGCTTTTCAACAAGAAACCTTGATCATTGCATCTTAGTATGCCACACCGTCACTCCATACCATACCATTGCTTCTCCATCAATACATAAATGGGTGTTAAGTAGAGAATAAATTCTCCACCACCAATATTTATATATTAACAGAAAATCAACAATATGATATATAACGAAGTACGATGTCAGACACACCATCCATTTAAACTTATGCTCTGGGTCTGAACGAAAGTCAAATCCGTGAAACCAACACGTACGTCTGGGCAATGACCTTGACCCATGAATTGGTAGCAAGTCAATTCAGGGTTTCGATCGCTGTCCATTCGAGGGAAGATTTACGGTCTTCATGCGTTGTCTTCTTACTTCGATCTTTAACGCCGTTGGATTAATTTGGGATGAGAACATCTCGGACTTCCCAAACAATCCTCGTATGTATATACATATATAATTTTTTGAAAATCCTTCTTATTTGTTAATAATTACTTTTATTAACAATTCATTCTATTTTAATTATTTAAAATAGTCAAACTTCTTATTTAACGACGCATTCTCAACATCATATTTTTATTTACGTTAATTAAAATGTAAACTTGCATTTACATGCCGCATTCTTACCTATTTACATTGAATAAAATGTAAACTTTCATTACATATCGCATTCTTATTTTCTTTACATTTAATAAAATGCAAACTTGAAATTACATGTCACATTCTTACTTATTTACATTGAATAAAATGTAAACTTATCCTACGGTGGAATTCCTTTATTTTAACATTAAAATAATGTAATTTTTTTCCCTATGGTATATACACTTTTTATATTAACATTTAGAATAATGTTAACTCATCCTACGATGCATATTTTCTAAATTTTAACATTAAAGATAATGTTGACTTATCCTATGGTTAAATTACCCTTTATTAACATTAAAAATAATGTTAACTCACCCTATGGTGTTATTCCTTCTTAATTTCATAAAAAAATGTAACATTCCTACGGTCAATTCTCTTTTATGTTAACATTATAAAATAATGTAAATTTTATCCTACGAAGTAATTCTCTTAATATTAGCATTAAAAATAAATGTATATTAACCCTATGGTTAAATTATCCTTTATTAACATTAAAAATAATGTAATCTCATCCTATGTTAAATTACTTTATTACTTTACATTAAAAATAATGTAGCTCAATCCTACGGTTAAGTTACTCTTTAATTTAACATTAAAATTATGTTAATTCAACCTACGGTTGAATTTCCTTTATTTAGCCATAAACAAAATAAAATGTTAATTCATACTACGGTGGAATTCACTATATATTAACATTAAAATAATGTTAATTCATCTTACGGTCAAATTCCTTATATACTAACATTATAAATAATGTTAATTACCCTATGGTGAAATTCTTTTATTTAAACATTAAAAATAATGTTAAATCCTTCTACGGTGAAATTATTTTACGTTAACATTAAAAATAATGTTAATCATCCTACGATGTAAATTCTTTTTATTTAACATTAAATATAATGTTAATCTTATCATACGTTTAAATTACGCATCATTAACATTAAAAATAAAGTTAATTTTATCATACGGTTAAATTTTCTTTATATTAAAATTATAAATAATGTTAACTAAATCCTACGGTTGAAATTTCTAGTTAATTTACATTAAAAATGTCCATTTCATCCTACGGTAAAATTACTATTTAATTGACATTAAAAATGTCCATTTTTCATGCATTGTAAATTACTTATTTTTAACATCAAAAATAATATTAATTCCTCATACAACGTAAATTCTTATTTGTATCATTAACAAAATTGTTAATTTTCATTCGATGTGAATACTTATTTTTAACATTGACACAAAAATGTTAATTTATCATACGTTGTAAATACTTTTATATTAACATTAAAAATATTAATGACATCCTACGGTTAAAATTTTATTATATTAACGTTAAAAATGTTAATTACATCATACGGTGTTATCTTTAACATTAAAAATGTTAATTTACACATGCGTTGAAATTACTATTTAATTAACATTAAAAAGAATGTTAATTGCTCATGCGGTGTAGTTTCTTATTATTAACATTTAAAAAAAAATGTTACTTTCTCATACCATGTAAATTCCTTATATTTAACATTAAACAAAATGTTAATTTCTCATCACTTTAATTTTACATAATTCAATGTAAATTTCATGTTAACACAAATTCCTACTTTGGTTTTACATAACTAAATGTAAATTTATGTCATTCCAAATTTCATACCTTAATTTTACATAATTAAATGTAAATTTAATGTTAATACCAATTCCTACTTTAATTACATTGATAAAAATGTAATCTTTTTCCCACGGTGAAGTCCTTGAATATATTACATTAATAAAAATGTAAACTTTATTTACATATCACATTCTTAATAAAATAAAACGTAAACTTTAGTTACATTTCACATTCTCAATTGTTTACATAAAATAAAAGGTAAACTTTAGTTACATTTCTAAAAATTTAAATTTCACCTGCGGAGTAAATTCTTATATATATTACATTAATAAGAATGTATATTGTGCATACAGTTAAAATTACCATTTTATTCACATTACAATTTATTCACATTAATAAAAATGTGTTACATGTCTAATAATTTATTTTATTCACATAAGTAAAAATGTGAAATTTTACATGTCCAATATTTAATTTATAATATTAACATTAAAAATGTTAATGTACATACGGTTGAATTTTTATAATATTAACATTAAAAATGTTAATTTCATCCTACGTATTATTTCTTTTTATATTAACATAAAAAAAATGTTAATGTACACTTGCGGTAAAATTACTATTTAATTAACATTAAAAATGTTAATTTTTCATGCATTGAAAATTACTTATTATAACATCAAAATAAATGTCAATTTTTCCCTATTTCTATTTTACAAAAAAAAAGAATATGTAAATTTCATCACAAGTCGCGTTCTTATTTACATCAAGTAAACTGTAAATTCTCATCACATCGCATAACAACATCCAAATACAACAATAGGATCAGATTCGATACTAACATCGAGGTAAATTGCAAGATGGGGTTTCACACAGCATATGTAAAATCAACATGGCATGGTTAAATATATAACACATAATTCATTTTAATTAATAATGAATTCAGATTTAAGCCTAAAATTTCAGATCTAATCACATAGCACTATAGGCAATTTAGATTCCACATCATATGTTATGAACGGTTTAGATCTATGTTTAAACATCGTGTCATATTAATTCTACTGTTCATAATCATGCAAATAATAATTAAATAAATTAAATTAAATTTAAAAATAAAATTCTCACCCTAACCAATCTCAGCAAAGCCTACTCGTCACCACGGTCCTGTCGGATCTGAAATTTTCAGATTCGAGGTTCATACGCATTAGTTATCAATGTTTGAATAATTCTGACTTTTAACAACTGCTACAGCAACGCTTAAAAGCGTCGCAAAATCTGAAGCATACCTTATTTTCAGAATTTGTTCAAAACTTCAAATTCGATTTTCTGGAGTTGTAGTTGACGAAACGACGAGCCGTTTGTTGGAGAAGGACCGGCTACGAGAGAGCTACGCACGGCCAGAAGGTGGCGAGGTGCGGCGGCGGCGTGGGGCCCAGGGGAGGCTGCGACCGGAGGCTCTTTGGAGGGACGGGGCGGGCGGATCGAGGCACGAGAATGGCTGAGGTTGGTACCAAATCGAAGAGCTCGGCGAGAGCTTCGAAACGAGTACTCACACGCCAAATTCCGTTAAGAAATGAGAGAGAAAACTGAGTTTGAATTTTCGAAGGGAGGTGGGTTTGGAGCTTCAGCAAATGACGGCTTGGAGACGATGATCAGTGATTTTCGTCCTTTTATAATATAATATTATGGTTAACTAATTATTAATTAGCCCGTTTAAGCCCGTTTTGGTCCGAACCTCGATTTAAGCCTGCTTACTGTCGTCCTTAAGGTTTTGAGGCCTTCTGAACGCAATGGAACATGTTACAGGACCCAATTCCGAAATTTATTATGAGTTCTGGAATAATTATATTATTTTATTAATATTTTAATGTATACCGTACATGAAAATTCACCGAGGTCACAAATTAACTTCAAAAATTCTCAAAAAATATATTTAGCTATGTTTTGATGCTGTGGACTTATGAAAATTAATTTCGTTCAATTCTGAGCTCGTATGAATTTTTAATGAATTTTTAAAGTCAAAATTTTGCCCGTTTACACTGAAAAATCAATTATAATTATATTTTAATTCTAAAAATTACCGAAAAATCATTTTTAGCTTTGTTTTGATGATACGAATCCAACAAAATTATTTTCGTCGAATTCTGAGACTGTTTGAAAAATGACTTTTTTTAAGGCCAGTATATTTAATATTAAAAATACATTTTTAAACAAATAATTTCCGAAACTCGAAATATATAAGTGTTTACTGTTTTTCAATGCAGAAACGTCATTCTGAAACCAATGGAAGTGGTTTCGAGTTCAAATTCCTTTATATGCAAAAAGTAGCATTTTTGTCCTATGCAAATTACCCAACGACCTTTCTAAAAATTGAATTGGCCATAACTTTTGATTTCCGCTATGAAATTTCGATTTTTCGGATTCGTTGGAAAGATATTTTTAAATAGATTCTAATATTTTTGGTTTTACTAAAATCCGTTAAATTTTGCATCCTGTATGGTTAGTCAAAGTTCAAGTTTGACTTTTCAAACTACCGCGCTATTTCTAGCTCTTTTTATAATTAAAAATAATTTATTCATTCTAACTTCGATTTGAACCAAATTTGTGATCCTTATTATTTAAAATAGATTATTTTAAATATCAAAACTCATTTAAAATCACTTAAAATAAATTTTAAATTGGCCCCAAAATTCAGGGTCGTTACAGTCTCCCCCACTTAAAAACTTTTCGTCCCCGAAAAGGAAAAAGAAAAATAGAAGAGGAAGAATAAACACAGTCTTCTTCGAATGCACGATCAAGGGAAGAGTCAAAATACATCGGTAATGGTGATTCTAAGAGATAGAAAAGATCGAAGGACGAAAGAAAAGATGACGATAAAGTGACTGGCTATTATGTATCCCATGAAATGTTCGCCGTAGAATATAGTGATTCTACGTAAACGAATTATTATAAATATGTTATATTCCGCTTTGTAAACCAAAGCTCTGATACCAACTGTGATGGCCCGGACGAAATCCGGTAGGCTTTGCAACCATCCCTTCATCCCCCCAAAGCAGCAGGTAAAACCCACCGTAGCTCACAGTGGTCCCCCAGTACACCTTGTTTTACGGCGACCCTCTCGAGCCACCTGGCCACTGCCTAACCAACCCTCAACAGGGACATGTGGGGGTAAGAGTCTCCCGTTCGCCACCAAACCGCGAAGCGAGAACCCCCCATCATGCTGCATCCTATTCCCTCATGCTAAACAAGGACTGGTGTGAGAATTCTTAAGTAAAATAACTAGTAGATATAAGGCAAATCCAAAGACCACGCCGCTAACGCGGAAGGGGTTTACTCTAATGGATTGCCGTGCATAATTTAAAGTGTCATAACAAATAAATAAGTACATCGTGAACAACGCAATGCTTTTTGGAAAAAATGGAATCACCATAAGACCCAAGTCCCATCACACAATGCAACGCACACCAGAGGATAGGGTTTTACCTTATGGTGATTAAACATACTAAATACGGCAAATACGCATCTAATATTATTATTAGTGTATATGAAAGCATTTCAAAGTAAATGTATTAATCCTAGGAAGCATAGGTACCATATACTATGCCTCCGTACTAGTAATACAATCAAATTCGTCGGTTCGTATTTGGATTTTGGTTTCCATCATGAGTCAAGGCTAGAGCGGAGCTCCTTACCGATTCGAGACACTCTAGCTAGTGCCTCAGGATTCCCCGCGGAGAACCCTTGGAAATGGCAGGGCCGGTCCGCAAATACAGCTTAGCGGATTGGCAATTCCTAAGCACACGTTTCCCGGTCCTATAGGACCTATCCGAGGCGCGCCACATTCCATCATCCACATAAGTAAAGTATCAGCGCTGGGAGGTCCCTGACACTACTTCTAGCTAGAAAGAAACGTGCTGCTTTCCCTGCGTTCCCTTCGCCCGTTTTTGACTCAACCGGGGTGTGAGGCTCGTGAGGTTACGTAATACACAAAGCTCTGCTTATTCAAGCAGTGCTTTGATCATCACCACAAGGTTCTGCTTTTCAACAAGAAACCTTGATCATTGCATCTTAGTATGCCACACCGTCACTCCATACCATACCACTGCTTCTCCATCAATACATAAATGGGTGTTAAGTAGAGAATAAATTCTCCACCACCAATATTTATATATTAACAGAAAATCAACAATATGATATATAACGAAATACGATGTCAGACACACCATCCATTTAAACTTATGCTCTGGGACTGAACGAAAGTCAAATCCGTGAAACCAACACGTACGTCTGGGCAATGACCTTGACCCATGAATTGGTAGCAAGTCAATTCAGGGTCTCGATCGCTGTCCATTCGAGGGAAGATTTACGGTCTTCATGCATCGTCTTCTTACTTCGATCTTTAACGCCGCTGGATTAATTTGGGATGAGAACATCTCGGACTTCCCAAACAATCCTCGTATGTATATACATATATAATTTTTTGAAAATCCTTCTTATTTGTTAATAATTACTTTTATTAACAATTCATTCTATTTTAATTATTTAAAATAGTCAAACTTCTTATTTAACGACGCATTCTCAACATCATATTTTTATTTACGTTAATTAAAATGTAAACTTGCATTTACATGCCGCATTCTTACCTATTTACATTGAATAAAATGTAAACTTTCATTACATATCGCATTCTTATTTTCTTTACATTTAATAAAATGCAAACTTGAAATTACATGTCACATTCTTACTTATTTACATTGAATAAAATGTAAACTTATCCTACGGTGGAATTCCTTTATTTTAACATTAAAATAATGTAAATTTTTCCCTATGGTATATACACTTTTTATATTAACATTTAGAATAATGTTAATTCATCCTACGATGCATATTTTCTAAATTTTAACATTAAAGATAATGTTGACTTATCCTATGGTTAAATTACCCTTTATTAACATTAAAAATAATGTTAACTCACCCTATGGTGTTATTCCTTCTTAATTTCATAAAAAAAATGTAACATTCCTACGGTCAATTCTCTTTTATGTTAACATTATAAAATAATGTAAATTTTATCCTACGAAGTAATTCTCTTAATATTAACATTAAAAATAAATGTATATTAACCCTATGGTTAAATTATCCTTTATTAACATTAAAAATAATGTAATCTCATCCTATGTTAAATTACTTTATTACTTTACATTAAAAATAATGTATCTCAATCCTACGGTTAAGTTACTCTTTAATTTAACATTAAAATTATGTTAATTCAACCTACGGTTGAATTTCCTTTATTTTAACATAAACAAAATAAAATGTTAATTCATACTACGGTGGAATTCACTATATATTAACATTAAAATAATGTTAATTCATCTTACGGTCAAATTCCTTATATACTAACATTATAAATAATGTTAATTACCCTATGGTGAAATTCTTTTATTTAAACATTAAAAATAATGTTAAATCCTTCTACGGTGAAATTATTTTACGTTAACATTAAAAATAATGTTAATCATCCTACGATGTAAATTCTTTTTATTTAACATTAAATATAATGTTAATCTTATCATACGTTTAAATTATGCATCATTAACATTAAAAATAAAGTTAATTTTATCATACGGTTAAATTTTCTTTATATTAACATTATAAATAATGTTAACTAAATCCTACGGTTGAAATTTCTAGTTAATTTACATTAAAAATGTCCATTTCATCCTACGGTAAAATTACTATTTAATTGACATTAAAAATGTCCATTTTTCATGCATTGTAAATTACTTATTTTTAACATCAAAAATAATATTAATTCCTCATACAACGTAAATTCTTATTTGTATCATTAACAAAATTGTTAATTTTCATTCGATGTGAATACTTATTTTTAACATTGACACAAAAATGTTAATTTATCATACGTTGTAAATACTTTTATATTAACATTAAAAATATTAATGACATCCTACGGTTAAAATTTTATTATATTAACGTTAAAAATGTTAATTACATCATACGGTGTTATCTTTAACATTAAAAATGTTAATTTACACATGCGTTGAAATTACTATTTAATTAACATTAAAAAGAATGTTAATTGCTCATGCGGTGTAGTTTCTTATTATTAACATTTAAAAAAAAATGTTACTTTCTCATACCATGTAAATTCCTTATATTTAACATTAAACAAAATGTTAATTTCTCATCACTTTAATTTTACATAATTCAATGTAAATTTCATGTTAACACAAATTCCTACTTTGGTTTTACATAACTAAATGTAAATTTATGTCATTCCAAATTTCATACCTTAATTTTACATAATTAAATGTAAATTTAATGTTAATACCAATTCCTACTTTAATTACATTGATAAAAATGTAATCTTTTTCCCACGGTGAAGTCCTTGAATATATTACATTAATAAAAATGTAAACTTTATTTACATATCACATTCTTAATAAAATAAAACGTAAACTTTAGTTACATTTCACATTCTCAATTGTTTACATAAAATAAAAGGTAAACTTTAGTTACATTTCTAAAAATTTAAATTTCACCCGCGGAGTAAATTCTTATATATATTACATTAATAAGAATGTATATTGTGCATACAGTTAAAATTACCATTTTATTCACATTACAATTTATTCACATTAATAAAAATGTGTTACATGTCTAATAATTTATTTTATTCACATAAGTAAAAATGTGAAATTTTACATGTCCAATATTTAATTTATAATATTAACATTAAAAATGTTAATGTACATATGGTTGAATTTTTATAATATTAACATTAAAAATGTTAATTTCATCCTACGTATTATTTCTTTTTATATTAACATAAAAAAAAATGTTAATGTACACTTGCGGTAAAATTACTATTTAATTAACATTAAAAATGTTAATTTTTCATGCATTGAAAATTACTTATTATTAACATCAAAATAAATGTCAATTTTTCCCTATTTCTATTTTACAAAAAAAAGAATATGTAAATTTCATCACAAGTCGTGTTCTTATTTACATCAAGTAAACTGTAAATTCTCATCACATCGCATAACAACATCCAAATACAACAATAGGATCAGATTCGATACTAACATCGAGGTAAATTGCAAGATGGGGTTTCACACAGCATATGTAAAATCAACATGGCATGGTTAAATATATAACACATAATTCATTTTAATTAATAATGAATTCAGATTTAAGCCTAAAATTTCAGATCTAATCACATAGCACTATAGGCAATTTAGATTCCACATCATATGTTATGAACGGTTTAGATCTATGTTTAAACATCGTGTCATATTAATTCTACTATTCATAATCATGCAAATAATAATTAAATAAATTAAATTAAATTTAAAAATAAAATTCTCACCCTAATCAGTCTCAGCAAAGCCTACTCGTCACCACGGTCCTGTCGGATCTGAAATTTTCAGATTCGAGGTTCATACGCATTAGTTATCAATGTTTGAATAATTCTGACTTTTAACAACTGCTACAGCAACGCTTAAAAGCGTCGCAAAATCTGAAGCATACCTTATTTTCAGAATTTGTTCAAAACTTCAAATTCGATTTTCTGGAGTTGTAGTTGACGAAACGACGAGCCGTTTGTTGGAGAAGGACCGGCTACGAGAGAGCTACGCACGGCCAGAAGGTGGCGAGGTGCGGCGGCGGCGTGGGGCCCAGGGGAGGCTGCGACCGGCGGCTCTTTGGAGGGACGGGGCGGGCGGATCGAGGCACGAGAATGGCTGAGGTTGGTACCAAATCGAAGAGCTCGGCGAGAGCTTCGAAACGAGTACTCACACGCCAAATTCCGTTAAGAAATGAGAGAGAAAACTGAGTTTGAATTTTCGAAGGGAGGTGGGTTTGGAGCTTCAGCAAATGACGGCTTGGAGATGATGAACAGTGATTTTCGTCCTTTTATAATATAATATTAGGGTTAACTAATTATTAATTAGCCCGTTTAAGCCCGTTTTGGTCCGAACCCCGATTTAAGCCTGCTTACTGTCGTTCTTAAGGTTTTGAGGCCTTCTGAACGCAATGGAACATGTTACAGGACCCAATTCCGAAATTTATTATGAGTTCTGGAATAATTATATTATTTTATTAATATTTTAATGTATACCGTACATGAAAATTCACCGAGGTCACAAATTAACTTCAAAAATTCTCAAAAAATATATTTAGCTATGTTTTGATGATGTGGACTTATGAAAATTAATTTCGTTCAATTCTGAGCTCGTATGAATTTTTAATGAATTTTTAAAGTCAAAAATTTGCCCGTTTACACTGAAAAATCAATTATAATTATATTTTAATTCTAAAAATTACCGAAAAATCATTTTTAGCTTTGTTTTGATGATACGAATCCAACAAAATTATTTTCGTCGAATTCTGAGACTGTTTGAAAAATGACTTTTTTTAAGGCCAGTATATTTAATATTAAAAATACATTTTTAAACAAATAATTTCTGAAACTCGAAATATATAAGTGTTTACTGTTTTTCAATGCAGAAATGTCATTCTGAAACCAATGGAAGTGGTTTCGAGTTCAAATTCCTTTATATGCAAAAAGTAGCATTTTTGTCCTATGCAAATTACCCAGCGACCTTTCTAAAAATTGAATTGGCCATAACTTTTGATTTCCGCTATGAAATTTCGATTTTTCGGATTCGTTGGAAAGATATTTTTAAATAGATTCTAATATTTTTGGTTTTACTAAAATCCGTTAAATTTTGCATCCTGTATGGTTAGTCAAAGTTCAAGTTTGACTTTTCAAACTACCGCGCTATTTCTAGCTCTTTTTATAATTAAAATTAATTTATTCATTCTAACTTCGATTTGAACCAAATTTGTGATCCTTATTATTTAAAATAGATTATTTTAAATATCAAAACTCATTTAAAATCACTTAAAATAAATTTTAAATTGGCCCCAAAATTCAGGGTCGTTATAGAAAAGTTGCTACTTAGGCCAGAAATGATAAGGGAAACAACATATAAGATTGAGATCATTCGGCAATGTATGAAAGTAGCTCAAGATCGTCAGGAAAGTTATGCCAATAAAAGAAGAAAAGATTTGGAATTCTCGATAGTGGATTTAGTACTTGTAAAGTTTTCACCTTTGAGGAATGTTGTTCAATTTGGAAGGAAAGGAAAGTTAGCCCCGATATTTGTCAGACCATTTCCAAATATAGAGCGTATTGGGAAGCTTGCTTATAGAGTGGATTTATCTAAGAAGATGGTGGGTGTGCATAATGTTTTTCATGTGTCGTATCTACATAAGTTTTGTGCACGACTCGAGTGTTGTAGTATCACTAAAGCAGATGGAAGACTTAGAGAAAATGCTGGAAGTTTCTAGACTTCATAAAGCACTTCGCGTTATCTAGGATGGCACGAAATAGCTTAGGAGGAAGGTTGTTAAGCTAGTAAAGGTACAATGGAGAGAGAATGATGATGATTGCATATGGAAAACATAAGAGATTTGAGGTCGACCTATTCAGAACTCTTTGAGTGGTATGTCCCATATATCATATCTTACTTGTGCCATTGTTTCTTGTACTATTAGATTTCCGCATGCTAGGGTAGGATTTGGTCGCATTGATTGTTGGATGCTAGATTGGATAATAGACTGGCTACTCGTATATGGTAGGCACAAGGGATTCTATGTTTGCTCGTTTTTGCTTAGGATTTGGAGGGCAAAATTTCTAAATGAGGAAGGATGTAATGACTAGTAATTTATGCATTGAAGGATCTAGAATAATTCTATTTAATAACCTAAAAGTCTATCATTCTATTTTAATATGTTGTTCATGTGGATGTGAGATATATCCATGATTTTTACCAAATCTTTTTATGACCAATTTGCCCTTATAACTTACTGTTTTAGCCATAAAATTTGCTACGGACCGAATTTTTTGCTCTAGTTGGTCCCATTAGTATGAGATGGTGGTCGTACATATCGTAGAGTGGTCACATTAAGGATTCGGTTCAGCGGTTTAGGAAAAATCGTTGTTCTAAGTTTTGTTTGCTGCATGACATATCAATTAACAACTAATAGGCTGAATAGTAAGCCCATTAAGCTAATGACCTGCAGTTATAAATAGAGGTTGTGAAGAATGAATTAGAGATTTTATCCTTATTTCAAACATTGGGTTGGGTGTTTGTGAATTTCTGATTCGACCTAATCTCCTTCTTCATCAAATCATTCTGAATCACATCTAAGATCTAAACCAAGAAGGATAGGATCTCATCACATAACATCATAATTGGGGGATTTCTTCGTTGTCCATATTTTATTTCATCATATTTGCCTTGGATCTTGGTTTTAGTGAGTGATAGAGGTCTCTCACATATTACTACGGATTATGTGTTAACTAGTTTAATCAAACACTCATTATGCCAATTCTACCCTAAAATAAAAAAATATCAATTTTAGATCTAGACATCCTATGATAACCTAATTTTTATAATTGATAAGTAATTTATAGATCCATCATATTTTTTGTGTAATTAACATATGACCAGTGTTAAATAATGCTAAATCCACGGTTTTTATGACATGATTCATGTATGTTCATTTCCATATGGTTGTATATCTTTGAAATTGGATGAATAACTATTTGTATGATTGAATTGTAGGCTATGCTTGGTTCGTACGATTAGAAGTGCGTGTTTCAGGACTTAAAATTGAAGATCAGAGCAATTCAGAGGTTCAGATGATCAAATTCAAATGAAATTTTGATGAGGAGCTCTAGAGGATGTCGGGAGGCTGCCAAGAATTTTTATGTGAAAATGCGCATATTATATGGATCAGTATCAATCCACAGCCTATTGACCATACTAATCCATCATGATGACTCGGATGAAGTTGGAATTTGGGGCATGGCATCTAGGGGTCTCAGGGAGTCTATGGATGAAGTTCGGTTTGTGTTGAATCGGTCGAAGTGCAAACACTTGAGTATAAAGGGATGAACTAGCATAAAAGGCTTTGTGGAGGGGTTAGGTTATGCGAATGGGCCAAAGGGACATGCTCGATGCCTAAAAGGGGAAATGAAGAAACTTTGCCATTTTTGACTAAATATATGGACGGGTACGAGTCTATAGCCTATGGACCAATACTGATTCATCCAATGGAGGAGCTGGGGTCGGGATCTTGGCTATTGTAGGCAGGGGTATTCAAGAGGTTAATGATTGTCTCTGTTCGTCGATATCATCTACAAAGTGGAAGTTATCATCAAAGTGGTGTTGGTTCTTCGATTAGGAACTTTTAGGCGGGAGTGCTCGAAGGCAAAAGTGATAGACAACTCAAGGTGGAATGAGTTTGCAAGATAATGGACCGACTCGAGTGGGACTCAAGCTAAAAAATGGAGTTGTGGATAGCTCATATGATTGGAATACCAAGGAATCATTGATATTTCAGAGGATTATAGCGGATTCAAAACATGTGTATGGTAGGGATGCCAGTTAGGATCTAAGAGACCATGTACCTTGGATCGCTTGGGAAGTGATCAGTTGTCTTGATTATGTAGGACATGCGGTAGTAAGACTAGAACCATGGTACTCCATTGGCTCTTGACATCTAGCAAAACCGGTCATTCGATATCAATGTATTCAAGGATTTAGTCGATGATAGCTAGGTCATTACTTGTCATGGATGCTATGCTTGCTTGTGTATCCTCTTCTATTTCTTTGGGTAAGCTATTAGCGTAGGATACTAAAGAGAAAAGGGATTGCGAATCATGTTCTGACAAGCATCTGCTTCTACATTATTTGAGTAGTATGGTTTATGAGATTATTTTATGCTAACACTTTGGTTGCAGGGACAGGTTAGGTGAAACTTGAATTGTCTAGTATCGTATTTTCCTATATAGTTGTTGATAGTTATTTATCACTCACACCAGACCATTGTCTGACTCAAGGTTTTATGTCTCCTCTTATTACCTATGGGTGCTCATCAATGATTTTGTTGAGTAGACTGAATAGAGGTGACAAATTTGGTGATGATGTCGTATTTTGATGAGATGGAAGCTGGCGTATTACTATTCTTCTGTTGTATAGCTATTTGGATGATTTCCACTGTTATGATTGTTATATACTCTGATTAGCGATGCAGTGAGGCTTGATGTACACAAATATGTAGATATTAATATGTATTGTACATGATATCTAGTAATTTATTGAGATGAGATTTCCTCTTTTACTATACTTTACTACTATACCATATTGTATAATTTATTATTATATATTATCCATGCGCTATGAGTTATACAACAGGTTCTGTTATCAATTCACTTTCCTTGATGATCGTCCCATATCTGTCTGGAACGTCATGCAACGCACTTTCCCTATAGTTTTATGTAGGAGGTATAGGGCGGTCATCACACGTTGCATTCCAAGACCTCCTGAATCACTTAGAAAGACCTCACATCCTTTCTAAGCTTGTGGATCACAAGGATCTATTTGTCTACTTAGTTGTTTATGCGCATGCTATCAGTCCCGTGCTTGTGCATGAGGAGAATCGTATCCAGAGGCATGTCTATTGTACCAGCAAGAGATTAGCAAGAGCTAAATGAAATTATCCAAAATTTGAGATGCTCTCTTATTTCCTATTAATCACTTTCTGTAAGCTCCGCCCTTATTTCCAGTCGCATTCGATCAAGTCTATACTTACCAACCACTATGAAAGGTCCTTCAACGACATGAGGTTCTAGTAGACTCATAAAATGGAATATCAAACTTAGTCAATTCGATCACACATTTTCCTCTCGGAGAGCCATCCTAGAACATGCTATAGAAGACATTACTACTCACAACGATCCGTCGAAAAGTACTAAACTGGCTAACAACCAATGGAGATTACGTGAGGTTGATCTTCTAACAACAAGTGTTCTGACGTTGGAGTTATACTTGAAAATCCTGAGGAACGCTTGATTTGTTATGCCTTGAAACTCGGCTTATCCACAACAAATAACAATATTAAATATGAAGCCCTGATTGTTGGAATTAAAAATACGAGTTAATTGAACATCAAGACTATTCAAATTTTCTCTAATTCTGAACTCGATGGATGTCAAGTGCGAGGAGAATTTCAAGCTAAAGGAGTACGGCTGGCTCATTATCTCACTTCGGTAAAGGAATTGTTTAGCAATTTCGAGAGCTATATTATCACTCACATTCCTCAAGATCAAAATGAAAAAGCATATTCACTAGCAAAGCTTGAAAGTTCCAGGATCATGGGTCTTGTCTCAGTTGAAGTACTCGAATCTACGAGTATTGGTCATATGGAGATTGATTGGATATTATCAATGGATACATAAGCCAGAGTCATGGATGACTCCTATCTTAGACTACATACAATGAGAAATCCTACCGAAGAACCGTAATAAAAAACACTCACTTATTTGCAAACCATCTCGTTATACCATTCAAGAAGGGGTATTATATCGAAGTGGTTTCTCCGTTCCACTACTTAGGTGTGTAGCCAACAACGATAGTAAACAAGTTTCATGTAAAGTACAAGAGGCAAAATGTGGTGACCACACCAAGGGACAAACTCCGGCATAGAAAATTCTCTGCTATGACTAATTTTTGCCTAATATTGATTGGGATGCAGTTGACTACTCTCGAAAGTGTGACAAATGTCAGAGATTCTTCAAAATTTCTGGAGCCCCACCTATTGAGCTGATGTAAATGGCCAGTCCATGGCCATTCGACACCATTGGAACTCTACCAATGGCTAAAAGTGGTGCTTGTTATGCCATCATTGTAGTTGATTACTTCAGTAAGCGGGCTAAAGTCATTCCTCTCACTACAATCATGACGAAAAAGTATTGTTGTCTGCAACATCATATGTCGTTTTGAAGTCCCCAAAACTATCATTTCTGATAGTTGTACCCAATTCAATAGCTCTAATTTTAAAGATTTCTTCTTTCATCATCACATCGAAAAGCGATTCTCATCAGTCTCCCAACCACAAGCCAATGGACAAGTAAAAGTAGTTAACAAAATAATTAAGTACATACTCAAAATAGGTTTTGAAAAGGCAAAAAGAAAGTGGGTAGATGAACTTCTGTTAGCCCTTTGGGAATACAACATTACCCATAAGTCAACGACTGGCTATACTTCATTTGCTCTATCTAATGGCAAAAAAGTTGTAATTCCCATTGAGCTTGAAATACAATATCATTGTGTGATGTATTATGATCCTTAAACTAATATAGATCTGCTTGTAGAATCTCTAGACTTATTAGATGAGAAAAGAGAAGAAGATGAACTCAAAGTGGTTGCCTAATATTTCAATGCCAAATTCCATACAAAGAACTTTAACATTGGCAACCTCTCATCCTAAAAAAGATTTTTCTTACACTGACCGATCTTGGTTCTCATTGGGAAGGTCATTAGATCATTTAGCGGAGGCATGTAGATGGAACCTTCAAGCTAACAGCCGTTGATGGCGGCAACTACCAAGAGCATGGAATAGGGAACACCTTCGCTGCTACTTTACTTAAGCCTTTATTTAAAACTTTTGTAATTTTAGTTAACACTTTATTTTTCAGTTCAGAATTGTAATAAGGCAGATGTTACCCATAATTGTCCTTAGTTTTTTTAATAAAGGCTCTTAGTACCTCATGTTCTTGGTGTTCCTTCTTATATGTGTAGTATGCTAGTTGTGGTACAACCGATTTTCATGCATGATCGAAATATAGTGAATACAATGCCTCAAAGCTTGGTGTTGGTTCACTCCTTCAAGTCCATCATCTGCTAGAACCGTATGAGTGTGATCCAACCACCCATGAACTAACTCAAACCTTGAACAAATGACAATGTTGAGTATGAACAACTCACAGTGCATGCGACTCGAGTTCCCGACCACCAACCCTATGTCACTGAACTTAGGGGCAGCCACTTCAGCCAAAGTGAATGTGATACACACCATTCATTTGACTAACTCTAATCCTAAGAGTTCGGATTTTAGTACAAATAGGTGAACAAACAATGCCCTTGACTCTAACCCAATGAAACGACATGAGAGTACACGAACGACATCCTAAACTGCGGATTCCATACGACTTGGGATCGGTGACTAATAAAAAGATCTCTAGAGTGGAGTCATCAACCTTAAACTTATCATGACTCAAGTTCATGATCGAAAGGGGATCTCGAGAGTGAAGTTAAAAACAATGACTGGAAAGTATACAAATACTCAAACAGTTATTCAATTTTACGGAGAATAAAAGGAAATTCAAACTTTTATTTAGAATGTTATGATATGTGTACAAAAAATGCTATCACACAAATCCAAAAGCAAGGGTCGTACTCGCAACATATTCAGCAGAAGAGTGTAAAAATATAACATATACAATCAGTTGGTCATTTCGAGGAACCTCATTTCTTCTTTCCACCCAATTTCAAAGGCGGTGATTTTCTACTATCATCCTTCCTCTTTATATTAGAGCCACCATTCCCACTGGATCCTTTCTTTCCTTTAGCAGGAGTCGACTAAGGATGAGGTTCATTTTCAAAGCCCTTTCTTAGGTCCTCCTCATTTGAAATCTTTGTTATCTCCTACTAACCCGGAGGAATGATCACCTTCAAAGGCAGAGGGGGGGGGTCGATTATCGCAGTTTTCGCTTTATCAATTTCTTCCTTGTCTCTCTCCTTTGCCTTCACTTTCTCTTGCTTAGCGGCAAGCTCGACCTATAATTTTTCTGGCATTTCCTTCTGGCTTGGCCCACTTGACTCACCCCTGATGCTAGTAATCAATACATCCACTCCTTTCTGATCTTCCCCTGAGCCAAATACTCATCCATCCTAGCGATCATATTATCTGTATCAAATTCCTCTAGCTCTAAGTCTTTGAAAGCTCCAATATGACAAAAATCCTAGTCATTGATTCTCTTGTACTCGTCTACATCGAATGTTGATCCAGTTGTAGTTGTTGGCACAAAATTAAGGGGAATCTCCATCTTAAGGGTAGCTATACGTCAAAGATGAAGAAATGTTAGTCTTCTTTTATTCCCTTGCAACTCAGTAGGAAGCCGAGCCGAGTTCTATAATGCCTTAATCATCTTCTCAAATATTGGAAACAAAGTAAAATACCTTTTATTTCCAGTTTGGCAGTTTCCATGGCGGCATTGCCTTTATCAATCGATAACATTAATCCTCCAATGCTCAATCCGAGATGATCAGGGTCATATCCTTCAACTGTGGTAGATATGTGGGATGAGCCAACAATGATAATAGATAGAACGGTCGGGAGTTGGAAAGCACTCTCTTTAATAGAACGAGGGATAATGATGCTCTCGATCATGATTGCTTTCCCTTTCGACATATTTGTCTCTATTGATACCACCGCATCAACATCTTCCTTTAACTTCTACCTTCCCTCTTCTAAAACTTGACGCTTATTGTCTCTTAAATATTGGGCTGCAAATGCCTCTTTATTTTCCTCCTCAACATCCAATGCAGTAGCCTCGTCATCCAAAAACCTCTCCCAGGTCAAAGTGAATATCCTCGCATAGTCACCAATCCAGGAGATTCGATAATGGAGGATGACTTGGGTAATAAAACCCTAGGATAAATGAATCTGCTTTCTACTCAATCTCAACATCAACTTTGCGCTAAGCTCCTCAAGTTTGAATCGAACTCTCTTATAACTTCTTTAACTTGTCCTAGCACTTCTCTATTTTACACCTCTGCTACTGCTTTTCTTTCCTTGACTGCTCTACTTCTGTCTTATTGGCCTCCATTAAATTTTCCAGATCTTGTTTTCTTTCTACACCCGCTCGGTCTCCTCATTCTCTTTTCTTAGCCTTTTATTTTCTTTAGTAAGCTCTTTGTTTTCCTTTCAACAGCTATGATCCGAGCGAATTGGGAGGCCACTACATCCTTTTATTTTTCCCTTACTTCAACAACTGTTGCATCCGCCTCATCTATCCTTCTGTTGGTCGCGTTTAGCTGTTCTTTCAACTCTTCAATTTCTTTTTCGCTTGACTTGATTTTATCTTGATCGACATAGGCTTCAATCTTTAACTCTATTATCTTAACATTCTTCTTTTCAATTAAGCAAGATAGCTTCTTGCTGTAATCTGCAACAATCCTATATTGGTTATACACATCAAAAAATCTTTAAAACATCTCTTTATCAATGGACCAGAGGATTGGGTGCATTTTAGATAACCAAAAAAGTTCATCAAAAAAATATCTTAGGAAAATGCTTTGTCAAGCATGCTTTCTTCTCTTGTGGAGTCATGTCATCACCTTTGGATGTTGTCTCAACTTTTTCGCCTCCTCTACTGTCTCCCTTCTTTGGCTTCATCGTAGTTGACGAGCCTTTGATATACTTATCTCTGCTTATGTCTTTGGGCGGAGGTGGTGAGGGAATTTTTTGGGAGGAAGTGGGGGAGGTGGAGAAGCTATAGATAACTTCGTACTCCTAGAATCGGAACCTTTCCCAGCTTCGATCAGTTTCGTGACCGTGGGTGGGGACTCGGAGTGTCGGGGATAGGGAACTCTTCGATAATTGAAACCATATTTGAAAGTGCGCTTGTAGCGTGACCTATGCAGTTAAAGCGCTTAGCGGATCCAATGCGGCGAAGATCCAAAAAGTCATAGCGTGGATAAAGCGAGGATATAGCGGATGACTCTAAAGTAACACTTATAACTCCTTCAAAACGTTTTTATGAATATATAAATGATAATTAAGTGAAAAACTAAGACTTTATTTAACTCTAATTAGTACATTTTTAATTTTAAATACAAATATGTGTAAATAACGACAAATAAAGATAAAATTTAGTTTAAATTAATCATATTTAATAGCATGTTAGAGTATTTTTGTTTCTAAAATATATATTAAAAATATCAATTAAAAAACCTAATTTTATAATTTTTATAATGCATAAATTCATTTTTAAGTTCATCTCTTTCATCAAAGATATAGCGGGAATAGCGAAACATAGCGGAAATAATGAGATACATCGGGAATAACGGAATATAGCAGGGATTAAAGTGGAAAGGCTATATCAGAGGCTATTTAAGGAAAAGCGTAGCGGTGGTAATGTGCTACATGATATAGCGGAGTAATTGCGGGGCATTAACTGCATAGAGCGTGACACACATACTCGAGTACCCTTAAAGAAAGCCTCACCAACTTTGGGAATGCCTAGAACGAGAGTTGTCCCAACCCATGTCTCTACTCCCACTCTCTTCCCTTTCATTTCCTTTGCCTTGGTTTCCTTCTTGAACCATTATGCCTACAAAAAAAATTAAGTTACAAAAAAGCGATCAACATCCAAATAAGTGTTTTTAGGTGAAATGCTTATGAGTGTGTCCTAGTTTTCCCAACGACGGACTAGTTTTCAATTTACTCAAGGGAGTTATCTCCACAGCACATAGCGGTATCGACGCCATTACGGAGCTTGCCAGCAAGCTTTTGAAGTTTACTCTACTCAAACCAAAAGACGAAGTCTCCAGTGGAATCTTATCCAGGCTATGGATCTATCCTTCGATTTCCATAGAAGTAGCAGTACCACTTGTAGTGGTGGGAGATACCAATATAATGACCTCTTTATCCTTGCCTCCGTCGATGGAGGATGAATGGGAGTAGGCGGTAGATCCTCTTCTCTTACAGTTCACCATCAGTGTCAGCATCCTCGCCTTCCTCCTCCTCTTGAGCTCCTACTTCCCTTTCCTCGATATGGAGAAAGTCTGAATGCACGACAAGGGGTACATTGGTTTTGCTAGCCCGACATCATCATCTCTACGACAAATGGAGAGATCTTATGGCAGCAATTTGAATATGTGGAAAAGATAATCATAAATCAAAGTTTGAGCGTCACAAAAATACTTCTCCAACGTCTCTTAGGGTTAACACTCAATTCATATCCATCTGATCACTTAGTCCTTAAGGAACGCCTGTTCAAATAAGATCTCAGTTTATTCTAGAGCTAACGACTCAAGTAACTTGAAATTAAAACACTTAAGTGTTAACACACTTACATCCTCCTAGCCACCTCCTTGGGAATCCTGGTAGGCATTGCATGTGGAACCAATCGTGCTTAAATTAACTTAGCCTATTCTAGTCCTTAGGATGATCCTGCTATTCGGCTAGGCCAGAAGATAGAAGAGGGTGGGGTAGATGATACGATTCTTGAATGAATATAGAAATCTAATGTCATCCCCTATCGGCTTCATGCCTAGGTACTCAAGGTATAAGAGATAGGTTCCAAGCAGAAATGCATACCCATTTGGACGAAGTTTCCTTGACGCCAATCACATGAAGTATAACATATCTCAGATGAATAGGCACGAAGGGGGCACGCACCCAATGGAACACATATATCTATTCCAAGCTCTGTGTTGTTATCCCGATCAGGAGCCAGAACATCATTTGGAGGTATTATATCTCATGCAAGTTCTTGCTAACATATCCTCATCAATTCTAAAGGCAACATAATCTGGAGGAATCTCTAAAATAACATCATCCTCCAGCATATCTGGCACCAATGAAATGCCTTCCTGATCGTCATTTGCATTTTCAACCCCTACAGGCCCGCTTCTACCTCCTTTTTTCCTCTTTGACAACCGGTTGATCCTCAGTTTGATCTATTGGTCGCGACTCATTGGGTTTCACCTCTTGATTAAATTCCTCTGGTTGACTTTTTTGTTGAGAGGGACTCGACTCCTTAGAAGCTTTATAGTTGCTTGTCGATGGGATTGTACCATCTACTAAGTGGCTCGAACTCGAATTCGGTTTTGTGCTTTCAGTCTCTAAGCCGTGACTTCGTCGAGATAATTTACTATACTTATAAAACATTCACAACAGTTAGGGTAAATTTTTTTGTCTTCATGTTAGTGCAAACTAACGCAGAACATGCAGTGTCATGCATGCTCATGCACTTAGAGTAGACACTTCAGAATGTAGTAACGATTTTTTGTTTTACAGCTGAAACGATCCTCTTCGATGACTATCTTTGTAGTACTTGGATCGAATCATATGTTTACATCAAGATTGGATCGGGAATTGTAGTTCAGGATTGGTGATTCAGTCATGTGTCCACTGTCCAATTTTATGATCTACCCTATATGTTTGTCTGAGTTGTCGATTCAATACGGCGTTCAATTTATTCGAATATGCAGTCGGTCAAAACGATAATTCAACAATGACAATAATGTTTCATAGTCAAGAGCGTATAGTATAAATTTTATACCACACGGCTTCGAACTGATGCGAAACCAATCATTAAATTATCAGTATCGGTCATGTTCAAGTGACTTCCTGATTCGATCACGTAATTCATGAAACAATCCAAGTTTTCACACTTTGAATTTGGGTTTGAAAATTCTCGAAGTTCACGGATCCGAAATTCAAATTTTGGATCCCAACTTCCCCCCTTCTATCTCAGATTCGTATCCCGCTACCCTCTCTAACTTTGGATTTGAACCTCCTTCTTCTCCCTCTTCCTTTCTCTTCTCCCACAATCTGCCATGTCCATTTCCATAAAACTCCCCTTGTCCACCTCCCTGCTCTGTGCCATGACACCTCCAGTCCACGCTACCACTAACAAGCCCACCTTTGGCATCATCTCCACCTAGCATCGCCTCAGTTACTCAAAGTTCTCTCTGATTCAATCTCCTTCTATGCCTTTTTCCTCACAAATGCATTTAATAGAAGATAAATTAGCAACATGAGGGACGAAACCCACCTTGTTCTGATCGTTGATGAACGAAGAAATGTGTTAGGGAGGTGACGTCGATCAGTAGTTGGTTAGGACCGAAATATGGTGAACGATGATGAAGTGGAGTGAAGTTCCAATTCTTTAGATTTCTTTAAGTAACTGATACAAAAATAGGCAGAAAAGGGAAAGTGGAAAAAAGGGAGATACTTGTATCGGGAAAAGGTGGAGTCCAACATACTAGTTTTTTTAGCAAAAATTGTTAACTATAGGGATCGGTACCGATCATGTACCATATTTATTTAAAAAAGAGGGTGATGGATTGGTGTTCACAACTCACACTCCTGTGTATGTAGACTTTCAAGATCCAATCACAAACACAATCCTGAACTGGACATTTAGCATGTACTCACCAATATAAAACAAAAATGAACAACCTTAGAATATGTTGTTCGATGCTCGAGTCCAAACAAATGTCGCAAATTGACATATACAACAATATGCATAAATTTACGTTATTGGGCTTTCATTACAAACTCTGAGCATATTAAAAAAAAGCACATAGGAGCGTGTGAGTGTGTACGCATCTCTTAACCGACAATGACTTACTTAAACTCAAAAGTATGCTAGAGTCGGAGACTAACAGATAATTTTGTGAATTGACAAAAATTAGGTGATTACCAGATGAATTCAAACAATTTTCGATCTAGGTGGTCAAGTCCAGTCAGATTGAAACCATCAAACAACATTGAAATCACACATTTGTACCACTAGAATTCGACAAAATGTTGTAACCAATCGAAAGGGACATACTCCTTGGCGTATATGGATCAAAATAAAGATCAAAACCATTCATTGAGTGCAACATGAAGATCATTCTAGACATTTAGACTTGTTTCGATTCAAAGCACGTTATGTTCACACAAGACGTACTTTAGGGGTCAAGTGTTACCCAGCCTTTTGACACGAATATCAGAAGTAATCTAGGCTTGTTCAGACTCGGAATAATCGTCAGCAATAATGAATAATCCGATGATCAGAAGTCGACTAAACTTGGATTGACCATCTTTGAACTTCATCCGACTATTCAGAAATGGCATGATCGCAATCTGCTCCAGAAATGGATCGACAACTTCAGGAAACATGTGATCGACATAGTCCGATCACCTAGAAACACATGATTGACATAGTTTTGCCATTAGAAAACCGTGAAGCCACTACTCCCCGATCATCATCATTAGGGATTGGTTGGGAACCACAATAGGGATCGGTAGGAATCCCAGAAGTCTCAACATCTCAATGCTTAACCATTCAACACTACTCCCAGGAAATTTCAAAGATCGGTACAACTCCCACTATTACGATCGATGTAACTCCAATAACTCATGTAGTTTTACAACTTCTAATTAAATGGCTCGTACTCCTACTTCTACAAGACTGGTCTAATCAGGTTTCACTCGAAGATGAAGTATACTAGGAAGATGGAGTATGCGTAGACCGATCCTCCAAAATGACTAAGTGTGAAATCGGTAACGATCCTGGATTGATAACGATCCACACGCTTTGACATTTTGGGCCTCGGGTCCTGTATGCTCCCTATATTTTGAATCTTAGATTTCAAGCATGAACCTCAACTACAAGTAGCTCTATTTTCGACAGAGTATGGTTCTTTTGGCATTCTTATGACTTTATACCATCTTATTGGGGAGTCATACCAATCCGTGCATTGTACTTAGTGAATTTCAATAATAAAGTGATTGAATTTGCAAAGTAGATGTAGGCTGACATCTGCCAAACCACTATAAACCGTTGTGTTCTTCTTTCACTGCGTTTCTATTATTCCTATCTCATTTTCCATTTATTTAGTTAACATTTGTTGAACCCTTTGTGTATTGTGCCAAATTTTGATGTCAACATCATGTAATAACAAATATCAATTGCTTATTTTCAATATTTATATAAGATTTTAATTATTGTATTCCTATTATTTTGTTGTCATCTAATTAATTTACCTTTTTCTTGATAAACTATTGTGATATTAGTTTCACCATCTTGCTGCATGTTATCAAGTGAACTCCAATTTTATCATCTCATTTTGCTAATATATCTTATTTTTGCTCATCGTTCCGGTAGTCTATTGATTCATCCTTTTTTTAAATGGATATACAAGCACGCGTGCGCATACATACACGCGCGCGCGCGCATACACACACACACACACACACACATATATATATATATATATGGAAAAATCTATTTAAACATAAAATTTTGGTATAATTGATGACAAATTGATTCTACCTCAATCCACTGTTTTATAAAGACAAAAATCCAATGGTTCAAACCACTTGTGTCACCATTTATGTTTACATCCGTGTTTAAATAATCGTCCCTATATACACACATTAACGCACTTGCATGTGCTTGTGTAAATATATGTATTATACGGTTATGCTAGCTTTAAATGAGGGTGGAAGAATTACAGCCCACTGGGAAAGAAATGGACGAATGATCAGGCATTGTGGTTTTGTTTACTTCAACGAACTGAAAACGACGGAGGTTGAAAATACGTCCACTTTATACAGCCTACATTTTTTCTGCAGACATAAAAACATGTACTCTTAGCAACGTAGAACAAGTCTGCACTAGACTGAAAACGACGGCTGATGAATTACGTGTATTCAATCGGTTTAATGTTCAACTGGTAGGCCCAAATAATAGTAGCGTACCATGGCCTAGCAAGCGAACCACGTATTGAGTTCAATGAACCGTGCATTTAAGTAGAGTTCGGTATGTGCTGCATCATTTATGTACTGTGTGTGGCCCAAGCATCTTCATGCACGCCCATAACATGTTCCCCCTACTCTCTAATAAACATTCACTTTTAACTGTTAAATAAACATTCCCATATATATCAACTTACATTTAACTAATAAACATTTCAAATTAGAAAAAGGGCCATGTCGGCTCTTTATGTAGATGCTCTACCAAACTTCAAATTCAACTCCTTCTCTTTACTTTCACGCAGTCAAGTACCGTTATTGTAATCTACCAGTATAAACAAGAGGTTACACCTAGTTGACATTGGCCACAGTTTGCCAAACCACTATAAAATTACATATTCTTTATTTATTTTTCCTTGTTATTCGGCGATTATGTTTTATTTGGGTGTTAGTAACCAAATTTGGTGCTAATATTTTAGCAAATTTGTGCATTCTTTAATTTCATGCACTCTATGATCTGCATTGTTGATACTAGCTATGATTATCTAATAATTACATACAATCAGGGTGTTAAGCTTGGTTTACTAATATCCAATCAAACACGTTCTATCTCGTATTTTGTTTTAATGTATTTAAAATTGAATGGCTAAGTCACTTTCTTACGTATGAGATAATGATTTGGTTTCGAGGCACGCTCTAGTATTCCAATAAACCATCAAGTTTTTGGACTGTAAATAAACTTTATTTTGAATTTTAAAAAATTACTTTATGGGTATGGATTATTCTTGAGAAATGTCGAATTAAATGTTGGATTTCAAATTTAATCAGTTGATAGCCATCAAGTAAGGATTGTGCTTGTTGAGGTTTGGGCTGTTTTGTCAAGATTTAACAAAATTGCTTTATCGGTCGTTGAGAATGTATTGTACTTGGAAAGATTCAGGTCACTTTGTCAAGATTTAACAAGCTGTTTGATCGGCCTTCAAGTATGGATTATACTTAGCAGGGTTCAAGCCATCCCAACAATGGGGTCGCTTGGTTGGTCAAAAAATATGGATTATGCTTGACAAGAGCCTGCAAGGCTATGGTCATCGATTTTTGATTAAGCTCGGCAAGAGCTCGGTTAAGCCATAAGACACTAAATGTGGATTACAATTGAGATGGAGAAAATATGATCTTTAGGTGTTAATTAAGCATGGAATGGAATGGCTATGATTATCGAGTATGCTCAGCAATGATCCAAGGGGACTAGAGATTTGCTCGGAGATGCCATGTATTTGAACTTGGGAATGAAAATCATAGACATTCCGGAGAGTCTGCCAACCTGGATTTGGATATCGGTTTTGGACTTGGAATGGACAAGGAATACATAAACGATCCAGATGGATCGTGAACTTGACTTTGGATATTGACTTTCAGAAATGATTAGCGATTTCACGAGACCAGGGAAGTGGTTATCGGCTCAGAGAAGTCGTGAAACTTACTGATGAACCAGAGGGAACATGGATTATAGAATTTAGATTTACGGTAATACAAAACACATCTTCCACAAAAAGATATTTTTTGGGGATAAGTGTTAATCCGTCTTTTTGTGAGACCGTTAAACATCAGATTTGGATACATAAATCGTTAAACCAAAAATGCGGATAGCTTGAAGAAATGGTTAGATCACTCGAAAATCGAGTATGAGCGACACTATAAGGCTATGGATAGCCAAATTTACTTGGATATAACGCTATAGTTGGATAAATATGGAATTATGTAGCCTGGAAGCCTGGATTAATGTAACTACCAGCCTGGGATTGGATCGACACAAACATTTTCCCCTGGATCTGGTTGGTTCAATCATCTACATGGGATCGGTACGACTTTGTCGTTTGGGATCAGCATAGATGAATTATTTCGGATAGATACACATGAAATAACATGGATTACTACAAGCAATAATAAGGAAAAGGAATGAACAGTATGGATTGGACCACCTACGATAGGATGAACCTGGTTCGGTTCTGGATTCTCGAATTGGCACCAACCAGAACACAAAGTGTGGGAAGTCTAGTCTAGTCCACACTTTTCTGACTTAGTCGCCTCCACTAGTTGGGTTTTTATACGAATTTCCAGGCCGGTCAAAGCTCACTACAGCTATAAATATAGGACTTGGTACACTTGAAAAGGATCATTTTTGCTCTTTATGCGGAAGCTCTGGTCAACTCAAAATTCAGTTCATTATCTCTGCTTTTAAACAATCGAGTATTGTAACTGAAATTTATTTAGTATAAACAAGAGATTACACCTAATGAACGTATGTTAGAGTTCGTCGAACCACTATAAAATTGTGCATTGCTTTTTTTTTTATTTTGTGACTGAGTTTATGATTCTGAACTTTTAAGTTCTTGCAACCAAATTTGGTACTAACACTAACAATCATAAATCATCATTATTCATTTTATTGTTAATATAATTATTTACTGAAAACTTCTAATTACTTGCTTCTTTGGTGCAGTACATATCATCTCGATACATCCGTAAAGCTTTCGCGTCATTAGTTACTTGGTATCATGGTTATACAACGGTAAGTCAAGTCGAGTTGACAGAGCTCCAACTAGTCGACTAGTGGACTAGTCGTAGAATAGTCGATAAATAAATAAATACATATATGTAGTTCTAAAATTCTAACTAATACATGTGGATAAAATTCAAACATGCACTGCTGTACCTCATTGTTTCTTGCAAGGGAGCAATAAATGGTGACAACAGCCATAGATAGGCAACAATAATAGTGACAAATTAGCAATGTAAAGTGATTCTAAGAGGGCAGCATGTTATATAAACGATGTATCAAATACATGGTGATGTAATTTGCTTTGTTTGTAAAACTGCACTCTTCAAATTGAAAATTAGCCGTCAGCATATAAAGGGTTTTTGCATTTTAAAGCCATATATCTTAGATGTTAAATGTCCAGTTTGTTGGCTGCTTTGTATTTTGCAGGGCAACATGTTTTAATTGTTGCATGGAATAATGAAAGAAATGTATAAGCCCATGTCGTTGGCTGCTGCTGCCTTGTATTTTCTACTTGTCAAGATTTAAATTCAAGACGTCAAAAAAATACGAAGAAAACAAACTGATGCATAGAATTTATTTGGTTGCAAATTTCAAAGGAAATACAAACCAGTCGGTAAGTCGTTTCGCCTAGTCGGTTGACTAGTTGATTTATTTCGTTCTAGTCGCTCAGAATACTTACAAATTGCAAGTCGAGGTTTCAAATCGATGCATCAATCTCGACTAGTTAACTAGTCGGCGACTGTCGTGACTAGTAGCTCGCTGATAACAGTGCCTTGTATGCACTGTATACCGAATCTGAAAGTGCATTGAGAATATGCCTTATACAAAGGAAGTATTAGTTCTTTCCTTTAGCTTATTTTTTCATTGTTCTGAATTTGTATCATTTCTTCAGGGATTGGTACTAAGTCACCATTTATGATATAGCTTAGACCAATAATAATGAGAAAGAATAGAACTATTTCAAGCCATATTTCCATCAAATCTTTCAAAGAAGGTGAGATCTTGATTCATTATTTGAAGTGATTGCGTTGTTATTATGTTTAACGATGAAACTTGAACAGAAGACATTCTTGAAGTTGTTGCCCATCAGGTAAGACTAATCGTTGCGCTGTTGTTCTATTAAAAATATATTTTTAAAATGCAGTGGAGATTATCAATGCAAGTTGTTACTAATTTTATAGATAAAAAGTTCGGTTAGAAGTTTATCTTAGTGGTCTTGTTTTAGAATTTCGAAAACAAGGAAAAAGCCAGCCTTTGTATTAATATGGAATATGTACTTATAGAAGAAGTGAGACATCTGTTCGTCAACATGAAGCTTTTGCTTTGAATATGCCTACTGTTTGCAAATGAATTTTTACTACAGTCATATTTTTCATATTCAAATTCAATTGCCAATAAGATATATCGTTTTGAACATTCGATTTGTTACTCCCACACCACCGAAGGGGTTGCCACCAGTTTTGGACTCAGAAAAAAGTTCAGCGAGGGAAAAAAATTTATACTGTAGGAAACAATACTGCAAAAAGAAAAGTATCTATCGGGGGCAAAGATATATTGCTATATTGCAAAGGGACATGTTTCCAGATGGGGCAAAGATATGCTGAAATAAAATGAAATGAGACACGTTTCTAGTAGGGAAAAATATATATTAAAAGACTTGATCCATATATATTTCATTTAAAAATCTCAGTGGGGAAGCTGCCTTTACTGGTCTCCATGTTGCTCCGCCACTGGTTGTCACCCTTTGGACCGTCCTCCCTAATTAAGGGATAATATTTTACAAAATTTTAAAATAAAATTCCTTTAGCATATTTACCGTCATTTTTCAACAAGCGAAGCATTTATAATCTTTTCAGTCTAGACTGGTATTTTTGAACTTGCACCACTATATAATAAATGATACATAGATTTTTCTTATTGGCAATGAACACACTCATCTCATATTAAAGCTACTTCCTCCAAATTAAGTGTGGAAGTATCCATCATTCTCGCTTGATTTAACCATCTTCCAAATCACTACTTTCATCATTGCTTTTTCCATAGTCTCGTGGATACTCGTTTCAATAGACAGAGTTTATGAATCTAGCCAGGATGCTTTTGAAAGAGGAACAATAATGTTAAGAATGAAAAAGTATTAGATGATAGTATTGTTGTTTTATTTCCTCTGTATTAATTGTTTGTCCATGTTAACATCTTCATATGTTAGACATCACACTATTATTTATAATTATATTATATTTTTGATCCACACTTACATTTATGTAACGATGGTCGGAACATAGCTCTCCCTCTTTTTATATAGGACGCATACATATGAATTGACATATACATCTTTGTAACAAAAGAAATTTTTGACATTACGTATCAATCAACTCATATTTATACACCATTTTTTCAATTTCTTTCGTGATGTGAAACTTTTATATTCAAATCAAATGAAATATGTCGGCTCCGTTCATTTCTTTACTTTTATATTTTTCATTCTGGGCTTGTACGTTATCTGGCTTGGCCCAAGCCCAACCATTTCTTTAATAATTACCATTACCCAAAACATTATAAAAGGGTTAACGTTGCATTGTATAGTTTAGTTCAGATTTACAATTTTACAAGCATTCAATAAAATTCACTTCTGTTCATTCGAGAATTCTAATTTGGTATCAAAGCATGGGTGCTTGCTTCTTGATTTGATCTTCAACAGTGTTGATCAATTTGTGATCCATCAGAGTATTGTCATCATCTGGATCACCCTTCATCGAAGCTTCAGCCTGTCATCTGAAGGTTGTTGCCTTATTCATAAATAAGGAAGCCTCGCCTACATATTTGTATTGTACCTGTGCCGTCATAGATTGCCAACCAGATTCTTTGTATCTATTTTATCAGATTTCAATAAGATTCCTTTCTTCATTTTGACAATCTAAATTGCATCATTCAACAATATTGTGTATCCTGAAATCCATCTCAATTCAAAGTTTCAGAGTGCAGATCTTACCTCTGATTTTCTGAACTATTGAGCTTTTGTATCTGAGTGCATTCTTTTCATCATGACAAATATTGGAAATGATTCAAGCCCACAGGTTTCCAGCAATAGAGCTCATCAACCACCACCAGGTCCCATTCAAGATTTAATGAAATCCATCATTAAACCACAAAGTCAACTGATCTCTATACATCTTGATGAATCAAACTATATGTTATGGAAATTACAGGTAGAGATAACAGTTAGAGCATATGATATAGAGGACTATATTCTTGAAACAAAAACTATTCCTCCAAAATTTATTAGAGATAGTGAAGATAAACTTGTGAATAATCCTGAATATGTTATGCATCAGAGACAAGATGGTTTGATGTTTGCCTGGATGATGTCTTCTATTGGTCCAACTATTCTACTACAGTTAATTGGGGTCAAAATTGCTTAAGAAGTGTGGGAAACAGTTCAAAGAAATTTCTCAAATCAGTATTCAACTAGAGTAATGCATCATAGAAGACAGTTACATAGCATAAGAAAAGGAGAATCATCTATGAATGAATACTTGGTAAAAGTTAAAAACATTTGTGATCAATTAAATTCGGCAGGTCAAAGAATATCTGAATCAGAATAGGTTATTGCAATTGTAAGTGGTTTAGATGACGAGTATGAAGCTGTCACTTCAATCATATTGTCCATGGATCCAACTCCCTCATTATAATATGTGTATTCTACTCTATTATCACATGAAGGTAGAATAGAACACAAGAAAATTGTTAATGCAGATTTATCAGTCAACTATACTACATATGGCAGAGGCAAAAATCAAGATAAGGGAAATAATTCAAGAAATCAAGTCAACAATCAAAGAGGTGGTTGGGCTGGTAGAGGAAGAAGAGGTGGTAGAAGTAACAACAACAGTAGGATCAGATGTCAAATATGTGAAAAAGTGGGGCATAGTGCAAGCAAGTGTTATTTTAGGTTCAATACTAATTACACTCCTCCACAACAAAGCAACAATGCTACTGCAAATTTGGTTAGTTCTTCAAAAGACAGCAGTAAAGCACAGGCAGAAATTCTTAATACAAAATCTACCACCAATGATGATGTGTCAGCTGACTGCTGGTTTCCAGATTCTGGTGCAACCACCATGTCACCAACAATCTAAGCAATCTAAACTTTGTAACAAGGAGTATAAAGGTACACAAAACCTTACTGTTGGTAATGGTAAAACTGCACCTATTACACACACTGGAAATGCAAGTTTAGATGGAACCAAAAAATTATCCTTAAAAAAATTATTAAGAGTTCCATCAATTAAGAAAAATCTGATGAATGTTTCCCAATTTGCTAAAGATAATATGGTTTATTTTGAATTATACCCAAATTCATGTATTGTCAAGGACATACTGACACATAAAATTCTCTTGTAGGGTAAAAAGAGTATGGGATTATACAGATTTGATATAAGTTCAAATAATTCCGATAATAAAAATGACAAATGTATAATGTCTGTTACTAATGATTCTGATTGCGTTAAGGACTTTGAATTGTGGCATTATAAACTGGGTCATCCCAGTATAAAAGTTACTAAGCATGTAATGATGAATAATAATTTTTCTACCTATTAATTTCCTGAATCATATATGTGTTATGTATGTCAACTGGGAAAGAGTCATAAACTTGCATTTCCAGACTCGCATACTGTCTATACTAGACCACTTAAACTAATAGCTACAGATTTATGGGGTCCTACACATATCAGTTCTAGCTATGGTCATAAATATTATATATCTTTCATTGATGCATATTCTAGATTTGGATGAATTTACATGCTTAAGTCCAAATATGAAACCAGTAATGTTGTAATACAATTTATTAACAAGATTGAAAACATTACTGGAAATAAAATACACACATTCCAGACAGATGGCGGAAGAGAATTTATACCCTTAAAATCATTTTTTGATAAAAAGGGTATTAATCATAGAGCTACATGTCCCTACACTTCAGAACAGAATGGGTTAATTGAAAGAAAACATAAGCATATTGTTGAAATTGGTTTGACTTTATTAGCACAAGCCTCTATGCCTTTTAAATATTGGGCAGATGCATTTTATACTGTTGTACATTTGATTAACTTAATGCCTACCAAGGCATTAAATTTCAAATGTCCCCAAGAAATTCTAACTAAAATCAAACCAGATTACAAATATTTAAAAGTATTTGGGCATCAATGTTTCCCTTATATAAGACCTTACAATAATCACAAGTTAGATTATTGGTCTACATCTTTTACTTTTCTGAGATATTGTAATAAACAAAAAGGATATAAGTGTCTAGATAAAAAAGGGAAGATCTATATCTCTATGCATGTAAGATTTAATGAACATGTATATTCTTTTAGCAAAGCTAGTGAAAGTACTCCAGATAAAGGTGTAAGTACTAGACATGTAATGTTTGACATACCTGATGAGACTGAAGTATTGGTGCCAGTTCATTCTGATGAACATGACACAAATACAAACTCTCAACACACTGTGCCATCAAGTAGGTCAGGTCAAGAGCATAGCAGCAATGCAAGCCCACAACACACCGTGCCTTCAAATAGGCCAGGCCAAGAGCAACCTTCTTCCAGCCATCAAATTGAAGACAATGCTTAACAAAGAAGACAAAGTATGAGTGAATCTCATTATGATCTTACAACAGATAATAGTGGCACAAATGACAATCAAGCTACTGCAATCAATGAGGCTACTAATCAACATCCAATGCTTACTAGAGCCAAATGTGGAATTTTCAAACCCAAGATTTATAATGCTACAGCAATTTCTGAAGAGCAATCATTATATTATGAAGCAGTTCAAAATGAGAAGTGGAAGTCAGCTATGCATGATGAATACAATGCCTTAATTAAGAAAGGAACTTGGAAACTAGTTGAAAAACCAGAACATAAAAATATTATTGGTTGTAAATGGATTTTTAAATTAAAAAGAAATGTTGATGGTTCAATTTCTAAGTACAAAGCAAGGCTTGTTGCTAAAGGGTATTCATGACAGTGTGATTTTGTTTTTTCAGAAACTTTTTCACCTGTTGTGAAACCGACATCAATCAGAATTATTTTAACAATTGCTTTGTATAGAAATTGGAACATCAAACAATTAGATGTTAATAATGCAGTTCTTAATGGTGACTTAGAGGAAGAGGTTTGCATGGAGTAGCCACAAGGCTTCACTCAACAGTCAACAAAAAATTTGGTGTGCAAACTCGACAAGGCAATCTATGGGTTGAAGCAAGCTCCTAGGATTTGGTTTGACAAGCTAAAAACAAATCTTGTCAATCATGGCTGCAGATCATCCAAATCTGATAACTCAATTTTTATTAAAATTACTGGTTTTGATGCGACATATATACTGATTTATGTTGATGATTTTATCATTACAGGAAGCAATATTGATGAAATTAAAGCTATTACAAATATGCTAAATTCAGATTTTTCAATCAAAGATTTGGGTGACCTAAATTATTTTTTGGGTGTAGAAGTGAAAAGAACATCGGATTCTAAAATACATCTTAGTCAAAGAAAATATATTTTAGAAATTCTTCTCAGCGCTCAAATGCACAAAGCAAATCCATTGCCTTCTCCTATGATCACAAACATACAACTACCCAAGCATAAAGGAGAATCTTTTCAAGATGGAAAACTTTTTAGAAGCATTGTTGGTGCACTTCAATATGCTCCTATAACCAAACCAGACATAGCTTTTAGTGTCAGTAAGGTTAGCCAATATATGTAAAATCCATTGGATAATCACTGGAAGGCAATTAAGAGGATTTTAAGATATCTCAAAGGAACAATTGATCATGGTTTAATTCTTAAGACAAACAACACATTAAACATCAATGTTTGTGCTGATGCAGATTGGGGAACAAACTGTGATAACAGAAAATCAACTTCAGATTACTGTATTTTCCTGGGTAAAAATCATGTATCTTGGTGTGCTAAAAAACAAAATGCAATGTCCAGATCTAGTATTGCAGCAAAATTTAGAACTGTAGCTAGCTGTACAGCTGAAGTAATGTGGATAGAATTTTTGTTAAGTGAACTACAGATCACATCATCTAAGAAATCTACTGTGTGGTGTGATAATGTTAGTGCTATATCCCTAACTTCGAATCCAGTGTTACATTCTAAGACCAAACATATTGAATTAGACCTATACTTCATCGGAGAACAAGTCATAAAAGAAAAATTGAAGATAGGTTATATACCTTCCTCAGATCAAAAGACAGACATACTTACAAAGCCCTTGTCAAGGCCAAGTTTTTCCAAGCTCAAGGAGGAATTAAATATAGATGTTGCCAACATAGCTGAAAGATCGAGGAGAATCATTTACATTCCAAATTCCTAATTTACCTCAAGCTGATTGAGGTGTTACGTCTAATTGTTGTCAGATCCGCTCTCCTCAGCCAGGACTTCTTAAGAACACGGCAGTTCTTCGTCCAATTTAACATCTCTCCGCAAATCGAGCTCTCTCAAGTGTTTTAAGCTCAAGCATAGCTCGATTTAATTGTCGTGGAGGCATGTGGAGGAAGATCTTTCATCAATCAGAACTTTGAAGTCGAAGGAGTTGCCATTATTCTGTTTTTCGAGAGCAAATTCTATCCCTAGGTTAGGTTTGAAGGGAGGAAATGAAATATGTCGGGTCCGTTCATTTCTTTACTTTTATATTTTTCATTCTGGGCTTGTATGTTATCTGGCTTGTCCCAAGCCCAACCATTTCTTTAATAATTACCGTTACCAAAAATATTATATAAGGGTTAACGTTGCATTGTCCAGTTTAGTTCAGATTTACAATTTTACAAGCATTCAATAAAATTGACTTCTGTTCATTCCAGAATTCCAACTAAATCTTTCATTTTTACATAACAATATGTGAGACAATCCTAAGAACTTAAACATATCTATGAGTAGAACCATGAGCTATCAAATAATATCATCCAGAAAAGTACAACCATGAGCTATCAAATAACCAAAGAAGCATTGGACTAATCAAGGAGTTCAAGGCATATATATATATATACGACTATAGAAAGTTGGCAGTTCAAATCCGAATAGAGTAGATGGGTTCACCCAAAAATAAGAAAAGTAAAAGCAGATGAAGCAAAACACACATTTCGTATTCACAAAAGTATGCTGTGGAAGGCAAGTGCTGTGGGCATTTTCATCAACATGACAAATACCGAATTAGAAACTTTGTACGGTGGGCTGCTATCGTATCAAACCATGCTAAACCGATTCATTTATACATAATTATTGTGTGATTTAGAAGCATGACAAATAACGAATAGGGTAGATTTGATTATCAAATCGATGGACAGTCCATTATCCGGCTCAATCCAAAGCTAAAAGGCATTCGATCCGTGTCCGTACGATTCTTTTGTAGGACAAAACACAAACACACCATGTCCTGTTTGTTCAAATATTATCAATCTGTTGTCCGATTCGCACGAACAGTGTTGATCTTGATATTTATCCGATATGTGTACGTCCAAAATTCTTATACGACAGCTCGAAGCACTATTTTATTATTTTTCATTGCACAACTGATCATTACATTTTTACCTTAAGTTATTGATTCCAATTAAAAAGTTCATTTGTATTTATACCTGGAAAGAAAGAAAAAAAATTGTAGTTTGTGGTTGAAGTTGAAGATCACCACTAAAACTATCCAAGAGCAACACATATGACAATGATTGTGTAATTGTTACTACATATGTATGATAACGACTTATGTTAATCAGTTTTTTTTCCTGTTCAAGATCTTAAAACCAACAAAAGAACGAAAGGCATGCACAGTTGAATCAGTACGCAACAGCAGTGTTCTCGTGATTCAATGACAATGAAGCCATAGGAAATTACCTTGCTTTTGCTACACTGCTCTGGTAGTCTGCACTGTCATCTGACCTATTTAATGCCGTTGTATTTAAATTTTAAATCCATGAATTTAAAATTTGATGGTTAAAAGTTAAAAGTTAAAACTTAAAACTAGTAGATAAATTTCAGCCAGTAAATGGCCTCTTTGGTAAAAACCTTATATATAAAGATTATTATGTTTCACTGTAGCAATAATATTGGGTTCTGACTTAGCTTCTGCTGCTCTGCATGCAAATTTAAACATAATTAAATTGCAGAAATTAATAAGAAATAATGAGAAAGGTACGTTAATGTATGCCATAATGGTATGTAGTAGATGGTAAGGGTGTTATATTTAAACCAAAGATAAAATATATTTATTTTTAATGTCTATTTTATATTTAATAATCTTTGATGTATTTCAGTGCTTATGAACCGTTTCGACTGATAAAATATGTACATCTTGGATTCACCGACAGTGTGTTACCCGTGTATGTGCTAAACTGGATCCTAAACTACAACGTGGTATTCGGCTTCTTGGATCTTCCTCTAAACTTTACTATCATTACACCACATTTTTTAAATTTATTCATACGAACCATATTGTTTATACTTTAATATTTGCATAGTGCATTTTCTTTCATGTTGATATATTCCTATATGAATGGGTCTGTCCATGACCGAAGCAAATCCTCTATATTCAAAATCTCCTGTTATCTGTACATAACCAATCAATACATTCTGATTTTCACTTTTTTACAATTAAATTAAAAAAAAAGACTTAATTATAAAAAAGTGAAAATCAGAGAGTCCTAATCGATTGAATACAAAAGGACATGAAATTTTAAATAAAGGGATTTGATTTCTGACATGACATGGTCCTTACGAAAACATTGTAGCGTCTACTACTACTATATTTAAACTTAGCATTTGTCATCTTCTATGGAAAGGTGACATGAAGCTTCCACTTCTAGTTTACCATGTGAGATGAGCTAATTTTAAATGAAATAATGACTAAAACACTTTTCAAAAAAATGAACCTAACCAAGAATAAACAAGAAACACATTTTTTTCAAAAGATTTTGATCGAAGTTGTTGAGAAACAATGGCTGAGTCACGTACTTCATCGCTTTCTTGAAGACGATTTGGCGGTCTGATCAGAGGTGCAAACCAGTTCGTAATTTCGCCGCCGCCTCGAGGATAAAACAACCTCTGAAAGACAACAACTGATTTGCTTGCACAACAAATCAGTGCAGATTTGCACTTTCGAAAATAAATACTGGTTGAAAATTTCTGAAACAAAATTTTAATGGCGGAGGCAAGAAGAGAACATGTAATGCGGTGTATATTCTCGTCTATAGATGAAGACTATATATAGAACGGGAATTAGGGTTTTACTGAGTAGAGAGAGAGAGAAAATCGGATCTGCTGAAATTACGGGACACGGTTTTTTTTACCGTTACAGAAAAATGATCGATGCAGAAATATTTTTTTCCATAAAAAAAAGCAGTTCGAAAAAAGCAATGTTTTATGGTCCAAAAATATAAGTGTCTACACCACAAAGTCAAAGCCCAAGTCGAACCCAACCGAACCGGACTGGGCCGGGCCGGGTTGAGTCGGCCGATCGCGCGCGCGCGTGTGGTGGTCATGATGCATGGTCTCCCTTCTCACAACAAAGCATGTATTGGGAGCCCCAAGGTCCCAACATGACTTCTTAGAAACAAGTATAAATATTTGCCTCTTCCATATAGTTTCATGATGTGGGACCATTCACATGTAGGAGCCATTCATACACTTATTCCAACATTTTTAATAATTCACCTAATGTTAATAAAAACATTTCCAACAATCCCCCACTTGAATTTTTAAAAATATTTTCGAGCAGTTTCTAAAAAATAAAACATAAGATTGTGCATAAACAAAGGTGTCGTCCGACTTGAACCTTTGCATAGTGAATAAGATTCAGTTTTTACTAGAGTGACACGTAGTCTTGAACTCTATTCCTGACATCAAACCACACAGAACCATTTCTATAGTGCAATCAAATGAACCCGTGCATTTATGGTCATGCACGTCTATCCTAGTTTAGTGAATGCTCTAAAAGTTTTGCCTAAAACTTCATAGGAAACGACCACATTTCCACATTCACAAAGGTGGGTCTATCAAGAGCACTCCTGAAGGTAGGTACTCCACTCCAAATAGAGTATAGATCTCGTTAAGAGTTTCTACTAACTCATCCTCTAATCACTTCAGGAATACATGCTTCTTGGTTTATTAAATAGCATGATCAACTTCTATCACTACACAACTTGTTTTTACCCATTGAACCTAGTTCTTGGGATCTCCAATCATTTAGGTCGGGTTACCATTGTGCGTGACTCAACAATCTATGGGAACTAGTCTCATTTTTTTTAGAAGAATTAAGGACTTTCTCTCTTGACAGTCCTTTCGTCCAAGGATCTGCCAAATTTTCATCACTACGCACGTAATCCACTTTATCAGTACCTGTAGAAAGTAGTTCTCTAACAATGCTATGCTTACAATGTATTTGTCGTCTCTTACTGTTATAATAACGGTTCTGAACTTTTGCAATAGCCGCAGTACTATCGCAATGTATCAACACAGCTGGTATCGGTTTTTCCCATAAGGGAATCTCAGCTAGCAGATTTCTCAAATACTCTGCTTCTTCACTAGCTGTGGCTAGTGCTATCATCTCAGACTCCATAGTAGACTGAGCCAAAATAGTTTGTTTCTTGGATTTCCAAGAAACAGCTCCTCCAGCAATGCTAAATATGTAGCCACTGGTCGCTTTAGAATCATCAGATAAGGTATTCCAGTCTGCATCAGAATATCCTTCAAGCACAGCTGGAAACCTTTCATAATGTAATCCAAGGTTCATAGTTCGTTTAAGGTATCTCATAACCCTTTCAATAGCATGTCAGTGCTCTATACAAGATCTACTGGTAAACCTGCACAATAATCTCACGACATAGGCAATGTCGGGTCTAGTACAATCTGTGGCATACCGAAGGCTGCTAATGATGCTCGCATAATCAGAATGTCTTACACATTCATCAGTGTTCTTAAATAACTTTCCACTTCGATCATATGGTATACATGCAGGTTTACAGTCAAAGTAATTGTATTTCTTTAGTATCTTCTCAATGTAATGAGACTAATCCAAAGGAATTCCCTTTTCTAACATAGTAATTTTAATACCAAGGATTACACTGGCCTCACCTAGATCTTTCATATCGAAATTGGCACTTAATAAGGATTTGACTGAGTTTATGGCATGAATGTTTGACCCAAAGATGTGAAGGTCATCTACATAAAGGCATATAATAGTGCAAATGTCATTCTCCGATTTGTAATAAATGCATTTGTCACTTTCATTAACTTTAAAACCATTTGAAGTGATTAAGTTATCAAAATTTTCATGCCATTGTTTAGGTGCTTGTTTTAAACCGTATAATGATTTATCTAATTTACATACTTTATTTTCTTGACCATGTATTACAAATCCTTCAGGCTGGTTCATATAAATTTCTTCGTCTAATTCACCGTTTAAAAAGGAAGTTTTAATCCATTTGGTGTATAATTAAATTATGAATGGAAGCAAGTGAGATTAATACTCGAAATGATGTTATTCTAGTTACAAGTGAAAAAGTGTCGAAGAAATCTATATTTTCTTTTTGTTCAAAACCATTAGCTACTAGTCGTGCTTTATATTTATCAATAGTGCCATCAGGTTTTAAGTTATTTTTTAGTGCCCATTTACAGCCTACAGACTTACAACCGGGGGGTAAATCTGCCAAGTGTCAAGTCTTATTGGATTTGAAAGAATCCATCTCATCATTTTTAGCCTCTTGCCAAAAATCAGCATCTAAAGAAGATAATGCCTCTTGGAGGTTTATGAGATCCTTCTTGTTAGACCAAAAGCTGGGCCTAACACCCAAATGCAGATCACAGATCACGGAATGCAGAAAATGATAAATAAGAGGAGACACACGAAATTTTTATAGTGGTTCAGCTGTAGATGTAGCCTACGTCCACTTTATAATCTTATTGTTACACTGACAGATTACAAGAATCAGTTATATGCAGACACACAATCCGTGTGTTAATTGAGATTACAAGACGAGAATTTATGTGTAGAAAGGTGCAAAGTCCTTGCAATCGGTAATGGCAGAGGTTGTCTAGATGTAGAATAAAGTCTCAGCCAAAAAGTCAGAGAGAATCCCCTTAAAAATCCTTGTAGAGGTGTATTTATAGTTGTAGGAGAGCTTCTGGGAAGACCGGTTCGTGATGGGGTACGTGGCACCGATCCAAAAGAGTAGGAGCAAGATGTGGCATGAGAACGGGTCAAAACAGTTCCTGTATCAGCAGATGCAGGGGTCGGATCGTGGTCATGGCATCAGATCGTGATATGGGCTCCACGAACCGAGGTCTGATCGTGAGTTGTATGGTGAAGCTGGTGTGTCACGAGCGGGTCGTGATCAGGAGGTGTACCACGAACGGGTCGTGGTCTGAGGGTGCGCCACGATCCGAGGGGGGACGATCCGATGAAGGGCGAACCGAGGGTGCACCACGAGCCAGAGAGGATGCACGAGCCATACTCCGATCGTGTGACGCTTCGTCGCTTTATCCAGGAAATTGCCAGATTACACCCATTCACGGAAACGGGCGTAACTTTCAAACTGTAAGTCCGATTGAGCCAAACCAAAGCTCAAACTGAAGCTAATTCAGAGATCTATAAGAGTTGAGTCTAGCTTTTTAAATGTTGTTTTCGGGCCCAGAAAAGGTTGTCTGATAGGAGTTTCGGGCCTTTCTTTGTTCTTGATGCGACTTTGACCAAATCGCTGTCTATCTTCTGATGTTGTTCTCCATATCTGAGCGCGATGTTATCCAGATATTCAGTGTGACAGCTTTTACCAAAAAGTGTGTCAATATGTTTGCCCCCCAGAACATATCTTGCTGGTTGAAGGAAGATGCGTTCTGGATAATCTGAGAAATCCAAACCCAGAATGCGATGATCACGCCGGATCGTATTAAGGCCAGAAAACCGACGATCACACAGGATCTTATTAAGGCCAGAGAAATCCAAGAAGACCAGGAGTTTGTACCTGCAAGAAGATAAAACAAATAATGCAAGAATATTTCCTAGATGGCCTAACCGGAGTAAACCATCTGAGGAGATGTTAGAGGGGTTCCAAGACGGCCTTACCGGAGTAAGACGACCAAGGAAATGCCATGAAAGTTACAAGACGGCCTTACCGGAGTAAGACGACCAAGGAAAAGCACATGAAGTTCCAAGACGGCCTTACCGGGGTAAGAAGACCAAGGAAAAGTATATGAGAATTTGTTTATACTGGACGGATCCAGTTAGGAGCCGAAGCTCATGTTCGTACTGGACAGATCCAGATAGGAGTCGGAGCTCAATGTTTATACTGGACGGATCCAGTTAGGAGCCGGAGCTCAAGAGTAATCATTATTGATTCATGAAAGCTAAGCGGCAGTTATTCTAACCCCGAACACGACTGGAGACTATAGGTCGGTTCCGTGCGTGTGGGCCGATGTTGCCACGCTTATTACATGCGTTGAAAACAAAGAGGGGCGAGAAGTCGCCTAAAAACCTAAAAACATGAACTACGAACCGGAGTCCGACAAACTAAAGGGATCCGCTGAGTGGGATCAGTTGATAATAATCCCGTGATTGCTCGATCCAGGATCATTCCCTCTCTGGGAAGTCGGTGGTGGCAGCGCAGGGGCAGATGCAGGCGTTGTTGGTTGAATGACGTACTCAGGCAGTTCTCCTCGCCTGACCCGATCCTCGATAAGGTCTCGCAAATGTCTGCAGTCATCAGTGTTATGACCATCCATGTCATGAAATATGCAGTGTCTGCCAGAATTGCGTTGTGCTAGTGTTGGTTCTCTCTTGGGAGGCCTTGGATATGAGGCAACACCCCCTGTATCTACGTAGATATTGCTCAGGGTGTCATTCAGTTCAGTGTATTTGTCGTATCTGGACCCTCTCTGGGGTGGAGCATTACGATCATTCTTTGCATTGGCTACTCCTTTGCCTTTTCCAGAATCACATGGTTTTCCATCTTTGAGCACGTTGACTTTGAGGGTTTTCTTCTCGATAGTTGCATCTTCTTCCCGCAGAAATCTATCTGCTTCAAGGTAGAATTCGCCGAGATTTCGTGGTGGATCTCAGTACAAGGATTTTTTAAACTCCGAGTTATCTAGAACGTCGGATACTACTGCCATCAGTACTATCGATGGTTCATGGCGATCAACTGATGCGGCTGCAATGTTGAATCATTCCAGGAATGAACGCAGAGTTTCTCTGGGCCTCTGTTTGATTGTGGTGAGGGACATGACATTCTTGGGTCGTGCGATGTGGACCTGAAATTGTTCAAGGAAGCGTGCGACCAACATGTTCCAAATGCTGATCGATTCCGTTTCTAGCTGTCGAATCCACATGGCTGTTATATCAGTTAGAAAGAGGGGAAAACATTTAGCCATGACGTTTTCCGATGCCGATTGAACTTCCATATGCCGTTTGTAGTGCATCAGGTGCACGGTAGGATCCGTCCTGCCGTTGTATGGCTCCAGTTGTGGGAGTTTGAAATCCGGGGGATTGCGGGAATTCCTGATTTCCTGAGTGAATGAGTTGTGATTGACGTCATCTACGTCATTCTGATAGGTGCAGCCTCTCGAGAGGTGTTGAATCAGATCAGCGAGTCGATTGCCTTCAAAAAGCTGTTGCAAACTACTAAAATCAGAGCTGGTGCCCCCAGCGTTGAATGTAGGAGAGGATGGAAGCTATTGGTGAACTGTTGCCTGGGGATCGTGGCTCGCAGATCGCGGATCGAGGGTGGCAACCCGACCCTGTTCGAGGGGGTCGGTTCGTGAGGCAGGTTCATGAAGGCCGGATCGTGGTTCGTGGGGAGCGAATTGAGGAGGGGCGATCCGACCCGGTGCTGGTGGCCTGTCACGAGCCGATCCCTGCTGCAGTTGAGTGAGAGTTTGTGCTCCGGTATCCATCCGATCTGGAGCTGAAGTAGGTCGCTGTGCATTTCCAATAACAAGGGGGTTGCCCCCGAGTCCATGTGATGCCCGATCCGCTTCTGTGGCTTCATTTCCAATGACTTGAGCGTTGCTCCGCCTTCCATCCGTCCGAGCGATGAATTGGTTGATCATTTCTTATTGTTTCTGGAGGAGATCATCTTGCCGTGCCATCTGATCGCTCAGTTCAGTGAGAACTCCGTCCATCTCGTCTCCGGTCAAGTATGCAGAAGGATCTCCATGAGAGGAAGCTTCCTGGCTTGCCTCGTTCCTTGTGTCTTTAGCGTCAGCATCATCGGCATGAGCAGAAGTTCCAGTCTTCTTCCTTTTGTTCGCCATTGAGTCTCCTTTCAAGCTGGAAATTGAGGTTGTCGTGTGCCCCCCTTCCTAGCGTGCCAAAATGTTAGATCAAAAGCTGGGCCTAACACCCAAATGCAGATCACAGATCACGGAATGCAGAAAATGATAAATAAGAGAAGACACACGAAATTTTTATAGTGGTTCGGCTGTATTTAGCCTACGTCCACTTCATAATCTTATTGTTACACTGACAGATTACAAGAATAAGTTATATGCAGACACACAATCCGTGTGTTAATTGAGATTACAAGATGAGAATTTATGTGTAGAAAGGTGCAAAGTCCTTGCAATCGGTAATGGCAGAGGCTGTCTAGATGTAGAAGAAAGTCTCAGCCAAAAAGTCAGAGAGAATCCCCTTAAAATTCCATGTAGAGGTGTATTTATAGCTGTAGGAGAGCTTCTGGGAAGACCGGTTCGTGATGGGGTACGTGGCACCCGATCCGAAAAAGTAGGAGCAAGATGTGGCATGAGAACAGGTCAAAACAGTGCGTGTATCAGCAGATACATGGGTCGGATTGTGGTCATGGGATCAGATCGTGATATCGGCTCCATGAACCGAGGTCTGATCGTGAGCTGTTTGGTGAAGCTGGTGTGTCACGAGCAGTTCGTGATCAGGAGGTGTACCACGAACGGGTTGTGGTCTGAGGGTGCGCCACGATCCGAGGGAGGCGATCCGATGAAGGGCGAACCGAGGGTGCACCACGAGCCAGAGAGGATGCACGAGCCGTACTCCGATCGTGTGATGCTTCGTCGCTTTATCCAGGAAATTGCCAGATTACACCCATTCACGCAAACAGGCGTAACTTTCAAACCGTAAGTCTGATTGAGCCAAACTAAAGCTCAAACTGAAGCTAATTCAGAGATCTACAAGAGTTACAAAGCTCAGCTCCGTAATTGTTGTTTTCGGGCCCAAAAAAGGTCGTTTGATAGGAGTTTCGGGCCTTTCCTTGTTCGTGACGCTACTTTGACCAAATTGCTGCCTATCTTCTGATGTTGTTCTCCATATCCGAGCGCGATGTTATCTAGATATTCAGTGTGACAGATTTTACCAAAAAGTGTGTCAACACTTCTCAATAGTATAAGCACAAAAATCGGAACCAAAATCTTTTATGGTTCTGCTCTTTTACTTCTTCTAGGTTCAGCTTCGGAATTTTTATTAAGTTCAGTTCTAATAGGCATACTTGAAATGCCCCAACAATACCTTAATTTAAAAGAAAATTTAGTTTCATAAAAATGGGCATCATTTGATTCAATTATATTATGTGCATTTAGGTCATAAAATCTGTATGCTTTGCTATTAATCGCATAGCCTAAAAATGCACATTCATATGCTCTACTTGCCAATTTTATTCTCTTAGGGTCTAGAATGCGAACATATGCTAAACAACCGCAAGTTCTAAAGTATGAGACATTGGGTTTATGATTCTTTAAAATTTCATAAGGTGAAATTTTATTCTTAGAATTGGGGATCCTATTCAGAACATAGCATACAGTTAATAAAATTTCCCTCCAACAATGTTTTGCTGCACTAGAATTTAGTAATATGGCAACTACTAGTTCGGTAAAGGTCTTATTTTTCCTTTTAGCTTTACCGTTGATTTCAGGAGAATATTGTGCAGTTCTCTCATGTACTATACCATGTAGTTTATAGAAATCCAGAGTTGAAGTAGATTCATATTCTATTCCTCTATCACTATGAAGTCTCTTAATTTTCCTATTTGCTTGATTCTCAATTTCAGTTTTGAATGTTTTAAACATGCTAAATGCATCACTTTTATTTTTCGTAAGATATACATAGGTGAAATCAGAGCAGTCATCAATAAAAATGATAAAATAACAATGTCCATGTCTAGTCAAAGTGCCATCAAGCTCACATATATCAGAATGAATCTAGTCTAAGGGTTCAGAAACTCTATCAACAAATTTATGAGGTTTCTTTATGATTTTAGCTTGTGTATAGAATTCACATTTATCATGTTCAGATTCTGTCATTTTAGGAATCATATCTAGGATGCTCATGTTATGAATTATTCGTTTATTAACATGACTAATCTAGAGTACCAAATGTTAAAATCACACAACATATAATTAGAAGCAGTCACTTTATTAGTTTCAACATTCAATTTAAACATACCCTCACAAGCATAATCCTTTCCCACAAAAGCTACCTTATAAGTTAAAGTATACAAATCAGCTCCAATAACTTGAGTAAAGCCAGCCTTATTAAGGAGAAAGCCAGAAACCAGATTCTTTCTTATCTCTGGAGTATGCATAACATCTTTCAGAATTACAGTCTTTGCAGAGGTAAACTTGATTTCCACATTGTCAATCCCTACAACTTTAGTGGTGTGAGAATCTCCCAACAACACTTTCTGATTTTCAACAGCCGTGTATGTAGAGAACAAGTCACGATCATAACAGACATGGCAAGAAGCACCAGTGTCTACCCACTAACCCTCTGATCCACCGAAAAGGTGAATCTTAGTAATCATAGCCGTAAGAGGCTCCTTGTTCAGGTTATCCTGCGGTGCCGAGCTTGGCCTGTTTCGATACTTTCGTGCCATATGACCTGGTTTTCCACAGTTGTAACATAGAAACAACTGTACAGAATCATTCATTTGGGCCGGTTTCTACTGTCCTTTTGGGTTTCCTTGCGGATTCCTATTCTGTTTGTTACGTCTGTTCTGATTCTTAAATGATTTGTGGTTCAGTTTCAGAACAGTGGGTTTGGTCTTCTCAGTGTTGTTATTGACAATCAACGCCTCTTCTTTCTGGTTCTGCTTGTGTGCCGCCTCCTCAATACGGAGGCGCGTGATCAAGCTCTCTAAGGAAAATTCCTTAGTCATATGTCGTAAGACATTCTTAAAATCTTTCCAGCCTGGGGGTAATTTGTCAATGATAATAGCAATTTGAAATTGTTCGTCCAACGCCATACCTTCGGAGATGATCTCATGAGCTATTTTCCGAAGCTCATGAGACTACATCTCTACTGATCTGACGTCAGTCATCTGGTACTTTAGGTAGTGACTTACAACATATTTCTGTGCCCCTGCCTCCTCTGTATCATACTTCTTCTTCAGTGCTTCCCAAATCTTCTTTGCTTTCTTTTCATCTGAGTTGTAGTAATCATACAGGTCATCGCTCAGTCCATTCAGAATAAAATTCTTGCATAGGTAATCCTGTTCAGTCCAGTTCTGCAGTTACTATTCAGTCCATGATGCCATCTTTTCTGCATCAGCCTCGTCGGGTCTGTCTAGTTGCTGTGGTTTGCCAGTAGTCAGCGTAGCCACCACCTTTCTCACCGTCAGGAAGAACTCCAACTTCTAACGCCATCGCTTGAGTTCGAAGCCATTGTTTCAGATCGTCTTCAAATTGTTGGGAAACAATGGCTGAGTCACGTACTTCATCGCTTTCTTGAAGATGATTCGGCGTTCTGGTCAAAGGTGCAAACCAGTTCGTACTTTCGCCGCCGCCTCTAGGATAAAACAGCCTTTGAAAGACAACAACTTATTTGCTTGCATAACAAATCTGTGCAGATTTGCACGTTCGAAAATAAATACTGCTCGAAAATTTCTAAAAAAAAAATTTAATAGCGGAGGCAAGAAGAGAACATGTAATGCAATGTATATTCTCGTCTATAGATGAAGACTATATATAGAATGGGAATTAAGGTTTTACTGAGTAGTGGGAGAAAAAATCGGATCTACTGAAATTACGAGACACAATTTTTTTACCGTTACAGAAAAATGATCGGTGCAGAAATATTTTTTTCCATAAAAAAAATGGTTTGAAAAAAGCAATGTTTTATGGTCCAAAAATATAAGTGTCTACAACACAAAGTCAAGGTTCAACCCAAACCCAAACGAACCGGACTGGGTCGGGCCGGGTCGAGTCGGTCGGTCGCGCGCGCGTGTGTGGTGGTGCATGGTCTCCCTTATCACAACAAAGCATGTATTGGGAGCCCCAAGGTCCCAACATGACTTCTTAGAAACAAGTATAAATACTTGCCTTTTCCATGTAGCTCCATGATGTGGGACTATTCACATGTAGGAGCCATTCATACACTTATTCAAACATTTTTAATAGTTCATCTAATGTTGATAAAAACATTTCCAACAGAAGTACATCAAGCTTTATAGCCAGATCAAAGAATGGAATATTGATTGTAATGAACATTATTTTCAATTTTTACATTATATAAAATACTTGTAACTGCTGTTATGTTCAATTTACAATGTATAATGTGCTAGTAATAACTGACATTGTCCATTAATTAAAAAAAAGAAACTTATTATCTTTCAACCCTTTCTTTTTTTTCAAACTTTACCACTATGGCTATTTTCCACTAAAACCCAAAATGAGTAAAACAGGAAAAAATGACAAATAAGACATAAGATTCAACATGCAAAACGAAATAATTATTCCTTCACTAGAATGATTGTAGAAGATTTTAATCATCAAACCAGATATTAAAAAGTAAAATAAGATGGAGGATCTCCGTAATAAAAAATATGAATCACAGCAAGCATTATACATTAAAGAAAAGTGAACTTATGTTGAACACATTTTCACAACTCAAAATACACCTCAACATCACGTTTAATACTTCTTTTTATTTCAGCCAAAATGCAACTACTTTCATTTAAAAAGGGCAAATATTTGCAATTTAAACTATAGAAATTTGCATTTTTTGCCAAAAAATAGAAAAGCACAAATGTAGCATTGGTCGTAAAAACTTGAGATGAAGCTCATGTTTAACTTTTGAAAAAAAACCGAATATTATAGAAAAATTAAAATAGGGTTGCAATCTAGAACATATTTTTGAGAAGGGTTTTTAATGCATCAAATTAGAAAATAAAGGGTAAACCCAAATTGAATTCTCACTAGTATATATGAGAAGATTGAGAGATTTTATATAAGCCTAATTGCTTAGCTAAAACCATTTAATGAAGTCAAGTAAATAAACACTCTTGATATAGGCAAGATCAACCCAAAAATAAGAGGGATAATCCCTTAAATATTCAAGTCAAGGTTATGATTGGTCGACCTAAGGTAGTGGTTGAGCAGTTGGTTGAATTCCTTGATTTAGTGCATCCATGATATGGAGTCGTCGGCCTATAGATGATGGGATCGATTAGTCGTTAAACTCTCTGTTTATGCAATGAATTTCTAGTACTAGATTGAATTTTAGGCCTTCTTACTACTTTGATATCTATCACACCATAGCTCTAAACCATCTCTTGTTATCCCATTACAATGTCATATAACTTTTTTTAAACATGAAATTCAATTTAATATACACTTGAATACCAAAATTGAACGCTCTAGCTTAATTAAAACACACATATCTTACATGCATCACAAGTAAGCTGAAAGCTATAAGGTTTGTGCCCTATGGTGCTACATGGATGAAGCCAAACTAGTCAAGTATGAGAGTTGCTCAAATTATCTTTGGGAAGCGACTAAGGCACCAAATTAAAAGGATTTTTCATACGTACCTTTTGTTAACTTAATTTTGTTGCGCTCTTACTCCAATATAAAAAGAATCTGCAAATATAGTTGCATTTTATAAAATAGCTATTAGTCAAATTTCCAATGATATGGATGTTAATGATAAATTGAAAATAAATCTACTTTATTCTACATCACTAAAAGATCATATAGTAACCGTAACACATACAAATCCTTCTTGGTTGATTACACAATCAATCTCAACTTGACTTGGGTATTTGACAAACATAATATAAACTGCAACTTGACCTCATTAATCTAGCCCATGTTGAGCTTGTAAAAAAAACCAACGTTAACTTTTAACTCTTACTATTCCAAACATAGCCTGAATCGCAGTACTTTGAAATAAATATCTTTGTGATGACCCGAAAATCCCCTCCTTTCGAATCGACCGTAAGCCACACAGATCTGATTCAAAAGACAAAAATCCTCGAACCTATGAGATACAACACATCAGAACAAAGGACATTTCATTACAATTACAACAATTTATCTTCAGAGTACATCGCAATTATCAGAGATTCACAAACTATAATACATAGCAGAAACATAAATACATTCAGCGGAAGACTACGAAAATAATCCAAGGTATAACTCCAGCTATAATCAAGGATTCTGCTAAATAAAATATCTGCAAAACCAAAACTACTAGTTGCCCGTATGGAAAATATTGGCACTCAGAGTTTAGGTGGAAAACAATAAACCCCGAGTCGGCCATGAGACCGGTTTGAGAACCAAAACAGTTGTTTACTTTATTTTAAAGTTGGCTAAATCATGGGACAACGCCATATAACATGAAACATGTTTCCTCCACATGAATATCAGTTATAAAACTCGCAATGTTTTTTGAAAATGAAGCTATTATAAGACTCAAGTCCCATCACACATTGCAAGCGCAAACCGGAGGATATAGTTTTACCTTATAATAGCCAAACATGCTTGATACGCGAAATTTCTCTTTTATTATTACTAGTGCATAGTGTGAAATACGGTTTCAAAAATAAATGTATCAATCTTAGATGGCATAATACCTCATCCTATTATGTCGCTATATAGGTTTACAACTGAAAACATAAGGTTCGTATTGGAAGTTGGATTTCCATCAATGACCAAGGCAAAGTATCTTCCTTATTCGACTTCGGGCCATCTCTACCAAGATGTTCTAGGGATCACAACATGTGTCCCTTGGACCGGCAGAGCCGGCTCACCAATTTCCGGTGAGTTGGACAATTAATTGAACATAACGTTCTCTGGTCTTATCAAACATACAATTTGGTCAGTTGTTTGACCATAATCTGAGAAGCCTCAATTCCAACATCCACATAAGTAGATCTGCGTGGGATCATACCATGGCATAACTTTTAGTTAGAAGGAAACGTTTCTCTGTTGTCCTTCATCTTGTTTTCGGACATTCCCTAGTTGTAAGGCTTTCCGAAGTCACATTTTAACATAAAGCTATGCTATATCAGCCATGCTTTGATGATCATCCAAAAAGCTCTGATTTTCAACAAAATCTTTGATCTATCAGCATCTTAGCATGCCACATTGTCAATTCACACATATGATCAGTTTCTATTAATAATATTACCTTTGAGTTCATACGTCTCAAAGAAGGGTGTTAAGCTTAGAGAATAAATTCTCCGCCACCACAGATATATCATCAACTACAACTAATCAGTTATGTTATGAAACACAACATCAGAAACACATCCATTCACAATTTTGTTCTGGGTCTGAACGAAACTGAAGGCACCTTATTCATCATCCCCTAAAGGATAGAGGCCCTTGCATATCTGGTCGATCTCTAAGTACGTCTAGATGACCACCATTTTAACTTTATAACAGGAGCTAACCAAGGCATCAACAATGATCCAAACGTTGTGAAGTTCTCTGATCTTCAACCACCGTCTTTAATATTTTCAACAATCGTCGTATTAGTTATTCAAAATGGTTTGAAACCCGGTCTTTCTGAATAACTATCACATCATTAAAATTAAGTGATATATAAACATATCATAAATCTCATTCCAATTCAGAATATTCTTTTATTCAAATATTCTTTACATTAGGAGTTACTCCCTTGAAGCTTATCAAAGATTTATATCATTTAAACTTCTTGTTTAATATTTTCCTTGGAAATCATTTCAAAAGATTATATAATCTCGTTTTACAACTTAACTCAAATTAAGGTTTATAAGCCTTATCAGGATTATCGAGCCTTACAAAAAGGTAATCTCTCGTATCGTTATCCCATTCCCATCCTATCCATCCCATAGAGCAAAACTGGTGGTACTCCATATCTAATACCCCTTGTTTTTGTAAGTTTAATTACCTTTCTTATTTTCAAATCTTTATTGAAAATTTTATTAAAACTCTAACATAGTTTTAATCTCCATTTCATTCAATCAAATCTTTATTGAAAGATTAACTACTACTCAAACTTGAGAAATCATTTATCCTTTAACTGGGTTAAAGAAAAAATGTTATTTAAAACATCGTTCACGATAAACCCAAAATAAACTTCCATTCAATTCCAGTTAAATTTATTAAATGGAAAACTTCACTTTGGAAAACTTCATTAATCTTAATTAAAAGATTTATTCCATAAACTTTATTTCCAACTGGGTTTAAAAACTTTGTTATTGAAGACACCATTCACGACAAACCTAAAATCCAATTGAATATCAAATATAAGGATTTAAATAGAAATCATATCAATTTATATCTAATATCAAATTCTAAAACCAACAAATATCGTATTGGGAATAACGATATCTCTATCTTCCAAATTCCTCAAAACAATATTTGTATAATTATAGAATCCAATATCGAAATATCCGAAGATTATTTCCATTCAAATCCAATATTCATATATTGGGAAAACCTGACTTTGTTAAGTGTTTATTAACTTCAACCTGTTTCAATCACTTTTGTCAAAATATCTATTTTTCACAAAATAGTTTTATATTGTCCCGAACTGAATATATTCAGTCCAAATCACTTTTAAATCATTTATTATGATTTATCAAAAAAATCCCTATTTTTAATAATTTAAAAATAGCTCAATTCATCAGAAACCAATTTCAAGTCATTTACGACACTAACGCTGTTTTTATTCAAATTAGATTTTAATTTGCCTCAAAATCCATTCGTTAGATTTTAAAACTTTCCATTTCATTTTAAAGCTCTTTTCGTTTTGCACCCAACATTTTTTGTTTCTGACCTAACGTTTTTTCTTTTGGGAAAATCTGACGGTCGGATCTCCCGGTACGTCAATTCAAAGTTAATGGTCGAAATTTGCGAACGGTCGCTGCGCGACTCGTCCTATTCAAACCATTTTATTATTTATAATAAAGTCAGTCCAAACGTATTTTATAAATTGTTTATAAATTCGTTTAAAAATGATTTCAATTTCCAATTTAATTTTAAATCAAAATTGAATTTTCCATATTATTATAATATTAAAATAACGATATTTTTCATATTTTTCAAAATATAATATTTTGAAATCCAAATTTTTCTGACATCCATTATAAAAATAAATAAAATTAATGAAAAAATCCGTTCGAGTCAAAAGCATCATTTATATACCTAACTCGAATTCACATTTTGAATTTCCTATTCAAAATCCAATTTAATTATAACAAATCATTTTTAATACAAATTTCCTTCAAATCCATTTCAACCATTTCAAAAGTTGTTTGAAATTATATCATCTTGAATTTTAAAGCGGTCTGGATTTAAAAAAAAAACTCTAATTTCTATTCTTTTGTCAAATTTCATTTAAATGAATATAAAATCCGTTTAAATCTCAATATAATGAAGTTCAATCAATTTTCGAATATTATATTCATGGTGTAAATTTTTGTGTCAACCATACAAACACATCTATATCAACTACCATTCATCATTTAATATTTATAATATAAGTGTTTCTATCGACAACGCTTATATTCACTGTTTAATAATATCTATAAATTTCATCCATCAGCCACGAAGCAAACATTGCAATCACGGGCAATCAATACATATTCTAATAGTATAATGATTTACAAAATCAGTTGAGTGAGAGTTCTCACATTGGTCGTTTATCGTTAAATAACGATAAACATCGATTGATTCGAATAAGACATTTTGTCTCGCCAAAAATTGCACCGAGCTCCCAACTCTCCAAAATAGTTTCATTGCGAAGCCTACGTCCATACGGTTCCAACAGATCCTATTTCTTTTAATTCTGATAAAGTACGGAAAAGTTATTAATTTTACAAGATTATATACCGTTCAAACATCATTAATATTAAATTAATTAATTAATTTAAACCTTAGTCATGTTTCCCTTCCTCTTCTCTTTCTTCCTCCTTATACGCACGTCGCTCCTATCAAAGCCATTCACGCAACTTTTTCCTACTCATTCTCCTCCATATCTTCACTAAAAATCATGCAACAATTACCATTGTTCTTCTCTTAATCTCCTCCTTCTACCCATACCCAAAACTTACAACTTGTGTTCCCCATTGGAGATGCGTTCTCCAGCCTCAAATGCACGCACCTGACAACAATATGCATAGAATCCCTCAAATTCTCCCTTACAGATGCTACTTCACCTCATGAGTTCAAAAACAACGCTAAGAACATGTATTGATGCTTCAATATTACTCAAACCTCAACCCTAGGCTCACGACCCATATTTTCCGGTGAAGTAAACTTGACCGAACCCGCAAGGAAGCAAACCAGATTGAAGAGCAACTCGAATATAGCTCGGATATATATATACACACACACACACACATTATGATCTCTAGGATTTGATTTCATTTTATATGGATTTTTCAAGGTGGAATTTTCACGTTTTTATTATGTTGGTGGCGGCGTGAAATTTTTCGATTATGGGAAGATAAAGAAATTAGGTTTAGGGATGTTTAGGATTATTTATAGGGGAGGAAGTTAATTTTATATTTGATTGTTATATTTATTTTATTCTATTGTTGTTTGTATTTGTCTTGTATAAATTCGTATGATCACACATGAATCCCATTTTCGATGAAAATTGTCAAACAAATATATTTGGCATTACGGACTCAACGAAACTTGTTTCATCGAATTCCGAATCCGTTTGCACAAACAACGTATTTTTAAAGACAAATTATTGATTGCTTCATATTTAAATTCCGCACAGTCACATATTAACTCCAATCGATGCGAAATTTGAAATCTATCAATAATTTATTATTCTAGAACCAGCAAAATTGGTTTCATCAAAAATGGAGGTCATTTGCAAAATGACTATTTTTAAGCCTTAAATAAAACCAATAAAAATATAAATAAATTCAAAAATAGTTCAATTTGATAATAATAAATTAATATTATCGTATGTATCCAAATAAAATATCATATAGCTGCAAAATAAACATACTCTGGTTTATAATTCAATATTTTCAAAATCCAGGTTGAAACGATATCCAATTTTATAATAAAATCCTTTTATTTTATTTAATAAATTATATAATTTACAAACGATTTCATAGCGACCTTTTGAAAATTTTATTCGGGCATAATTTACAATTTATAATACGAAATCTTGATTTCTGACCTTCCTAATGTTTCTTGTTTTACAGAAATCCGACTTATATCGAATTATGTACATTCAATTGAAATTCAAAACTAAATATTTCGAACTGCCGCGATGTTACGAGTTCGTTTTATAATTAATATAAATTTATACGTTCAAACTTCATTTTAAACAAATTCTAAGTCGTTAATCTCAAAATAAGCCATTTTGAATATTTAATTTCCATTAAATATTTCTTAATAAATTTTGGGTCGTTACAATCTAAATCCCTCCCCCAAATAATGGACCGAAATATAAAATACTAACGTATCTATGTATCAACTTGAGAGTTTGTTAATATTCCATGCTTTATTAAGATATATCTTAATTGGCAACAATCATTACATTGGCCAAATCTAGCCTTGGACACACCATTATGTACATATGGTATCACCAACATTAAAATAAGATATAACATTAGAATAAGAATAAGAATAACATTAGAAAATGATATAACAAATATTAATTGGTCTTTTGGCCCGACAACCAAAATAGTCAAAGCCCACATGACTCGGGCCATCGTGTGAATTATCAGGCCAGAAGCGTTGCCAAAACACTCAGAATTCAAGTTTAGATGGAGTTGTACAAGAATAGTCATTTCGACTCGATCAAGCACTCAAGTACAGCTGAACATCCGGGATCGGTATGCGGCTTCATCACCAAATTGGTAATCCCAAAATGTTTCACATTTTTCATATCCCGGTCCTCAATAAAACCAACTCCTCAAAAAAAGAAAATTCCACTTTCGTATCCGCATGCGAGTCTTTAGAAATCGGCTAAGTGGCAGGATTGGCATCTCTATTTCATACCCTAGTATTTCGTACTTGGGACACATCCCCACATTTATTTTGGTAGAGCCGACCAATTTTTACAGTGACTGCAAACACTTTTTATTATAAAAAATAATAAAATACATTTTTACAAGTCATAGACTATGTGGCTATCAACTACATTCAGTTTTTAAGGTTGGTCGTCCATCACATACCGAGTTTATAGTATTCCATCCACTCTACTTATACAGGCTTAAAGCACTGGAGATAGCCTAAGTTACTAAACTACAAATATTACATTTTTGCAATTCAAACTTCAATAGAAGTGAAAAAACAAAAAACTAATTGAGCAAATAGTGACCAAACTAACATAGAGCCATATAAAAATTTGTGCAGCAGTGGATTTGACACAGAAGGACATAGTAGCTGGCGGCCCATTTCATAGGACATTGACTTTAACTAATTTGACGTGTGGAAACAAGCAAGAGTCATGACAACACTTCATTGAAGCCGACCAGGAAGGTCCATCAGCGACCATCACTTGAACTTGCATAGCCATAGACATTTCGTTTGTATTTCGTATCCCGCTCCTTCGTATCCCCAAACATTAACTCTCCAGAAACTAACAAAGTAAGGGATAACATGACAATACAAAATAGGCAAGAAAACATGAAGATACGAAAAAATTCGAAGGAAGTGGCCAAGGATTACAAGATTCTAGGATAGGTACCGATCCCGGGGTTGGTATCGATCCAGGGGTACGAAAAATGTAGGTTGGCCCCATACTCTACCTGTTGCCACCTACTTTACTACCTATAAATTCCCTACTACTTTCTTCATTGAAAGGGTTAGAACTTTACTAATTTGACACTTTTACTAGGAGATATTGACCTTTTAGCACCATTGACCACCTTGAAGCTTTGGGAAGAAGACTTTACCCCCTTCTTGAAGACTTAGACTTTTTGGGCTGCATAGGCAACTCGAAAAGAAAGACTTAGGCCTTATTTTTGGATTTACTAGAACTTTCTATCCATCATTGCCTTTGCAATCACTTTTTGACTAAAAGTGAATAAAACTAGCAAAACCTTCAAAATGGACGTAGATTCTCATGGACTAAATTACTATAAGAGACTATATCATTTACTTCTGCATAATTTTCACTCTGAATGCTTAGTTTCATTATTTTGGAACTTTGGGTGTTGTGCCAACATTTGCACATCAACAACTAACATTAGAATAAGATATAACAAATGTTACATCGCACTTTACCAATGGTACTTTGCATGACACTAGAATAAGGTAAAGGAAGTATTTTCGTATTTTACCAAGCATTTTTTTAATATTAAGCAACGAAAATGAAGAAATGCATAATAATTTTGGATGATGTACTTTTAAGCAGTTAAACTTCGCTAAAGCCTTTTAAAATTGTTGTTAGCACTTTTCACCCGCTACACTTTGTAGAATGATGTTGTTAAAAAGTCAAACCACTTAAAAGTCTCATATTTTCTATTATACCATTAAATCAATGATTTTTAGCACCCACTTAAGTAATATTAATATAAAAGACTAATTTGACTAATTTCGTTTTAAATCAAATAATCAAAATTAGGGTAAAGACAAAAAATTTAAATCCAAATTTCTTAACATAAGTTAGAAATCAATTTTAGTAACTAAATAAGGACTGTATAAAGCATAATTTTATTTATTTTATTTTTAACATTAAAAGAAAATTCTTTTTCACACACAAATGATGTGGGAACAAGAATAATTTAACTTTGGAGATTTTATTTTATTTTCAATAATGCTTTTTGTACTTCCTCCATATTCCGTTACATCTTTGCTTTATCTCCACTATAATTGTTTACACCTCCACTGCTATGTATTTTAACTGCACAATATTATAATATCAACCGCCTAATGACTCTATATATATACATTCTATAGATTTTATAAAAAGAGATGGGCATCAATATATGGAACATCATCAACTTATGGTAGTGAAGATAAAGAATATACCATGTTAATAATGCAATGGTCATCTTCAATTTATGGAACCGCATCATCAACCGACATACATTTTAAAGCTCTTTAAATAGATGTGGTTCCTAAAAATTTGCACGCAATTAAGTAGTAAAGAAAAAATCACTCTTTAAGAATAGAAAAATCATAAACATGTGCGTATCAACTCTAAGGATCAAAGGACTCAAATAATTGTAATAAAAAAACAACTTAACTTTGTGTCACTAGAAGGAAGGCTTAACCTCCATCTCTTTTTTAGCTTAACTCATTTTCTACTCTCTTCCCTAGTTTAATATGGACGAGGACAACCAATTCCTTTAGTGGAAACATTTTTTTATTTTTATTTTTGATTGAGCATTGGAGTTAAACTCATGGACGAGTGTGATACTCCACACCTCTTAATATATGCCTATCGAGTCATGCCAAGGAGCATGAATCATCTAGTTATAACTAAATATTATAGAGGTTAAGATCAAAACACATGAAATAAAAACATTTACAACAAAAATATTTAATATAATAAAAAGGTATTTCATAAAGCCAAAATTTCAAAATACCATTACTTCCAAACAAACATATCTCAAAACGTTTACAACCTCTGGCTCATAAAACCATACGAAGTACGTACGTAAAATATCCCTATATAAATCCAGCACCACTAAACTGAATATAAGGTTAAAGATGAAACAAATGCATGAAAGAGAAATTAATCTCTCAAGATGCGCTCCTAGTTGTCCAAAGCCAAACACCGCCTTGTAAGCCTAATGGAGGAAAAAAGGATAAAAGGATGAATCAGACATAAAAGCCTGATGAATGAAAAGCGGCTGAGATAAATCAAGAGATAATAGTCTTAAAAATTATTCTAAGTATTACAAGGGTTTGTGTTGTGCTTTACTTAAAGTGATTACTTAGGCTGATTGTTCAGAATGATTGTTTAATCTAAAATTCTTACTATAAAACAAAATACTGCTTAAGGAATGATTCCTTATTCTATCCCGATCAGCTTGCAACTCTTTACCGTGAAACTAGCATGGTAGTCGATGCTCATTATGTCAAATTGAAATCCATCCAAATGTGAATCATTGGGAGAGGCCATACTAGCCGTTTGGTATTTCAATTCCCAAGTCGATGTCGTCCGCGTATTCGCTCAGATGGACATCTATCTATTGCGTTAAGAACCCATAGTGTCTTATTTCCTACGTTGATGCTTGCACGCTTGGTCAACATTGCGATGCACTGCTAGTCAACATTGGGATGTACGACCTCCGGTCCTTTTCTTTACTAGGTCAATTATTTCCTACGTTGGCGTGCGTGTTTATTCACTATTGGGACGACCCCACAAACAATAATCTAGTTATGCTTCCTCCTCGACGTCCATGACCGAGTCTTAAACTATTAGCCAATTATTTTCCATGTCGACGTGCGTGTCTAGTTTATCCTTCGGACGGGTCCCCAAACTATGCTAGGTAAAACTATGGATCATTTCTTTTTTATTTCGATGAAAGTTTAATTCATCGTCGGGAGGGGACCCAACTATGATGTTTTTTATTACGATATTCTAATCTTTTTTTAGATTCTTTACTTTTTCATGATAGTCGTTGTTTGAAAACTATGTATCTATCTATCACGAGCTTTTATCATCATAATAATACTCTTTTATCCCTTTTATTTTATTATAAAAGATGTTGAAAGCTACAAGTTTATGAACTTACTTTTTTGAAGGCAACATAAAGTATTACTATATTACACAAGCAAGCTAGTTTTATCGTAGTCATACCACTTTATAAATAAAGGTGTGAGGCTAAATACCTCAATAGCCAATCAAATTAGTAACTAAGAACTAGGCCTGATGATATGAAGAATACATAAATTACAATATGCAAACACCACGTAGGATGAAGAATATGGATGCAACAAAACATATATAAAATCGAAAGGGGACTCAGACTCAAGGAGGGGATTTCGTTAGTGGCATAATCTTGTGAATTTCAAAATCCTTTCCAACATCAAGGTCATATGTATCAGAGTAAGAGGAAGTAGAAAACGTGGAGAAATTATTGCTGTAAGCCGGGATAAGGGCTTTTACTAGAGGTGCAGGAGAAGCAGGCTTCTTTTTAGGAGCAGTGTAAACTATATCAGAAGGAGGCTCAAAAGGTTGAGCTTAGCTTGCCAAACACTTGCTTTGGCTTTTTGAAGAGGGGGAAATTTATAGGCTGGCTGAATCGGGACAGACGCGCCTTTAGCCGAGACGTAAGGGCAAGCAAAGACAATGTGACCAAAAGAACTATATCCAGTGCGAAAAAACTTGCTTTTTTTTACTTATATTAACTTTTTATAATAGTAAATTTTCTACTTTTGAATTTACATAAATTATACGTATATTTGATCTTTTTGTTAATTCTGCATTTTCTATATAGATCTTTATTACATGAAATTTATCCTTTTTCTACTATTTTTATATAAATTAAATGGATTTAGAACTTCCTTTAAATATAAAAATTACAAAATTGTAAACTACTTAAAACATGCAGAAGAAGTGCAAATTAACTATAAATAAAATAATTAACTGTACTTAACTATAAATAAAACTATTAGCCATGCTTAACTGTAAATTATTAAAAACATGTAAACTTAAAATTACTCTTAAACCTATATCTTAAACCTTCCAAATTCTAAAATATAGTAATTTTCCGCTCGCTTAAGGTTCAAAGCTAGCGTCCTTTGGCCTTCCTCGATCCTCCTTCTCTAGATCATTTAATATTTTAGTTTTTATCTTCGTCCCCGAAGAAAATATTTAATTATTGGTCCAAACCTCTAAAAATTAAGAGGGAAACCTAAGCATAAAGGAAGAAGAGAATGTGTGGAATGAGAGGGTTAGGCTTGGTCTCTATCTAAAGGCTTACTAGACAATTTTGGACCATTAGATCTAACCAAATCTAATCTAAGGCTGCCATGTCACAACCTAATTTCTAGCCTTTAGATTTACTTTTAGGGTTAAATATGGCCTTAGATAAATTTTAAATTAAATATGACCATTAATCTCTCTATTAAAAACCAATTTTTACCTGGGCAATCTGATAGTCAGGTATAGGCTTCCGAGGTCTACCGACCCTGGTGGCGGTCGGCCTATGAGGCTACATATACATATATACATTTTTTCTAACCTATATATTCTAATTTCTAAATTCTTTCATAGGTATTCTATCTTAGGTTAGATTTTGATAAGCTATACGTGAAAATTATTCATAAAATCATCACAGATACATGGTGAAGCTTTGGTGGCTGAATTCGAATATCTTTATAATTTATTTTCTTATTTAATTAATTTCTCAGTTAATCTTATTATTAAAACTTTTGGGTGTTACATTATTCCCTCCTTAAAGGATTTCATCCCTCAAATCTCCAAGGATAGAAAAAATGTAACTAACAACCATAACAAAAAATCTACAACCATTTACCCAAAGACCAGACATTGCATCCATTATCATTAAGATCTCTAATGCAAAGTACGTTGTTATGCAATCGTATAGTGTATATGCCTTTAACCAAAACAAAAGATTTGGTAGTTTACTTATTCACTCGACCTCCTATTTATACAAATATGTATGTACCATTCGTGTTCGTATGTATGAAAAACTTACAATAATGGATGGTAGTTCTATATGCATGTTATAACCATAATCTATATGCAGTATCCATATTCTAATCATCTAGTTACGGAAGACATGAAATATATAAACAAATTCAAGCACACGACAATATGCATATGCTTTTAATGCACCTAGTTGGTCGGTCATCCTAAGGATAATAGTGCATAGTGTATGTATATCGCTCATTTGCATCCCCCAGCAAACACTTAAAACATTTGCATCCTCCATACATAACATGTTTACATTCATTTCTACCATCCACGAGTTCAATCCTAAGATCCACGCTTCCATATGATACAAGAAGAAAGATTCAAATCAAAGGAAAAAGCTTAGGATAGATTATTTAAAGGCATACCATAAAATAGATAGCCATATGATGCATACATCTTCTCCTTTGCCTTCTAAGTAGCTTTCTCTATATCATTTCTTCATTGAATTTTGAAAAGATGAAATTGTAACAACCCGCCTGGAATGGGCCTAAATTCCATCCTAAAAAAGGTGCATCGGATCTTAGAGCCACTCAAAATGGATCGTTGGTTCCTGTAAGAATTAACTTAAACAGAAATACGAAGCAATCTAAAACATTAATTATAACTCACACAATGGATGGGAAAAAATATAATATCATAAATAAAGATGTTCCAATCATTACAAAACCATAATTCAGAATTACAGGTTTCAAACCACAAGGTACATCATTAGTCGTCCCAATAACATAGAAATAATAATAAATAAGCAATAGTCATAATGACTAGATCTTCAAGAGGCTCCTCCTCTAAGAGATCATCCTTCATCCCTAACCACTGGTCTTACCTATGACGCGGTTAATGCTAAGAGGAGGGAGGTCAGAACATAAAGCTCTGGTGAATGAAACATAAATAAGTTAAGAAGGTTATTCCCTATGATTGGCAGCTGTAAACTTTTCAAGTTATGACTTCGTAATTAGCACACAAGGCATACATCCTAACAATCACTTAATACCCTAAATTTTGGGGCGGACATCTTCCCACAATCACTTAATACCATATTTGTTTAGGGCGGACACCTCTCTAATCACTTAATACCCAGTGGCAGACCCCATGCCACTTAAGACCCTGTTCTAACAATAATACACTATAAGTGATGACCTTTTGTAGGGAGAAAAATAATAGCGGCTGCTTAATACCAATTGTGGGTTAGGAACACGACTTCTTATAAGAAGAAGCCCCCCGACAAACCCTCTTGTTACTATCTAGCTGTCCCTATGGGTGAATTCCAGTCACTTATTACTTCCCTTAGATGGTGGTTCCTTGGGCTATGTATACATAATTCATTCCTAGGTTAGCCCTCGCAAGCCTCCTAGATAGGAATCGGACATACTTGGAGAACTACCCTATACATGGTATCGTCTATTAGGACCGTTTAATACCTTATAGGAGAAAGAGGGACTCAATAACCATTCACTTCTCAATGTTTGGCCTAATGACTTAGGTCCTGAACTTAGGATTGAACCTTAGGAACGAACCCAGTCCCAGCCACTTAATACCTTTTCCCCGGTACGCCTACTTTGCATACACAATATATATATATATATATATATGTGTGTGTGTGTGTGTGTGTGTGTGTGTGTGTGTGTGTGTGCATACTAGATATCTCACATTAGGCCAACTACTTGTAGATATTGAATTTGTCAGGCAGTTCGGGGTAGACTTCTACTACAAATTAGGATTAACCTCGCATCATAGGATACTAATTATAATGGCCTATAACACCTAGACCTCTCATATTAACCAGATTTACTTGTAGACGCTGGATATGCCTGCTGGTTCTAGGCAGACCTCTACTACAAGTAACTGTTAATCGCGTGTCTTTGTGTCATTAATATTAATTAAGCAATTAACTCACACACGTACAAGCATACAATTCGTATGGGAACATTTAAATTCAATTCCTATTTTAATCATATTTATAATGCACAAAATACGCATTTATATATGTTGATTACGTTATAGAAATAAATATAAGTATAAACGTAAATTTAGTGAATGTAATTAACGTCCTTACCATGTATTTGAAATGTCAATCCTATCAAATTCTTAAGGTATATAAGTAAAATTTCCCATATTTTCCTCAATCCATAACAAAGTGTTCATATGACAATAAAATGGGAAAAAACATCCACAATAACATATAAACTTGCAACCAAGGTTTTTGCTTGATTATTATAACAGTAAAGATGAACATATCGTTAACTATACAAGTGTATAACCTCTATTTTAAATAGATTCCTTTTTCTGATGTTTATTCATTCGTAAAACATTAATATTTGGATATATAGAAATTAATACGTTCAAATCCTCTATTTCAAAGAATAGAGATTTAAACCGATTGAATTTACAACTATCCAAATCTTAATCTTTTACCCAGAAACTAAACATGTGAATTTACATGAAAAATAGAATGAAAAGGAATCAACTCAATACAGAAAATCTAAACAATATAGAAAATCATACAAAGGAATCATGTCCTTTTACCATTACAACCCCCCAAAACCCAATTATAACTTGATTGAACATTTCTACAAATAATAAAATAAATGGAGGATTTGGGAGGTTTAATCATATTTTCTTTTCATATATCCCAAATCCCTCAAGGTACAACAATCCAAATCCATAACGATCAGATTATAGAAATCAGTAACTTAGTTAGATTCCACTCACAAAGTTATAAGAAGAAGCAACAAGAGAATTAAACGGATAAAAGTATGGATTTGGCCTTCGAGAATGAACAAGTTCCAACCTTTCAAATATAAGAATCACATATATTAAAGTTCTTATAGATATGATTCTGAATCATGGAATAATTCTAAACCTAAATCTAAATAGAATATAATAGGAGAAATGAAAATAGATTGAGAAGAAAGAAGAAGAACCTATTTTATTTTTCGAAGATTTAGCAATGGAAGAAAGGCAAGGCAGAGGCAGCATAGAGAATGGAGGTAGGGTTTAAAATGAGGGTTTGAGTGGTTATTTATAGTTGCTATTGTAAGTTTAGACCGTTAGATTAGTTTGATCAAATATAGACAGTTCATTTATAGTTGCTATTGTAAGTTTAGACCGGTAGATTAGTTTGATCAAACATAGACAATTTGATTAATATACATTATAAATATGTCCCTACACAAAATAACCCTTATTGGGCTCTCTAGCAGAAGGGTGGTCGATAACCCTCCTAGAGGGACGGTCGACCCCCTTCTGGGGCGTAGCCAGGAGGAAATTCCTCTAGAACGTTACCTTTTCCACCATTTCTTAATTGATTTCTTTTATTTATTCCTTTGGTTAATTTATTTGTGTCCTTTACTGTGTGTGAATATATACACATAAGTTTAAACTGAAACGGAATATTCTTTTCATGCTTATCCTATTTAATATATTCCCAACTTGTGTATATATATATATTTGAAATTCAAACCATTGTGTATTAATATATACATACAACTTAATTAATTAATAAATTTTGTATACATACACCATTCTAAGCAAATAAATTATGAAAACGAATTAGAATCTCATTACGGACGCAACTACAATACTTTCTTGGCCCAATTCTTAATTGTCCAAAGTTCTGTTTTTGCCTTTTAATATATTATTAATAACCACAATTTATTTTTAATTAAATTAATCTATTTCCAAATTAGGTATATTTTACGGGGTGTTACAGTCTACCCTTTATTAGAGATTTCATCCTGAAATATTTTGAAGGGATGAGGAACACAACTATCTCTGAACAACCATTTTGTACACCTATGTCATTTTAAAAACATCCATAACTCATAGTGATCATGAAATGCAGACTTGCTATAATGAGCTCAGTCCTAGCTTGTGAATGTAATTAGTGATGCAATATGTATGCAAAACATCCTAACATGCATTTAATTCTATATGAGTGCGTAGTGCATTTGTGTCACATCCACACCCTATCATCCAGTCTAGAAACCACGATGCAACCGAAAAGGATAAATTGGGGAAAATAATTACCCTGAGAAAAGTTATGGATGGGTAAGTCTCATATTCTTCTTGGTCTTCCATGTGGTCATCTCCCCATTGAACTCAGACCAGTCGAATAGATTTTTCGTGGAGTCGTTTGATTCCGTGCTCCACGTTCCTTGCGATGGCACGAGGTACTCTAAACTCCAACTCAAGGCTTCCTATGTCCTCAATATCATCAAGCTCAAGTCTCTTGGTAGAATCATGAAGGCATTTGCGAAGATCGGAGACATGACAAACATTGTGGACTCCCAACAGATGCTTGGAAAGATCCACTCGGTAGGCCATCTTACCAATCCTACCCAAAATCTTAAAAGGCCCAATAATCTAGGAGCTAACTTCCCAGTCTTTCCAAACCAAATGGTCTTCTTGAGAGGAGAAACATTAACAAATTCTAAATCTCCAACATCAAATTTCAATTCTCTCCTCCTTTTATCAATATATGACGTTTGATGGTCTTGGGCTGCCTTCATTCTCTGCCGAATCAAAGCGATAATCTCCGTGGAATCACCGATAAGGTTAGGTCCGAGTGAAACCTTGTCAGTAGTTTCCCTCCAACAAGTTGCCAATTTGCATGACCGCCCATATAAAGCTTCTAAAGGGGCCACACCAATCGTCGCTTTGTAACTATTATTGTAAGAAAACTTGAAAAGGTAAGTGCTGCTCCCATGCTCCTCCGAAATCGACTATGCAAGCTCTGAGTAGATCGTCCAACACTCTATTAACTCTTTCTGTTTGGCCGTCTATATGCAAATGATAGGTTGTGCTTAAACTTAGGGTCGTTCCCAATGCTTCTTGAAGACACTTCTAGAATTCTCTAGTAAATAATGGATTCCTATCGCCTACAATAGTAGTTGGAATTCCATGTTGCCTAATAATCTCCTTAACATACAATTTGGATAACAAGGCGGCGGTTTGGTTCTTCTAAGTGGGAATAAAATGGGCACATTTTGTTAATCGGTCCACTATCACCCAAATGGCCTCATTCCCGTTCTTACCCCTAAGAAGCCCATTAATAAAATCCAAAGAAATTTGCTCCCATTTCCAAGTGGGAACCTCTAATAGTAACAAAAGTCCTCCAGGCTTCCCCTGTTCTGCCTTTACTCTTTGGCAAGTTAGGCATCTAAAAACAAGCTCAACCACATCTCTCTTCATTCCTTCCTAATAGAAACTCCTCTTCATGTCTTTAAACATTTTGTCACATTATGGGTGAATGGTCATCCTTGATCTATGGCACTTTTCTAGAATCTCCTTCCTAAGAACCAAACTCTTAGAGATGCAAATCAGACCATCTCTTCTCAAGTTATTATCATTATGGTGAATAGAATACCTACTAGAACGAGGGAATGATTCTTCCCTAGAAACTTTTTCCTTTAACGCCCTCAACTCCTCGTCAATGTCTTGATCACCCTTGGTTCTTTCAAATAAAACGGGTCTTATTTCCATTGCTATGAGAAATCCTTAAGTTGCCTCATATGGTGATTGTAAATCAAACCTAGAGGGAAACCCTAACTGCCTCCACTTGATAATCGTACTTAGGATAGCATGCTGACTTAAAGAATCGCCGCAACGTTACCCTTTCCAAGGGTATATTGAATGGAGAAATCAAAAGATACAAGATATTCCATCCATCTCTACTGCCGAAGGTTCATATCATTTTGAAAAAACAAATACCTAAGGGATTTATATCTGTAAATAACTCGAACTTTTCTCCAAGAAGGTAATACCTTTACATCTTGAGGGAAAAAGCTATTGTTGCTGACTCCAAATCATGGATGGGGTACCTTTTCTTGTGATCCTTGAGCTGCCTACTTGCGTAGACTACCACTCTACTCTCTTGCATGAGGATTACTCCTTACCCTATCCCACATGCATCGGTGAAACAATTAACATCATAGCTTTGTCCAGTATAATCAAAATAGGTGCAGTTGTGAGAGATTCCTTTAATCTTTCAAAGGCATTCCAGTACTTCTCAGTTCATACAAACTTATGATCCTTCTTAGTTAGTTGGGTTAGAGGGGTAGCAATCTTTGCGAAGTCCTTGATAACTTTTCTGTAATAACCCGCTAACCCAGAGAATCCTCTAACCTTAGTAATATTTCGAGGTATCTTCCCTTCCTGAATAACTTCAACTTTAGTGGGGTATACTGCCAATCCATTCCCCAAGGCAACATGACCTAGAAACTTAACTTCTTTCTTCCAAAGATGGCATTTTGAGATTTTGGCTTTAAGCTGGTTGTCTCTTAGGATTCCTAGGACCCTTCTCAAGTGATCTTCATGCTCCTTATGGTCCTTTGAAAAGATAAGTATATCATTTACAAACACCACTACAATCTTATTAAGTACTCCCCGGAATACCCTATTCATCAGGTCTACAAAGAAAGCGAGGCCATTTGTCAATCCAAAAGGCATGACCTCCCACTCAAATAGTTCATTTGGCATCCTAAATGTTGTTTTGGGCTTACTCTCTTCTGAGATCCTTAATTGATGAAATCCTGTAGTCAAATCTAATTGGAAAAATATTTCGGCTCCTCCCAAATGATCAAAAAAGTCATCAATTCAAGGTAAGGGATGCCTATTCATCTCGACTATTAAGTTCCCGATAGTCATCACATAACCTTAAAGATCCATCCAACTTCGTGCCAAATACAACTGGGGCACCCCACTATGAGGTACTCCTACGAATGAACCCCTTCTACAACAATTTCAAGATATGCTTGCCTAACTCTCTCCTTTCTTTAGGATTTATATGCCTCAAGGGTAATGTTACAGGCCTCGCATCCTTTTCGAGGTCTATTCTAAAAGATATCTCTCGGTAGGGTGGAAGTCCTACGACATCCTCAAAAACATCTGGGAACTCACATACAACTAGTATCGAGGAAGCTCCTTCAAAATTAGGAGATAGAGAAGATAAGGTTGAACTCCTACTCCTTGTCCTACAAGTTATTTCTATGTCGCAACCTCCACGGCTTCTCAAACAAACTATTCTCCTATCGCAGTTGAGGATGACCCGATAAAATGATAGCCAGTCCATACCAAAATAAGACCATGCACCTCAAAATCAAGCACGTACGCATTGCAAAATAAGTCGACATCACCTACGTCTATTACTAGGTATATACAAACAACAGAAAGGTGCATAGCCCCTCTGATAGGGTTGCACACCTCTATCCGGTGGGTGGCAAAGGATAAGCGAAGTTTCAAAGAGTCTACAACCTTCCTAGAAATAAATGAATATGTGGGTCTAGAATCAAATAGAGTACACAAAGAATTACCTAGAATAGAAAATATACCTTCTAGTGTGAGTTGTCCCTAATCTCTAGGGGACTGACTACGAATTGGCGCAACTTCTAAGGCACAATTCTGGCCTCCATGTACCATCCATGGATTTGGGCAGTTCTGCGCTAGGTTTCCATCTTTGTGGCAGTTGAAGCATTTCTCTTTAAACTCTATTTTTGCCAAGTTTACTCTACAGTCCTTCACTTCGTGCCCTTTCCTATGACACCTAGAACAAGTCTTGACTTCCTTGTTGAATTTACCACCCTTCTAACAATAATTCTTTTTCATATTCTCCCCATCACCAAAAGTTACTTCTCATTTATCAGTTGTCTTAACTTCTTTAATGTTTTTAGCAGAATATAAGATGGTTGCCTCAACTAAAGCCTCAAATGTTGCTCCAAAAGTAACTTGTGCCAAAAGCATCTCCTTCAGTGGCAGGGGGTTTATCTATTGGGGTATCCTAACCCCCCTCCAAACTTAGACAACTCGGTAAATTTTGCCACATACTCCTTTAACTTCATTTCTCCTTGCTTTAGTTGGATAAACTTTTCTAGATGTAGGGTCTTAGTTAGGAGTTTGTTCTCGAAACTAGTCCTGAACTCTGCCAAAGTGAATATTCTACCTATACTTTACCGAGAGATTAGGTTCCACCACTCCAGGGTCTCCCCTTTCTAGTGCCAAGCTACTACCCTACGCTTTAATTTTCCCATTGAGTTACATAAAATTATTACTTTCATGCTCTGTGATCCAAGCTTTATCATCCATAAAGTTCTTTATCCCCAAAAAGTCCTTGCCTCCTAAACTTATAAAATCTTTACAAAGGCAAGGGAAATTAAGTTCCTCTTTAGCGGGATGAGCGGCTAGTTCCGTTGGGGAAGGATTAACAATAAGGACTTGTTCCACAGTCCTAAGATACTGTCAGAACCATTCTGGCAAGTAATTAGGCCTTGCTTGGTTTACCTGTTCGGGCTGATTGTCAACTATCTCTACTATCTGAAAATGCAAAAAGCTTTAGAGAACTTCCTACAATAATATCGAGGCCTAAAAGAGGGATAAGATTGCCTAGTATAGTCGTGTATGTTTTGGGGTATATATATAGTTTTGGAAACCCTTTTCAAAATACAAATATGTCTCTCATACGTATATTTTCCCATAATCGAGTAACCCACGCTCTGATACCAAATGTAACAGTCCGTCTGGAATGGGCCTAAATTCCGACCCAAAAAAGGCCCATGGAACTTAAAGCCACTCTAAACAGATCGTTGGTTCCTATAGGGATTAACTTAAACTTATATACATAGCAATCTAAAACATAAATCAGAACTCGCATGACAGATGGGACAAATATAATATCATGAATAAAGATGTACCGGTTATTCAAAAACCATAATTTATAATTACAACATGTTTAAAGCCACAAGGTACATCATTAGTCGTCCCAATTACATTGCAATAATAATAAATGAGCAATAGCCACAATAGCTAGATCTTCAAGAGGCTCCTCCTCCATCCCTAATCACATGTATCACTAATGAACCTGTTAATGTTAAGAGGAGGGAGGTCAAAACATAAAGTTCTGGTGAATGAAAAATAAGTATGTTAAGAAAGATTTCCTTATAATTGGCAGTTGTCAAATTTTCAAGTTATGACTTCGTAATAAATGCATAAGGTAAACATATAGGGCGGACATCCTACTAGTCATTTAATACCCCAAATTTAGGGTGGACATCTTCCTACAGTCACTTAATACCCAACAGCGGACCCTATGCCACTTAAGACCCCGTTCTAACATTAATATGGTATAAGTAATGACTATTATATAGGGAGAGAAATGGTAACGACTACTTAATACTAGCTGTGGGTCACGAACACGGTTCTTATAAGAAGAACCCCATGGCGAACCCTCTTGTTACCATCTAGTTGTCCCTACGGGTGAACTCCTAGTCACTTAATACTTCCCTTAGATAGTGGTTCCTTAAGCCATGTACACATAATCTGTTCCTAGGTTAGCCCTCACAAGCCTCCTAGATAAGAAGCAAACATACTAGGAGAACTACCATACACCTGTTATCGTCTATTAGGACCATTTAATACCTTATATGAGAAAAGAGGACCCAACAACCATTTACTTCTCAAGGGCAGGCCCAACGACTTAGGTTCTAAACCAATGAGTGAACCTTAGGAAAGAACCCAGTCTTAACCACTTAATATCCAATAAGAGATAGGTAAGCCACTTAATACCTTTTTCCCAGGCAAGCCTATTTTGCACACACAACACACACACACAGGTGTGTGTGTGTATATATATATATATATATATATATATATATATATATGCATACTGGATATCAAATTTAGGCCTACTACTTGTAAATCCTGGATTTGTCGGGCGATTACGGGAAGACTTCTACTACAAGTTGGGCCTAGCCTCGCATTATAGCATTCTAATTATAATGGCCCATGGCACCTAGAGTTCTCACATTAACCAGATATACTTGTAGACGTTGGATATGGCAGTTGGTCCCAAGCAGACTTTTACTACAAGTAACGGTTAACCTCATATCTTTGTGTCATTAATATTAATTAAGTCATTAACTCACACACATACAAGCATACAATTACTATGGGGACATATAAATTCAATTCCTATTTTAATCGTATTTATAACGTTGAGTCAAGAGTTTATGGAGTTTTGATTTCTGACAAAGAAATAAGCCGTAATCGACAAAAAGAAGATATTTATTGGTTTGAAGAGGTACAAATAGGTACATATGGTATTCTGGATTAGAGGTTGATTATTTGGTGTTTTAATAGTGTTGTTTATGTTAAAATATATCCTCAAATAATCTCACACCTCGAAATTATCGATATATATACGAATATATATATATATATATATATATATATATATATATATATATGTACACATTGATTGTGCAAACTGGGTAAAACTAGTCAACCTCCCCTATTTGGACCTGTCGACCGTTTCTAACCAGAATGCACAATAAACGTGTACATGTGAATATAGCGTGTGTATGTATATATATTCAAGTTCCTGTCTACCGGTTCTTTTTGACCTGTCGACCGTTTTCTTTCAGAAAACAACCTTTCAAAAAGACACTTCTTTTCAGTCAAGGGCTGCATCTTCTTCTCTTCACCAATAACCATGGCTATTGTTTGTTACTCTTCACAAAGGGTTACAACTATTTATTCTCTATATAAACACTGTGAGATCATCATTCCTTTTAACTAAATTAACGAATTTTGACTTGATTACTGTCTCTAATTTCTTGATATTATTTTTATACTCCCAAGCGCTCAATTGCTCATATCCAATAATATATCGTTTGAATCCTAGAATCTATCTAATATTCTTTTGATTCAATACGATATCCACTTCCAAATCTTCATATACACGAATATTCTATTTGAAGATACGATTATAGGAAGGTTGTACTACAAGCGACAAATTCGTTTTATCAAGAACACATACTGCCAACAACAATTGTATTCGTCTTAGTTGAAGTCCTCGGTATTGTAAGAGGCACGTATTGAAGCCCTCGGTGTTGTTAGAGGCGTGAAATCCAGTTCGTCTGCTCGAGTATTGTAAACTTGTTCCTCCGAGTGAAGCGAGGTGGTTGTTAGTGAAAATCTAGATAGAAGTCTGGGACTGGACGTAGGACAGTGCTCCGAACCAGTATAAAAATTCCTGGTGTAATTTTCTATTTTACTGCATTTACTGTTGCATATCTGTGATTAGCTGATATTTATATCATTTTATATTTGCCTTCGTAGCTATTGTATATTTGTGTGTTTACACCATATTACACGATCTGTGTGTACTATTTTAGCACGTACGCATTCTTCATTTGGCATCAGAGCACGGTCATCATGTAACCGGAACATGTTATTTGATATATTCTAGTAATATGGCAAATAACGCAAGTACCGGCACTATCACTCAAAACACCACTTATACGGAAGGTCAATCGACATAAAGACCTCCATTCTTCAATGGTCTTAACTATAGCTATTGGGCAACACGTATGTCATTCTTTATGCAGTCAAATAGCTATGATGCCTGGAATGCTACCCGAAAAGGAATATGGAATCCAACAACTGATTATTTTGAATGGACACCGGCTGAGAAAACGGTAGCAACTATAAATGCAAAAGCAATAAATATGTTGTTTTATGCATTAGACCAAAACAAATATAACTGTGTTAGTATCTGTACCACCACATATCAAATTTGGCAAATGCTGAAAACCACTCATGAAGGTACTAACAAGGTAAAACAAGCCAAAATAGCCATGCTGAAAAGTCAGTTTCAAAATTTCAAGTTAAAACCAAATGAGATAATCAATGATATGTATTCACGATTTCAAACTATTCACCATGCTCTTATCGGATTAGGACAAAAATATTCTGATTTTGATGTTGTTTCAACAGTCCTACATTCTCTGACTAGTAAATGGGAAGGAAAAGTATTAGCAATTGAAGAAGCAAATGACCTTTCTGTCATGAAGCCAGATGAATTGATAGGGAATCTAATGTCCTATGAAGCTAATTTGCAGGCTAGAAAGGAACAAAAAGAAGAAAAGAAAATTGTGGCATTCCATGCTGAAAAAGAGGACAAATCAGAATCTGAAGAAGAAGATCTGGCATTCATTGCAAAAGGTTTCAAAAAATTCCTGAAACAATGAAAAGTCGGTCGTTATAACAAAAAGAAAACTGGATCAGTTAAACCATCATCATCCACTATAGAATGCTTCAACTGCCACAAAAAGGGGCACATGCACAAGGATTGTCCGGAGCAAAAGAAGAAGTCAGAAAATGACAAATTCAAATACAAAAGGGACAAATCAAAGAAAGTAGCATTCTCAGTGACATTGGATGATTCAGACTCGTCTTCATCGGAAAGTGAAAGTGATACAAAAAATGAACAAGCAAATGTTTGTTTCATGGCAGCAGAAGATGAGGCACAAATTCCTACATTTGATGAAGTACTTGATATCAATGCTGAATTGATAGTTAAATATAAAGACATGAAACGACAATTCAAAGAAGCTAAAGCTGATTTGAGTAGAGCAGAGTTTGAACAAGATATGTTAAAAGATGAGAAGAAAATATTAGAAGAAGAACTTGAAAACTTCAAGAATCATCATCTAATATTGACTCTCAATTATCTCTTTTGAGTCAAGAAATTAAAACTCAAAAAGAGAAAAATGATGCTCTTACTACTAAAAATCATGAGGTTAAGGCAAAGATCAAAATTCTGGACCTAGAACAAGCTAGTTTACAAAATAAGTTAGATAATATTACTCAAAATGTTTCTAACTCCAACAAAGGTCGAGAAAATTTGACAAAAATCATTGAGAGATCACAATCTGCTTCAAATAAACGAGGTTTGGGATATAAGAAACAAGAAACCAAGAAACATCTCGGTTATAAAAGAAAGAAAAAAGATGTAGTAGTACAAAAAAATGAAGCTAAGAAAAATCTTAGTTTATTATATTCCAAGCCAAAACCAGTTGTAAAATTTCAAAAGGAAAATGTCAAGACTATCAAGATATGGGTTCCTAAAACAAGTAACAATTTGACTAGGAACAAACATATTCAGCATTTCATGAATACTGTGCATCTTAATTCTAATTATTTATATAAAGGGGATACCAGACCCGTGTGTGTTTGGACTCCTAAGACCTAACTCTTAGGACCCTGTGAAAAAGTGGGTACCATGGACTTAATCTTATTCTTTGCAGTTCCCACTTAAGAAAAGAGGAAAGTGGATATTGGACAGTGGTTGCTCGAAGCATATGATTGGAGACAAGAGCTTATTGACAAATATTGCATACTCAGATGGTGGCTCCGTCACTTTTGGAGATAATTCAAAAGGCTATATCATCGGCAAAGGCGATGTGAGCAATTACGGTACATCTAACTTACCTCTTATTACCAATGTCATGCTAGTTAGGAATCTGAAACATAATTTACTTAGCACTAGTCAGTTATGCGATAAGGGATTTACAATTTCCTTTTCAGATGATAAGTGTAGTATTTTAGATAGAGATCATAATTTAGTTTTTGAAGGTTATAGAGTTAGAAACGTATATATTCTGTATATGAATATAAATCATAATTCAGATATGTGTCTTATGGCTAATGATAATGATCCATGGCTATGGCACAAACGCTTCTATCATATAAACTTAAGAACTATCGACAAGCTAGCCAAAAACGATCTAGTTAGATATTTACCCAAACCGAGCTTTAAGGTAGACAACATTTGTGACGCATGTCAATTAGGAAAATTGACTAAATCATCTTTTAAATCTAAGAAAGTCATATCAACATTACAACTACTTGAGTTACTGCATATGGATTTATTCGGACCAACTCAGGTACAGTCAATAAACCATAGTCGATATGTGTTTCTAATTGTTGATGATTACTCTCGTTACACCTGAACTATTTTCCTGGAAAACAAAAGTGACACTTTCGAAAAATTTAAATCTTCGTCAAAAGAATTCAGAAAACAAAAGGGTTTAAGGTTAAAAATCTAAGAAGTGATCATGGCAGAGAGTTCGAAAATAATGAGTTTGAACATTTTTGTACAAAGAAAGGTATATATCATAATTTTTCGTTTCCTAGAATTCCACAACAAAACAAAGTTGTAGAACGGAAAAACCTTACCTTATAAGAATGTGCAAGAACGTTATTGAATGGAACCACTTTACCAAAACATTTCTGGGCAGAAGCTGTTGCAACTACATGTTATGTTTTGAATCGTGTGTCCATTCGACCTTTCACCAAGAACACGCCTTATGAATTATTTAACATAAGAAAGCCTAATATCTCATACTTCAAAGTCTTTGGTTCTAAGTGCTTTATCTTAAACACGAAAGACCAGCTTGGCAAATTCGACTCAAAGGCCAATGAAGGTATATTTGTCGGTTATTTGGAACGGAGCAAGGCCTATCATGTATTTAATAAATGAACCAAAACTATTAAAGAATTACTTCATGTCTCATTCGATGAATTCTATCAGCACCCTCATAATACATCAAATGATGACGAAACTATAGTCACTGATAATCCAATCATCACAAATATTGATTCTGACTCTGAAATAGTTGTTGAAAATATTCCTCAAACATGTGAGTTACGATCTCCACCAAGAATATTAAGAGACCATCCGGCTCAAAATATAATCGGGGAAGTAACATCGCAAGTCAGAACAAGGAGTCAACTCCATCAAATGGGTCATGTTACGTTTCTTTCAAATATCGAACCTAAGAATCCGAAAGAGGCTGCTACCGATGATTACTAGATCATTGCCAAGCAGGAAGAACTAAATCAGTTCGAGCGCAATGATGTCTGGGAACTTGTTCCAAGACCAACTGATCAATCAGTTATTGGTACTAAATGGGTTTATAAAAATAAGGCTGATGAACAAGGTAATATCACCAGAAATAAAGCTAGGTTGGTAGCACAAGGATATAATCAGGAAGAAGGTATAGATTATAAAGAAACATTTGCGCCAGTTGCTCGACTAGAAGCTATTAGAATCTTATTATCTTCTGCTTGTCACCACAATTTCAAACAATATCAGATGGATGTCAAGAGTGCATTCCTCAATGGATTTATCAAAGAGAATGTATATGTCGAACAACCCCCTTTGTTCGTACATGAAAAATATCCTGACTATGTGTATAAACTTAAAAAAGCTCTGTGTGGTCTAAAACAGGCACCCCGTGCTTGGTATGAACGGCTACATAGCTATCATATTAATTCAGGATTTCAAATAGGCAAAGTCGATCAAACTTTGTTTATCAAACATTCTCAAAAAGATATTCTAGTTATCCAAATATATGTAGACGACATCATCTTTGGTTCAACAAACGATAAACTCTACAAAGAGTTTGCATATATTATGACCAAAGAATTTGAAATGTCTCATATGGGAGAACTAACATATTTTCTCGGACTTCAAATCAAACAACTTCCAAATGGTATTTTTATCAATCAAGAAAAATACTGCGAAAATCTTATCAAACGCTTCGGATTAGAAAACACGTCTGGTAAACCCACTCCCATGAGTACAACCACACATATTGAAAAAGATGAAAATGGTAAGAGTGTTGACTAGAAACTATAACGAAGCATGATTGGTTCTCTTCTTTATCTCACAGCTAGTCATCCCGATATAATGATGAGTGTTTGTCTATGTGCACGATTTCAAGCGGATCCAAAGGAATCACACCTACGAGCAGCGAAACGTATAATTCGTTATCTTAATAATACCAAAGATTTTGGTCTTTTCTACCCAAAAGAATGTCCATTCGAACTAGTATCATATAGTGATGCTGATTTCGAAGGCTCTCGAACGGATAGATGGTGTACAAGTGGTACGTGTAATTTATTGGAAAATCACTTGTCTCTTGGTTTAGTAAGAAATAGAATTGTGTTTCACTATCAACGTGTGAAGCTGAATATATATCAGCGGCTCTTGCTTGTACTCAAGTAATATATATATGCAACAAACACTTCAAGATTTTGACATTCATTTATCAAATTCTATTATATACCGTGATAACACCAGTGCTATAAATTTATCCAAAAATCCTATGAACCACTCTCGAACCAAACATATTGATATCCGTCATCATTTTCTAAGAGACAATATCGAAAAGGGAAATATATGTCTCGAGTATGTCCAAACTGATAATCAACTAGCGGACATTTTTACTAAGCCTCTACTTGAGTCTAGTTTCATAAAATTACGTAGAGAGCTTGGTCTTGTCTCCAGAAAAGAACTCGACAATTAGTTTTATCACTAATGTCCTATTTCACTCATTTATATTAGGTAGTTCTTTTCACTTTTTTTTTGAATTATATTTACTCAAACATATATTAGCTATTATTAGCTATTGATAATTTGAGTAAATTGATTATGAGCTTTTGATAATTCCTATGGCCAAGTATTTCTGGAAATTCTTGACCTCAACTATATATATATATATTGTCTAGGCTATATATATATATATAGAAAATCTTATATAAACTTGGCATTAATTCTCATTTTTTATCTCTCCCAAGCTGATCCTAATTCCTTTATAATTTCTGTTTTCTGCTATAATAAATGGCATTCATATGTGACAAATGTGCTCAGTATTCCCATGTCTCTATCACTAGATCTGAGACAGGAGATCGTTACTCTCCGAAAACTCCCGAACACAAATCAAGATATCACCGAAGCGATCATACCCCCGACACTACGCCAACTCCAAACGGTCAAAGAAAGTACTATTTTTCTCACCTCGTACCAAAGAAAAGATCGATGAAATCCACCATTACCAGAAACATCAGATTGATCTTCAAAGGCAGATATATTATGAGCAAAAGTTGACCTCAGATCGACTATTTCTCCTAGAAAGAATGGCAATGTTCTTTTGTGGCTCAAATAAACACGACGTGCTCGAGCCTATGCCAAACATGCCTTCATCTTCTAGGAGCCCGAATTCATGGGAAAGAAACTATAATAGGAACGAAGGAACGAAAGAGAATTGGATACCATGGAAACCACATATTAACGACGTCAAAGAAGATTCTACCGATCACAATTCATCAACTTCACATTAGATTTATATCATAGAATTCATCAACTTCACATTAGATTTATATCGTGGTTATATTCTCTTGTCTCACTCATATACTAATATATATTGAGTAATTTTTACATCATATGGACCGTTAAATATCAGAAATGGAGCAAAAACCAGGAAAAACAACCGAGATACCAACTAGTCGACATGCCAGATTTCGACCGGTCGACCAGTTTATCTTCTGAGTAAAAACGGTCGACCGATGTCGGGTTTTCCTGTTTTTATATATACGTATACGAACATTTCTTCCTTCTTCCAAAAACTCCAAAACCCTAGAATTCAAGTTGTTTTAAATTTTCAACAATATCAATCAAATGGATCCTCCTCAGAAGAAGTCAAAGAAAGATTCAACTTCTGAACCCTAGCCAATTGATCTCTCTATCAAGAAGTGGCTAGTTGATCCGATTGACGTTAAAAGATGGAATGATATGAAAGACTTCACGATTCATCTAGGTTCATTCAAATATTGAATCCCTAATTGATTTTGATCAAAATAATGTAGAAATAAACCGTATTATGATCAAATTATTCTACGCTAACTTGAATTTGGAGAAGTACAAGCCCGAAAATCCTGCACAATGTCTATGGTCAGTAGTTTAGATTGGTACTAACAGTGTTATGTAGGAATATATAGTTCATGTACATATACAAGCACAATCTGAGGGGGAGATCATATATAGGGGGAGATTCATAACTATGTTGTCATCAATCAAAAAGGGGGAGAATGCTGAGTTAAGAGTTTGTGGAGTTTTGATTTCTGACAAAGAAATAAGCCATGATCGACAAAAAGAAGATATTTATTGGTTTGAAGAGGTACAAAGGGCTACATATGGTATTCTAGATTAGAGGTTGATTATTTGGTGTTTTAATAGTGTTGTTTATATTAAAAATCTATCCTCAAATAATATCATAGCTCGAAATTATCGATATATATGCGAATATATATATATATATATATATATATATATATGTACACATTGATTGTGCAAACTAGGTAAAACCGGTCAACCGCCCCTATTTGGACCTATCGACCGTTTCTACCCAGAATGCACAATAAACGTGTACATGTGAATATAACGTATATATATATTCAAGTTCCTGTCTACCGGTTCTTTTTGACCTGTCGACCGTTTTCTTTCAGAAAACGACCTTTCAAAAAGACACTTCTTTTCAATCGGGGGTTGCATCTTCTTCTCTTCACCAATAATCATGGCTATTGTTTGTTACTCTTCACAAAGGGTTACAACTATTTATTCTCTATATAAACACTATGAGATCATCATTCCTTTCAACTAAGTTAACGAATTTTGACTTGATTACTATCTCTAATTTCTTGATCTCATTTCTATACTCTCAAGCGCTCATTTGCTCATATCCAATAATATATCGTTTGAATCCTAGAATCTATCTAATATTCTTTTGATTCAATACGATATCCATTTCCAAATCTTCATATACACAAATATTCTATTTGAGGATAAGATTATAGGAAGGTTGTACTACAAGTGACAAATTCGTGTTATCAAGAACACATACTATCAACAACAATTGTATTCGTCTTGGTTGAAGTCCTCGGTATTGTAAGAGGCACATATTGAAGTCCTCGGTGTTGTTAGAGGCGTGAACTCATTCGTCTGCTCGGGTATTGTAAACTTGTTCCTCCAGGTGAAGCGAGGTGGTTGTTAGTGAAAATCTAGATAGAAGTCTGGGACTGGACGTAGGACGGTACTCCGAACAAGTATAAAAATCCCTGGTGTGATTTTTCTATTTTACTGCATTTACTATTGCATATATGTGATTAGCGGATATTTATATCATTTTATATTTGCCTTCATAGCTATTGTATATTTGTGTATTATACACCATATTACACGATCCATGTGTACTGTTTTATCACGTATGCATTCTTCATATAACGCACTGAATACGCATTTATATAAGTATAAACGTAAATTTAGCGAACGCAATTTACGTCCTTACCACATATTTGAAATGTCATTCCTATCAAATTATTAAGGTATACAAGTCAAAATCATGTATTCTACAGTCCATAACAAAGGGTGCATATGACAATAAAATAGGAAAAACATCCACAATACATGTAAAGTTGCAACCTAGGTTTTTGCCTGATAATTATAACAATAAAATATGAACATATCGTTAACTATACACGTTAATAACCTCTATTTTTAATAGATTCCTTTTTCTAATGTTTTTTTATTTGCAAAACATTAATATTCAGATATATATGAATTAATACGTTCAAATCCTCTATTTCAAAAAATAGAGATTTAAAACTATTGAATTTACAACTACTCAAATCTTAATCTTTTACCCAAAAACCAAACATGTGAATTTACATGAAAAATAGAATAAAAGGGAATAAAATCAATACGTAAAACCTAAACGATATAGAAAATCATACAAAGGAATCATGTCCTTCTTTTACTACTACAACAACCTAAAACCCAATTATAACTGGATCGAACATTTCTATGAATAATAAAATAAACGGTAGATTTGGTGGATTAAATCATATTTTCTTTTCGTATATCCCAAATCCCCCAAGGCCCGACAATCCAAAACCATAACTACTAGTTTAAAGAAAATAGTAACTTAGTTAGATTCCAGTCACAAAGTTACAAGAAGAAGCAACAAGAGAATTGAATGGATAAAGGTATGGATTTGGCCTTCGAGAACAAACAATCTCCAACCTTTCAAATATAAGAATCACATATATTAAAATTCTTTCATGTATGATTCTAAATCTTAGAATAATTCTAAATATAAATTTAAAACGAATAAAATAGGAGAAATGAGAACAGATTGAGAAGAAAGAAGAAGAATATATTTACTTTTCCGAAGATTTAGCAATGGAAAAATGGCAAGCCAGAGGCAGTGTAGAAAATGGAGGGTTTAAAAAGAGGGTTTGAGGCACTATTTATAGTTGTTATCGTGAGTTTGGACCGTTAGATTAGTTTGATTAAATATAGGTTGTCAAATTGATATATCTTATAAATACGCCCTACACAAAACAACCCTCATTGGGCACTCCAGTAGAAGGCCTGTCGACACTCACCCTAGGAGGGAGGTCGACACCCCTCATAGATGGGCGGTCGACCACCCTTCTAGGGTGTGTACAGGAGGAAATTCCTCTAGAACATTACTTTTCCACCATTTCTTAATTATTTTCTTTTATTTCTTTCCTTAGTTAATTTATTCTTTTCCCCTACTGAGTGTGAATATATACACATAAGTTTGAAATGAAAGGGAATAGTCTTTTCATGCTTATCCTATTTAATATATTCCCAGCATTTATATATATTTATTTGAAATTCAAACCTTTGTGTATTGATATATACATACAACTTAATTAATTAATAGCTTTTGCATATAGACACAGTTTTCAGAAAACAAAATATGAAAACGATCGAAATCTCGCCACGAACGCTACTATAATACTTTCGTGGCCCAATTCTTAATTGTCCAAAATTTCATTTTCACTTTTAATATATTATTATTTACTATAGTTTATTTTTAAATTAATTTAATCTATTTCTAACTTAGGTATATTTCTATGTGGTGTTACAGAAACTCTTGATTCCAGAGTTGCTTGATGTCATATCTTGTCATTTTTGTAGGAACATTATGGGTTGAGTACTCTTTCTCAAACTTGACTTCCTCTAGTTGACTTGGCTTCACTACTACTACAGAATCATGCGAGCAGTTTTACAAGTAGGAGACATAAAAAACACCATGTATGCCAACTAACCTCTCTAGTAATTTCACCTTATACCTTCCATCTTCGCTATCCTCGCAACAATAGGGAAAAGGTCGTACAAATCTAGGAGCCAGTTTCCCAATTAAGCCAAATCTCATTACATTTCTCAATGTTAACACCTTAATGAAGACCAAATCCCTAATCTCAAACTCCAATTCTTCCATTCTCTTGTTGGCGTATGACTACTGCCTACTTGGGCCAATTTCATCCTCTTCTTAATCAAATTAATCCTCTTTGAAGTTTCCTGAATCATGTCTGGTCTAAGTAAGAGTCTGCGCGTGGTCTCCCACCAACAAAATGGCGACCTGCATGTTCTTCCATAGAGAGTCATGAAAGGAACCATTCCAATAGTTGTTCGAAAATTGTTATTACTGGCAAACTTTATATAGGTAGATGCTCCTCCTAGATCCCTCCAAAGTCAAGAATATGCATCCTCGAAAGTTCCTCGAATACCCTATTCTGCATTTTTATTTAGCCATTTATCTAAGGGTGATAGGCTGTGCTGAGTCTCAACTATATCTCCCATTCCTCCAGTAGATTTTTCCAAAATTTGTTTGTGAAAATTGGACCACCATTGCTTAGTATATTTGAGGGGACTCCATGTAGTTGAGCGACCTCTCTAATGTATAGAGAAGCAATGATGCAGTCGGTCTCTTACTTCGAAATGGTATAAAGTGGGCGCTCTTAATCAACCTTTCTATTATCACCTAAATTCTTGTGTTCCCCATCCTAGATCGGGTAACCCATCTAAAAAATCCATTGAGATAATGTACCATTTCCATTGGGATGCCTCTAAGGGCTGGAGAAATCCTTCATGCTTCTTCTTCTCTACTTTAACTCTTTGGCAAGTCAAACATCATGCCACAAACTTTTCCACATCTTTCTTCATGTCGAACCAAAAAAACCCACTTCATATCTTTGTACATTTACCATCATGGAGTCGAATGGTCATCTACGAGTAGTGTGCCTCAACTAAAAACGCACTCATCAAGTCATTTATATGGGGTATACATAACCTCTTGTCTCCTCTTAGCCTTGCTTAGATACTATAGAATAACATTAGAGATGCCCAAAGGACCCTCCTCTGCAATCCTATCTACAGTGTCTACTAAATATATGTCCTCTTTCTTCCTCGAACTAATCACATCTACAAGGTTGGGCTGAATCTCTAATGCTGCAAGTAATCTGAGAGTAATATCCGTAGAAGGCCTAAAATCGAATGCGGTAGTAAACTACAAATTTCTTCATTGTACGAACAAGGGACTCAGGATTTCTCTCTTACAGTTCAATGCATCCTCTACTACACTCCCCTTTACGGGGGTATATCAAAACTCAAAGTCATAAAATACCAAAATCAGCATCCAGCATTGCTGCCTTAAGTCTAAGTCCTTTTGACAAAATATGTACTTCAATGACGTATGATCTATAAACAAGTCAACCCTTTCACCAAGCAAATAACATCTCCACGGCTTAAGCGCGAACAAGATGGCGGAAAAATCTATATCGCGGGTGAGATAGTTTCACTCATAGGTTTCAACTATATACTATAATAACTCGGTACTCTCCCCTCCTATGACAGAATTGCACCAAGACTGATACTACATGCATCAGTGTAGAATGTGAAGGGCTTAGTACCATCCAGATTCCTAGCATTGGTGCATTGATAAGAGCTCAATTCTACTTTCAAAAAAAACTCTCACAATCTTCATCCAAAGAAAAAACTAGATTATTCATGGTAAGGCGGGTCAGCGGTACATAAATCTTCAAAAAATCCTTGATAAATTTATGATAGTAACTTGTAACACCCCACGCCCGCTATGGTCACTCATAGCGGAATGCCATAGCATCGGTGGAGTATTTTAGTGAATATAGAACAGAAAAATTACAACAAGACAGATATAAATAGTACTTGAAATTTAAAACATCATCTCATAACAGCGGAAGTAAACATGTCTGGTTACATCATAAAACCACAATAAAAGTCAAGTACAATATCCATCAATAATAAAGAAGTACATAATCCCACTCTCTCATACAATAGCCAGGACAAACGAAAAGATAACTGGGTAACTGGAGCTTTACATCTATCCAAGCTCCTAAAGACTGGAACAGCAATCCGATCAAGCTCCACTACTGCTAGGATCCACCGTAGGACCTGAGGGTTGGGAAAAAAGATAAAAACAACGGGGTCAGACATAAGTCTGAGCGAGTCCTATAACTTTAACAATACAATCATTAAAGTAACCAGAGAAGACATAAACTTGACCCACGGTAATGTCTGGGGATGAATGGCTACACTAAGCAGCTTGGTATACTTAGGATAAACTAAGATAACTGTAAAGACGCATCTACCCACCCAAGGATAATTACTACACTGCACTACACCAGTCATTCCTACTCAAAGATTGATCCCACCCAAGGACTTAAAGAAAGATATAACTAGTAGTTTCATGTACCCCTAGCTGACCACATAGGTGCCGTCTGCCCCTATCTCCACTAGGTGTACCCCACTACTCCCCAAGCGATCGGCTCCCTACCGTAGATACCCGTGCTGGTCCCACAGTGGGGTGTATCACTCCCCTAAAGTGGCCACCTGATAATATCAACGGTGCACGGCTTTATATCTACACGATGCAACAACGGCTTATCTACCAGCCCGGGCCCACACACGCATATGAAACCCGTTGGACTTGCGTTGCCACCGCTAACCCGTTTTAGCCTCTTATAATCAAGCCCAATATGCGTGTCCCATCACTCGACATGGGTCGAGCCCACAAAGATACGTTTGGGATATTGGTTGAAATGGGCCCCCACAAGCTACCCTCCTAAGCTTGTCACTTATCTAGTGTATCCCACTTAACCCTTTAATCATGTTTAATTACATGTTTCCACTTGGTTAAGTATTCTAATCGTATTTTCTATTGCCACCCAAGGCAACCCACTAGATTCCACATGCCACCCAAGGCAACCACTAAATTTCCACATGCCACCCAAGGCACCCACTTAACCCCTCATGTCCCACTACATGCTAATATGGTTAAGTGTTTCTTAATTAATTAAGACCGTGATCTCCCACAAAGACCTCCCACATTAGACTGGCTGTTATGACCGCCTGGTTAAGCCGGTAGAGTCCGGGCAATCTTACGTCATAACAGAGTCTAACCTCGTGTCTTTACTTTAATCACGTATTTAATTTATGGCTAAGACCTCTCACATTGGGCTGACATTTGTAGCAACTGGTTAAGCCGGTCGGGTCCGGGCAGTTTTACACTACAAATGAGTCCAACCTCGTATCTTAGTCGATTAATTACACCTAATTAATCACCCCCATATTAATTATCCCTAATTAATATCAAGTTTTTCATAACATGGGTAGACCTAACTCAATAGGTAAATTCCCATGGGGTAGACCTAACTCAATAGGTAAATTCCCACTTATGTTAATTTATTTTTTTACGGTATGCTTAATCATACCCAATCATACTTTTATTAACATATTTACCAACCCCATCGTTCCCCACGTAAATCGTTCTCATTTCATGACATAATAAAGGGGAAGATCCAACACAAATATCATGGGTTTAGCATATAACTTTGTCATGGGTTAAGAGGATGTCAACTTGCATATATGAGCATATATTAACCCAACTACATTTAACCCAAACTTGCATATTATCATACACATATCTTGCATAGCATGTTGAACTTGCATATAAGCATTCTCATAACTTGCATAACATGTTAAACATGCATTTAAGCATACACATAACTTGCATAAGCATTCACATACTTGCATAAGCATTCACATACTTGCATAAGCATGCATAACTTGCATATCATGTTAAACTTGCATTTAAGCATATACATATCTTGCATAAGCATTCATATACTTGCATAAGCATGCATAACTTGCATATCATGTTAAACTTGCATTTAAGCATATACATAACTTGCATATGAACTTGCATAACTCACTTTGTTAAACATGCATAAATTCACTTATTAAATATGCATAAACCCACTTGTTAAACATGCATAAACCAACTTGTTAAGCATGCATAAACCAACTTATCAAACATGCATAAACCCACTTATTAATTATGCATAAACATAGGAAAACATAGAGTAGCATATCATTATAAATGATTCAAACTCACTAATCCACATTTAAGACCATAAGTCTCATTACACCCAATCTACTTACTTTAGCAATTGATGTTAAAGTGATAGAAACTCACCAAAACCAAGATTAGCAAACTTATGAAGTGGAATTAGTTGCTAAATATGAAGATGGTGATGATTAGAGATTGATTAGAGAGTGATTAGCTTGCAACTTCCTTCATAAACTAGTGGAGGCTCTCTCAAGTTTGATTTTGGCGGCATGAGGCCATCATTACTATTTTTAGTATGGATTAGGGTAGGTTTAGGGTGTATTTATAGATTAGGTGAGTGTTTTAGGCCCTTAGATTAACCCTAGGTTAGATTAGGTCCGTTAGATTTAGGAAATCTCTAGAACCCAGCCCTCCAAGCCAGCCTAAAACCCAACCTGGTGCACCCAGGTTCTCTGGACGACGCGCCCAGGTCGACAGGCAAGTCGACAGGCAAGTCGACTCCCCAGTCGACAGGCCTGTCGACAGCCCTGTCGACATGGGTAGGGCGGGAAGCTTCCCACCTGCCCCCTGCTGGCTCCATTTTGAAATCTGAATTTAAATTATTAAATCTGTTTTAAGCTTTAACTTTTCTGCAAACTTCTTTGGGCCATAACCGGGCCATACGGACTCCGATTCTCGAAAAATCGGACTCTATTTCGCGTATTTTTCCGAGACGAACGCAATGACGCAGCCCGTTACCCCTAATTCCCACATATGAGATTATTTATCTTGCAATTAGTAAATTTTAGTATTAACCGAAATTCGGGGTGTTACATTCTCCCCTCCTTAAAGGATTTCGTCCCCGAAATCTCTAAGCTAAGGAGAATGCATATCCTACCATCCAAACAACCATCTACTCAAACCATCAACCACGGGCATCCATTGTCCTTAAACAGTTTCTAATGTTGAATGAGCATATGCAAAAAGTGTGTGTATATGTTCCCTATCTAATGTATGAACATATGCAAACCATGATAGTGCCATGCATCCATTATGTATGCGAGAGAACCCTATCGACGCATACAATATCTAAATGAGTGCACAATCATTCACCAAAATGCATCATCCATATGATAACACAATCATTATACATCCATAGATATAGCTTCCTACACACAATTTTTATGCAATATGCAATATGAAGTGACTGAGCCGATTTAGTGCCTAGAGTGCGTGTATATGCATCCACGAGCAACCACTAGCAAACACTTGCATCCACTTGCATCCATCAACCATAACATGTCTCAAACACATGTTTCAACCATAGGTTTACCCTATCTAAAGGTCAATCAGTACTAACGAGAGGATATACTAAAGATAAGATAAGTACTAGACAACGATAGAGGAGAAAGTAAAGACATACCCTCAAAAAGAAATGGGTACAATGAACGCATCTTCGCTTCCGCCTCCCAAGTTGCGTTGCTCTCGTCTTCTCCCCATTGTACTTTGACTAGTTGAACCTCTCGATTCCTCAATTTCCTAGTCTCTGACCCAAGGATGCGAGTAGGAGCTCGTCGAATAGTCGCATCACGCTCTACTTCCACTTCTTTAAGCAAACTCGGCTCTACCACCTTTGCGGTCTCATGTAAGCACTTCCTCAAATGGGACACATGGAATACATCATGTACACCACTAAGTCTGTCGGGCAACTCCACCCTATATGCCATCCGTCCAATCCTTTCCTTAATAGGAAACGGTCCAATAAACCTCGGTGCTAACTTCCCAACGGACCCAAAGCGAACAACATTTCTCAACGGAGATACTTTGACAAAAACCATGTCCCCAACCTCAAACTCAAGATCCATCCTTCTCTTGTCCGCATAAGATTTTTGCCTATCCTGCGCTGCTTTCATCCTTCTTCGAATCAAGTCAATCTTCTCAGAAGTCTCCCTAACCATATCAGGCCCAAGCAAGATCTTATCCGTAGATTCCCACCAACATGCGGGTGATCGACAAGGCCTTCCATAGAGAGCTTCGAAAGGAGCCATACCAATACTCGATTGAAAGCTGTTATTATATGCGAACTCCACCAATGGAAGATGCTCTTCCCATGTACCTCCAAAATCTAAGATACAAAGTCTCAAAAGGTCTTCTAGAACACGATTCACCCTCTCAGTCTGGCCGTCCGTCTGAGGATGATATGCGGTGCTCAGACACAATTGAGTCCCCACTGCTTCTTGCAAACTTCTCCAGAACTCGCTAGTGAAGATAGGATCTCGATCACTCACTATGCTAGAGGGTACCCCATGCAATCGAACTATCTCTCGAAGATATACAGAAGCTAGCCATGGAGCGGTCCTCTTGCTCTTCACAGGTATGAAATGGGCGCTCTTAGTAAGTCTGTCTACCACCACCCAAATTCCTGTATTACCCTTTCTCGATCTGGATAACCCGTCAATAAAATCCATCGAGACGCTATCCCACTTCCATTGCGGAACCTCCAATGGGTGAAGCAACCCACCTGGTTTCTTTTGCTCCGCCTTCACTTGTTGGCACACCAAGCATCGAGCGACATACTCGGCCACATCTTTCTTCATACCGGCCCAGAAGAAAACCCTCTTCATGTCTTGGTACATCTTGTCCCCACCGGGATGAATGGTCATCCTAGAACGGTGTGCATCATCAAAAATAACCTTCCTCAAACCCTCGTCTTGCGGTACACAAAGTCTACCGTCTCTACGCAAGCTCCCCCTATCGTCTAGGGTGTACCTACTCAAATGGCTGGACGACTCCCCCCTTATGAGCTTATCCCCCAACTCAACCAACTGTGGGTCGTCCCTCTGTGCTTCTCCAATCCGCCCCAAAAGAGTAGATCTAACTTCCAAGGATGATAGCAAACCGGGTACATAATCAATGGAAGGTCTGAAATCAAACATCGAGATAAATTCCAAGCTTCGTTGTTCCACAAACAATGGACTCAAGGACAACCTCTTCCTGCTCAAGGCGTCCGCCACCACGTTACCCTTGCCAGGGGTATACGCTATCTCGAAATCATAGGATGCTAAGAATTCCATCCACCTTTGCTGTCTCAGATTCAAATCCTTCTGAGAAAACAAGTACTTCAATGATTTGTGGTCAGTGAACAATTCGAATCTCTCACCAAGAAGATAATGGCGCCAAATCTTAAGCGCAAAAACAATAGCGGCCAATTCTAAATCATGGGTAGGGTAATTTTTCTCATGTGCCCTCAACTGCCTTCCACCATAGGCTATCACCCTTCCCTCTTGCATTAAGAGTGCGCCCAGCCCTGTCCCACAAGCATCAGTATAGACAACAAATGGCTTACTCCCATCTGGCAACACTAAAACTGGAGCAGTGGTTAAAGCTCTCTTTAACCGTCGGAACGCATCATCACAATCTACGTCCCATGTGAAAACAAGATTCTTCTTCGTTAAGCGGGTTAATGGGGCTGATATCTTCGCGAAGTCTTTAATAAACTTCCTATAATAACCCGCCAACCCCAAGAAACTTCTTACTTCGGTAGCATTCTTCGGAACCTTCCAATCCTGAATTGATACCACCTTCGCGGGATCCACAGCTATCCCTTCCTTGGAGACCACGTGCCCCAAGAACCGTACTTCCTTCCTCCAGAAGTGACATTTAGAGAATTTAGCCTTAAGGCTATGTGCTCGAAGAGTCTTCAATACCTCCCCAAGATGTAGGGCATTCTCTTCTTCACTCTTAGAAAATACTAAGATATCATCCACAAAGACCACCACGAATTTATTAAGGAACTCCCTGAACACCCTACTCATCAAATCAACAAAGTATGCAGGGGCGTTCGTCAACCCAAATGGCATCACCAGCCACTCATAGAAACCATCCGGAGTTCTAAAGGCAGTCTTGTCTATGCTATCCTCAGCCACCCTCAACTGATGAAACCCCGTGGCTAAGTCCAACTGAGAAAATACTGAAGCGCCAACCAACTGATCGAAAAGATCATCAATCCTCGGCAATGGGTGTCTATTCTTCTTTGTGAGCTTGTTGAGTTCTCTATAGCCTACACAAAGTCTGAGGGACCCATCCGCCTTCGTAGCAAAAACTACTGGAGCACCCCACTCCGATATACTTCGTCTTATGAACCCCTTCTCAAGCAACTCCTCTACTTGCTTATGGAGTTCCCTCCTCTCACGAGGAGCCATGTGGCGCACTGGTAAAGATACAGGTTTAGCATTATCTACCAGATATATTCGGAAGTCAATCTCCCGCTTCGGAGGTAAGCCCTTCACCTCCTCAAACACATCCGGATATTCCCGGACCACTCTAACATATTGCAAACTCTCGACCGAAGCGTCAAGCGATTCAAGATAACTTAGCATAACAGAGTCCATGGGATTACAAGAAATCTCGAGAGTGTTACCCAAGCGGGTCAGGAGCCTAACAACTCTCCTTTCGCAATCAAGAACGGCACCATTACTGGATAACCAGTCCATGCCCAAAATCAACCCATAGCCCGTGAAGCCCAACACAAAAGCATCACATCTAAACTCAATGCTAAGTATAGAAATCTTCAAACCCAAACATATCATGGACAAATAAGTGGAGCCCCCAATTGGGTTTGAAACAACCAAGGGATCATCTACCAGACTGGTGTCTAAGTGCAGTGACTCAACTAATGATGATGAGATAAACGAATGCGATGCGCCTGAATCAAACAATGTACGGACAGGATGATCAAATAGAAAAACCAGACTTTCAACGGAGATAGTTCTACCTCTTTCCTGAATCGGTGGGACCGCGAGAGCCTGTACTTGCCCCCCTAGCCTGACCTGGTGCCATAAGAGCTTGCACCTGTCCTCCTGAGGTAGACCCCGTCCTTTGCCCCTTCTTAGGGCAATCCTTCACTAAATGCCCTGCTTCGCCACAGTGGAAGCAGCCAGTCTTCTTCTTCTTGCGACAATCCTTGCTTAGGTGGCCAGGTGTTCCACAATTGAAACACTTCTTCTTCTTGCCCTTGCCACCGTTGCCTTTCCCACCTTTGTTTTGTTGTTGTTGCTGAGGTCTCTTTTGATCTCCCTTCTTCTCGGGTGCCTTATTAGCATTGGGACCCTTCTCTTCTTCATGCATGAGTGCCATGTCAACTAGCTTCTCAAAGGTGGCCCCCATAGGGATATGAGTCATAGCCAACCCATGCATCGGTTCATTCAAGCCTTTGACGAACCTCAAAGCCTTCTTCTCCGGTGTATTCACCATATCTAGGCCAAACCTTGCCAATTGATTAAACTTGTTGACATATTCCTTCACTGAGAGATTTCCTTGCTTTAGAGTCAAGAATCTTTCCATATACAAGTTTTCCTCCGCCCTTGAGAGAAACTTTGCCACAAATCTTTGCCTAAAATCCGCCCAAGAGTCAACGGGGCGTTCTCCATTAGTGACCTCCCACCAGAAAGAGGCCTCTCCCTTCATTAACCAAGCAGCCAACTTGATTTTCTTTCCTTCTTCCATCTCAAAGATATCTATCAACTCTTCCACCTCCTTAAGCCAATCTCTAGCCTCCACAAAAGTTTCAGATCCTTGAAAAGGTTTCCCTCCCATAGCTTTAAATTCCTTGCAAGTCTTAGCAAAAGTATCCGTGCGAGGAGGTGGGGGAGGAGGAAGATCGGGTGCTACGGTTGGGGGAGGAACATTTGCTGGACCCGCAGTGGTGGCCCTAGCCTCCATCAATCTCCTATACCATACTGGTACCGTCACACCCTCCGGAAAGTTAAGATCCTCAGCCATGCTGAAACGAAAAAGGAAAGATTCAAAACGGAGAATTCGAAGGATATAGATATGGCTATTGGGGATTATGCTTTTCTTTCAAAAACTTTTCTCTTTAAAGACATGTTTTTGAAAATATCTCTTCCAAAAATGTTTTAGAAAAATAGTTTTCTAAAAAATTTATCTGTTCCGGTAACCTTTGATCTGATACCACGTGTAACACCCCACGCCCGCTATGGTCACTCATAGCGGAATGCCATAGCATCGGTGGAGTATTTTAGTGAATATAGAACAGAAAAATTACAACAAGACAGATATAAATAGTACTTGAAATTTAAAACATCATCTCATAACAGCGGAAGTAAACATGTCTGGTTACATCATAAAACCACAATAAAAGTCAAGTACAATATCCATCAATAATAAAGAAGTACATAATCCCACTCTCTCATACAATAGCCAGGACAAACGAAAAGATAACTGGGTAACTGGAGCTTTACATCTATCCAAGCTCCTAAAGACTGGAACAGCAATCCGATCAAGCTCCACTACTGCTAGGATCCACCGTAGGACCTGAGGGTTGGGAAAAAAGATAAAAACAACGGGGTCAGACATAAGTCTGAGCGAGTCCTATAACTTTAACAATACAATCATTAAAGTAACCAGAGAAGACATAAACTTGACCCACGGTAATGTCTGGGGATGAATGGCTACACTAAGCAGCTTGGTATACTTAGGATAAACTAAGATAACTGTAAAGACGCATCTACCCACCCAAGGATAATTACTACACTGCACTACACCAGTCATTCCTACTCAAAGATTGATCCCACCCAAGGACTTAAAGAAAGATATAACTAGTAGTTTCATGTACCCCTAGCTGACCACATAGGTGCCGTCTGCCCCTATCTCCACTAGGTGTACCCCACTACTCCCCAAGCGATCGGCTCCCTACCGTAGATACCCGTGCTGGTCCCACAGTGGGGTGTATCACTCCCCTAAAGTGGCCACCTGATAATATCAACGGTGCACGGCTTTATATCTACACGATGCAACAACGGCTTATCTACCAGCCCGGGCCCACACACGCATATGAAACCCGTTGGACTTGCGTTGCCACCGCTAACCCGTTTTGGCCTCTTATAATCAAGCCCAATATGCGTGTCCCGTCACTCGACATGGGTCGAGCCCACAAAGATACGTTTGGGATATTGGTTGAAATGGGCCCCCACAAGCTACCCTCCTAAGCTTGTCACTTATCTAGTGTATCCCACTTAACCCTTTAATCATGTTTAATTACATGTTTCCACTTGGTTAAGTATTCTAATCGTATTTTCTATTGCCACCCAAGGCAACCCACTAGATTCCACATGCCACCCAAGGCAACCACTAAATTTCCACATGCCACCCAAGGCACCCACTTAACCCCTCATGTCCCACTACATGCTAATATGGTTAAGTGTTTCTTAATTAATTAAGACCGTGATCTCCCATAAAGACCTCCCACATTAGACTGGCTGTTATGACCGCCTGGTTAAGCCGGTAGAGTCCGGGCAGTCTTACGTCATAACAGAGTCTAACCTCGTGTCTTTACTTTAATCACGTATTTAATTTATGGCTAAGACCTCTCACATTGGGCTGACATTTGTAGCAACTGGTTAAGCCGGTCGGGTCCGGGCAGTTTTACACTACAAATGAGTCCAACCTCGTGTCTTAGTCGATTAATTACACCTAATTAATCACCCCCATATTAATTATCCCTAATTAATATCAAGTTTTTCATAACATGGGTAGACCTAACTCAATAGGTAAATTCCCATGGGGTAGACCTAACTCAATAGGTAAATTCCCACTTATGTTAATTTATTTTTTTACGGTATGCTTAATCATACCCAATCATACTTTTATTAACATATTTACCAACCCCATCGTTCCCCACGTAAATCGTTCTCATTTCATGACATAATAAAGGGGAAGATCCAACACAAATATCATGGGTTTAGCATATAACTTTGTCATGGGTTAAGAGGATGTCAACTTGCATATATGAGCATATATTAACCCAACTACATTTAACCCAAACTTGCATATTATCATACACATATCTTGCATAGCATGTTGAACTTGCATATAAGCATTCTCATAACTTGCATAACATGTTAAACATGCATTTAAGCATACACATAACTTGCATAAGCATTCACATACTTGCATAAGCATTCACATACTTGCATAAGCATTCACATACTTGCATAAGCATGCATAACTTGCATATCATGTTAAACTTGCATTTAAGCATATACATATCTTGCATAAGCATTCATATACTTGCATAAGCATGCATAACTTGCATATCATGTTAAACTTGCATTTAAGCATATACATAACTTGCATATGAACTTGCATAACTCACTTTGTTAAACATGCATAAATTCACTTATTAAATATGCATAAACCCACTTGTTAAACATGCATAAACCAACTTGTTAAGCATGCATAAACCAACTTATCAAACATGCATAAACCCACTTATTAATTATGCATAAACATAGGAAAACATAGAGTAGCATATCATTATAAATGATTCAAACTCACTAATCCACATTTAAGACCATAAGTCTCATTACACCCAATCTACTTACTTTAGCAATTGATGTTAAAGTGATAGAAACTCACCAAAACCAAGATTAGCAAACTTATGAAGTGGAATTAGTTGCTAAATATGAAGATGGTGATGATTAGAGATTGATTAGAGAGTGATTAGCTTGCAACTTCCTTCATAAACTAGTGGAGGCTCTCTCAAGTTTGATTTTGGCGGCATGAGGCCATCATTACTATTTTTAGTATGGATTAGGGTAGGTTTAGGGTGTATTTATAGATTAGGTGAGTGTTTTAGGCCCTTAGATTAACCCTAGGTTAGATTAGGTCCGTTAGATTTAGGAAATCTCTAGAACCCAGCCCTCCAAGCCAGCCTAAAACCCAACCTGGTGCACCCAGGTTCTCTGGACGACGCGCCCAGGTCGATAGGCAAGTCGACAGGCAAGTCGACTCCCCAGTCGACAGGCCTGTCGACAGCCCTGTCGACATGGGTAGGGCGGGAAGCTTCCCGCCTGCCCCCTGCTGGCTCCATTTTGAAATCTGAATTTAAATTATTAAATCTGTTTTAAGCTTTAACTTTTCTGCAAACTTCTTTGGGCCATAACCGGGCCATACGGACTCCGATTCTCGAAAACTCGGACTCTATTTCGCGTATTTTTCCGAGACGAAAGCAATGACGCAGCCCGTTACCCCTAATTCCCAAATCTGAGATTATTTATCTTGCAATTAGTAAATTTTAGTATTAACCGAAATTCGGGGTGTTACATAACTCATGTGACCTAGGAAGGTTCTCATCTTTGTAGCATTCTTAGGTACCTTCCAATCTTTCACCACCACCACTTTGGCGAGATCTACGACTAACCCTTGCTTAGAAACTATATGCCCTAAGAGACGCATCTCTTCTCTCTAAAAATGACATTTTGAAAATTCTCATTTAGCTTATGCGCTCAGAGGGTGTTGAGGACCTCCTCCAAGTACATAGCATGATTCTCCTTATTCGTCGAATAAATTATAAAGTCATCCACAAAATAACAATGAACTTAAATAAGACATCCTAGAACACCATACTCATCAAATCTATGAATAAATTGGAGTATTAGTTAATTCAAAGGGGGGTGACTAACCATCAAATAATCCGTTGGTTGTCCAAAAAGCAACCTTGTCAATACCGTCCTCCGCTCCTTAACTAGTGGAAACTAAGTGCTAGATTTAACAAGAAGAAACTAGGGTTCCTACCAGCCAGTCAAAATTAATGAAAGGAAGCGAATAGTTGTTCTTCTTGGTCGGCTTATTCAAATCTCGATAACCTACACATAGCCTTAGGAACCATCCATCTTTATAACATAAACGATTGATGCTCCACACTCGGAGATACTCCTTCTGATGAAACCCTTCTTTAAGAGATCTCCAATCTTCTTTCTCAATTCTCTTCTTTCTCTAAGGGCCAAATTCCTCACTAATATTGCCACTATTCTGGCATTGTATATAAGGTATATCATGAACTTAATCTCTCTCTTTTGATGTATCCCTCTCACCTCTGTAAAAAATTGAGAACTTATATATATATATATATATATATATACACACACTATAGGTATAAAACTGATCTCGTTTGAGGATATATCTTAGGAATAAAAATAGATTAACATGATTGATCTTCTCAGGTCGCATGAAATCTCAAGGATTCACTACAAGTATCTAATCTGATGCCCTCCTCTCACAGTCGAAGATCGCCCAATACGCGACTAACGAAACCATCCCTAATATTATCCCATATCCCTAGAAACCCAAGAAATATGCATCTCAATCGAATTCTATGCCTAGGATCATTATCTTCAAACTCCAACATATCATAGATAAGTGTATCATTCCTCCCACGAGGTTTGAAACTACTAACTAGGTCCATTGCCAGAGATATGTCTAAGTTTAAATAATCAACTAGATTACTAGAGATGAAGGAGTGTGACACTAATATCAAATAAATCACAAACGGGAAAAATCTCCAATAAACATTAAATCTTCAACAACAACTTTCTTTCCCGTATCATGCGTGCCACTAGTGGATGTGGCAGCCTCCAAAGCTCGAATCTGTGTTGTTTAAGTGACATCCCTCTATGTAGCCTCTGTCCTCTGAGGACAAAATATGATGTGCCTTGGTTGCCATACACAAAGCATTTCCCCTTCAAACACTTCATCCTGCTATCCCTAGTGCAATGTCCATTTCTTTCACAAGTATTGTACTTTAGATCCTTTTGAATCAAATTTTTTGAGGTCCACCAACTTTCTTCTTATTCTTTTCTCTTTCCAAAAATTATTCTTAGCAGATATTTCTAGAACTTCCTTCTTTCTCAAATCTTCTATAACGACTATCTATTCTAAAGTCTCAAAAATTGCTTATATAGATACATGGCTGAGTGTTAACCCTTACAGTTGCTAGTTAAGCTCCTTCGCAAACTTCAGGGATTTTGTGACGAATGTTGATTGGCACCAAACCAAATCTTGATAACTCATTGAGTTGATTAATGTACTCTTTGATTGACATCTCTATCTCTTAAGATTAATAAAGTTCTCTAACTGAACTCCTCCGCCTACGATAAGAACTTTCTTTCAAACCTTCTTCGGAAACAATTCCCATCCAACACTCTTATATCCACCAATATCCCTCTCACTTGCATAAATATTTTCCTTTCATTTGGCAGGTAATAAAATCAACCCTCTCTCTATCCCTTAGCCTCATTAACCAAAAATCCCTCTCACAACTCATAATCCATGCCCGTGCATCAATAAAAGACTCAATCCCGTCAAAAGTCTTCACTCCTAGGCTTGTGAAATCTTTACACAGCTTAGAAAAATCAACTGCATTAGGTAGACAAATGAGGGATCCACCTAGAGATGCATCAGCTTGTACATTCACTTGTGGCTCCACAGGTGTTGTACATGCAAGTACCTATGGCATGCGGGGATCGTGATGCCAAGAATGTCGAGAAAATCTATCAGTCATTTTAAGCAAAAGAAAAGGTAAAGATTTAGATACAAAAGGAGAGATCGATGGAAGAGGGTTTGGATATAAGGTTTTTTTATAGAACTTTTCATACTTTTCAAAATAGTTTTCTTTTGAAAATCCTCTTTCTTTGAAAAAAATAATTTACTTTTAAATCTGGATTTAGGAATCCTGAAACCTTTGGCTTTAATACCAAATGAAATCCTTACATCCCTTAAAATACCCCTACCGAGTCACGTCATACAACATCTAGGTATAACTAAGTGTTACGAAGACTAAGATCACAAGACACAAAATAAAACATTTACAGTGAAACATTTAGTATAATAAAAACATATTTTGTCAAGTCAACATTTCAAAACACCATTACTTTGAACCAACATATCTCAAAATTTCTACAACCTCAGTCTTATAAAACCATACCAAAGCACATACATAGAATATTTTCCTATACTAAATTGAATAAAAGGATAAAGACAGAACAAATACATGAAAGACAAATGGAGCAATAAAGATGAGCAGTTAGTTATATGAAATCAAGCACTACCCTGTGAGCCAAACAAGGGAAAAGGAAAAATAGAATGGATCAAACATAAAATCCCTATAAATTAAAAGTGACCAATAGAAAAAGAAAATTCAATAGATAATAGTCTTAAAAGCCATTATAAGCGTTACAAGGGTTTAGCGTACGTGCTTTACTTAAATTTATTGTTTATGGTGATTTTCAAAATGATTGTTTACTCTAAAGTTCTTACTATATATGTGAAGTACTACTTAAAGAATGATTCCTTATTCTATCCTAATAAGCTTGCTACTCACTAACATGATAGTCGATGCCTATTATAGAAAATCATAATCCAATTAGACATGAATCGTTGGGACGAAACACCCTAACTATTGTGATCACTTATTTCCCACGTCAAAACCGTTGGCATATCAAGTCAGATTGACATTTATCTAGAACACTAAGAACCTAAAACGTCTTATTTCTTATGGTGATGCCCGCACGCCTGGTCACCCATTAGGATGCCCAACCTCCAGTCCTTTTCTCTACTGGGTCACTTATTTCCCATTCCAACATGCATGTAGGGATGTCAACGGATAGTTTCAGATACGGATAGTGTCATATCCGTATCCGAAACCATTTTTGGATATTGGATATCCGTATCCATGAATAGACGGATATCAGATAATTATCCTATCTACTAACAGTCGATAATTTAAAAAAAAAAACATAAATTGAAATTTTAGGTTTAACATGATATTTTTCTAATGTCATGAATTATAAAAGTATACAAAATCAATAAGTAAATTGATAATAAATAGTTTTGAGCAGTTAATATGCATTAAATGCATAAAATATTAACTACTAACTTAACGAAACAATAAATTATCATTGTTTATTATGCTAAAATACATATAAAATAAGACATAATTTTAACAACAACCGAACGGATAATTTTTTGATACAGATACATCGTATCTACATCGACTTTTTTGGATATCGGATAGATCCATTTTTTCAAATGCGAATGCAGACGGATTTCAGATTTTTCGGGTATTCATTGCCAACCCTACATGCATGTCTATTCATCACTGGGACATGCCTTCGCATAATATTCAAGTTGCGCTATCTCATTAAATTATTGGCCAATTATTTCTCATGCTGACATGCTTGTCTAGTTCATAATTGGAAAGACCCCAAATCGTGCTAGGTAAAACTAAGAGTCATTTATTTTCCACGCTGTCGAATGTCTAGTGCATCATTAGAATGATCCCCAACTATGTTGTTTTCCAGTATTATGATATTCTAATATTTTTAGATTCTTTACTTTTTCATGATAATCGTTGTTTGAAACATCTATATCTATCCATCATGAGCAATTGTCATAATAATACTACTCTTTTTCTCCTTTTCTTTTATTATAATAGATGTTATAATGCTGCTACAAGTTTAAAAACTTTCTTATTTAATTTCATTAAATTTTCTAATAGTAATTATTCTGCTTTTGAATTTACACAAATTACATATATATATTTGATCTTTCCTATTAATTCTGCATTTTCTATTTAAATCCTTATTACGTGAAATTCCTCTCTTTCTCTACCATTTTCATATAAATTAAATGGATTTAAAACTGCCTTTAAACATAAAAATTATAGAATTATTAACTACTTAATACATGCAAAAGATGCTTAAATTAACTATAAATTTACTGTAGTTAACTATAAATGAAACTGTTAACTATACTCAACTATGAATAAAACTATTAATTACAACATAAAATAATCATCAAAACACAAAGCTCCTCACTATTAATGGGGACTAAATAATTTCTTCATCCGTAGCCTGCTCTTTGTTTTTCCCCTTCTTCATTCACTTCACTCCTTTCCTTCTCACATCGTCTTTGCATTCCCCTTATTTAGCTTTCCCTGTTGCTGTTAAGTATCTACTTCTTCGTATAACCAGTTTGTGTTATCTCGTGCTCTCAAATCTATATTTTTAGAGATGTTTTTCCCTTCATTTCGGCTATTAGATAACGGATCTTCAATTTTGCCAGCCCCTGACTTCTTGTCAGCTTGGCTTGGTTTGCCTTTACAATCATCTCTATTTCCCTTTCCAGTTAAATTTTCTCCATCCTCAGTTATGCCTTGTCACTATGCATCCACCTTTCAAGAACTTTGTTCTTGTGCCTCTGCTTAAAGCCAGTTTAGAGCTCACCGTCACACTAACAAGCCTATGCCATCTCTTGTCTGAGCTCTGGTGGTGGTGTACGATATGTTTTACGATATGTTAGGCTTTGGTAGTCTCTCTTCTTGGATTTTTTGGCTCGATACTGTATCCATTTTCTCTATTTTGGTGGTTTGACTGGTATTTTAAAGCGGTGTTATGCTAATTATCCTTCTTCTTCCTGTTTTCTTCTTAGTTGTAAGGTAAAAGCTGTGAATTGTGGTTTTCTAGGTGATATTGCAGCCGGTGTCTCTAACTTGTAGTATAATTGCTAGTTGTAAGCTTGCTAGTGTACTGCGGACTGTGCTAGGTCTGGTTTCTGTGATCGTACAACAAGTAAGTTTCTATGGTGAATTTCCCTACTCTTTTGCAACATTGTTGGCTTCTTCTTGTGAAGGAATTATGACTGCTCCACAGCTTAGTTAGGCAAGTGCTGAGTGATTGTTATTAGCTTTGTGATTGTTTACTCTAGGTTAAGAGTTATGTGGCTGCCCCTGGCAGCATATTATGTTGTAATTTCTTTTTTGAATTCCTAGCTATAATGTTCTAGCCTGTTTTCACCCTGAATGGTGAATTATTTCGTTTTAGCATGTAGTTCGGTCTTGGAAAATGTATGTAACAGAAAGGCATTCCTCCTATCTGCTATATTATTTTTTACTCATTATTTGTTGTAATGAAAAAATTGTTACGGATCGCTTTAAAAACCGGTTGGCTTTGCCACAAAAAACTATTAGTCGTACTTATCTACAAAGTACTAATATGTAAACTTGAAACTATTGTTAAACATATATCTTTAATTTTCTTTATTTTAAAATATAGTACCTTTCCACTCACCTAGGGTCCTAAGATGGTGTCTTTGGCTTTCCTTGACCCTTATTTTCTAGATCTTCTAATAGTTTAGTTTTTATCATCTTTCCCAAGGAAAATATTTATTTATTTTTGTCTAAACCTTCAAAATTTTCAGGGGAACTTTAGCCCAAAGGATGTGTGGAATGAGTGGGTTAGGCTTAAGCTCTATTAGTAGGTTTAGTAGAGGATCTTGGGCCATTGGATTCAGCCAGATCCAACCTGGTGCTACCATGTCACAACTTACTTTATAACTTTAGATTCACTTTTAGGTTAAAATTTGGCTTTAAATTTTTTTTAGATTAAATGTGACAATTAGTCTTACTATGAATCAAATATGTACATTCAATTTTTAAGTTTTTAGATCATGCTTTCCACTTACGTACCTGGCTACTAGTTTAATGGCTAGGTACTTGCCTTTCAAGTCGTCCGTTGCCTTGGATGGTTGACAGACCCTGGTGGCGGTCGACTGTGAGGATATATATATATATATATATACATACATACATAAAAACACACATATATGTGTGTGTGTGAGTTATAATTTAACTTATATATTTTACTTTCTGAATTCTCTCATAACTCTTTTGTCTTAGGTTGAATTAGGACAAGTTATATATGAAAAGTGTCCAAAAAAATCACCAAGGACTCAATGGTGAAACTTTCATAGGCAAATTTGGGCATTTATATAAGTTTAATTTCTTATTTAGTTAGTTTATTTATTAATCTTATTATTAAAATCTTGGGATCTTACTAAAAGGATAATAAACAATGGCAAGCCACTCTAGTTTTGGTACATAAAGGAAATAAAAAATCATACTAAAAAATTCAAGCTCTACGGTCTCTTCATTGGCTGTAGTAAGGATTTCAATTAGATGCCAAGTAGAAAAATGTTTTACATAATAAATCAAGTGATATGAGGGTCATTTATTAAATTACTATAAAATTGAGATATCTCGAGAAAAAAGTAGCTTCCTTTTTCCTTTTATAAGTGATCACATTTTTTGTATCTTATTATGAACTCAAGAGGCTACATCAGACCTAGGTTATCACCCATCAAAGCCTTAAGATAACAAAAAGTAGGCTTGTAACCGTTATTCTTGAACAAAGAGCGTGATGCCAATGACTATTAGCAACTTAAAAATGTTACTTATAATTTAATTAATAAGAATTTTCTTTAATGTTTATGAAATTAGTGTTAATAAATTTCATTTATTTACATGTAGGTCTTGTAATGGAAAAAAATCCTTTTGCATTACACATGGATATTTCTAATTATCAGCTAATTACATGCTTATTTCGACTAATATTTCGAAGTTCAATTTTAATGTTTGCATTTGGTTTTTTCATGGAATCTGGATATATATGGAAAATGATATATTAGTCCTAATGGATCAGTCAACGTTTGGGCTTTAGGCTATTATTTTTGTTTTTGGATATCATCTTATGTCATATATTTGTATTGTATTTGGATTTATACGACTCTCTTCATTCATTAATATCAGTGTTATCTAGCATATTGGCCAAGCTATCTTTGAACAAATCTGACTGACAAAATAGAAAAGTAGCCAAGTATAAATCCAAAGCGATGACAATCAACTGGGTACAAAACAAGGTCAAGGAATAAAGTCACAAAGCTGACCAAGAAGCTTCGAAATATCAACTCATTCTAGCATAAGGAAAATACCAAAGGTCAATGTTATGTCATGGTGATTTTAATCCCTAATTAATATTCAAGTTTGTTGATAATTTATGTAACTTGAAGCTCAAGCACATATAAGATACTATAACCCATATTGGATGGTTCACTTAGCATTAAATATCCAAATAACTAATAAACATTTTTTTTCAACATTCAATACAAAGTTTTCACTCAAATTCGAGATCATTTCAACCCAACTGATGTCAAGGACAAAGACACAATACATGCTAAAAATATTGAAGAGCCAAAGAAGATTCCCAGCCAACCTTATGGTCCAATGTCGATCCTTTGTTCACGGATCAATATTGATGTTTAAAGCTTGATTACATGGACATGGTCTCCTTAGCATGACTTCCCTTGGACAATGAGAACATGGGTGCAATGGTGATGGAGAGAATACTAGTGTAACACCCCGCACTTTATGACAATTTAATAATTAGATAATGCATATGTGTGTGTGTGTGTGTGTGTATATATATATATATGTATAGACATAAACATTTAAAAGAAAAATATATGACTTCATGTATTAAATACAACACTGAAAAAGAAGAAAATATTAATGCAAGTAAAAACGTAATGCATGCATTAAAAGAAATAAAGGATTGGTTGCATGCAGTGTAAATATGTTGTATGCACTGATTATGCGTTAATAATAAAAGAGAAATTAAAGAAAAAGATTCATGCAATGGGTTAAATGAAATATTGTAACAAACATGAAAAAGAGAAGTAAGAAGAGAACAATAACTACCATTGTTCTAAGTCTTGTTAATAATAGCCTTAGTAGTCCAATTGGTTAGAGCATGCAACGTGCATACAAGAGGTACAGAGTTTGATCCCTACCGCCATCATATTTTTGTTGTAAGAGAACGGCTAAAATAACACATGTTCATGAGAGAAAATATGTATAAACGTACATATAAGGAAGTTATATATGTATATGTATATATATATATATATATATATATATATATATGAGACACATACACACATACAAGAGATAAAGTTCAAGATAAGGCTGCAATTAAAGAAATATGTTAAGAATCAAATAACGGTGCAACACCGTTTGAATTTTGAAAATGAAACAAAAGTTGTGCGTATATATATACACACGTAAAATGGTCATTAGAACATTTGTGTGCATATAAGAAGAATACATGTGAATATAACAGTTAAATAAATTCCAGAAATTCAAACATTTGAAAATAAAATTTCTGCGCGCAAACAGCTCACAGGACCCATAGGGGGGTCGACACCCCCCAGATCCGGGCAGATTCATTAAAGTATCTGGATTATTTTCTTAACTGGGTTTAATGCTGATTGAGCGCTACATGTACAATAAGATCCTGAATGCCTATAAATAGGCTAGTAGATCCTAGCCTAGCTCTCACATTATCTGAGACAACGTCTAAGCTCTGCCATTCTTCCTCCTGCTCAAATCTCTTCAGAAAAATAAGATAACTAGTTTAGGAGAATTCTGAATCAAGATCTAGAGGAAAAGAATGAATATTAATAAGAAGGTATTCAGAATCATATTCAAAGTAAGGTAAATTCTTAGATCTAGTCTATTCAATTTTCTTCCTATTTCTTCCCTTTTTCTTTTAGTAAGAATTGTGGATCCATGGTTGTTAGGTTCATAATCCAGTTAGGGGAAACCATGGAATGCTATATCTGGACCAAATTCAGGAATTGGAAAGCAATTTAGGTGAGTGGATTTAAGTTATATTATTTTTGATAATGATATACTATCGTTTGACATTCCCCGTTAACCTGTAATGAAAACCTGCTATAATGATTAAAAGTATTGAGATGCAAATATGACATGTTGAGATCTCAATATGTTAAAATATTAATATGTTAGAATTTCATATGTTGAAATGTTTAATGTGCTAAAATGTTCATATGTTGAAATATAAATTTGTTAATATATGCGTAGCGATTACTGTTGTTCTAATTTCATGTTAACTTGTGACATTTATGTACTTGAACCCTTAATTGTAGAAATTGGAATAATTACATGTTAAATTAGAATAATTACAGGATTTGACGATCACATGTTACTTTGAGATGAAATTAATTATATGTTAGGGTGAACATATGATACAAAATAGGCATAAATGATGACATGAAAAAAATAGGTTGCAGTAAAAATGTGGAAAGAATAATATGCTTAAATTTGCAATAAATAGAAAAAGCTATTCATGATATTTTAAGAAATGCAGATTTTTTCAAAGAATTCATAAAATAAATAAATAAATTAGGAAAAAAGGTAACTAATATAAATTTGTGTGGTAATTATTTACTCACAATTTGCATTTTCTTGTTCTATATTATGTTTTATATTTTCACTAATTAATGTTGTGCCAATCCAACACTGTAACGCACCTAGACACGAAGTTAAATTCAACTTGTGGCAGAAGTCTGGCCGGAACCGCCTAGCAAATCCAACGTCCACAAGTTGTTAATTTAATGTAAGGGGTCTAATGCGTTAATAAAACATGTAACGGTGCAAAAACACGAGGTTAAGCTAGCTTACGGAAGAAGTCTACCCGAAATCGCTCGGTAAATCCAGCATCCACAAGTGGTAGGTTTAATGTGAGAGGTCAAGTACATAAGCATATATATATATATATATATATATGAATATGAATATGAATATAAAGGATAAAAAATGCCTTTAATTGTGATTGATGGAAATGAATAAGGAAATGAGTGAAAGATAATTACAACAGTAAAAGAAATGGAATGAATGGGGAATGATAATAACCTATTATGGTTTATTACATTAATGAGAATGTTATATAATAGGAAGACTTGTCCTAGAGACAAGTAGATAATATAACTTAGGTTATAATAAACTTGTAAGAAAATGAGATAACTTATGTAATGAGATAAGTGGTACTTAATTGTAAATTAAGTAATCAGTAAAAGGGGAAAACCTGAAACAGTTGTTTGTAATAAGTAGAGAAACAGGGGAAAATTCATGAAATGCAAGAAGTTGTACTTAATTATAAACTAAGTAATTTGTAAACTTGGAAATCTGAAATCTGCTGATAAGAGTAACATGTTAAGGCTTGTCCTAGGGACAAGTGGAAATTATAACATAGGTTATAATAAATGGAAAGGAGACTTATTAGTAAACGTTAGTTAAGAGAACTAAGTTAATAAGTAAATAACGATAAGTTGTTGTGACAATGTAAGATGGAATTATGATTAAATAAGAAATAACGAGGCAAACTTATGAAATGAAATAAGTTATATTTAATCATAAATAATGACTGACATGTTAAATAGAAAACCTGTGAATTGAGATATACTTAATTACATATTAAGTAGAACATGTTATGGTAACTATGAAACCAAACAAGAATATAAAGGGAATGTGGATTACGTACCTTGGATTACAATCTAGAGAATAACATGTTGTGGGCTTATTAATAGGCTTAAATGGGTTCAGTTATAAGACCGAAATTAATAAGCAAGAGGAACTTGGTAACTTGAATAAAAAGTCAATATGAATAGGAATAACCAAGTTAAATGGAAACCTGATGTGGTAAGGCAAGCACATAAAAGAATGTTTAGACATAAGGTCTAATAACATATTAAAGTGAGACGCTTGGAACAGTCCGCACGTTTAAGACGAATAACCCAATGGGGTAGATCATCATGGTGTCATGAGGCACGAGGGGAGCGCACGTTCGTCTGATTATTTTGTCGGCTTCGAAGAAATGGAAGGGGAAGCACATAGCTTCTTGAGATACATAAGGTGCTCCTGGTGGTCCTCTGTGCGGTGGCAGATGTTTAGGCCGTGCTCGCAGAGGTTGGGTCTGTGCGTTACCACCAGGTGGGTGGGCCTTGACTGCAAAAATAGCTTTGCAGTCAGAATGCTATGACGAGGTGACACTAGGATGATTCAGCGATCGCCTCAACGGGAGGCAGGGTCAGGACCAACAAGGATAGTAGATCATCGGGTACCCGTCATCGGCAGCCAGTGAGATGCGAAAAGACTATAGCTAAACCCAAGATACCGTTAACCTTTCACTATCGAGGCACGGTGGTTGAGGGGAGTTGCCAACTGGATGTTAGATTGTTTGTTGGGGGAAAGTCGCTTAGCTTTTTTAGTCTTTACTAGTTGAGGGAGGGGCCGAGGTGGGGCCATAGCCACCATGAAAAACAAACCCGAGGGATATCAGTATTTTGAGGCTCTTAAAGGTGGACTTGTGCAGATATAGAAAAGCTCCCGACTGAGTTATGTGTTTAATGTATAGCCCTGCCATAGAACAAAGTGCACATTAGAGGTTATGTGCGGTTAAGGCATCGAATACGATTGACGATACGTACATGGGAAAGTCTAGATACATGCATGTCTGCTCTGAGTGGTGTATCATAGACTTTACGACATTAGTCTATAATGGAATCTGATTCGATCGAAGTTGGAAGTCCGAACGCTTACGTAGCATAGTAATGACAGATATATGTGGAACGTAACACTGTTATATAGAGATCTGCATGTCACTCTGGCGTATGATAAGGGACTGCGTTCATTTCTATGGCATTACAGTGGAGGCCATGTGAGTGGGGTATCATGGGGTGTACCTCAATATTAGAGGAGGGTAGCTACATATATACCGCATCAGATCAATCCACTAGCAAGTAAATGGGTACGACGTGTGTGTAAGCCTTGAGTGTTATTAACCCAAGTAACCTAATAAATAAGAAAATGTGATTGAATTGTATATGTAGGATTATCCAAAGTGTATAGTTTAAATGAAATCACAAGAACTTGTGTTCTGACCTATGGGTGTAAATCGGTCGGACCAGACCGGACGGAGTTGTGTTCAGTTTCTGTCCTTAAAAAAATCGGACCGAACACGAACCGAACCAGATTTTTCTCGGACAAATTTCGTTGTCCTAATTCGTATCCTGAATAAAATTGGTCGGACACAGACATGCGCTTTTCGGATGCGGGCATGATCGGATTCGGTAGGACATGGTGATTTATATCACATTTTGTACATTTTACTAGATTTTCTCTCAACTACATGCCAAATTACAAGTAATTCGGATGAATGCGGACGAGTCCGGACCGGACATGCTTTTTTCTCGTACAAATTCTGTTGTACTAACTCGTGTCCTAAATGAAAATTGGATGGATGTATTTTGGTCACGGATACGAACGGACATCGGACATTCGAATAAAATTTGCAGCTCTATTCTGACCCTCTCCTGATAACATACTTGTAGGTTAGATTTGTGGTAGAGATATGATAGCTTTGGATACTGGTTAGGCAGTATTTTTACTACGGTAAGGCTATACTTTGATTGTATTATACTTTATCCATTCCATTGTGAGATATTTTATGAGCTCTGATATGCTTAATATCTCTGTATTTTCTGCAGGATACCAGAGCAACCAACACAGGTTTCGATGGATTAGAATTTTGAAAAAAATTTGGTCTGTCGAAATTCGGGTTGTTACAACTAGTGACCTACATCTATAAATAAAAGGTAAAGGACAATGTTCAAGAGAATTTTGTGATTTTTATGAAATTTCAATAAACTCATGTATAACCTTATGGATCATCACCAATACCTATGTTTCAATCCATAATATTAACTTTGTAAATCTAAAAATTTACATAAACAAAGTTCCAATGAATGTAGGTCATCGATTAATTGAACCACCATAATTGTTGTGTTTTGTTATTTTCCTAATTTTTTTATCTTCTATGCTCTTTTCGGTAATTATACCCAGTTTTGGTGTAAACATTCTAGTGCTTTCATTCAGAGGGCTTCTAGAAATCAACGATTTGAAATGTGAAATTATAGAAGATGGTGAGACCATCGATAAGGAAAAAAAACAACATCCTTAATACTGATTGACATTACAAGGAGATTTAATTAAATAAATTTAATAGAATAATATATGCCATGATAAGGAGATGAAATTTGAAAAATAATTGGGTTAGGACTTAAATAACCAATAAATAAGATTATTTTAACTTGTAAAAAGTGAATAAACAACGGAAATTCTGGAATTGATCATTTTTTATCCCTTAAGCCCTCACTCTTGCATTTCATTCTCATTTATACAATGATCAAAAAAAAAAAAGACAACAAAGAGGTCGTTTATTAAGCAAAGGAAGAGGATGGAAAATTAAAGGAATTTCAAAAGAAAAGCCAGGGAAATCATTTTTCAGCAAATTTCAACTCCATCATCCTTTCTAAGGTAAATAATAAGAAAACATTTCATTTTTATGTGCTTTATTCTCGAATTTTGGATTGTTTCTAGATGACTGATGATAATATGACATGCCACGTTTGACAATGCTATTTTTTGAGTATGTAAAGATTTAGGAATTTTTATGAAACCATCATGATATTTTATATGTGAAAGCTTAGTATATTATCTCCAATTGATTTGGTTTTTAAATATATTGCTAAAACTTAACTATGGGGACGAGATTCAAATTTCATAAACTTTCAAATTAATAGAAATATTTCCCTAAGGATATAAGAATATTCATTTTAGGTTTTAATTTTTAAAAAGTAATTAAATAACATTTTTGGTTTTAGATTTTTTATGTACGAAATAATATATTAATTTGGCTTTCAGGATTTTTTCCCCAAGAGAATATGATTTTAATGAATTTATCAGGCTAAAGGGATTAACGATTATATTTAAATAATAATAAATATCTAAGGATTTGCAAATTATTTTGGCAATGATAAATCTTACCTATAGAAGTTTTCTAGAAAGAAGTCCATGAAGAGTAGTTTTAACAAGTAGAAATTTCAGAGGGGTTGAGAGTTAGTGAATAAGTTTTTCCCTTTTTGATGTTTAACAAACTGGGCTGAACTAAATGTCATGTGAGATGTTGTGTATGTTAGATGTTTACTTAGTAATGCTTAAATAGATGCAAGCGCCGAGCGAATGGCAAATTAATTTAGGAAGTTAGGTAGTGGTTTCTAAAGAAGGAATTAACATGGTCGACCTGGATCGACATGAGATTATTATTAGACAGAAAGGAAGGTCCTAGGAGGCTAATAATGAAGCTCAGGAAATCAAGTAATGGCTTCAGAAGTTTCGGATCGGCCTAACTTCCCAGATCATCCAACACTCCTGGTCGACTTAACTCTTCGGATTGGCCAACACTCCTGATCTACTTAACTCTTCAGATCATCCAACACTCTGATAGACCAAAAGCTTCAAGATGAAAGAGTAAAGGAGAGGAAAAACATGGCTTAGATCAGCATGTAGCACAACGATCTAGATTGGATCCGGATTGACATGCTCAGTTATCGATCTGGATCCAGATTAGCATGTTTACATACCAAGCTAGATGGCATGTCAGATCGATGTGCTAAGGCACATCGACTCGGTTTGGAACACCGAGTTGCACCCGTGTAGGTTTGAGTCGTGTGACCCTAGGGGAGATCGTGGTGGATTGAGAGAAATGATGGTGAAGCGTGACGTGGGACTTGTGATATGTGACCATGGCATGTGACGGCGACTCCGCTTATTAAATATAAACTCCAATACGACTAACTTATCTCAATATGCAAGGAAAACGACAAGAGGTTGAGTCCAAAGGGTTGCATGTGATGAGCAAGAGATGAGAAGAAATCCTTCGGTGATCATGGGACGACCCCCAAAGTGTAGCGACTCCAGCCGGGAGTCTAACATACAACACATGGATTAGTTATGTTGCGAGAAAAACATGTGCAAAAGGGACTACTGATACCAGCAGTCTGGTACCCCTTTAAGAGAGTGGCATAAGGATGACATCAGAGTCAGCTGACGTTTCCGATTTGATCTGTCCTCATAATAGATCCTATTGATGTTTTGGACTGGGTAAGGTTATCCACTATGATCTGTTGAGGTAGCAACGTAGAGGGTACTCTGGTAGGATCAACTGACGTTTCAAATTTGCTAGTGCTACAATGGATGGGGTGACCAAAATGCTAAGTACCATATTTCAACGCACTGAACTAGAGAATGCGAGGATGGATGCTATATTTGATTGATTGTTACTCTCTTGTCACACACACATTCCTCTTTCCACTTTGTGGCATGTCGACCTTAGGGTAGAGTGCATTATTGTACGTGCTAAGTCTTTTGTTACAAGGGCATGTTAGGTATAAATCTTCAAACCTATTGCATTACCTTGTTATTATTTGAGATACCATCGCCCACACAAGATTTTTTTTCTAATTTAGGGTTTATGCATTGCTTCTTATTACTTTGAGTGCTCTTAATGGCAGACTACAGTCACGTAGGTGTGCACGAGTAGTTGACTAAGGAATGAGTAGGAGGCCTTCTACGTACTATTTATATCCTTGTACCTTATTTACTTCTGTTGCACACTACTTTAGGCGTAGTAGTGTTATGCATAGAGACATTATTTTGGAGATGTATCTTTGTTGATACTATGTTGTGATGTGAATTTGCTACTCTGATGTTTATAATTCATTTTCAGCTTATATTGTCTCGCTGTTTTATATCAGTTTTATGCTGCTATAATATTATATTCCATGAGCTGTGATATATATGACGGGTAACGAGTTTCTTTCTTTTATTTCTCTTATTTCAACCTCGATGATCGTCTTGCGTTGTTCGAGCACCGCCATAACACATTACATTAGGTATCGGTAGTGTATGGTGATCGTCACAGAAACAAGGACGACCATGTATGCATTGTGCCCATTCTATATATTAGCATAATAGACATTAATTACCTCTGACTGGTTATGAAAACATTATATATGGACCTAAAAATTGATGAAATATATAGTTCGAATTTGATCCCAGGTACTATTTCATATCTCATAGGCAGCAAAACTTTGTTTATCATATGGATAATTACATTTAATTATGGATATGTAATGAAGCAATGTCATGAATCTTTAAAAATGAATTTCATGGCATGCACTGTAAAAAGTTACAGAATTTTGCCCTAATCTTATTACTGCCATAGGTAAAATATTTCATCTCTTGGTTTTGTACTTCATGAACGAAAACTTACAATAATTTTGTAATAGCTGCTAAAAGTTATCATTGGAATTATACTAAATTTATTAACATTTTCTCATTTTGAGACTTTATTGACCAATTAGGTTATATTTAACATTTTGTACTAGTGCAAATATATTTTACTTAAAATTTTATATAGATAGAATTTCAACATAAAATTATAGATAGGATATGATAACTAATATATTACCTAATCTTTCATTAGCACGTGTACAATCGCCTTTAATTCTAAAATTTTGTTTTGCATTTGGATTGTTTGTTTATCCCTAACATGTAACCAAATGCCTTGGTGGCAGTCATACCCTTTCCCATTCCTCTCAATTATCCTAGCCTATAGGGTCCTAACACATGCGATTACGCATCCTCCTTATTACAAATTATTGAGCCCAAATGTGATTCATTTGTAATGTTTTTCATTTTTCCTATAGAGATTAACATTGATGTTGTACACTCATGTCAAACTACCACAGTATTATAAAAAATTCCTAAATAGTGTCTGCAACAACTACTTATGCCATATTTTCTGATATGAGATTTTACCCAAACATTACCTCTAGAAGCCATAGAGGAATAATTACTCTTATCTATAACGACCCGGAAATTTTCGACATTTGCACTTACATTATTTGTATTCACTTTCCAAAATCAAGTATCAAAAATCCAAATAATTAAAAGAAAAAAGTTAGAGAGTGAGAAGAAGCAAGAAATACTAGAAAAGAAGAAGAAGAAGAAGAACACCAACACTACAGAACCAGAGTAGAATAGAACCTCACAGCGGAATGAATAAAATATAATATGTCAATACTTACACAAAGAGAACTGTATATACATGATTACAACATGAGTACACAAATAGATCAGACTATACAATTTGATAAATACAACACACACATTGGAAATAAAATAATACAAGAAAATATGGGAATACGTCTCAACTTTGACTCCTCTTCCGAAGCTCCAAGCAAAAACCCATGCAACCTAGTAAATATGCTCGGTCTTACTGGGCGCATTGAGAAAAAAAATCACCTAGATTCGATTAGTCTGGAGTATTTCCAGTGGGAAAACTAACATCACAAACGACTTGTTTAATTTTTAGAAGTCCTTTAGAAGAATGGAACTCTCGTAAGACACGACTACACATAAATATGGAATGTGTTTTTCCCTTTTGATAACCAAATCACTTTTATTATAAATAAATTGTTATTTTAATCAGGTCTATAATCCACATATAAAATAGGAATATAGTCAAAAGCTTGCATCTCACTCTTCAATATAGTTGGTTTACATCTAAAACCATACAGCTCGTATCGGAGTTTGTATTTTCATACATGACAAGGTAAGGAACTACCTCCCGAACAGTGTTCCTCTAGAGATAAAATCACTAGGATTCAAAAAGAACATCTTGCAACCCAACCACACATTCAACTTGAGGGTACCGAATATATCACCACCACGGTTGAGGCCATCTAACCGTATTCGTTCTGAAGCATACAAAAAGGGACAACCGCATTCTCTGGATCAGGTGATGATGTACCCTAATGAGTGTGACCCACATAGCCCTACTGCCTGCCCAATTTCAGTCATTTCTCAATTGATGAGAACTGGGGATACGATTACCTTTTTGAGACATCATATTCAACTTTGAATGCCACATTGTCAGATTCATCAATCACTAATTGATTTGCACAAACATACTCTAGGTGTTAACCTAAATGAAGTTGCCTTCTTTGCCACCATTCTCGGTATATTTGTAAAAACCAATATACAAGATTTCTAAGAAATACACCGTCATACATTCATCCATACAAGTTTTCTAGGATCAGGACAAACTGAAGGTACTCTTTTACTACACATTGTCTAAATAACCATTAGGCTTAGTAACAAGAAGTCCTTGCATCATGTAGAACCCAGAACGTAGGGATTACTACTACAAGTATAATTCTGATAGCTAATCAGAAACATTAGCAAGCACCACTTTCCACTTCGAAGGTCTACGCCTTTAAATCATGTTAACACACATATGCATACCTGCAAATTCAGTTTCGAATGCAAAGTCCGTTCGAAGTGGTTTTGGGTCTAGATCCCATCATGGATTCCTCGAACTAACACATTATAAGTTGAAAGGGAATTTATTGATAGTCAGTTCTTTAATTATCAACTCAAATAGTACAGTTAAGTACATTAGCAACACATGCCCTTTAATTAAAACCTTTTATTTAATCATTTCACCGATACTTAGAAATTGATTCCATATACTTACCTCGACAGGGTAAGTATATTCTCAAATCTCTCATTTTCATTACTTTGAAAACTACAGTCATACACTTATCTCTTTAGAATAAGCATATTCACAAAATCCACTTTTTATTTCCTTTACTTCGAAAATATCGCTAAATATACTTAACCAAATGGTATAAATGTAATTACAAATCTTATATGAGTCAAAATAATGTCATGTGACCCATCTTTTATTATATAAATTCCAAACCATTTTATTTAACTTCAAAACATTGCCGACTAAAGTTTACAATAACGCTTATGAAAATAATAATTAAAATTTCCAACATTCACTTACGTTTCAAGCTAGTATAACCTCTTGTTTCCATTTCTTCGAAAACCATATCCATACACTTATATCTTGGAATAAGTGTATTCACAAAACCATACTATTTTCATTACTTAGAAAATAGTGCTATATACTTAACCAAAAAGTGTAAGTATAGTCGCACTTCATATCTGGGTCAAACAATGTCAAGTGATACATTGTTTACTATAAAACTCAACAATTTTATTTTGAAAATTAAGTTGCAATATTTCTTGTGGGAATAGTATTTCCAACATCACTACCATTTCAAACTAATTTTATCCCTTGGATAATTATGAAGTCGTTCAAGATGGGGTATTTTATTTACCTCTCAGACCTTGAATCCACACCTTTTTTGTCTTAAGATAGATAAAATTTTGTAACTAAAAAGTGATACTAGTATTAATATCACACCATTCTCGTTTATATTCCATTTAAGTATGGTTTTATAAACCGTTCCTTACATCTGAAAAATCTCCATTCAATTTTAAACACTTTTACTTAATTCATTTATTAAGTAAACTCTTACTAAAACACAAGCTTTTGTTTTATACCTCATTAATACCATTCGTTTATAACTTGGATTTATTACAAAAGCCATTTACCAAATCCTTTCCACAATCCATTAAGCATCCTCCCTTTTGCATTGTTGAAAATCTCCTTTCGATTACAATCATTTTACTTAAATTCAATTATTAAGTAAACACTAATTTAAAACCGACGCATTAACTTTACATATCTATTATAAACCTTCTTTATAAAGCTTGGATTTTATTATAAATTCCCTTTATTAAACTCTTATGAAAATTCAGTTAATATTTTCTCACAAAATTGATTTCCATTTTTCAAAATTCAGATCTTATAAATCCAGGTTTTGATTTTTAAATCAAACCACTTAAAACTTAGCTCAAAATAAAGTCCTTAGCACGAGCGCTAAGCGAGAATAAGACTTTATCAGATTGAGATAGCGGTTTAAGAAGAAAGCCAATGAAAATTCAATATCCTTTTTGCTTTGTTCACATGTTCAATGAAACTAATGATTTAAACTTGTCTAAAACAACTGAAATCACTTCTTTTTAAAACTTCAACGGTAAAATTATTGGCAGGGCGTGCTCCTTCTCTCGCATTCCCGCTTCCCTCCTCGAACTAACAAATAGATCTTCCTTCCTCCATTCCACCTAACATAGACCCACCCCTCCTCCTCTTACCAACAAACTTCCTCCCTTGAGCAACCCCTTTAGTTCGCGCCAAGTCAACCCTATTTTGAATCATCAACATGTTTGGAATTCCCTTATCCAGCATTTTCCTCGCAACGTAGGGAAGTACAATCTGTTCATATGCAACCAACTTTCTCTGATGAAGCTATGAATCTTACTACTGATGTAATTAGTGCTGGAACTAGTGTCTAGAGTGAAACACTTGTCGGTTTCTTCCTTGACAAACCATTATCATACACCGCTGTTGTTCAAAAATGAAGATCCATCTGGAAACCTAAAGGGGACTTAAGAACTAAATCCGATGGTGTTCTCTTCATGTTTCAGTTTTCGTGTGAGAATGGTAGATAGAAATACATTATGGGGGAGCCGATTATAATGGAAAATAAGCTTTTTATCATCAAGCCTTATGATTTGAATGTAAGTAAGGTTTGAGGGATGGAAAATCTTTACCAATACGGTCCACTTTTCTAGCATTCATCTTGTTGCTTGATCACATACTGGTATTAACTGGCCAGCTTGTGGACTTGGGAAATTGACATGCTTAGATGAAATGACGGAGAAAATTGAGAGACTGGAGTATGCTAAATGCTTGATAGAAGTCATACCAGACAAAGATCTTATAGTTGACTTTCTGTTTAAGTTACTAGATGGAGTATTCAAAGAATTAAGGTGAGCTACTTATGGAAACCATATATGTGCACCAGATGCTATGTTTTTAGACATAATATTGATGAATGTGAGGTAAACAGAGGTAAGGAAACAACTCAGAAGTTAACAACAAAGGCAAGTAAGTGAATGAAGCATTACAAGCAAGCAATTTTGTTGTGATTATGGAAAGAGAATAACCAAATAAACTAGTCACTCAAAATGACAACAGAAGGGAAAGAACTACAAGCAACAAGGATTATGCATACAAAGAATCAACATGACAAAAGGTTTAAAGAAAAAATAAAAAGTAACATTCAAATAAAAAAGGGTTGACTACAAGGTTAAACCAAAATCACCTCATATGTCTAGTTCAAAAAGAAAGGAAATCATTTTGGCAGACTTCATGACAGAAGAAGGGGAGATTATTGAAAAAGGTGGCCAAAAGAATTTGGCTAATATTGTTACCACCAAGCAAGACAGAAATGTTACCTTGGACGACCCATTACTTACTATGAATGGCTTCAATACTCTACTTGTATGTTGAGAGAAGAACACAGTGGTTGCTAAGAACATACAAGAGACAAAATTGATAGCAATAAGGAAGAACGTCATGTCCTTGATTCTGATTCTATGGATAATGGAGGTGAAGGAAAGCAAGAAAACGATAATATTAATACCATAGAAGCTAATGAGGTTCTTCCTAAAGAAATTCATGTTGCTGATAACTCTGTTGAATGCACCATTGAACCTATTGTCATTAATGATTCCATTGAATTCACTACTACTGAATTCAAACCAGGCATCCTGAAACACTTATCTAGATTATTCGTCACCACCGTATGTACTATAAACACCAGAAGTGAAGATGACAATTAAAAACATAAGGATAATGAAAAGACTCGGTCATCATGTAAAGAGCTAAATGGTGCTTCCTCTGCTGTCAAAGGTTGCATGCCAAAACTAAACACTATAGCTATATACCACCCCCACTTGGATACAAGGAAGCTACAGATTCTCATCTATTTGAAGTGGACATAAATAATAAAGAGACAAGGATTAACAAAAATGCAAGAGCAAGTAAGCAAACAAAGCTTGACTCTCCTATGACATCAAGTGCACTTTGTCGTAATGACTAAAATATGATTAAAACTAGATCAATAACAAGAAGTGCTGAAAAACATCTTGAGTTTAATAATGTTGCAAAGCATATGCATTTGGAATATTAGAGGAGCACACATGGATATCAAATTGGACAAATGTTATTTATCAATCAGGAAACACAACTTCTCTGTACTATCTCTATTAGAAACCAAGCTAAATGAAGAACTATCAGTTAGAGCAACCAGGTATATCAATTCTAACTGGGAAATGATTCATAATTTAAATGATGCAAGTTATGGAAGGATCTTACTTATTTATGACCCAACTATACATATATTCACCAAAGTTAGTTCCACTAGTCAATACATTCATTGCCAAAACCTGCATGTACCATCTTCTACATTATATTACTTTACCATTGTATATGCTCATAACTCGTCTGCTGCTAGAGAATTCCTTTTTCAGGCAATGCCATCTTCTGAAACAACACTTACACCCATGGCTTGTTTGTGGGGGCTTCAGTTCTCCTCTGAAACTTTTAGATTGAATTAGAGGCTCTGATGTGTCACTTGCTGAAATTAGGTCCATTAATTTATCTATTTCTAACTCTGAACTAGTTGAAATTAATGCATTTGGCTCTGAATACACATGAAATAATTGGAAAAGAAATGGCATTAGAACATTTTCCAAAATTGATCACTTTTGTTGTGATATTATAGCACTTAATACCTGACCTTGCCTTTCTAATGAAATTGCAATGCCTGTTCTCTCTGATCACTCTCCGAAAGTTATTCATTTTAATGAGAAGGTGATAGCTAGATTTCCTAGCTTTAAATTTTTTGATATTTGGAACAAGGAATCTTGTTTCCTTGATATGGCCAAGGAAATATGGGTTATTCTCTGTTATGAAAATCCTATGTTTATTCTCTTTAAAAAGCTTAAAGCTCTTAAGAATGCCTTGAAAGACTGGTCCTCTAAGAACTTTGGAAGTGGCAGTCTGAAATCAAATTTACTCCAAAGGTAGCTTGAAAAAGTACAAATGCAAATGCAACACGATCCTATAAATCCAAACCTATCCAGTCTTGAGTATGACATCTCTTTTAATCATAGTGAGGCTTTACTCATGGAAGCAATGATGAAGAAACAAAAGACCAGAATATAATGTTTAAGGATGGAGATAGGAACTCTGCTTACTTTCATGCTACACTTAAGGCTAAGCAAGTCAAGGAGACCATTCATTCTATTACTGACTTGGAAGGACAGGCACACACAACATAAACTAGCATTCAAAATGCCTTTGTTAATTACTTTACACATCTGTTTGGCAATAAGGATAATTTGGACCTTTGATACATGAAATAAACCGTATGCTTTTACTTAAACTTAATCCTGATCTAAAAGCATATTTGTGTAATGTGATTACTGATGTGTAAATTAAGAGGCTATGTTCTCTTTGAATCAGCAATCATGTGGCGGACCTGATGGTTATAATGCTTTTTTCTACACTTTTTGTTTGACAATTGTGCAAACAGATGTTTGCAATGCTATTAAGCAATTTTTAAGAAATGGAAAGAGCTTGAATCATTTAATAACAAACACTGTCATTACTTTGATTCCTATAGTCATGAATGCTAATTGTGTGAGTGCATTTAGACCCATTTCATGTTGCAACACTATATACAAATGCATCACCAAGATTATAGCTACAGATTCAAACATGTTCTCCCATCTCTCATCTCTATCAATCAATCTGCATTTTTACCCAATAAGAACATACTTGATAATATTCTTCTTGCACATGAATTAATAAAAGGTTATAAAACTAAAAACATTTCCTCTAGAGCCATGATTAAACTTGACATAAGGAATGCATTTGATAGTTTGCAATGTTCCTCTGTGATCAGAATTCTAAGCTACATGAATTTCCTACCTTGCTTTAATGCTTGGATCTATACATGTGTGAGTACTACCTATTTTTCATTTAATGTCAATGGCTCCTATATTGGCTTCTTTAAAAGCAAACAAGGCATAGGGCAAGGTGACCTTATCTCTTCCTATTTATTTATTTATTACTGTCATGGAACTGTTGACCAGAATGCTTGATAAGCTAGTCCAATGTAACTAATTTGAGTTGCACCCTAAATGCAATGACCCCTATATATAATCACTCATGTTTGCTGATAATTTAATTATCTTCAGCAAACCTGATTAAAAAACACTATGTAGTATCAATCAACACTTGCTAACTTCTACCTACTTACTGGCTTGAAAGTCAACTATGAAATTATGCTTGTTGGAGTTAGTCAAGCTCATAGTGATTACATTCAAAGCCTCACTAGTCTTAAATGTAGTAACTCCACATTATCTTACCTAAGACTACCTATGGATACTTCTAGGATAATAACTATTCAGTGCCTTCCTTTGTTTGATAAAATAACTAAGAGAATGGAATGTTGTTGTACTAGTCTTCTCAATCAAGCTAGTAGACTAACTTTTATCAAATCTGTCATAATTGCCATGAAAGTATATTGGCCCCGAACATATTTACTTCCAAACAAACTACATTGCATGATTAGAACTGCGTTCATGACGTTCTTGTCGAATGGTAATATCCATGCTAAGTATATTGCACCTATTTCCTTTGCAAAACTTGAAAGACCCATAAAAAAAGGTTGGCTTGGTATAGTTAATACTAAAATTTGGAATATTGCTGCTATTTTCAAGCACATTGATGACATACTTAACAATAAGCAAAGCCTTTGGGTAAGCGAGTCCAGGAAGCATATTCTCAAAAATCACAGCTTCTGGTCTTTGAAACCTCTTAAGGGATTTAGCTGGGCTTGGAAGAGCATTAATAAGCTCAAATCAAGGTTACTCCCATATTTTAAATTTGGTCATGCTGCCTATGACCGAATTAAATTTTGAGGGGACCCTTGGTTGGACTGTGGTTATATCATTAGTAATGATATTACATAACTTGAGAAACAACTTTCTGGTGTGCACCATGATAGGAAAGTGGATTATCCAAAACTTAGTCAATGCCTATATATCCCTGTATACATGGGTGTAACTAGTATAGTGTACATATTACCACTACTAATAATTATGTCAACATTCATATCCATATCTATAACATTCATTCATCCATCACACATATATTTCGCCATAATACATGTATATAAGTTTTTTTTTCAATAACATTTATACTATAATTAACTGCTAATTAACCACACATTATCAACCATTATCATAACATCTGATATTAACAAATATAAATATTGAGTTTTCATCTTTGGATTTCACTCCGCCAAACTTTTATGGATGGGTCTATAGCCTACTAAAATTACCTGGACTAACTATTTCTTCAACAATTATATATATATACATAATATGTTTTCTCTCTTTTTTATTTAAGGAGGAGGCGGTCGTGAGCTAGGGGGTCCAAGGGGAGCTAACGTGAGCATGAAGGGGGTAAAGGCCAACATGGGGTAGGGGGCATTATAGGAGGGAGATTAGGGGTGGAGGAGATGGATATGGAAGCCAAAAGAAGAAGGAGGAAGGAGGAGATTAATAAACCATGGCCACTAAGCTATAGAAGAAGAAAACAGAAATGAGATGGAATGAAGAAAAGAGGAAGAAGTGGCCTTCCTTTACAGGAAAAGGGGCTAAGGAGATGTTGACACATAAGGGAACATGTGTCTTACATCCCTTAAAACCATCCAAAACCCTATGCACAGGCACAATGTTTTCCTAAGAACATAATTGGTTATACTTTAAGATATTCCTATGGTTTTGTCTTATTCATTTGTCACACTTTTACCAAGTGTTGCTAAGGTTATGTTGCTAATACATGCCATGTAACAAAACAAAAACAATGTTTGTCGATCGCGATCAAACGACAAATGGTGCTCACAACTTCTGAATTTATTATTTGTCGATTAAACCTTACCATCTAAAATTTAAACTCAAGTTTTTATCTTTAAATTTCAATTTAAACATAACATTTTAAATTAAAATCTTGGTTTTTAAATTGATTTTTTTTTGACAAAATCGACAAAAGTTCTTTAAAAAAATTGGAAAAAATTCAGGGATGTTACACTCGGTGTGTTCAGGTGTTTTCAAAGTACCAAATTCGTATCCGAGGTTCGAACCCCGAGTTCGCAAAATCCGAGCAGAGCCAGACCTGATGCACAAAGTATAAATTGATGATCTGACCGTGTTGATCACACTGTCTTGAGTGCAAAATCTGGAATTGTGTAAATGGCTGATTCGATCTCATTGTATAAGCACAAGTGCTCTTGCTTGTTCGTGTTGAGCCGATCAGCATCATTTGAGTGATCAAATCTAGAATTTACCCAAACCAATATATTTTGCCTCGATGGCTTTTCCCATATGATCGGACCGAGTCGATCACGTATTTTTACCCTATAGATTTTCCAAGAATACAACGACTTTTCCAATCCGGTAGCGTTGATCCGGGAATTGATGATATTTCCAACCTTTTTCGAACACGTCACGACCAAATTGCTTTGTGTTTTCCAATGAACGTTCTCGAAACTCAAGCGTGTCGCTAACCGTAATCTTGAAGTGTGGCAGTTCTATAAAAAAATAGGTTAACACTTTTCCCTTCAAAACATGTCTTTCTTGATCGAAAGAAGAAGTGTTTTGCGAGTAAACCAAAAATCCAGGAATCCATAAACCAAAGGCACGAGAAGTCCGAAGGAAAACCCAATAACCAGAAAGCCGAAAAGACATAGCGCTAGACTTACGCTAACCATAAAACTGAAAACCAGAAAACTAAAGAATTTGGAAGCTACGGCCTCATTGGATCGTACCGACCAGGAATCCACGATCACGATGGATCATATTTGCCATAAAACTAAAGTCTAATGTCCAATAAAAGACGATGATCGCTTTAAATCCTTTCTTGAGAGATAACCAAAATAACCAAATATCCAGAATAACTGGAGACCGTAGGGGTCCGAGAACCTGAATACCAGAAAAAACCAACAACAAGTCGACCAAGGAGGTCCGAAAGCCATAATAACAAAGTAGCCAAATCCACGGGACCGCAAGGGTCGAGAGATAGAATAACCAAAATAGCTATAGCTCGAAAGTCGAGGGAACTCGAAATCCTTAAAACCAGATAATTAAATGAGTTCATGGCACCCTCGCCAAGCCCTGGCAAGAGGACCAAGGATAAACCAGAAGAGTAAAGTCCTTACTCGAATTGTAATCCGATATGCACTCACCCAATCGTATCTCGTTGGAGGAACCCGTAGCACATCTTCATAGGTCCAACCCATCGCTTTCCAGCGATAGGATTCATGGTTTGTCGATATGAGTTCATCCTATCGCTCTCCGGCAGCGGAACCTATAGTTCATCCTATCGCTCTCCGGCGGCGGAACCCATAGTCCATCGGAATGAGTTCATCCTACCGCTCTCCAGCGGTGGGACCTATAGTTCATAAGTTCATCCTGTCACGATCTAGTGATAGAACTTGTCTATATGAACCCATGCTATCACTATCCGGCGATGAGGTTCGTATTTTATTCGTATGAATTCATCCAGTCACATCTGGTGAAAGGAATTCATGATCCGTTCCTGCAAATCTATCATGTCGCCACTTGGCAATTGGGATTCATAGGGAAATCACACAAGCCCATCCAATCGCCTCTTGGCAATAAAAGCTAGCATTTTGGTCTTTATTGTCATCTCTCTGGGTCAAGCAAAAACATTATTAGTTTCATTCGCCATACAGCATGATTTTAAGCAAAGACACAAGCAAATACAAATCGATGAGATGGAGCCTCTCTGGACTTCATCCCGCTATTGCCACCTCTATCATGATATGACGAATTGTGTTCGGGGATGGCGTCCTCCTCGGTTTTGATCTGCAAACAACTGCCAGTGCTTGGACTCTGCTGCTTCAGTATCAGCGTAGCTTGATAGATTCTCATTCGTGACGTGCTCCTCTACCAGGTCTCTGAGGTACCTGCAATCATTGGTGTCGTAACCATCTAGGTCATGGAATAGGCAGTGTCTCCCAGACCCCCTCTCTTTTTCGCTAGGCTCTCAGGGAGCCAGTTTTCGATACGAGAGATGCTCTCGCGTATCCAAGTAGATCATCTCCAGAGGTGCATTTAGCTTAGCGTAGGAAGGGTATCTCTATCCTTTACTATTTTTCTTCGAGCCATCCTTCTCATCTTCTGCTTTATTCTTCTCATCGTCACGCTTGATTCGAGCCTCAAGAGCCACGTGACCATTCATAGCATTTGCTTCAACCTTTCTTTGTGCCTACGCATCCTTTTGGAGAAAATACCTATCAGACTCTAGATAAAACTCATCGATATCCCTTGAGGATCCCTTTGCAAGCTAGTCTTGAATTCAGATTTCGCGGCTACTCCAGCTACGGCCGCCATCAAGATCATAGATGGTTGCGCTCCAAGTACTTCCACAAAGTCTCTCTGGACCTTTACTTGATAGTCATCAATGCCATCACATTCTTGGGACGAGCTATATGGACTCTGAAATACCTCATGAATCGATCCACAAATTCATTTCAAAAGCCAATCGATCCATTGCAGAGCTGCTTAAATTAAAGCGCAGCTAAATCCGATAAGAAAAAAGAGAAATATTTTGCTATGAGATCGGGAGATGCCCCCAGCACATCCATGGCCTGATATAGCATGTTAGATGGGTGGTAGAAACTGATCTCCCATCGTATACAGGCAATTTGAAATCTGGGGAGCCCTTGCATTTGAGATGTCAAGTGAAGCGGCTCCGGGCCACATCCTCATATCCTTGGCCAAAGGTTCCGACTCAAGTTACATGTCGTACAAGTTTAGCCAGCTGATTGCTATTAATTGTAAGTTGAGAAGCATGTTCCCCGTGACTCGAGTGAAATTCGAGAATGTATGGTTTGGGTTGTACTCCATCAACCCTCCCTATTGGAGTTCCATGCCTTTCTACATTACCCATATCCAAATTAACCAGTGGGTGCCTTTAAATATGAACTTCTTGTTCAATCATAACATGTGGTGCCATTGAGGGCGTGATCCTAGCTCCCGTGACCGTGGGAGCACTTCCATCTAGTCCTTCGAGCACTTGTGCTTGAGTAGTATTTCCAATTCCAGAGCCTGAAACATGTCCAATAAAAACATTTCGAGTGGTGGTCGCTCCGGGATTGGGGGTGTTGCCCCTGAGCCTGCTTTAGAGAATTACCCCCAAGTCTTGAGCCACATTCTGTGCCGATGATGTCTTCCTGGCCCATTGGCCTTCCAAAACCTTGAATCTAGCCTCCATCCGAGCGGTAAAAGTATTCATTGCTTCCTCTTACCTCTCGAGTTGAGCGTTCAAATCCATAGCTAACCCTTAACAATCTCATCGACATCCTCTTGAGTAACAAAGTTCAAGGGGTTTCCAATCGAAGAGGGTTCTTGATTTCCTTCTCCTCTGGTGCCTTGAGCCTTAGCAATAGGGTCGAGCTTCTTCCATTTAATCATGATGAAAAGCGAGCGAGATCCGTTTTCAAAACAAAGACGATGTCGAAATCTAAAATCTTAAACTGAAAGCCAAATCTGAAGACCAAAGTCGAGATCCAAAGCCAAAGTTAAAGTTTTCGTGCCTCCTTTCTGGTGCGCTAAAGTGTTGACATGGGAAATTGGCTACTTGTGCGTGTCAACCTCCAAGAGTGGGTTTAGAAGCAAACCCGATATCAAAAGAACCAAATGCAATAGAATGTAAAGGGATGCATAATTTTTTATAGCGGCTCGACACTAATGTCTACGTCCACTTTATAGCAATCAATCATCATCATTATATCGATTACAATATTCATCCAAGTTTAGACAATTTGAATATACAAGGTTGTACAATAGAATAACAAATATCTTGTTAGTTCCCAACTTTGACCAAAATGTCCTTCTTCTTTATGCCAAAGCATGTAAGAATGAACACTAATGTCCAACGAAAAGCTTCAATGTCCATGAATGTCCAAATATGCTCCAAAGGTCCAAGTGAATACTAGAATGTTGTAGGCAAACTTCTATATAAAGTCTACAAGTCCAAGAGGTATCCCAAATCTACATGAATGATAATGGAAGTCGTTAATGAGTTCCAAAGAAAGCTCTTTCATATGCCCAATGTCCAAAAATACCAAGCCGAGCCCTTCGAATGCCAAGAGAGAGGGTATTTATAAGTGAAGTTTCCATGCAGCCTGAATTTCGTATTCCGAACGGATGCGAAATTCGTATCACCGGAACTTAGCCAAAAAAAACGAGTCGCGATGCAAAATTCGAATCCTGGAAATACTACTGAAAATTGGTGATCGACATGTGTTGATCACCTGAAAAACAGTGATCAACATGTATTTGGAGGTGATCTACCACTTTCCTAAAACAATTCGACTTCCTGAGCTAACCCAGATTTCACATCCCGAAATCCTTGATCGACATGAGTCGCGCAACCAAAAATGGTGATCCGCATATGAATTCCGCTTTGCCAACCCTGACTTTCAACTTCGCATCCACTGCTTTGCACCATAAGATTTCGCATTGAATCCCTGAATCGCGCATGGGGATTTTGCATTGCATCTCGGTGATGATCACAAGGTTTTGAGTGCCAAATCTGGAATTGTGTAAATGGCAGATCCGATCCACTTGAGTTTGCGCAAGCACTTTTGCTTGATCGTGCTGTGCCGATTTGCAGTTTTGAGTGATCGAATCCAGAATTTACTAAAACCAATATATTTTACCTCGACGAGTTTTGCCATGTGATCGGATCGAGGTGCTCAAGGATTTTGAGCTGATCGAACCGAGTCGATCACGTATCTTTACCATGCCAGATTTTCTAAGATTACAGCGGCTTGTCTAATCCGATAACGTCGATCCGGGTATCGACAATATTTTTTCCAAGTACGAAATCGATTTCACGAAGAAACAAGAAAAATAAGAAATATGTGCGTTGAAGGAATCAGAAACTTTTGAGAAGAGAAACTCATATTACAATTCAAAACATGATCGTGTCCCTAATTTTCGTTATTATTATTTGCTCCACAGGCAGGTTTAACCGATTCAACTAATTTAGTTTAACATTTATATCTTTACTAAAAGTCATAATACATTTGATGCCATATCTTTTGGTGTAAATGCGAATTACCAAAATGCCCTTTTATAAATATTATTAAATTTTCTTATAAATATGATATAATAAATATGCTTAATTTAATAATTCAAAATCTCTCTACAAATATTTTCAAATTTTAATCACTTAAAAATATGACCCAGTGATAACTCTCTTTGCAAATTAAAACGTTACTCCACGAGTGTTTTCAAATCTTAATATAACTTAATAAAGTAGAATCTACCATTTAAAATTCTTCATAAATTCCTTTGTAAAGATGCAAACTGAAAGAATTGGATGTTGCAAAACATAAATATAATTCAAACTAGTTACATATAACTTTAACGCAAAAATATAGCTAAATTTTATACAATTAATTCATTGAATATGTCACATAAATAATTTATAAATAAGCAATTCACGTATCAAATACATGTCATCATCATGCGAGAAGTGCGAACCATAACGCTTTCTTATAAGTCCTTTTTATATTATGGTTAGTACAACAGCTTAGTGGATATAGCTAAGTTGAGCAGACACACCTAACACAGTGTTCCACTTTATTTTATACTCAATATTCCATTTTAATGGTATTGTTAACCTGTTGAAGTGTATAATATCAGTACAGCATACTTGAATTCCATTAATTAATCGCGTGGATACATTTTTATAGTTGTAAAGTATAATTGCAGCGTTTCTTCTACAAAACGAAAATTAACATTTTCGGTATATATTAAACACCGAGGCCATTATTTTATTCGCTCAATGGTGGGTCATTCTCCATTCAGAGATTTAATTGTCGTGAACCCTGAGCCGACTCAGTCGAGTATCTTTCGAAAAATATAATTCTTTCAGTGCAGTTATAACTTTTTTTTATTATTTCCTCACAGTGTTTTCAGGACGGGCGATTGTGTACAATCATCTCCTCATTTCAGATACAAATCTTTCCTTTCCTTCCCTTTTTTTTTTTATGTTTACGAGGTAATTGCTTTATACACAATCATGGCTTTCTTTTCATCCTGTTTTGTATGATGTTTGCTTTACAAAATTCATGCGGCCACCTCCATTTTTTGTGTTTGTTGGGTTTCATGAAGCGAAGTTAGCAAATTTGGTATTTGATGCATTGCCTACTTTCCAAAACAGGCAGAAAATAATAGTATCGCGATTGGTGAAATACTTTTCGTCCCTTTTCGCTCTCCTCAGAATTGGATATGCTGACTGTGAAGAAATCTACTGCGTCAGTTAGTGAAGATTCAATGGAGCATAGCAGTTGTTCTTCTCCATATGGCTCTTTGAGTAAAATAAGGAGGTCTCAGAGGTGAATGTTTTACCCATTTTATTTATTTTACCTTTTAACTTTTTTATGTTGTTTAATGGATTCTGTTTAATTGATTGGTTATGTATTCCGTACTGTGGTAAAATTAGTACATGTAAACTGATGGATGATGTAATGTTGAGTTGAAAACATTTTAAAATTTTGATGTATGCTTGATTTTTTTTTAATTATTTGGTAGGAGTTGTTACTAGAATCTTGTTTCACTTACAAACAATGAAGAAGTTAAAATGGTGATTTGGATATAAAACTTTAATGATTGCAATAATACTGTTACATGTTACTAAAAAACAATGGTACAATAAATGTATGTTGACAGCAATATTTTGCTGGTGATCCTATTGTGTTTTTGTTGCCTTCTTTTTTCTTACCTTTAATGTTAGACTCTTTGTTCTTGATTTACCTTGTGTTTTCTTAGCTCAATAGTGCTCTTTTGCTTCATTTGACCAACTATTTCCACGTGTAGAACTTACATGGCGTTTGGAACTGATTTATGCATCAAACAAAATAATTAAGAGATAAGTAGATGCATACCATTGCCAACAACTCGATGACAATCAATGCATTTTGTTCCTTATGTTTAATATATTACTGCTTTTGGGCAGTTTGATCTGAATGCAGTTCATAAGTGAATTCAATTCCCATTTTGAATGGCATGCATAATAGTAAATCAATTAGCGATAGCATTAAAATCATTGATTGTTTGCTCCTGTTATGCATTTGACTTTATATTGCAAAAGCTTGCTTGAAATGCTTATATACAAAGAGAAGTAACTGACATAATTATGATCAGAAGCATTAGTCCTGTCATTAAATTAGTTGCTTAGCTAGAACACTGGGTCTGTTGGGACATAACTGTGCTTGTTAGGTGTGTTTTAACTGTCTTAATAGAGATAAGACACTTGATAGACTTGCACATTTTCTCTAAATGTTGTTAGCATTTATCGACAGCTTACCAAATAAATCACTAAATGATTTACTAGTGCAGAATACTGATAATTTTCTGCTGGGTTTTTATAGTAATGAATCAAACACACATTTTCTGTCAATTTTACTTTTTGGTTAAATATTGATTCTACACGGGATTTAACAAAAAATGCCTCTTTTCAGCATTTCGGAGGTTCATGAGGACGTACTTAACATAACACCTCGACTCTCACAACATTATCCTGTAAGCAGTTGAATTAGCGAATATGAAAATATACTGCACTTATTGTACCATTTATATTGTGATATTTAATTCACATTTCTCGTCTAATGGCATGTTTCTTTTAAACAGAAATTTCATGTAGATGGAAGAATGCAAGTCCAGAATTGCACCAGCTACAATAGCATTACTTCAACTGAAGTCTCAATGCCAAAGGTAGATTCATCTTCTGTTTAAATGTTAAATTTACGTCAGTATTCTCTTGTTGTCGATAATCTGTCTGTAATTGGTTGACTGATTGAGGGTCAAGTGTCATACAAATATTCAATTATCATGGGAATATATAACATTGGGGAGCAAATCCTCTGGACTAGAAATCAGCTGATCTCCTGGATCCAGCCAATCATAAGACCCTGTTTTTCCTCATTTTACCATTAAACCCATAATCTTTCAAAGATTTAATTGCAAAAAGCGGAAATCAGGGATTCTGATCGGTTGAGTCCAGGGACCATCCCCATTTCGGTCCAGGTGATCTCATCCCATAACATTGCGTCTAACTGCATGAAGCACTCGGCAGTTGAAATTTTCTATCCTGGTGTAATTTAACTCTAAGATAACGTGTTGGTCTGTAATCTTTCAGTGTGTGTGTGTCATAAGCAGATGATGACAAAATAATTAGTTAATGTGTCATTTTATAGATTGGTTTCAAGAAAAGAAAAGAAAAAAGTCAATTTAGATGGTGTACCGTAAAGAAGAAGCCACAGGACAATTGTGATTTAATGATAGACAGGCACATTAACTTGTTTGTTAGGGAGGACAAATTTTTGCTACAGCCTCGTAAGGGAACTTATTATCATTATAGGTGATAGGTGGTAGCTGTCAATAAAGCTCATTGGTAATATACCTCCTTTTTTTTCCAATCTAAGCATTTCACTTTCGAACCTGAACAAACCATAAATTTGTATATGTAATTTGAAACTGCTTCATGTACAGGCATACAAAACTGAAAGTTGTACGTGCACAGTTGTGAATTTCTCATTTTCAATCTTCAAGTTTGTGTATGAGCACAAAATTTTGCGAATATATCAAATTTAATTTACCCATGTGCAGTTATGGTTTGTTCATGTGTAAACAATAAAATTCAACAAATGACCTACGTAGATAACAAGAGTTAAATGGCATATACGGAAATTAGTTTTTTCAAAGGGCATAAGCTAAAATGCTAAATCTTGTCCCCAAAGCAATTGTTTTATTAAGGAGATTGCTAGCTACAGTATCAATTTATATATGGATTGATGCATAGTGAGTAAGAGAACTTTCAGATATTTCAAATTAGGATTTTGTCATTTAAACGGCACAATGTATACTTGTAACTTTCAAATCTATGTTTGAACGACACTATGTCTCAAAGCTACGGGGAACAAAATTTAAAGTCATAAGCAATAAATCACACATATAATTTGACTGCTGTTTGATGTATAGAATGCGCTAGAAGCGAGAACGAGGTAATCATGAAAATTTCCATGTTCAAATGACACATGCATTTTTTCCCATCAGTATTTGATGTTTTGGATCTGTTTGAAATGTCAGATGGCAACGGTAAATCTTTTTTCAACCAGCATTTTACTCTTTTATAAATACCTCGCTTTCTATTTACCACAACACTGCTCACCATTACTTTCCTCGTTCGTCTGAAAATAAGTTATTTAGAATCGGTTGAAAATCAAAGTAACATTGAAAATACCAAAATAACATTGAAAATCATAATTATATCAAAATTCCAAATCCAGCTGAAAACAAAAGTCAACACATAGAAGTTCAAGTGTAGACTAATGCTTGTATCAATTTCAAATTTTCAATCCATATCAGTGTGCAAATATTTCTGCCACTGTTTGTTTGCTACAGTTAGGATCAACCAGAAACAGAAAACCAGTATTCTAGCAAAGAGCGAAAAGAAGATGCATGAACTAAAACTAAATTATATGCATTATCTATTTAATGTACCTTTTCTTTGCATTTATATTTGATGGCTGCGTATCAAATTATGTTCAGTTTATCTTTGTTTAACAGTATTTTGTTCCAAATCAAGTGTTGATAATTTTTCAAATTAGTTTTATAAATGAAATAAAATAATATTGTAATGTTATTTTCATAAAGTATCTTTTGATTTAATTATAATTAAAAAACAAATAAAATGTAAATAATTATTCTCCTTTCATTTATACTTTCTTGTCTACTTCTGTAAGACAAAAACACAGTCTCTTTCCCCAAGCTTTCTCATCTTCAACCCCATTCAAATACCTCTTTCGTGTTCCTTTTTTGATTTCGTCAAAAATGCACTCTGTTTAAATCACACATTTTGTAGACCACACTATGTATCAAAAGCTGATGGTAACAAAGTTCAAAGTTATAAGCAATAAATCACATGTTTAGTTTTACAAATTGTTTTCGGGGTGGTACTCTCTGAATGATTTATTTTAAGTTTGTTTTGAAAATATATTTCAAATGGCGACATGATATAGAATGTCCTTTCGTATCACTTGGCTGAATGACTTAGGTAACCCGAGGAAAGAAAAAAAGAATTGAGGATTCCCTTTTACGCCGCTACTGCCTACTAGTTTCGGTAAAAAATAGAATGAGTTGAGATGCATTAGGCGCCACTCTTCTGTATGGGCAAGTTAGCAGTTTCTCATAAATAGATTGTTATTGACATCAACATTATCTTTAATTATTGGTCTGTGTACATACAAAAATGTCTTTATCATCGATTCATCATATATTTCGCCTTTTTGCTAGTGTATTAACCATATTACTTGCAGTCAGCTACAGAATTAATAGATGAGATCGCAACTCTAGAAGTTGAAGTAGCGCATTTAGAGCGTTACCTCCTGTCCCTATATCGAACTGCTTTCGACCAATGCATAGCAAACTCTTCTAATGCCACTGAAGCATCAAAATCTCCTCCAGAATGGCAAAGCAGTAACGACATCATGATAGAAAATCGAGCTAGTGGTCACTCGATCAGTTATAATAATATGGATCGATGCCAAAATGGTAAAAGAACTGATGTAAGAAGAAAAATTAATTTTGAGAATATGGAGAACACTAATTCAAGGCTTTCTATCACAGACGAGTCTAGAAAAGTAAGTTAATCTCTTCCAGCATCATTAAGGATTCATGTTCTAAGATTTGATTAATTTTTTCAATACAAATTTCAGATTATGCTCTCCTAACATTTAAAAAAATTCAATGAATATGTAGGATGTAAACAAATCAATGTCACATCATAATAAGAGCTTAGCAGATCATCTGGGAGCATCGATCTTTGATCATGTCCCTCAGTCTGCAAGTAAACTTTCTGAAGACATTATCAAATGCATATGCGCAATTTATAGCAAGCTTTCGGTCTCACAAACAGATATCTTACCCTCTCCTTCATCATCTCCTTCAAGTACATTATCTGCACACGATGCTTGTGACAGCTGGAGCTCGCGTCACAATTATGAAGGTGCTGCAACAACAAGTCCATGTTCATATTATTCACCAAAAAACAAGCGTAGTTCATATTCTCAGAATTCATATTGTGGTATAGTGGAAATTCCAAGAATTAGTGTAGACGGCGATAAATTTGGTTATGCCTCAAAAATGCTCAACATTTTCAGGTATGTACATCTCTTATAATTGAACTAACGAGTTGGTTACGTCAACGTTCGTGTATATACAATATATCAAGCTAAAGTACCTCGGTTACAATAATTGTAATAATTTTTTTATACTATTGCATAGATGCAATATTTGAACTCACTGTATATTGTTGTTAGATCTCTGATCCGTAAACTGGAGAAAATTAATCCGCACAGTATGAATCATGAAGAGAAACTTGCATTTTGGATTAATATTCACAATGCTCTGGTGATGCATGTAAGTACAATTATATGACATTTCATCGATTGTTCATAATTTCTAAGATATTATTGAATTATTTTTAATGATCCTCAGGCATTTTTAGCTTATGGTCTACATCAGAATCACATGAAAAATACGTGTTCTATCATGAAAGTAAGCATTTCAGTTTTCTTATCTTCGTTTTTTATTCGACAATCTCCAACTTTGCATATATTTATATATATAGGCAGCGTATAACGTTGGTGGGCACACAGTAAATGCTCATGTTATTCAAAGTTCGATATTAGGCTGCCACTTAAATCGACATGCATTGGTAAGAGGATTCAGTTATCATATCTAGACTGTTGAATATATGTTAAAATATAGAGAAAAAATAGCGAGTTTGCTACTTGCTAATTTGATGAACTTGATCCTGTAATTGCAGGGTCTTCGTAGTTTGCTTTCGCCATCTAAAAGTTTGAAGAAAGTGAAAGATAAGCATCCATTTGCCCTCGGGCTTTCTGAGCCATTTGCTCATTTTGCTCTTTCTTTAGGAGGCTATTCTGACCCTGCCGTGAGTTATTTATGCTTGAACCTTGTCAGAAATTAATTTAACAAAATCTACACATTATGCAAAATATTTTTATTTATTTATCTTTCGTTTGATAGGTTCGGGTATACACAGCGAAGAATATATATCAAGAACTCAAATTAGCTAAAGAAGAGTTCATTCAAGCTACTGTGAGGATTGAAAATGGGAACAAAATTATCATACCAAAAGTGTTGTATTATTATGCAAAAGACGCTTCGCTAGAATTAGCTTTCCTTACCAAAATGGTGTCCGAAAGCATACCTGAAATTTTACAGAAGAACATTGAAGGATGTTTGAAACATAAAAAGATTGAAAAGTGCATAGAGTGGTCACCATACAAGTCATCTTTCAGATACCTTGTGCATTCAGATTTGGTGAAAATTTAAGGCCAACAAATATTAGTTTTGTATTTATATTTTATTTTCATGATTCTGCTCTCATGTTCTGTATATATCATGCATATATGAGTGTGTCGATGGGATTATCGGTATATTGTGTATAACAAAGATTAATAAATTATGATAAATACAAATCTTTTTGTTGTAAATGATGAATTTTGAAGATGTAGATTTTCTTTTGAGGTTTAATTTCGACGATCCGCAATTTGCATAAATTGAATTAATCAACACCAAACAAACATGGATTCATGATTTAGAAATAGTTTTCATGTTTATCAACTGATACTTTCAAATGTCGATAACGTTGTATCTGCATTTAAAATCATTTTCAAATATTCACATTTGTAGGGTACATACAAATACCAGATAGTTACTTTCGTCTAGCAGTGATAAGATAAACATAAACAGAAAATTTTGATTTTGCATAGTTGTTTCAAGGGGATAATAGTTTAAATGACAAATTGTCTTAATAATCTAAGTAAAAGCACACAAGCTTTTTCCTCTACAAGAACAGATCCAAAGTAAGGTTTTGAAAATAAGAATTTCTACAAACGATGGAATTTGACCACGAAGCTTCAACCGTTGCGTTCATCTCGGAATTTTGGTCAACTTTCATGCTTGGAATTTCGCGAACGGAGTCCATATGAAAAAGTTACAGACAAATACGAAAACGGACGAAAATAATACAATAGAATAGAATAAATATAATATTTAATACCTTTTATAAATAAAATCTAATGGTTTGTAGCCATTTCAACTCCTATAAATAAAGGGGGAAGGCCCCATTCTTTTCCACACAAATCTGTAGGCAGCAGCGAAGGTCTACCATATCTCTTTCCTTTACAAACAAATTCTAAAACAAAAATAGGTTTATATACAATCAAAATCAAATATAAACAATACAACCTAGAAGGGGCGATCAGATTTAAGTGGAAAAGAATATGGATTGACGTCTAAGTTCTTCTTCATCAGATTTCTCCCCTCTTTTCTTATTTTCTTGCAAATCTATAAATCTGAAAGCATCTCTTTGTAGAATAACTGTAGATCTGTAAGAATTTGAGAATTGTACGTCTAAAAGATTATTCAGATTTCAGATTTGGATGCTTTCAGGTGAGTGAAAAAATTATATACAAAATTAAAATAGCTTATTTATTTTATTTGAATTAGATCTTTAATATATACTTAACATTAATCAGATCTGTTTATAATATTGTCAGATCTGAAACAACACCTATCAGATCTGTTTACGTATGTTGTTAAAATCTAAAAGTATAAATTTGTTGTCTGAATAATATTATAATTTGTAGGCTTACTTAATTGTTTATATTATTGCATACATATGTGTTTAAAAATTATTATGGTTATTGTAAACACCGTAGATCCGGAAATCAGTCCCTCAAAACACTGTAAGATGTAGTTTTATTCCAGATCTGTAGTTTTGATATAAAAACGATGAATTATGTAATTTTGATTAAAAAGGGTATAAGCCCGTTTGTGTTCAGTTGCATTTGGGGTTCTAACCTAGCTATTGTAAATATGCCTTTTTCTTTCTTTAAATAAAAAGACATTATTTGAAACCAATAAGAAATATGTCCAAAATAAAAAAGGGAAAGGTCGTGTAAATTCAGCTACAAATAATTACATATATATTTGTGTATAGTTTACATCAATTATTCCAAAATATATACATACCATATATTTCTTGTGGTTTAAAATATGTTCATCCCTCTTTTAAATGCTCAGACATAATTTACGATAATCATAGTTGACAGTCTTTTTGAAAGATTTAGAACCTTATTTTAGAATTGATGCGAAAGGGAATGTTTGGTTATTAGTTTGATCCAAAACATTTAATTTAATAATAATGATAATAAAAGAATAATAACTACGTTAACTGCGCCAGAAAATACACACACACACATATTATCCGTCCAAACCTAAGATTTAGTGCAAATATAATATATAATAAAATAAATATGTGTTTTGTTGCATGTTGAATTAAGTTTTCGTTTTATCGGATTTTATTCCATATTGAATGAAATGAATAACATGACCATTATAGCCATAAATGGAAATTAATTGGCTACGAATATGTCTTAAATAAAATAACTACTGTTATAAAGAAATTGCGATCTAATCGATAACCTTAATACAAACGATTTAACAAATTAAACCACAGATCTATTGCAAAACAGTAATACGAAACTAAATAGAAATCAGGGTTTGTACCTGTCGTGACTAATCCATGAACAACCGCGATTGAATATCTGAAATTGGATGGATCGAATCATAGTACGTCAACCGCCGTACCTCTAGAGAAGTCCACAAACGCTATTTCGATCTCGTCAGAGGGAATCGAGTGAGAAGGGGTGCTGGTACTAGCCGATGGAGGATTTTCCTTTTCAATTTCCAGGGTTTTCGGAACTTGTCTTATCTGATCTAATCGGATAAAAATGAAAAAAGGGTCGGCTTGCCCTTTTAAAAGAAAATTGAAACCCTTAATAATTAGAAACCTTAAAATCCTCCTTTTTACCATTTCAAACAAAATTAAATATCAACATTTGATATAGTTATTGTTATTTTGATATTTTCTTAATAATGGTTCTCCCTTTCATAGCGTTCCAGTTGTCTGACCCTATAGGATAAAATAACGTTGGAAATAATTTTAAATTATATTTAAAATTATAAACAGTGAGCGACATCTAGTAATACATCACTGCTACCCAAGTTATAATAATGAAATCAACGATTCGACACAACCTTTTTGTGACCAATGTTTCAATGTAATATAAACCTTTTAACCATTATATCCTGGATTAAACTGGAGGCATGGATCGTATCACCCTCTTAATAATTTAATCCGTTTTTCTTGATCAATGAGTAGATTGTTTAAAACAAATCAATATTTGAGCACGACCATGCATTTCAGTCTCACTCAATCAAGAGGCCCATAGATATCACTACAAATTTATCCTAGGGTTAAATTCCATCTAGATCATTCATAATTTTCATTCGACTGGAGATGTATCCAATAATCACCGTTATCATTACTCTGTTACGAGTAACTTCAGATGATATCAAAACACAAATATCCTCGAATAAAATTATAATGATTTGAGGTCTGAGGACCATTACATCACTGTCACTATGAGAACAACTTATGATACTGTTAATTATATTCCATGTAGTTATCTCACGGTGGGTCAGCCCAATACGCTATTCTCCAATACGTATTTATATCTTGACTTTAATATCACGTATATTAATGATCAATGAGATGTGATCATCAATCAATATACTAGTCTCAATGCTTTATTTTTGTCCTATACAAACAATAAAACTCGACTAGGGACTTTTAAGAATTATAATACTTATATATTATATAATCTCAAATTCAAGTCTTGCTCGAATTATATAATTCTGTATTATAGTTCTAGGGACTTCTATTATATTAATATTTATATTATGCAGTAAATATAATATAATATAATATAATTTTATTCCAAATAAAATAATAACAACTACATTATTATCAATCTCATCAAATGGATTGCCTCTAGGGCATAAACTCTAACAATCTCCCACTTGCACTAGAGTCAATCATTTACGTATCATATACTCATGAAACTAGTGTGACTATTAAACTTCTGCTGCGACAGAGTTTAATTCAGTAGGTCTGCAACATTACAACTTTTGTAATTTTGCAGATATGTTCATTTTCTCTGTGAACAACTTAACATAAGAATTATATTTCTCAAATATATGTTTGGATCGATAGTGAGTTTTAGGTTTTAGGCCTGAGCAACAACCACATTGATATCTTAATGCAAACCATTGGACCAACAATGAATTAAGTTCAAATATAAACTTCTTAATCCAAACATTTTCTTTCTCAGAATTAGTATCTATTTCTTGTTTTTAAAACTAACATTATTCACAATAATTAATGTGTTATCAAAATACACAATGATCGACGCTAATCTATGAATTAGAAAAGCGCGACATTTGTAATAAATTCTGCAAGCATACAGGTGTGTAGCATACAGGTCGAACACAGGGAGGAAAGTTAAATTTTATTATTTATATGTTTCGTGGGCGTGTTAGACGAACTTTGGAGGTTGATTTTGCAAAACAAAACAAAATTAAAACTGTAATTTGATTCAGAACAGATCTAACTGAACCGACGATCAAATCACAATTTCAATGGAAAGCAAATGAAACTATGAATTAGATTTGAATCTAATCAAATCCAATTTGACCTAAGAAAATAATAAAAGCAGAAATTGAAATTGCAGAAAATAACAAACAAGAATTAAAATTAGGATTTCCGCTGAATCTAATCAGACGGTAAATCACTAATGCAAATAAGTGCAAAATACAAATAGTGTTCTACCGAATCTAATCGTATAGACAACACTAGTTGCTAAGAAAACAAAAAAAAATGCAGAAAATAAAAGTGAAAGAAGAACTTTTATTAGAACAATGGAATAAGAGATGAGATAGGATGGTGGCTATAATGCCATTACAAGGGTATATATAGGGTAGATAGCCAAACCCTAACCCTAACCCTAATGGTAAATGGGCCTGGTCATTACATCACTAATTAGTTTACAATGAGGAACATAAACGGGCCTTTGATAAATAAAGCAAATTTGGGCCTTTACTCTTTTTCCTCTTGCTTCCTTGATATTTCTTCATTGATTTGTGATGTGCAAAGCCTTTTTATCACTCCTTTTCCTGTCCAATAGCAACTAGATGTGATATCTTCATCTACAATTCTTCAAAATGCAAATACACAGCAAATTGAACTCTATTTCTCTACATTTCTGGTTGCATGCGGGCTGGGTTGGACTATCTGTAAAAATAACAAAACAATACCCAAGTAATATTTATTTATATACAAAAGATAAGATATAAGAGCATAAAATAAACACATTTCTATGTCAATCAAATACCCCCACACTTATCTTTTACTCATCCTCGAGTAAAAAGAAAATGAAAAACTAACTAGATAGGTCGCACTTTCGTAGGAAACACGATTGCATTGAGCGCATGCAACAAGCCGTTAAACCTCTAGGTGTCCCTAGTAGGACGAGTGGTGTCTCGTGAGGGTTTTCAGCGGATACTACCCACAAAATCCAAATGCAGTATGCTATGATTCTAATGAAACTACATGAATGCAATGGACATATGCAAAAATAAAAACGAAAAATGACAACACGACTAGGAAAGTGGTACAACAAATTAAGTTAATAATTTCTAATCAGTTGATTTTATTTTAGATACCTCAACTTGTCACAAATTTTCAATATAAATCAAGTTTTCAAATGTTAAATTTCAGTTTGGCCAGTTAGTTCGGTCGATAACATAGTGCAGCCATGAAATAAATTCTTAGTTTGTTTGGCACAGTTTGCAAAGTGGTATTCTAATTTTCTCATGTATGGCTAGTCAAATCAATAAGGTCAAGAAGTGTTTGGGTATCATCGCTTATTCTTTATTCTATAAAATTTTAAGATTTATGATTAAGTACATACACCTAACTAAAAAGACCAAGGTTTACCACCCATGCACTGCCTCGCGGACTAACGGAGAGTGGGTAAAGAGCTTGGCGGATTGTGCAGGCCGACTTTGACTTTGTCAACAACGTGTCGGTAATCCTTAGGTGTCCAATCCCATAAAATGAGACCAAGATATTCCAACTTTGACTTTGTCAACAACGTGTTGGACAGAGCTTGGCGGGTTTGCACACCAACGCTCGATATACAAGCAATGTTGGATACCCTTGGAATACTATTATTATTGAATTTATAAGCACAAAAAGAGAGTTACGCAAATTCAACTTAACACAACTTAGTTTTAAAGATTTGAAAAGCCAATATAAGTATTTTGAGTCCTCCACTTATTTAAACAAAGTCTACACTATAGAATAGATTTCATGGCCATCACCTAAGAATCTCCCTATGTACCGGTTACACTATTATCCCTCAAAATTCAAATTTTCATCATATTTCTTGTTCGATCTGAGTTGAGAGAAAAAAATACTATCAACTGGCTAAAAATTGCAAACTTATTTTGTTGTATCAATTGAAAATGAGTCGTAATTTCCAAAAAAAAAAAAAAAAAAAAAAAAAAAATTTATGGTATGTTACTATAGTCTAAAATGTATGATGGTCCTATTTAAATGGCTAAAAATAAAAAGAAATAAAAACAAAGAAAAATGAAAATGGATGAAATGCAGACTCCCCCCCACACTAGAACTAAACAGTGTCCACACTGTAACGTTTCCTAAATTTGAAAGATCGTACCCAAAGATGGATCAAATGTAAAATGACTTGTAAAATGAAATGCAATCTAACTATATGTAAGAATGGATCATATGCACAATGATATATGTGTTTGCGATGTATGCGATGCAAAGAGTTCCACCAACTTTTTCCCCCACACTTGGTTCTAGCCCTATGAGTCCCATTCCCACTGTGTCTAGGCATGTTTTCTAATAAGCGCAGGTTTTTGAAAACCATTTCATCTTTATGCCTAGATTTGTAGTCAAGTAGATAAATGTCCAGGGTCGTCCTAACCCGAAGTTTTTCAATCAAGCTAACATTCCAGAAATAATTCATGTGCTCAACAAATTTGTCAGTGTAATTGTTCAAAAATCTGTGATCGTTTATAAACTCAGTTGCAATCGTGAAATTTAAATTCTGAGTGTTGTTCAAGACACTGACAATTTCAAACTCATTTGAAATTTTCTTAAAGTTTAAATTCTCGAACTCGTGACTTGAATATACTTCTTCCTCATTTGGCAACTTATCCTCGTAAAATCCAAAGAATTCATGTTCATTAAAATCCATTTCCACTTTTGAGTTTTCGAAAAATTCAACATTTTCATTTTGTTCCATTTCAAAAATTCCAAGTTTCTTGTAGTCTGGAAGAGGAAGATCAAAAGTTGAGTTTAATTCTTTTTCCTGAAAACAATCGAAGTCCAAATCATTTGTTGAATTTTTAACAACTTCATCTAGATCGTTATTCTCAATTTCGAAAGTTGTTATTTGAAAATTTTCATTACCAGTAAAGAATGGATTATCTTCAGGTTCCTCGCTTGTTTGAATTTGATTTTGTTGCTCTTGTTGTTCTTTCAAAGTTGTCAATAAACAAAGAAGTTCATCAAGTTTTCTATCTTTCTTTTCTATCCTCTCTCTAAGAATGTTGAGATGATATTCTTCAGAATCGTCGATTAGAGAGCTCTCGTGTTGGATTTCTTGATTCTCAAAATTATAATCCATATCAATTTCACAATCAAAATCATTTCCAATGTGGTGGCTGTTTGAATTTTCATTTTGATATTGGAAATCATTTTGATCATAAAAATTATGTTCGTAACCAAAACTGTTAAAATTCGAGTAAAAATTGCAATTTTGGTTATTTTCAAAATGTTGATATGGGCTATTATTTTGAAAATTTTGGTTTATAGCCCCATACTGATGTTGATCAAAGCCATATTGGGGTTCAAAGCTGTTTTGATGGGTATGTGGCCCATTATTGAAGTCAAAATTGAAGTCGCAATTTCGATCATAACTTTGAAAATGTTGGTCATTTTGAAAATTTTGAAAATTGTTGACATTTGTTTCACCAAATTTTGGGAAATCATGCTTCATGAGTTGTATTTCATATTCATACTCTTCAAGAGGACGTCTACTCCGACTATTATCCCACATTTCTCTCAAGGATTTTTTTGAATTAGACATTTGAATGAAGTCAGGGTAAGACATAGATTATTCTCACTTCAAAATAATATAAAATTCTGAGTTGTGCTCTGTTAATTAACTGACTCAATTGGAAGGGGGAAGAGGGTCTTATGGCCGTTCACGTATAGTATAAAACTAAGGGATACGACCAATGTTTTACGGGTAGTATGCAACCTCTTTTGCTAGAAGTTCAATAAATTGAACTAATATATATCCGCGACCCAATTATACGAGACAGTCAACTTCACAAAACACCACTTTTCAATTATATTATTTCGAAAAATCAAAATTTTATTGCTGAAAAACGATGAGAGCGATGGCTGTAATTATGGAAAATCGTTCCTCACCACCAATTCAGAAATATCAACAACACAACAGTCACAGAATAAACACAGAACAGAATTATCACAGAAATATAAATTGCAAATTTTTTTTTTTTTTTTACATTCAAGCCGCTGCCCCTGCAGAAGATTTTTACAACAATTTCTATATATTTTTCAAAGCAGCAGAGCACCTGTAGAGTTCAGAAAATTTTACAGTGGGGTATGGCGGTCCTTCCAGAGAAAATAGCACTGATAATGATTGAAATCCCACTGTTAATTCAACTCAACTACTTGCAATCACTTGACTGTTGAATCCTAAGTTTGTTGTTCGAGTTCTTTTCTCATTTTGATCTTGTTTTTATATGGCTTTTTTTTTTGGGAAGAAAATAAAACAAACTAAAAAAAAACTAACTAAAAAAATGAAGGAAAAAAAAACAATTGGCTAGACTAAAGAAAATAAAAACATAAAACAAACTAAACTCAAGGTAAGACTCACTCAGCCCTCACACTCAAAACACAACAGAATTGGAAGGCCAGGAACCCACAATTGAATGCAATAGAACAAACTAAATCAAGCCAACTATAAATTTTTCAGTAGGACTTGAGACAACCGAATAACCCTTGATAAAAGGGAAAGGCAAGTCCCCCTTTTGACGCCCAGGTGAATTTACCAAAAACAAATCGCCCCTTTGGAAATAAATATGGCAATCGATCCCAAAGAATTCACGCCCCAAAAGAAAATTTCACTTTCTTTCTCAATACCGTGAATCACGATCCTGGGTTCAACCCTTTTTTCTTGAATTTGGTTTTGCAATTATGATTCAAATCGGGTGTTTGTGAGTTCGTAGTTGAGCCCGAGGTCCGCTGACGTGGTTTCTGAAGATGCGTTCTAGGGTTTTCGAGGCGATTGAGCAGTTCGATTTTTGTGGTGCGAACTGCGGTGAAATCGAATTGAGTTTCAAATCAGATTTGATGAATGCGTGGGTTTCAGTCTTGGTTTTTGGGGTTGCTTTCGGTTTGTGATTTGGGGTAAGGAAGTGCTAGTTATTGTAGGTGAGGAAATTTCCGTTGTTGTGGAAGATGGTTTAAGGCAGTTGATCGGTTGTTGCTGGAGGGATTGTGCGTGGTGATGATCCTTTGAGGTTTGGCAGAGAGTTTGTGTGAAGGTGGAGAGTTTGTGTGGGGGTATTCTGGTTGTTCCAATTGGGTTCTGCACGGCGAGATTTGGGAGTATTTGCGAGTTGTTAATTCTGTTGTGGTTTTTGGGTTGTTGAGGTTGTGTAGGGATGGTATTGGTTGGCGTTGCTTTGTGGAAGTGGGATCTGGACGTGTGGATGGTCCAAGGTTGTGGTCTAAAGTGATGAGTTTGGGGCAGTGATTGATGTAGAGGTGATTCTGTGAATTGGTTCAAGGGTTTTTGTGTTCGACGGGGGCGGATGCGAGCGCTGGTTGTGGTTAAGGGGTGGAAGATGACTGTGGTGTTTGTGATGGTCTGAGATGAAGTGAAGTGAACGAGGATGGTTTGCTGGGTTTGGTTGGTCTGAGGCAGATGAGACTGGGGAAGGTGGAGAAAGCGGATGTTGGCTGTCGCAGTAAGGAGGGACTGTGGTCGGAGATTTGTTGTGCTGCGATGGAGTCACGGTGGTTGAAGTGACGTGATGTTTTTTTTTTTTTTTTTTTTTTTTTTTTTTTGTGGCAGTGTCGGTTGTTGGAAACGTGGGTCTGTTGATGTTTTAAGAATGGTGTTGGGAATTGTTGTTTGCAGGGTGGCAAGCAGGGACTTGTTTGTGAGAGGGCAGGAATATGACAAAAGAAGAAAGCCGTGATTTTTTTCTTTTTCTCTTTTTTTTTTAATTATGTAAAAGAAGAAATGTGTAAAACTGGAAAGAAATATATATATATATATATATATATATGGAAAGAGATTGTAAACAAAGGGAAAGAGAGATCGTATGAATTGGAAGGGAATAGAAATGAATGAAAAAAAAGACAAAATCAAGGCAATTAGGCAAGTTTTTTTTTTTTTTTTTTAAAGAATTGGAAAAAAAGGGAGAAATTGTAAAAGAAAAAAAAAAAGTAGAATGAGAAATAAAAAGAAATCAAATAAAAACTAGGATGGATTTTTTTCTATTCTTTTTTTTTATATGAATAAACAAAAACAAGGAAAAATAAAAACGAACACGAATCAGAAACTAAATAAATAAGAAAATTTAATCGTTACCTCCCCGGCAACGGCGCCAAAAACTTGATCGACGCTAATCTATGAATTAGAAAAGCGCGACATTTGTAATAAATTCTGCAAGCATACAGGTGTGTAGCATACAGGTCGAACACAGGGAGGAAAGTTAAATTTTATTATTTATATGTTTCGTGGGCGTGTTAGACGAACTTTGGAGGTTGATTTTGCAAAACAAAACAAAATTAAAACTGTAATTTGATTCAGAACAGATCTAACTGAACCGACGATCAAATCACAATTTCAATGGAAAGCAAATGAAACTATGAATTAGATTTGAATCTAATCAAATCCAATTTGACCTAAGAAAATAATAAAAGCAGAAATTGAAATTGCAGAAAATAACAAACAAGAATTAAAATTAGGATTTCCGCTGAATCTAATCAGACGGTAAATCACTAATGCAAATAAGTGCAAAATACAAATAGTGTTCTACCGAATCTAATCGTATAGACAACACTAGTTGCTAAGAAAACAAAAAAAATGCAGAAAATAAAAGAGAAAGAAGAACTTTTATTAGAACAATGGAATAAGAGATGAGATAGGATGGTGGCTATAATGCCATTACAAGGGTATATATAGGGTAGATAGCCAAACCCTAACCCTAACCCTAATGGTAAATGGGCCTGGTCATTACATCACTAATTAGTTTACAATGAGGAACATAAACGGGCCTTTGATAAATAAAGCAAATTTGGGCCTTTACTCTTTTTCCTCTTGCTTCCTTGATATTTCTTCATTGATTTGTGATGTGCAAAGCCTTTTTATCACTCCTTTTCCTGTCCAATAGCAACTAGATGTGATATCTTCATCTACAATTCTTCAAAATGCAAATACACAGCAAATTGAACTCTATTTCTCTACATTTCTGGTTGCATGCGGGCTGGGTTGGACTATCTGTAAAAATAACAAAACAATACCCAAGTAATATTTATTTATATACAAAAGATAAGATATAAGAGCATAAAATAAACACATTTCTATGTCAATCACACAACATTAAAATTATTGTGCCACTCCCACTCAATTTCTTGTCTATACAAGATTTAATGCCATTTTGTGGTTCAAAACATTTCGAATTCTATTTCATTCCCATCGGTATCTTAGAGACTGACTCTCCTTTAAATGGATACCAATTCGAGCAATAAACTTTTTATTCTCTGAGGATTTATAGAAATAATATCCATTTGTTTCTTGTGGATATTACACAAAATAATTATCTGATTTGGGTCCGATCTTATCAGAGGAAGGACGTTTAACAAATGCCTTACATCCCAAATCTTCACATTAGACACACTAGGACATTTCCTAGTCCATATCTTATATGGCGTCTTTAGATCGTTTTAGTATGATTTAATACAATTGTTCTAAATTTAATTTATTGGAAGATCTACATGACTTATCATTAATCATATTTTATCTTATAAGGTACGATATCTCCTTTCAGACACAAATTCCAATATGGTCTTCTAGATGGAGTAAATTATGAAACAATTTCAAACTCATATGAACAGTCATTAATTAATTGGATTAAATATTCTCTTTGATCCTTTCAGAGAGAATTTATTTTCTATCAAAATTGGTTTCTAACTTCACTTTGAATTCTTTGAACTTTTCAAATGATTCTGATATGTATTTCACAAGATACACATTTATATCTACCGACATCATCGGTAAATAGAATGAAGTAATAAAACCTACCTCTAGTTTATGTATTCATTGCTCTATATACATCATTATGTACGAGACCCAATACTTATCACTCATTCACTGTGTCAAGTGAAAGGTGATTCAGTTAATTTGCCTAATAAACAAGATCTGTATTCTTCATATAATTCAAAATCAAATGATCTCAAAGTTCCATTATTATGGAGTTTTGATATACTTTCTTGTTTACTGGGCTAACTAGTAATACTAAAGGTACATTGGATTTAAATCACTAAGTTTAATCCAGTCATTATTAATGTCAAGTACATTATAGTTAAGGATTTACAAATGTCATTAACTATTTATGGAATTCCATATGATATTTCATTTAAATAAAATGAATAACAATTATTCTTTTATTACAAATGAAATTCAAACTTGTCTAAACAAGATATAGTATAACATTTATTTAAGTGGAATTTCATAATAACAATTATTTTATTTATTTAATTAAGCCAGTATATTTAACAAGAATCAACTTCCTATGGATAATCCAGCAACATTTGCTTCATTTCCAATCGTAAGTCCACTTGTCCTTTTATCAGATTTCTACTTATTCTGCAATTTCTGTAAATCAACATACACTTATGTGATTTATATCTAGTATCTAATACTAGAAATGTATAAGTAGATTATTATAACATTTATATTTTGTTCAGTTGAAGTCACACTTTTAACTTTTATTTCAGATCTTCAGTATTTGTAAAACAATTACGTTTAGTTTGTTTGAGGGCAATCCTCAAATTTCAATGTTAGTTAAGAAATTTGATTTAGTTCAATTTATCCTTCTCAAGAATTAATTTAAATTATCGGAGTTATATGTTATTTAATATCTACAGTAGATAATAAATAATAACTGATTCTTTAATATTTATTTAATAAATATAGAATTTTGACAATCAAAATTTATATTAACATAAATATATAATTTAACCTAAAATACGCTCTCACTCAAATTAACATCCCTCTGTTTATATAAATATATCAGTATATATATATATATATATGTATGTATAATGGTGTTCCAAGATCCATATCTAGTTATGCCTTGACCTAGCTTTGGCTAATCCCCAAAACACAACCTTTTAGGTAGTTATCTTATGCCAATTATATCGTGTATATAATTCTTGGATCGCATGATGAACATTTTGTTCAGTATTATTCATTTGCTCAAAATATAGAATAATTCATGCTATTGTCTCTAAGACCATAATCCTATTATGCAGCCTTAGTTAAATCAGACCCAATAATATAGTCGAAGCACCATAATTACTCCTACCGCATATAACCAAAATAAAAGGATGCACAACGCTTTGGCGTTACCTGCATCCAATGAGATTGGACATTGATGGGTGCACCATTGGAAGACTTACCATGATTTAATGTAACGAAATAATTTGCTTCAAAGGGAATTTATAATTCGTATTGGTGAACAATATCAGAGTTATATGTTCGCATATATCAAAATATATATGTGTGTGTGTTTAATTCAACGATATATGAAATCATGCCTAAATACATTTCTATTAAACACTTCAAAACAATTGGGTAATTAAACTCTACAATTAGAGATTACATTCAAATTTTATACGAATTTTAACTAATCAATTTTATTTCTATATATACGTTTACATATGTATAACATATCAACCGAAACTAATTTAAGGCTTCATTATTAAGACTTTGATCCCATATACATCCTATTCAAAATTGAACCTTTCAAAATTCAAATATCATAGAATCAATTAATATATAAACAGTTAGCAAGACATTACACATATGCACAGATATATATTAATAAAACGCAAAAGGACTTTACATAATTGTACAATTACATATGTACATACGAATTAAACCCAAAAATACATATATCAACTCATTATAACACTGTCTTATACAGTTTTACTTACAGCAAAATGCATACAACAATTTATTTATGTATATGTACATATATACATTACATTTTGAAAATGAAAAACAAGTCAAAACTTGCTTAATTCTTCAAAACCAGAACTACTGTACAAGCTGCCCTTTACCAATCGTCCTTTCAAATTGCCCTTTTCTTCCTGAAACAGTGTCAGGCTATTTCGGCACTGCTACTCCTCTGTATTAAAACAATTTTTTAAACACAGGGTTAGGGTGCATCAATACATCAAATGTATGCTATATGATGGGTTTAAGCCAAATACATCGAATGTATATAAACTTAACCATGAACTTCCATTATTCAATATGAATCGAATATTCATGTATATATCTGCAGTAAAATGTAAGTTTACTTTTACACCATTCATGTATCATTATACAATTAGTATAAAATTAAATTTATTGTTGCTACGGATATCATTCAAATTCATTGTAAGTAAAATGTATGTTTATCAACATAAATATGTGTATATATATAGTTTGCAAACAAATCAAATTATTGTAAACAACTGCAAGATCCGTTCGGCTTTCCTAAACAACAAGGATTGTTGTAGAGGGTGTCAAATTCTGGGAGCAAAAATTATTTTACTAATCAATCCAATCAAGTTATTCTGGGATTTTGGTTGATTGAAAACACAGAAAATAACAGCAATTAAATAAAAAGAGAGATTTATATAATAAGAGAAAGCAATTAGGGGATAATGACATAGATTGGATTCATACTCATCGATAGCCAACAAATAAATATAGATCTAATTCATGTTTCTGTCACAAACATGAATCAACGATAATTAGGTTCTTAGAAACAAATAAGTAAATAACGACAAGCATAGCCTATGCAGGAGCCGAGCTCTTAAACAACCATAGGCTAACAGGACAGATTCACTAATTAATTTCTAAAACCCTAAAATTAGATCTAAATCTGATAATTGTTAGATCAAACACGATACCCTGTGAAGGAGCATAGCTCTTAAACGACACAGAATATGAAGTTTCAGATTTAACCCTTGATTCAGATCCAGATCTACATGTATAAAGTCCTCATCTATTGGCTATGTGATTCATGTTGAATCATATCTATTAGCGTCATCACCCCCTAATCAAAGGGGATTAGCTAGACGTAGCTCAAGAAGAAGAGAAAAATAAAACAACAGACATAAATAAAATAAAACTAAAACTGAATAGAACAGGGGAAGAAGAATGATTTTATTCCAAGAAGAGAATTACAGAATAAAACCTAGTGTCTTTGCATGAAGGAGATACAATGTATTTATAGTTGTTTTGGCCAAGACTTAGAAGCTAATTACACAATGTGGGACTAAAGATTTAGCCCAAATAGCACATAAGCCAGTGTGAAAGCAGCTTGAGTAAGAGGCCTTGCAAATTAGCTAATGTGAATGCAGCATGAGTCTTTAGTGAGCTAAATCTACCAAGCTGAGCTCATTTTGCAACCGTTCTTGAAGATTTAAACTCTTCAAGCTTTTATCAAATTCAAACTTCACTCTTTTTAAGCAATTTCTTCATGCTTTATCTATCAATTGCTCTAAACCCTGCTTTTTTCTCAACATCTGAAAACACAGCTATAAATAAACAATATCAATTATTTTAAAAAGAAAATAAGATAAATAAGCGGATAAAATATACGCATTTACATGTATATCAAATTCCCCCACACTTATCTTTTTATTCGTCCTCGAATAAACTAAACTAAGATATGTCACACTTTCGTAGGAAACACGATTTCATTTAGCGTATGCAACAAGCCGTTAAACCCCTAGGTGTCCCTAGTAGGACGAGTGTTGTCGCTGAGGGTTTTCAGCGGATACTACCCACAAAATCCAAAGCGTCTTATGTTATGTACGTGGATTAATCAAACAATATATTTAAGGTCTTTTACATTCCAAGGACTTTACTTAGTTTCAATAACAACGGTTCAATCCTCAATTGTCCATCCCATAATTGGTGCAAAAATGAATAAATATTTTCAAGCTGAATCGTAATTCCTTGACAACACTGTAATTGTCTTGAAGGTTAAGAGCGTGGTGTCAACCAAAGTTCTACACATCGACAATGCGCACTCAATCATTTATTCAATCTTTCTTTTTTTTTTGAATAAATTTTTTTTTTTGCACTAGTGTAACTGTACTGTAGTGGATGTGAGTTATGCATAGATGAAGGAAAATTTTGTAAGTTCTAAAAATATTCTAGATAAGAAGGCAAGTGTATTAGTTGAACTTCAAATTACAAAAGATAAAGTAATACTAAGGCACATATGAACATTTTTTTGTTTCCTTTCATCTCCTCAACTACAATCCTTGCTTCCAAATACGGTAAGATGGATGTGAATGGAATGGAAATGAATGCTTTATAGTCAAGAATGATGAATGACTATTTTATTCTGAGAGACTCTCTCTTTATTGCATTTTTTTCTTTTTCTTTTTTTCTTTTTGCATGATGAATGATGAGTGCAAATGGAATGGAATGATACCGTACATTATTTCATTTTTCATTTGATTCCTCCTCTATTAAGCGAATCATACCCAACACTTCATGAAAGGAAAGTTTTGTGCCCTAGTTACTCTACTTATATAACTCTAATTCAACACACAACTCTGGATTGATGTTATATAAAAAGCTGAAAGGAATGATAAGGAAAGTTACGTAAGATAGATAACCCATATAAATTAAGATGTGGTATATGGTTATCCTACCTTAAAACAAGTATGGAGTGGGTAGTGCAATATTGGTATAAAAATGAAGTTTTTAACCTTTGAAAACAAAAGGTTCTTAAGTATACCAATATAAGAAAAACCTATCGAAACATTGATGTAAATCGACTAAAACTTGGGTTTGAATAATGTGGGGTATCGAAGAAGAATGCTACAACGAGTCATTTCTCCTTAATTGGGCCAAGTGGATTTTAGAACTTAAGATTTTCAAAATTTGAGTGGAAATGAAAATATTATGCATGAAAACGAACTCAGAAAATCCAACAAATGTAAGTGCAAAATCATTATTACTTGATTTTTTTTTTTTTGATTTTTTTTTACTAGCGCATTCTAACATGTATAACAAGGGTTGACACGCTTACTCCAGAACACGACTAACATATGCACAGTCTCAAGCTAGCATCTTAAAAAGACTCAATGAATAAATAATGTTCATTTCCATCACCCAAAAATTCAACTTATCAAACAAGAACCAAGATTTTATTTATGAATTTAAGTTAGTCCTTGTTCAACAAATGACCTAGCTCATAAAATTTGATTACTAATGTAATGTAAATTTCCCCCCACACTTGAGTGTGACTGTGTCCTCACAGTCGTTAATCAGACATATCTTAGTGAAAGGGAAATAAAATAAGAGGGTCAGCACGGATTACCGGGTACACATGCAGAAAATATGCAGTCATCGAATAGATGAACCAGTCCACAATGGACCAATGGATCAGCCTCATTAAGATTATGAGACAAAGCTTCAGCATAGAAAACCAAATCATAAATAATTTTATATCATGTTTCATATTTGGAAAAACCAATTTTATTTTTTCAAAAGTTTGAGTTGCTAAATTTGAAATTTTGAGCTTACAATTGATCCTAAAATCAAATTGAATTTCTGTAGCAACTAAAGGGAGGTCATCGAGCTGGGGTTCAGTAAAAGTTTTATAAAAAAAATTGATTTGTTCAGACGATGTATAAATTGAAAGACGTGCACATCATTCTCACCCCCACACTTGTTTTGAGAAATATTGTTCAGTTTTGCTTTGGTATTTGAAATTTTGTTCACTAAAGGTTCATTCATAAACCTAAAGTCAAAACCAAACAAATGAATTTTCAGTAAATTTCGAAATTGTATTTTCTCAAAAACAGTGTTATTCCAGAAGGAGTTCATATACTGCAAAAAACTATCATTGAAAAACAAGTGATCGCAGTGAGGTTCAGTTGAAACGATCAAGTCACAAGGAGTTTCAATAGTTTCAGAAAGATCGTCATTGTGTTTAAGATCACATTCAACAGTTTCGTTGTTGTCAACCTCAAGAATTTCAAATGTTTCATTTTCAATGTCAAACCCAATAACGTTATCGTCGATCAGTTCAAGAAGTTTTTCAATTACAGAGATTTCAACAACTTCATTAAGATTTTCATCAATTTCAAAAGTTGTTGGTTGAAAATTTTCAATTTCAGTAAGAGTTGAATTTTCAACAGAAGCATCAGTTTGAGTTTGAATTTTAGTTTCACAGAAATCAGAGTTTTGCACCAGAGATTTTTCAAAATTTTCATTTTCATCAACGGTTATATCGTCAGAATCATCAATAACCATTATGTACTGTTGTGACAAAGTTAATGGCTGACTATTTGTTTCAAAAGAAACATTGGCAGAAAGTTGTTTGTAACTAGATTGGGATTTGTAGTTGTTGTACAAGTTCGTAACTTCAGTTTGGAGAAGAGAAATGTGATAAGCTATCCTAGTGCAACTTTGTTTGCTGTCTGTTATTCTTTGAGCTAGTTCTTCGATGTAAGTCAAACCAAGTTTCCTTAAATTCTCAAATTCATCAACATCACCAATTCCCTCAAGTAATAACTTCTCTAGATTTTGCCAAAGTTCAATAGTGTATTGAGCCAGTTGTTCAATGTCACGCATGTTTTCGATATATGTTGGTAAATAGTTACAATTCCTAAATTGGCTTGGATTAATGTTATAAACCCCAATTAGGAAATTTAATTATAACCACACTAAGACACGGGGTTAAGCCCAACTTGTGGTAGCAGTCTGCCTGGAACCGCCTAGCAAATCCAGCATCTACATGTGGTCGGCTTAATGTGAGAGGTCTGGTGCATAAACACACACACACATACGAAAAACAATAAATGTATAAACTGAAATTAGCAGTGTCGTTGGGGTACAACAAAAAGATATTTTGGGACTGATAATTAAGGATATTTATGTGTGTCCAGTGCCTTAGGAATTAGTGCCTTTAGGGCTATTAATGGAATACTATTGATGTAATTAAATTGGATAATTAATGCCTTAGGAATATGACCGTTAGGGTCATAAACGACAGGTAACCTTAATAAAGGTGATAAAAGAATTCAATGAAATTGATGGGAATCACACGAATTAATAAATGCTAAGTCCATATAAGAAGGTAATAAATAATCAAACCTTTTAGCTTGAAAATTCATAGGTTTTCCTTGATTAGTAAACCAGGAATAAACATAACTAGAGAATAAGAATGGACTTAACAGGTAAATAATGATAGTTATTATTTACCGTAGAGGCCCATGACGGTAACTAGTTTATGTGGCATTAGTTATTTCCGAAAATAAGGTTTACTCCATGAGTGAGGTCTTAAGTGGCCAAAAGGGGTCCCCTCCCGTCCGTAAGGAGAAACCAAACAGAAAATAATCTATAAGCGTAGCCGACTTTGGGATTAATGCCTTAAGTGGTTAGATCCAGCTATAAAAAGATATTAAGTGATCGCGTAGACAACCTCCTATAAAAGAAAGCATTAAAGGTTGATTGGGTATGAGCTTGGTAATCTCCGCGAATAGTCTTCTTCCTTGGGTCGTAAGCGACTTGGGTCGAGAAGTCCACCTGAGAATAGATCCTCCTATTTAGGGGTCTTAAATGGTGTGTGTATCCTACCCAAACCTGGATTTAAAAATGTCCATTATGGTCATTTCATAGGGCTACCTATCCTACGAGAAGTATTAAGCATCTAGGAGATAATCTAATAAGGCCAGCTAGATAGTAACGAAAGGGCCCTCCACCGGGTGGTCTTAAATGTCGTGCTATGCCTACCTAACCGAGTGGTCTTAAGTGGTTGCTTACTATCTCTCGCCTTTTGCGGGGCATCGGTTATATGCATGAATGACGAAAGCCTTAATTAGTAGGACCTGTAGATATTGTCCTCTAGTTTAGATTAACATTGAGTAAACCATAGAGAGGTATTAAGTGACCAGTAGGTCATCCTAGGGTCTTAAGTGATCGAGAGAATTCACCCTAAATCTATCATTTGATAGTCATTAAGTGGCTAAATATATATACGTAGATAACCAGGTTCCTAGTTAAGAGCCCACCTCTTAGTTTTAATAGCTGGTTAAATGATGGTTTAAGGACTTCATAAACGTATGCGTGAACGCTCTATTTCGATATCGTTTTCATTGGGAATACTACCTTAGGTATGGTAGTTATAAGTCGTGCGTAGATGTTTACAAGGTTAGGATTACTAGCCTTGGTAGGCATATATCTTTAGTTGAACCAAGCGGGATACATTTGTGTATTGTAAAATGTGTTATACTCTTACTGTTCACCAGAACTTGTTGTTCTGACCCCCTCCTGATTAGAACCTCCCAGGTTTTCTCGAGAATGTCTGGTTCTCACAGATGTCTGAGTTTGGTTTTTGGGTTCTTGTTCTCTCTCATGCTCGGTATTGACAATGGTGACTCTCCTTATAAGGCAGTTACTTGAGTTAATACTGCTCTATCCTATTTTGTTTCCGCTGTGAGTTGTTTATCGTGCTATGATTATGCTCATGCTCTTTATTTGCATGTACCAGATTTACATGCTCCATGCTTGGATGAGTTTGAGTCTCAATTTTTGTCAAAATTTTGGCTCAAAAAAGTGTGGGGTGTTACATTTGGTATCAGAGTCTAGGTTAGATGATCAGAGAAATTAGCTAAACTAGGACTCATAAGATAATGTAATTCGATTTTCTTTTCCGTTTTTATTCGTCTTTCTTACTCGAATTTAATTTATTTTGACGAAGAATGGTCATGGACCTATTTATATAGAATGGGTCTTAAGCGACTTAGAGTTGATATATGCTGAGTTCCGCTTTCTAGCCAATTCTGTCTTGCCCCACATTACGTTGGAGATTTCGTTATATAGAGCATGAGCATGACATATGGGTGATTCCCTGGATTCGGGTTTGGAGACTGGACAAAAATTTAGCTATAACTGAGATAGTCGCGAATTCTTGTTTTTGATTTCATTTGGTAGTTCCAGTCAACGAGCTTTTCTTGGTCTAAAACGGGAAATTCATATAATATGTCGTATCCATTCGGAAATATAATTACGAGGTATATCCATTCGATACTTCATTAAAATTCCTGATATTCTTTTGTTGAAAATATCCATTTGAGTTCTTGGCCTTGTATTCAAGGGAATTTTATTTTTAAAACTGTTTGGAAAATAAAATGGATTTCGAAGGTTTTGAAATTTCAGTTTTTGAAAATGGTTTTATAAAGACATGTTTTATAAAGATACGATTTTATAATTTTAATCAATTCGTATTTTCAGAATTATTCGTGTTTTGTGTGATTTTAATAAATAATCTAGTTGGTAGAAAGAAAGGAATTGGAAATGAAAAGGTATATGCCTCGAAACTTAAAAATAATTAATATTCATCCCTTGTGATTTTTAGTATCCCTCTTTTTATATATTGGATGATTTATCGAAATTATACAATTAATCCTCGAGATTTTAAAGTTCCGACAATTTTGAACACGAAAAAGTTTTCTAGTTAGTAATATAAATTGGAATATAAATAATAGTAGTAGTAGTAATAACTTGGAGTTATAATGCAAAACCATTAGTTTATAATAAATCCATTTTTGAAAAGTTTTAAATTTTTCTTTGAAAAGGCTAAGGAAAATCCTTCATCTTGATTTTAGGGTATTTGATTGTGAATTGTTTACTTGTGTATCAAATAGATAAGGGTAAAATCCGTTCTAATTTAATTATGGATTTCTAGCTGAATTATTTTGGGAATTCGTTTGTTCGTTTTGTGGTCACATCATCGTTGTTGAGACTACTTTGAATCTTTGGAGACGGTTCGGGGTTTGACAGTGGTCTTTGATATCGCCGTGATGACGATAATTGTTTTTTGGATCGCATTAAATCTTAAAAGATGACGTGGGACGAATAATATTTTAATCCAGCCAAATAAAATCAAGGTTCAATCTTTGACGAAAGCCCATTTAATAGTTGATCGTTTAACGTTGTGCTAGGACGGTCAACAGTTGATGGGTTTTGATACAGCTTATACCTAGGACTCAACAATAAAAGTTGCATCCAAATTACCCTTTAACTTTTTTCTTTTATCCTTCCTTCCTCATCTAGCCGAACCATATCTTTATTCTTCTTCTCTTTCTTTGTTGTCGCCTCGTCTCCTCATTTTCGTGCTTGTTTACGCATTAGATCTCACTCCATTAATACTCCAAGATCTAATCCAATTTCTTCTCTCTGATAATTTCTTAGTTCATAATACCTACTTGCACTACCTAATCTTTTCAGTACCATTTAAGTCTTATCCTTAGGAAGAGATCATTCTGTTGGATCAGAATGAGCAAAATGTCTCACCACTTAGGGCTAAGAAGATTTGTCATGACAACTGGACTTGCACCAGTCCGTTACTTTGAGATCTTAGGATAGGATTGTTGTTTGTGTTGCATCTGCCTTTCTCATATCTTGTTTGAATAGATTATGGTGAAGGCGATCATCATTTCAGAGAGAAGATTAAGCTATATTTGAATAGATTCTAGTGTTTTGCCAGTGCAGAGTAAGACATCTCTCTATTTATAGCCATTGTTTTGCTAGTTTCGTTGTTATTGTTTGGTTGTCGTCTTTGTTGTTTCCCTTTCCAGCATTTGGTTCTTGATTTTGCGGCAATTTGTGACTATAACTGTTAGTGTTTGTCGTATTTAAAATCGCACGACTTTTTGTGAGATTTCTATGTTTGGAAATAATTATGTCATTCATGCATGCCTATTTGAATGAAATCTCATTTTATTATCTAACTAGAAATTATCCTAGAGCTGGAAAGAATAGAATTATATATTTGATAAATTTTAGCAAATGATAGGTTTTGCATTGCTTTCGTCACGGGTATAACTAATCACCTATTTCTTGCTAAGCTAAAATTTATTTTGTCCTTTTGTGTTTGATTTCAGTTTTCGCATTTTTGCGTGACTGACTTTCTTTTTCGCCAACATTTGACTTGAATCGTTTAAGTTTCCACAAAATATATTTTTGAAACTTTTTGCAAAAGTTGTTTGAAAAAAAAAAATCCTTTTTGAATTTTATGTTTTACTGATTTACTTTCTTTTATTTCGGTTTGCGCAAAAACCTGGACTTGGGTATGGCTGTTTGCGCATGTTTAAACAACTATTTTGCATTAAAATAGATGAATTGAATGACACAAAGTGCATGTTCCCAAATTTTAATTTGCGTGCGAACTCATACAGAAAGTGAAATAGTATTGAAAAGAAATTTTCAAAATTTATAAAAGGTGTTTTAAAGCAGTCATTTATTTTTGTGAAAAATTTTGATCATATGAAAGCATAAAGAAGAATTCTGAATGGTTTCTGTACGTGTCTTAGCGGTGCAGTAAGACCGACGATGCGATAAAAACGTTAATGGTAACAAAGGAAAGGCTATTTTAGTCTTTGAGGCATTGTTTCTATGTCTTGTCAAGGATGCACATGAGTTGTTAATTAACTTATTTTACGTTTTACAGCTTATTATAAGTCTCCCTTACAGTATATAGATGAGAATTTTTGGAGTATTTTGGGGGACTGAGGTAAAGTTTCAACTATAGGACAAAAAATGGAATATTTGCAAGCGAAGAGAACGTTAAAATTCTACGCTTTGATTTCCTTTTTCCGGTTTAGGAGAAATTAAATAGAGAGCGATTAGATGCATTGACATTTTGGAATGTAGGATTTGGATGCAAAGTTGGTTGCTCACACTTTTATTCGTAGTCATGTGAGGGTTATGGATGCAAAATGGTTTTCAAAAATTGCATTCTTATATAAATACCAGTATATTTAGGATGTTTTGCATCATGTTTTCAAAAGTATTTTAAAATTTGATGCATGCATATAGGAGGATCCAATTTTAGATTCATTATGCATACATGTTTTTTGATTGAAATGCATTATGTACATTGTGCACATGCGCACCTGGTTGCAAAGTGGATGTACACTAATTGGTCGTGTAGTATCAGAATTTCGGGGTGAAATTCCTTTTAAGAGGGGAAGAATGTAACAACGCGAAAATTTGACAATGATTGAATTAGTTATATGGTTAGATTTTTGAAAATAGGAATGTCTACAAATGATGTAATTTGACCACGAAACTTTAACTGTTGCATTCGTCTCAGAATTTTGGTCAACTTTCATGTTTGGAACTTCGCGAACGGAGTTCGTATGAAAAAGTTACGGGCAAAACACGAAAAACAGACGGAAATAATAAAATGGATAAATATAATATTTAATACCTTCTATAACCTGCCTTCACCAGGCGAATCTGCACAAGGGCGGTCGACACACTTGACCAAAGCAGTCGACCGCTTTAGGAAAATTCAGCTCAGTGACGGCTAGGGTTATGTAGGTTTTTAATATATAAACTATTATATAAACGGACGAATGTTAAGTAAGTAAAATCAAACGATTCGTGGCCATTTCAACTCCTATAAATAAAGGGGTAAGGCCCCATTCTTTTCCACACAAATTTGTAGGCAGCAGTGAAGCTCTACCATTTCCCTTTCTCTTCAAACAAATTCTAAAACAAAAATAGGTTCATATACAATCAAAATCAAATATAAACAATATAACCCGGAAGGGGTAATCAGATTCAAGTGGAAAAGGATATGGATTGACGCCTAAGTTCTTCTTCATCAGTTTTCTCCCTACTTTTCTTATATTCTTGCAAATCTACAAATCTTGAAGTATCCCTTTTTCAGAATAACTGTAGTCTGTAAGAATTTGGGAATTATAGGCCTAAAAGACTTTTCAGATTTGGATGCTTTCAGGTGAGTGGGAAATTTATATACAAAGTTACAATAGCTTAGTTATTTCATCTGAATTAGATCTTGAATATATGCCTAGCATTTATCAGATCTATTTATAATATTGTTAGGTCTGAAACAACATGTATCAGATCTATTTATGAATGTTGTCAAAAACTGAAAGTATAAATTTGTGGTTTGAATAATATTATAATTTGCAGGCCTACTTAATTATTTGTATTATTTCCTACAATTGAGTTTAAAAAATGTTGTGCTTATTGTAAACACCGTAGATCGGAAGTCAGTCCCTCAAAACGCTGTAAGATGTAGTTTTATTCTAGATCTGTAGTTTTGGTGTAAAACAGTGAATTATGTAATGTGGTTCAAAAAGGTATATGCCCGTTTGTGTTCAGTTTTGTTTGGGGTTCTAACTTTATTATTGCAAATATGCTTTTTTCCTCTCTTTAAATATAAAGACATTATTTGAAGCCAATAAGAAATATGTCCAAAATAGAAAGTTTGTGTAAATTCATGTACAAATAAATACATATATATATATATATATATATATTTGTGTAGTTTACATCAATTATTCCAAATATATATACATACTATATATTTCTTGTGGTTAAAAATATGTTCATTCTCTTTTAAATGCTCAGGCATAATTTATGATAATCATAGTTGACAGTCTTTTGTAAGATTTAGAACCTTATTTCAGAATTGAATGCAAAAGGGAATGTTTGGTTACTAGTTTGAATCAAAACATTTAATTTAATAATAATGATATGAAAAGAATAATAACTACATTAACTACGCCAGAATATACACACACACAATATCTTTCATCTTTTCAAGCCTACAATTTGACACAAATAATATATATATATAATAAAATAAATATGTGTTTTGTTGTGTGTTGAATTAAGTTTCCGTTTTGTGGGATTTTATTCCATATTGAATGGAAATGTATAGCATGAACATTATAGCCATAAATGGAAATTGTTTGGCTATGAATAGGTCCTAAATAAAATAATTATTGTAACCACCATTGATTTGGAAAAAATGAATAAGCTACTAAATAGTTACAATTTCTAAATTGGCTAGGACTAATGTTATGAACCCTAATTAGGAAATTTAATTATTACCAGACTAAGACACGTGGTTAAACCCAACCTGTGGTAGAAATCTGTCTGGAACCGCCCGACATATCCAGCATCCACAGCTGGTCGACTTAATGTGAGAGGTATGGTGCATAAATATGTATATATATACATACATATATATACAATGAATAATAAATTATTAAATTAATAAATTAAAATTCGCAGTGTCCGTTGTGGAACAACAAATAGATATTTTGGGACTGATAATTAAGGATGTTTATGAGCATCCATTGCCTTAGGAAATAGTGCCTCTAGGGCTATTAATGGCATGTGACCATTGATGTAATTAAATTGGATAATTGATGCCTTAGGAATATGACCATTAGGGTCATAAATGGCAGGTAACCTTAATAAAGGTGATAAAAAAATTAAATGGGGGGGTTGATGGGAATTGCACGAATTAATAAATACTAAGTCCATATAAGAAGGGAATAAATAATCAAACCTTTTAGCATGAAAAGTCATATGTTTTCCTTGACTAATAAACCTAGAATAAACATAACTAGAAAATAAGAATGGACATAGTAGGCAAATAATGCTAGTTATTATTTACCATAGAAGCCTATGACAATAACTAGTTTGCATGGTATTGGTTATTTCCAAAATAAGGCTTACTCCATAAGTGAGGTCTTAAGTGGCCAAAAGGGGTCCTCCTCCCATCCGTAAGGAGAAACCAAATAGAAAATAATTTATAAACGTAGCTGGCTTTGGTATTAAGGTCTTAAGCGGTTAGATCCACCTACAAAAATGTATTAAGTGATCGCGTAGCCCACCTCCCAATAGAGAAAGCATTAAAGGCTAATTGGGTACGAGCTTAATCTCCGCGAATAGTCCGCTTTCTTGGATCGTAAGTGACTTGGGTCGAGAAGTCCACCTGGAAATAGGTCCTCCAGTCTAGGGGTCTTAAATGTTGCACGAATCCTACCTGAACCTAGATTTAAAAATGTCTGGTATGGTCATTTCATAGGGCTACCTATCCTATGGGAAGTATAAAGCGTCTAGGAGATTATCCAATAAGGCTAGCTAGATAGTAACGAAAGGGTCCTCCACCGGGTGGTCTTAAATGGCATGCTACGTGTACCTAACCGAGTGGTCTTAAGTGGTTGCTTACTATCTTTCGCCTTATGCGGGGCATGAGTTTATATGCATGAATGACGAAAGCCTTAATTAGTTGGACATGTAGCTAGTGTCCTATAATTTATATTACCCATGAGTAAACCATTGAGAGGCATTAAGCGACCAAGAGGTCCGCCTAGGGTCTTAAGTGAACGAGATAATCCACCCTAAATCTATCATTTGATAGTGAGGCATTAAGTGGCTACATATATATATATATATATGTAGTAAACTAGGTTCCTAGTTAAGAACCCACCTCTTAGTTTAATAGTTGGTTAAATGATGGTTTAAGGGCTTCATAAACGTATGCGTAAACGTTCTATCTCGATAACGTTATCATTGGGAATACTACTTTAGGTATGGTAATTATAAGTTGTTGACCAGCCTTTTGGTAAGGCCGTCAAGATTCATTGGTACTGAGGGATACAACCCAAATAACGAGAAAGCCTGTATATTCCTAGCTACGGGTCTGACCGATCTAAGGACCCGAAGTGTGAGCCGGTTGGAACCCATGACTTTCGGACCGTATAGGTAAGATTCATTCCAGTGCTGATCCAAATATCCCACTGAAGATTCGGTTTCTCTCCTATTCAAATGCAACTAATCATCTATTTATGATGAGGTCATTTGCCACCCTTAGCCATGGATTCAAATCAGATCGCCATCCACGAAAGGAACTCATCTTCAGGATCTCCTAAATTTTTTGATCATAGAACACGTATCTCAACTAATTCAAATATTGTAGCATCTTTAAATAGACCTTCGGGACTTAGAAGAAAGTACGTTTGGACAAATTTCTGATTATATCACCATTGTAATTATTCGACTGTAATAGATTATCCGATATAAGAAGAATTATAAAGTGGATGTAGGCTCGTTAACGCCGAACCACTATAAATCTATGTGTGATCGCTCTTTCCGACATTTGTCATTTTATTTGTCTTCATTTAATCTCTACAAATTCATCTCCTGGGTGTGTGCCAATTTTTGGTGTCAACACTTTAGTGCTTCACTGAGAACTTGATATTCTCGGCATTTGAGGGATTTTGTTCTAATTTCGGATCACCAAGCCCGAGACGTGATCCCACAAGTTTCCAGATATCTTTGAATTATGGTTTCTAAATCATCGGCTCGCAATACTGGGAAGCAATCACAAGCTGGGGCATCTGCAGATGCGGCTGGTGGATTGATTACTCCAGGACCCGCTTTAAACTAGCCTGCGTTACCCCCTCTAGTGCAACCTCCCGCGATGGAGCCAACTTCCTTCTCATCTTTTGCCAACCATGATGAGTTTATGACTGTGTTAAATCAACTCCGGGAAACTACGGATGCCTTAAATGCTCATGCTCGGGAGAATACTGCAATGCGGCAAGATATGAATTGCATCTCGAGACAATGGGAAGAGTTCATGAACCATCATTCTTCCCCTCGTCGACTAGATCAGGACTCGGAAAGCTCATCATCGCCCGGGAAAAGTAGAGGCCGATGTCAACCACGATGCCTGCTGGAGAGACCAGAATATATGCGACAATTGCATCTGGAAGGGCGATCAGACCGACAAGGAATGGGGATTAGACACAGGTCGATCTGACTGGTGTGGGGGCAATCAAAATCACGGCTTGACAGGACCAGAGTGCCTCTCCCTCGGCTCGCCAAGACAATGCTCAAACAGCCCAAGCCTTTGTCCTCCCTCCTCGACATCTTGAGATTGACCAAGATGCCCCAGGAAGAGTAATAACTGCCCAGAAAGTGACTCAGGCGACGTTGCTTGGATGGGGAGCACGGGGAAGTCGTCCGGTCGAAGAGGTCGACCAAAGTTTTATTATCCCTCTGGATCTAACCACCATGGTACGCCAGATTATGAATGATAGTAAGGGCTACAAAAATGAAAAAGGGGGATCAATCGAAGACATACACCTTTACAGATGACATTCTGCAAGAAAAGTTCCCCAGAAGGTTCAATATGCTCAGGTGAACCATTAAGATGGAACCATCGACCAATAGCAGCATTTGATGAGATATTTGTGGCATATGGAAGTGCCTGTTTCTCCAGACACCATCAACGCAAGGCTTTCCCGATCTTTCTAAGTGGAGTAGCAGTCGTATGGTTCACCCGCCTTCCCCCGAGGTCAGTCTCAAACTTTGAAGACATAAGTGAGAAATTCCTAAATCAGTTCCGCCAACATGCTTCTAAGACGAAGCATGTCATGGCCCTTTCTGCGGTGAAGCAAAGAAGAGGTGAATATCTGAGGAACTACCTTGATTGATTCAATCGAGAAGCTACCGAAGTAAGCAACCCTAATCATGAGACCGTTTTGATGGCCATGGTCGATGGCATTGATAAACGAATAGAATTCAGAAAATATCTAATCGGGAAGCCACCTACGTCAATCAAAATGTTTTATGCAAAAGCTAATATCTGTCTAAGGCAGAAGGATGCACAGTTAGATGAAGAGGATGGGCTTAAATATGTATCTACCAAACCCATTCAGAGCAATGTAGCAGTTAAACAGTCTAGGGATAATTCAGGGAAGGTAGAAGTGAATGTTGGAAACCGTGGCAAGCGAAATGACAGGCCGAAGGAATCCAATGGAAACCTCTGGACAAAGAGGGAATTCCAGAAAGCGACCCCGGTTCCAGGTTTTGAAATTTATACCACGTTGAATGACACGTTGGAGTATATTTACCTCGATACTTGCAGTACGGTCTAGTACAAGAAGTCGCCCTTGTGTGAGCCTACAGAAAAAGAGCAGGTGATTGGGAAATTTTGTTTATTCCATGAGATCTATGGACATACAACCAATGTATGGCGTCACCTTCGATACATCATTGAGAAGCTAGTTTGAGAAGGGAAGCTCGATGAATAAAAAGTTGCCCCGAGAGACAGGGGCAAGGGACTTCAGCACCTAAACAAAGCTAGGCGAGGCCTACAGCCATAGCCTAAGATAAAGGAAAGGGGATAGTGATCTGCGCCATTGTTAGGGGACCACACCCAGCAGAATATAGCATTCGAACTATGGAGCATTATGCAAATTCTGCAAAGCATCTGGATTTTGCGGAGACAAGCACCCATGAAGCTACAAGTCCCATCAAGCAAAGAAGACCGTATACAACAACCAGTTTACTATGTGAGAAAAATGTTGACGGGGGATAAAACGCAACTATCCAAAGATTGAGAAGCTCGCCTATAGTCTGTTAATCACATCATGAAAACTTCGGCATTACTTCCAGGCTCACCCTATCAAAGTATTCACGGATCAGCCTCTTCGATAAGTTTTGCAACGACACAAGGCAAGCGGGAGGTTGCTCAAATGGAACATAGAGTTGAGTCAATTCGACCTAACTTTCGTTCCACGAAAATCCATCCAGAAGCAAGCACTAGCCGACTTCATAGCCGAATTTACCGCTTTAAAGGATGACGGCTTGGGGGATAGTGCCGAGCCTCCAAATACCAAGTCGAGAACAAATACTTGGAAGTTGTACATGGATGGGGCGCGTAACGACCAACGCTTTAGTGTTGGCATAGTTGTTGTTTCCTGAAGGACGGTCGATCTATTATGCTCTAAGATTGGATTTCTTGGCTACAAATAATGACTCCGAGTATGAAGCCTTTATTGCCGGGATCAAACTTGCGAGGGACTTGAAAATAACATCTCTTGATATTTTCTGTGATTCACAACTTATTGTATTTCATGTTCGAAACGAGTACCAGACTAAAGGAGTCCGGCTTTCTGCCTATATTAAGAAGGTTGAATAACAGTTACATAACCGCGATCAATACAGCATCTCTCATGTTCTCAGAGAGGAAACCCAAAAGGCAGATAGATTGGAAAAACTCTCTTGTTTTGACAACCCGAGTGAAACAGAGTTTGTTCCTATAGAGATTCTGGGCATTCTGAGCATCGATCAAATGGAGGTCGACCAAGAAGAACCCGAGCCTGAAAGTGAGTCTTGGATGACTCCCATTAAGAATTTTCTTCTACATGGAACTCTTCTTGAAAAAAGAAATGAAAGACGAGCTATCATGCGGCAGGCTTCCAGGTATGTCATTCAGCAAGACCAGCTCTATAAAAGGGGTTTCTCTGTGACCATGTTTTAGTGTGTAGCCAACGATGATGCCAAAAGGATATTGAAAGAAGTGCATCAAGGGGAATGTGGTGTGCATACAGGAGGGAAAACTATGGCTAAGAAAGTGCTATGATATGGGTACTTTTGGTCGTGTGTCAGCAAGGATGCAGCTAGCTATTTTAGACGATGTGATAAATGCCAGAGTTTTGCACAGATTCCACGAGCTCCACCAACAGAGCTCACTCAAATGGTCAACCCTTGGCCATTTGCCGTTGGGGGATAGATATCATTGGAAGCCTGCCAATTTCAAAAGGAGGTGCAAAGTATGCGATCGTGGCAGTAGACTATTTCACAAAGTGTGCAGAAGTCGAGCAGATGACCATGATCACAACAAAGCGAGTCATTAACTTTATTGTCAGAAATATCATATGTCGATATAGGATACCTCATACTATTATCACAGATAATGGGACCCAATTCGACAGCTCTAAATTTAGAGACTTTTTTGAGTGATATCTTATCAAGAACAAGTATACCGCGGTGGCGCATCCACAGTCCAATGGACAAGTCGAAGCGGTCAACAAAATCATCAAGTCTATTTTGAAGAAGCGATTAGAACGAGCAGAAGGCAAATGGGTCGACGAGCTCGCTCTATCCCTTTGGGAATATTGGACCACCCATAAGACTACCACCGAACATGCTTCCTTCGCCTTGTCTTACGGATCAAAAGTTGTCATTCCCATGAAATTGAAGTTCCTTCCCACAAAGCTACATGCCACGATCTGTTATCAAACAAATTCCTTCTCTTGCAATCGCTAGACATGGTTGATGAAAAAAAGAAGAGGCGAACCTCCGTGTCGAAGCTCATCGGTGGAGGGTCGCTCGATATTACAACAAGAAGGTCTAATGCAAGACCTTTGATGTTAGTGATCTTGTCCTAAAATGGATCTTCCCGACTCCCATACATATGAGTCCCAAGTGGGAAGGACCCTACGTCATTCAACACAAGCTTGATAATGGAAACTTCATACTATCAACCGTTGATGGCAATCCTTTTCAGAGAGCATGGAACGCGGAGACTTACAATCTTATCTTTTTTAGAATTTTTAATTTCCTTGTTATTTTATTTGCTATAGTATTGTAATAAGATGTGACTTATCACCTACAATAGTTTATGAATAAAAGCTCATTTCCTGCTCTCTAACTTATTATTGTAATGACTGAATGTTGTGATTCAACCGACATTAAGTCGAATGTTAATTTCCCGGCCTATCGAACCGTTTCTTAATGAGCTGACCTCATCCATGGCAGTGTAGGAAATCTAGGAAGACTGCATTTGAGCATGAGATCGACATTCAAACATACGGGTCTCAATTTGTTGACTTAAAATGAGGATGACACTGATATAAACAAGACTGTCTACTTGAGAACAACTATAATTCTCTTGACTTGAGAAGGAGTATAAAATCATGGACGAGTGTGAAAGGTGCACCCCGGCTAAAGACCGCTATATCCCTAAGAACTCTAACCCTTTATGACTAAAGGGAGAGTATAAAAGACATGTGTTCCTAACCGTGATTGATCGACCTCGAACTGGTCGACCAGATCTCGGGGTCAATAGGAATACTTGACTATCAAACCAATTTCCCACAACACTGGGGGGCACAGGTATAAGCAAGTGATCCGACAAAGAGAATTGCTTAAATAACTTACTGTCCAGAATGAGTTCGGAACATTAGTATCGCTCCCCTGAAATTCTTTCAGATATTTAGACACGTCAATAACACAAGTATTTGAAGACAAAGAAACATTCTTACACATTTAGTCATATTTACAAAACTAAACCTTGTTTACAGGTACATCAAGCTTTATCCACAAAATGAGAAACTTGACAAAGACAAAATTACGAGTGTCGCACTCGCCTACAACGTCCAAAGGACCATTGACACACATACAACTAAAAGGTCCTACACTCGGAGTGGCTTGTCACTGCGCCTCTTCATGTCCTCCAACTCTTTCTTCTTGACAAGTGTTAGCGCCTCCTTAGTAGTAAAACCAAGCTTCGGGCTTTTGAGCATGCTACCAAAAGATGCGGATCGACTAGATGTAGTGGTAACATGTTTTCTTCCACTCGGGATTGTTGGAGATGGGTAAGAAGTTGTGCTGCCGAATGAAACTGAAGTCGGTGGAATATATTGGAAGGGAGGAATGTCGAGTGGTTTGTCAGACGGTTCGACTTTGAAAGAAGAAACTTTTTTCTCGCTCCTAGCCTGTATCTACGCCGTAGATGGATGGTCAGTTTCTTTGATCTCCTTTATGAACTCCACATCATCATCCTCAGATCCAATCTCATAAACATTGGATTTCTTTGGAGCTTCGGTCCTCTCCTCGCCATTTCTAGGGATGGCAACAAGATTCTTCTCCAACACATTGGTCTCTACCTCAGTAACATCTTTCGTCAACAATGTACCTACAGCAGGATAAACAAAAGTTATGAACAGGGAAATAGACAATCGGTTGATTTGAGAAGAAGAGAAGTCACACTTGGCAATAGACTCCATCAGATGGTCTAAAACTTTCCTTGGTGAAGCCGGAGCAATCGAGCCTTCCTTGGGCAAAGGGAGAAGAGGGTCATCCGGACTTTATTCCTCTACCAAGCTGGAAGAATGATTCAGGGGAAGAAGGATAAGGGACGAGTTAACCCTAGCATTCGAAGGAGGGGGAGATGTTTTCATCATACTTGTATCAGCGTCAGGGACAGACTTCCCTTTGGCCGCATATCGTGCAACATCTCTCAGCTCCTCCAACTTTTTCTTCCCTTCAGCCAACACCCTCTGCTCATCTTCGTTTAAGTACTGAGAAATAAAAGCTTCATCGTTTACTGGGTCGCCCCTTCCTGCCTCGTCCTCCTCTTTAATGAAAATCTCCCATGCGTCAGTTAGCACCCGATGGTAGTTTCTAGCCCAAGACAAATTTCAGTGACAAAGGACATGGGAAAAAATTGCAGAATGTTGGCTCCAAATTTTTTAGTTGTCTCTCTCTTCCCGACGGCATGTTCGACTTTGATCAACTGAATTTCATTTTTGTGCTAAAGGTTAGCATTTGCAACATTTTTTACTACCTCTGTGGCAACACTCTCGACATGTTTTCTGGCGAGCTCAGATGCACCCAGGCGATCCTTGAAGTTTTGTACATCTCTATCTAACCGATCCTTGTCACCACTTAATGTCTCGTTCTTGGTTCTCAGGATTAAATGCTCTGGGATTGTCTCCTCACATCGATCCTTCAGGTGCTTCTAAGTCTTCTCGCCTTTTTCCTTGGCGGTAACCACCTCGGACTCACATTCCGCTACCCTCTTCTATAGCTCTCAAAAGCTTTCTTGTTAGTAGCTGGCTTCCTCTACAAGCGTTTATTTTCCTCTGTTTTACCCTTCACCATTTCACATACTTGCCTCACATATGCATGGTGTTGGTTCTAGATTAACCCTAGAGGGGGGGAATAAGGTTATTGAAAATTAAGCGAGATATTAAAAATATCAAATCACCGAATGCAGTAGAAAATAAATGCAGAAAGGTAAATTACACAAGATATACTCAGCTTCGGCAAAATCCTACCTACTGGTGCATTCCTAAGGTTACTACTAGGTGTTAATAACAGATCCCGCTTACAGACCCTGTAAACTCGTGAACCCCTCGCTCCTGTCCTAACCCTATGCTCAAAACCCTAGAATGATCTAAACCCCTAGATTAGATATCCCCTAGTTTTACAGACTCTAGTAAACTGCCCAGTTTTACAGACAAAACTAGGAAACTACCTAGATTTTACAGACTCTAGCAATTGTTAGTTAGCCCCTAACTTAATGGCCTAGACTTTACAGTCTCTACAAACTTTTTGATGGTTTACAAAAGAAAAACAAAACAATACAAACAAACAATGAAAAACCCTAGTTTAAAAGGAAGAAAGAAATCCCCTTTAATATTAGTATGACCAAACATAGAGTAGGCTGGCCCATTTTTATTTTCTTTTACCCCGATCTCTTCCTCTCTTCAGAAAAACATGGCGGCGGATGGCAAAAGAAAATCGAACTAGGGTATTTGTCCATATCAAAACTCGATTTCAAATGCTAGAAAAAATTTCATCCCTGATGAACTTTGAATGGTGTTGTTCTTTGTCGGTTGATTTGCCTTCTCTTCTGATCGAAATCGATTGTGAGTGTTTAAAATTGATTCTCTATTAGTTGCTTTGAATTTTTTTGTTGTTGTACGATTTCGATACTCAACACCATTGATGAGTTGGTGAATTTTATAGGATTATGACTTGGCCTGATTTTCTAATATAACTTGGTGAATTTTATAGGGTTAATCTAGATCCAACATGTGGTATCAGAGCAGGTATTTTGTTTAACTCTAGAGTAATGGGTCATCCTAGTCGTCAGTCCTCTGAGAGTCTGTCCAATCGTATTCCATCTACTTTTAATGGTACATATTTTTTAAATTGGAAATTAGAAATGGAGTTATATTTAAAATCTGTTGATATTAAATGTTGGGATACTGTTATAAATGGATTTGATATGGTTAGTAGAAATGATATTGAGTTTAATTCTTGTGCTATTCATATTTTATACTCTTATATTGATGATGTTCGTTATAGCCTTATCTTCCATTATTTAACTGTGCAGGAAGTCAGGAAAACTCTTCTTACGAAGTATGGACAAATTGACAACAACTGCTTAAAACCCCAGCATGTCAACTCAGGTTTAGATCTATGCTTAACAGGTTTTACAAATGTTAATCCAGATGGATCTGTCGATGGAGACTCAACAAATGATGAAACTAAAGATCTTTCATATGAAGATTTGGTTTATTTTTGTATTGAATTAACAAATGTTGTTGATAGTCTCAAATCAAAAAATAAAATCCTGAAATCTAAAAAACTTGAGTTGATCACTAAAAATAATATTTTTGAATTAAAACTTGAAAATATCATGAAAGTTTCAAACTCTGATTGCAAGGATTGTTTCAACTCAAAAAACAATTTAGCTCATCTCAATGAAAATATCCAAAAGCTTGAAAAACAAATTATGAGATCAAAAGAAAAGGAGGGTGAGCTAATATGTATAAACAATTCCTTGCAAAAAGAATTGTAGATTTTTAAGATTTCAAAAAATTCCAAATGTGAAATTGTTGAGAAACAAAAACATTTTGAAAATGAGATTTCTGAGTCCAAGGCCAAAATTGAAAAGCTTGAAAATGAACTCTTGGTTTTGAAACAAAATGATGCTGAAAAGAGTAAGATTGCTATAAATCGTTGTTCAAATTTAATAAAAGAAAATAGCGATCTTAAATCCCAAATTCAACGACTTAAATCAACTTTGGATAAATTTTCTAATGGGGAGAAGTCGTTAAATATTTTGTTGCAAAACCAATTTTCTATCGGAAATAAAAGTGGCCTTAGCTTTGGAAAACTTGATAAATTTGCTTAAAAGAAGAAATTAAATAGTTTTAAAAATCCCTCAAATTGTTTTGAAAAAGATCATTTTGAAAATCTAAACTCCAAAAATTTTAAAGGATTTTTGAATCATAATCAAAGTGGAAATTTGTTTGGTAACAAACCTCTTAAACGATCTTGGATCCCAAATAAAAATAAAACGACTAAAGTCAAACAGATTTGGGTTCCTAAAGGTATGAAAATAGATTCGAATGGATTATTATACAAACAGATTTGGGTACCGAAAGATGTTAACAAGACTATGAGTGGTTTTACTAATTTTGTTAGACCACTCAATTCCCTAAACACTTAGGTACCAGAGGAGGCTGAAGAACTGCTATGCAAAAGAGATTTAAATTCAAAATGTTTTATGGTTCTGTATCACTTAGAGTTCCTTAGTCAAGCTCGTTGAGTCAGAGATTCTGGTTTTCATCGATTTCAGGTATAATCTCTGAACTCATCTACGTAAATATTTTTTTGGTTATTCCTCCTTCTAACCCTTCTATTTATGCTTATTTGATTTGACACTGCCATATTTTATTTCCTTATTCTATGCTTTCTTAACTTCCAATTGCAGAATTCATGATTTTTTGGAAATCCGCTTCAGTTGAATAAAACTCTGATGTTTTAATCATTTCCAGATCTTGAATTTAGATTTGTAAATATTTGCAATTGTTTTGAAGTTTATTTTCTGATTTCTGAATTCATAACAATGTTGATGTATTCTTGTCATATCTTGAACACTGTTGATTTAATTCTAATTTTTTTTGAAGATCTGAAAATTTGATGAAATTTCACACACGTCTGCTGTTTTTGAGTTTCTTCTAATTCATTTTTGAAAAGCTTGAAATATTATACTCATTACGATACACTGCTACCTCTCAGTTGTGATAATTTCATTGATTTTCAGATTGGCTTGGAATTTTTGAATTGTCTTGAATTACAGTGATGCATCTTGAAATCCATCTTTATTCATGATAATTAGGTTTGAAAATTTGTTTGTTTGAAACAATCTGAAATTCTTGATATTTTGAATATCACACACCTCTTAAATTTGAAATTATCTATCTTGCGTGACTAATTCATTATATCTCAAAACTTGACATTGATTCAAGTGATTTCAAATAAATTATTATTTAATTTTCTAGATCATGAATATCTCTCAAGTCTGATGTAAATGATCTGAAATTACTCTTGTGCTTGTCAGAAATTCTTATGAAAACTTCTTTGAAAATCCGGTTTTAAATCTCTTTGTTATTTCATGGTTATTTGATTTAAATATTTGTTTGTTTAAAATCATTTGAAATTATTGATTTATTGAATCTCACACATATCTTGAATCTGAAATTAATAATCTGGTGCGATCGATTCATTGAATCATGAGTTTTTCATATTTCTCAAATGATTTCAAATAAACGATATTTTTGATCTTGAATCATCTTTTGTAACCACCATCTTGACAAGTCTGATTTGAAATTGATTTTTGTGCTTCCCTGATATAGATTTGAAAATATTTTGGAAATTGTGTGTTTATGATCTATTTGCTGCTCTGATACTCTTTTTCAAATAACTGCTCGTTCTTGTCTGCAACTCTGGTAAATGTGCCAAATTTGTTGATTTTGTCTGGTTGGGCTTTGTGATTAAAATTTATTAATAAGGACACCAATTTGTATCAAATATGCTGATTTTTTTTGTATATATTTTAATCCCTCTTGTCTTGTATAGCTCTTCATATTCCTCTTGTAGTTGATTTTCAATTTAAAAATATTTATTGATTATTCATTCAGAAATTGAAATCAATATCCAAATTGAACTGTGTTTATAATTCATCAAAATTATTATTAGATTTCGAAATTGTGATGAGTTATGACTATAGTATGTTTCATAGCAAGAGGACATTTTATTTAGATTTTTATAATGGTTGAATAATTATTATAATATCTTTGAATTGGCGATTATTTCACGATCATCTTCTTTATCTACCACTATTCTGCCATCCATCATGTTTTTTATATCAATGTGGAGAGTTTAATATTTTTTTAAATCATCTTGAATAAACAGTGGAAATATTTGTGATGGAATTATGGTTATACTATTATTATTATTCAAAATTAGTGATAATTGAAAATATTCAATGATCTCTGTACAGTTGATCATATTTCATAATATGATTAATTTAGAAATTTATTTCACAAACCATTTTTGTACCTATCACATTTCTATCATCCATATTGGTTTTATATACTGAGGAGTTTATCATTTTGAAACTGAAAATAATAAAAATTTAATATTCATAACTGTTTCTCTAACCTCATTTAAAAATCCAAGCTCTGGTTATGCATGGTTATGAGATTACTTATATTTAAGATGCAAGTGATCTCATTTAAAAATCGAAAATCTGGTCATGCGTGGTCAGTGTGCTCTTAAATCAAAAGAAAAAGAAAATAATTTGAATAAATAAAATTTTCTATGAAATTCTCCTTGGTGCATAAAAATAGCTTGCATGATAAATTGATGAATCTGGTTGGTTTCCTGATTTTGGACTTCAAATAATTTGAAAAACTTTCGGCTTTGATTGAATAAATCAATTTTGGAAATTGTTTGATTGTTGTCCCCTTTAGAAAGTTTCCAAAAACTGTTTGCTTCATTTCTGAAAATAAAAAGGAAATCTTGACAATATTCATTATGATTAAGAACTGGAATTAAATTGTTTCCTTAAAACAATTTTGAGTAAAAACCGGTTTCTTGTCCAAAAGATATATATTCATTTCTGGAAAATGAATAATGCTTGTCAAATATTATTTGCCGAATTTCTTGGAACATATTAAACAATTGCCAAACATATAAACCCTTAATCGTGCCACTGATTTCAGAAAGCAGAAATGAGTTTTTAGGCAAAATCCAATGCTTGCCATTTATTGATTTTTCTGGAAATATATGAATTGTATTTATGGCTCTCAATACACTGGCCATATATTGTTTGCCAATACTCTTGCCATATATTGTTTGCATAGCTATGTCCATCTGGACGTTGTATATTTTTGGTGTCTCGCCTATGACCATTTGAGTTGAACCATGTAAGACTGCTGCCATGTATTTGTATTTGTATTTGAAATTTACCATGCTAACACTTGAAACTGGGCTGTCCCCTTACATGAACCTGAGCTTTTTTATGTCTTGATGTATTTGAACCTATGTATCCTTGATGTATGCGCTGTGTATATTTGGCATCCTCCATTGTTCTTTGTATGACATGGTATTCCTTGTTGTGTAAACATGAGTTGCATCACCTTAACACTTGCATTTTCACCACTCTTTAGTGCATCACCATAACATTCGCTATGTGTATATGCAAAACTGGAACAACCAGAAATGCTACTGCACATGTATGTTTACCATGCTAAGTCATTGTTGTTGTGATCATCATGAATGACATCCTTATGTATATTTAATGTTGCACCATGTCTTGTGCACACACGTGAGACTTACTTGCTCATGTTTCATCTCCTTGTATTTTTGTATAAACACTTGCTATCTTGACTGATCTGCCATGCTTGTCAACATGTTAGCTGAACTGCTTCACCCCTTATATATGCTTATACATGAACTTTTCTGATGTTGAATGCACCCATGCTCCATTCTGGCTTGATGCAATTTGGTTCGACCTTGTCACTACATATGTACATCCTAATGTACATTCTGTTCATGCTTGTATTTGTTGAGGCTCGACCATTTTGAGATATGCTTGCACTTGTTCACTTGCATTCTTGAGCTTGACATTAGGCTTAGTTGACTATGTTGCACTGAGTTGAGATGGTCCACGTGGCTACTCCTCAGTTGCCATACTATATACTGATTGGCGAGGCAGTGCACACATGTATATATCTGTGCATGTGTGTATATGCAGTCAATCAAACCAGTTTTCCTATCCCTGTATTATATATATGCAAACTGACTACCTTGTGGTATTTACAGTGTATCACTGTGAATATCACAAGCTGTCTAGACATAGATGAATCAGATCAAGTCATGAAAAATGATGAGAAACACTCCAGAAATCTGATGCAGACAAAATTTTAAAATTAAAATTTATATTCGTATGTATTCAGTTTTATTTCTATTGCAGTGTACTGTGTATATTTCATGTGACAGGTAAGCAGATGATGACTGGACTGACAGTGAAGATGCAGTGAAGACAGAAGATTGAAGACAAACAGTGTGTGTATGGCAGTGAAATTGTATGAGTGTATGTATATGAGTCAATGTGAATTGTATATATGAATTGTATAACTGAGTGATAGAGTGTTGTAGTGAGGAGCCGTGTGAGAGAATTGTACAGATGTTTGTATTAAACAAATTTGATTGAAATAAAATATTATTTTATTGTGTTCAAACAAATTTGTTTAATGTATTCAATTTATATACAAGTACAATATCATGTGAAGGATATACCAATAGTGGAGTTATAACTTTGTACTGTTCGAATGTTGAAATAGAGTTTTATATTCGAATAGAATACAGTTACAAACACATTTATAATGATATATATTTAGTTGTTATCATAAAAAAAATCATATAATTGTGTATACAACAACGTTATATACAACACACGCATCTCGCTATATTGAGTTAGAGCAAAATCGACATTAGTTCTAACTCGATCGTGGAAACTCAGTGGAAATGGCTGTAGCATAGGGGCAGGCTCGATTTCAGCAAAATAAAATCCAGGAAGACCTCCTCAAGTTCCCGTATTCGATCGACAGTTGCCCTCTCTTGACCCAAAGTGGTAGGCATTTGGGGGCCCTCTCCAGGACGATTAGGAAGAGGAGTAGAATTGTGGTCCTGAATTCTAGTCGATCGTATCTTAGAAAAAGGGTCGATTGGGAGTTCAAAATGACTTGGAACATCTTGAGAATGCTCGTTGGTAGTTTTTTCACCACTCTTAGGAGTTTTATCTTGGGAATGAGACAAGGATCCATGATTGGGCATCTCATGATCATCTTTTTCCCTCGACTTGCTCCCCTCTTTTCCTTCTTCTCCTCTCTTTTGCTTCATTCTCCCTCGGTCTCTTTCTCCTTCCTTTTTTCCTCCTTTCCTTTTTTCTTCCCGATCGACGTCCCATAATAACCCTCCTGCCTAACATGCGGCGGGGCCGATACAATCAGACCATCTCCCTCCAGCAAAGAATCAAAGTTGGCATGACAATACTCCTCATCCACGACAACTAGATTATGGCAAAGAAAATAAGTATACACAAGAGAAAAGTAATGTTGTGACGTGAAACACTAATGTTGTGTGTTCTTTAGAAAGGTTTTCTTATTATAACCTGTTCCTGAAGCTTGGTGAACATCTCATGTGTCCTGTTGATTGACCGGTATTAAATCTTCCCTAGACTTAGTGAAGAAAAACGTTTTCGGATCCAAATTCTGAGAAGACAAGATTGAATCCGGCATTTCCACGTTTTGTAAGCCACGAAAAGGCGGAATGAACTCTTCTCCTGAGGGGTCGTAGACAAGAGGGGAACCTCCCATGGTATTGGTATCTTGCGGTTGGGGGTCGGTAGGCTCCTCCTCGGCTGTTTCACCTTTTACCTTCCCCGAAGCATCTGTTGTTGTTTCCTTCTGCATTTTCAACAGATCTGACTCCCGACATAGTCTCTTAGGATCCGGCTTCTTCATCTTAACGTGATGACGAGTATTCTTTCCCCCTCTGGACGAGGGTGGAATAAACAACCCCTCGGCTTGAGGCATGACCTTAACGTCGGTCGATTTCTTTCGAGGAGGAGGCACGATCGACTTAATGATATGTGAAGAAGAACCCTTGTTATCTGAAGACCCTAATGACCTCCTCTTATCCAAAAGATGAAAACGATGAAGGTTTTCGTCGGTCACTAGCTTCTTGTAGTGTCGGTCAACCTTCTCGCTTGCCGCCAAGGATTGACGATCTCTTCGATCAGTTAGTTGGCGCCTCAGTGTTTTCGCAGTTGGACTTAGCCACTGGTTTTCCATCAGTTGAGAGTGGCTAAGGATAGCATAGACAAGACTGCCTTTAGGACTCCAGACGGCTTCTTCGAGTGGCTTGTGATGCCCTTCGGTTTGACAAATGCCCCGCATACTTTGTTGACTTGATGAGTAGGGTGTTTAGGGAGTACCTAAATAGATTCATGGTAGTCTTTGTAGACGACATCTTGATCTTTTCTAAAAGCGAGGAAGAGCATGCCCTACATCTTAGGGAAGTGTTGGGGACTCTTCGTACCCATAGCCTTAAAGCTAAATTTTCTAAATGTCACTTTTGGAGGAAGGAAGTGCGATTCTTAGGGCATGTGGTTTCCAAAGAAGAGATAGTTGTGGATCCCGCGAAGGTAGTGGCCATCCAAGATTGGAAGGTTCCTAAAAATTCTACCGAGGTGAGGAGTTTCTTAGGGCTGGCTGGCTACTATAGGAAGTTCATCAAAGACTTCGCAAAGATATCAGCCCCATTAACACGCTTGACGAAGAAGAACTTAGTTTTCACATGGGACGTAGATTGTGATGATGCGTTCCAACGTTCAAAGAGAGCTTTGACCACAGCCCCGGTTTTAGTGTTGCCAGATGGGAGTAAGACATTTACCGTTTATACCGATTCTTATGGGACAGGACTAGGCGCAGTCATAATGCAAGAGGGAAGGGTAATAGCCTATGGTGGAAGGCAGTTGAGAGTGCATGAGAGAAATTACCCTACACATGACCTAGAGTTGGCCGCTATTGTTTTCGCGCTTAAGTCTTGGCGTCAGTATCTTCTTGGCGAGAAATTCGAATTATTCACTGACTACAAATTGCTAAAATACTTATTCTCTCAGAAGGACTTGACCTTAAGGCAGCAAAGGTGGATGGAATTCTTAGCATCCTACGACTTCGAGATAGCATATACCCCTAGCAAGGGTAACGTGGTGGCAGACGCCTTAAGTAGAAAAAGGTTGTCCTTGAGTCTGTTATTTGTTGAGCGGCGAAGCTTAGAATTCATCTCTACGTTTGACTTTAAACCTTCCGTTGACTTTGTACCTGGTTTGCTAACATCCTTAGAGGTCAGACCTACGCTTTTGGGATGGATTGGCGAGGCACATCGAGACGACCCACAGTTGGTTGAGTAAGTAGAAAAGCTCAAAAGGGGGAGTCATCGAGCCATCTCAGTAGGTATACCCTAGATGATAAGGGTTGGTTGCGTAGGGACGGTAGACTTTGTGTACCACGGGACAAAAATCTGAGAAAGACCATTCTTGACGATGCACATCGTTTGAAGATGACCATCCATCCCGGCGGGGACAAGATGTACATGGACATGAGACGAGTTTACTTTTGGGCCTGTATGAAGAAGGACATGGCCGAGTTTGTCGCTAGATGCTTGGTGTGCCAACAAGTAAAAGCAGAGCAAAAGAAGCCCGGTGGATTGCTTCACCCATTGGAGGTCCCACAATGGAAGTGGGAAAGTGTCTCGATGGACTTCATTGATGGGTTACCGAGATCGAGGAAAGGTAATATGGGGATTTGGGTCATGGTAGACAGACATACTAAGAGCGCCCATTTCATTCCCGTGAAGAGTAAGAGGACTGCTCCACGGTTAGCCTCCGTATACATTCGAGAAATAGTTCGTTTGCACGGTGTTCTTTCTAGCATAGTGAGCGACCGCGATCCTATCTTCACTAGCGAGTTTTGGAAGAGTTTGCATGAGGCGGTAGGGACTCAGTTATGTTTGAGCACCGCATATCATCCTTAGACGGACGACCAGACAGAGAGGGCGAATCGTATTCTAGAGAACCTATTGAGGTTGTGTGTCTTAGATTTCGGAGGTACATGGGAGGAACATCTTCCGTTGGTAGAGTTTGCATATAATAATAGTTTTCAGTCTAACATTGGCATGGCACCGTTCGAGGCTCTTTATGGACGGCTGTGTCGTTCGCCTACATGTTGGTGGGAGTCTACAGTTAAGATCTTGCTTGGACCCGATATAATTAGAGAGACTTCCGAAAAGATCGATTTGATTCGAAGGAGGATGAAAACGGCGCAAGATAGGCAGAAATCTTATGCGGACAAGAGGAGGACAGAACTTGAGTTTGATATTGGGGACATGGTCTTTGTCAAGGTGTCTCCATTACAGAACGTCGTTCGCTTTGGATCCGTTGGGAAGTTAGCACCAAGGTTCGTAGTGTCGTTTCCTATTAAGGAGAGGATTGGGCAGATGGCGTATAGAGTGGAGTTGCCTGGCGTACACGATGTATTCCATGTATCACATTTGAGGAAGTGCTTACACGAGATCACATAAGTGGTAGAGTCGAGCTTGCTTAGAGACGCAGAGATAGAGCGTGATGCGACGATTCGACGAGCTCCTACGTGCATTCTTGGGTTGGAGATTAAGAAGTTGAGGAATCGAGAGGTTAAGCTAGTCAAAGTGCAATGGGGAGATGATGAGAGCAACGCTACTTGGGAGACGGAAGCGAAGATGTGTTCATTGTACCCTTTTCTTTTCGAGAGTATGTCTTTTAATTTCTCCTTTATCGCTTAGCTTGTGCTTATCTTATCTTTAGTATGCCTCTCGCTAGTGTCTTTGACCTTTAGATAGGGTAGTCCTATGGTTGAAACATGTGTTTGAGACATGTTATGTATGATGGATGCATGTGGATGCAAGTGGTTGCTAGTGGTTGCTCGTGGATGCATATACACACACTTTAGGCACTAGATCGGCTCAGTCACTTCATATTGCATATTGCATATAAATGTGTGTACATATTTAAGTAATGGATGTATAATGATTGTACCATCATATGGTTGTTGCATTTTGGTGATGGTTGTGCACACATGTAGAAATAATATGTATCGATAAGGTTTTTTCGCATACATAATGGACGCATGGCACTATCATGGTTTACATTAAGGAGGTCAACTGAATCAGTAGACCGCCTGATTTTGCATTAGAGAAGGAACATATACACACACTTCTTGCATATGTTAATACAGCATTAGAAATTTTATAAGGACAATGGATGCCTGTGTTTGATGGTTGAGTAGATGGTTGTTTGGATGGTAGGATATGCATTCTCCTTAACTTGGAGATTTCGGGGGCGAAATCCTTTAAGGAGAGGAGAATGTAACACCCCGTATTTTTGAATAATTGAATTAAATAAATTAAAGAATAATTAATCTCAGACGTGAGAATTAAGGGAATTGGGTTGCGCTATTGTGTTCGTCTCGGAACTCTGGTTTAGATAGAGTCCGAGTTTGCGGGAAACGGATACCGGATGAAGGAGATATGGACAAACGAAGTTAGGTGGCAAAACAAGAAAAAAAATAGATTGCACTGGCGCATTTGGGAAGTGCGCCAGTACAAATTTGCACTGGCGCACCGGCCAAGTGCGCCCAGGCCGAGGCAGCATGCCTGCATAGCTTTCTGGTTCAGTCTGACCCATGTTGCTGAGTCCTTTCTGACTCCTTGCTAAGTCATTAGGGCTGATGTGTCACCCTATTCCGACTGAATGGTTTTGATTAACCCTAAGGTCATCCGACGGCTATAATTAAATTAAAATTTTATATAAACATAGGTAGACTCAAAACCTAAATCAGAATTAAAACTGAAACTATGGCCGTCATGCTGTCATCTTATAACCTAAAGTAGCCGCCACCAATTAGAGAGGAAGAACAACAAATCAAATCAATTCTATTCAACTCTAACAACGAATCTTCTTCAGAGGAAAGCTAATACAACTTCAGAACTCATAATTTAGAAATCAAGACCCTCTTTGAGTTGTGAGTTCGATGATTTGAATAAAATAATTGGCAATTTAATTGGATTAAGTTATGATGCAGATTGTATGGATGTGATGTGAATTATTGATCGCATGTTATAATTATGTTGTAGAATTGTGTTGAAATCTCTATGACGGTATGTTGTGATGCTATCATTTATGATGTAAAGTTATGATGCTATCACCTATGTTGTAATTCTAGGATTGGCTTATGTATAATCAAATCATCATATTGTTCATATGCTAGTTTGGTTATGTTGATTCGTGTGATAAATCACAAGTATGTATGCAAGTTTAGATTTTGAATAGGACTTGAATCATGTGCAAGTTGGGGAAAATTATATGTATAACTTTACATGTTTCATGACATCTATTTTAGATCTAAAGTTAGGCTATGACATGTGTGAGTTATATGCTAAATTCTACATGATAGTTTACATGTTTAGATGTAAGTTTACACCATCGTTATGTTGCATAAATCACATATGCAAGTTTACACGAATATATGAGTTTGGAATATGAATCATGTTATGCAAGTTTGTGGTTATTGCCTATGCAAGTTTACACCTTTAGATGTAGATCTATGACATACATGATTTATTAAAGTTTGTGACCATTATCTCAACAAGTTTGCACCTTTAGATTTGGATCTATGACATATGTTGTTTATGCAAGTTGTAACTTTGGCCTATGCAAGTTTTAGATGTAGAACATCATTCACACATGCAAGTTCACCCCTGATGTTTAGATCTAGTTTAAATTATATGTATGATGTGATGTTTTCTCTTTATTCCATGGGTTAGACTATTCGAGTCTAACGTATATTTTACGTTAAACAAACAAACGTACAACGTGGGGTAAGGGGATAATATTAAAAAGATTTAATTGGCATAAATGCCTTAAAAGGTATAAAATAAATTTGTGATGAAAATTGGTATGATTTTACATACCATAAATGGATGGACATAATTGAGTCAATTATAGGCATCGCTAAATTTGGAATTGATTAATAATTTGAATAGGGAAAGTAATTCAAATTGGGGAATGATTAATTAGGAGTAATTAATCATCTAAGACACGAGGTTAGGCTCTTTTGTGGTGTAAGACTGCCCGGACCCGCCCGACAAATCCAGCCGCCACAAATGTCAATCTAATGTGAGAGATCTTAGGCATAAATTAAATACGTAACGATTGTAAAGATACGAGGTTAGGCTCGTATGTGGTGTAAGACTGCCCGGACCCGCCCGGAAAATCCAGCTGCCACAAATGCTAGTCTAATATGGGAGGTCTTTATGAGGTCACGGTCTTAATGAATTAAGAAACACTTAACCAAATAAACATGTTGTGGGACATGAGGGGGTTAAGTGGGTGCCTTGGGTGGCATGTGGAATCTAGTGGGTGCCTTGGGTGGCATTTGAAATACGATTAGAGATACTTAACCAAAATTTAAACATGTAAGTGAACATGAATAAGAAGTGGGTTAAGTGGGATGTACTAGAGGGGACCAAGCTTAGGTGGATAGCTTGTGTCAAGTAATGGGGGCCCCATTTCCACCAGTAACCCATACGTATCTTTGTGGGCTCGACCCAAGTCGAGGACGGGACACGCATACTGGGCTTGACTGTAAGAGGCCAAAACGGGTTAACGGTGGCAACGCAAGTCCAACGGGTTCATATGTGTGTGTGGGCCCGGGCTGGTAGGTAAGACGTTGTTGCATCGTGTAGGTATAAGCCGTGCATTATTTGTGGTATCGGGTTGCCACTTTGGGGAGTGATACACCCAACTGTGGGGCCAGCACGGGTATCTTCGAGTTAGGGAGCCGATCGCATGGGGGTAGTGGGTACACCTAGTGGAGATAGGGCAGGCGGCACCTATGAAGGCAGCTAGGGGTGCACGAAACTACCATTATCATTATTAAGTTTTGTAGGTGGGATCAACCTTAGGGTGACTAGTGGTGGTGCAGTATAGCAATTATCTTATAGCAGTTGTGGTGCAGTTTAGTAACTATCATATAGTGGTTTAGGTGCGCCTTTAACAATATCGTTGTTCATCTAGTTTCCTTGTTTACTCTGCCATATTCAATGGTTCATGGTCATTTCCTTATTTTCCAACTTATGCCTTAGCCTAGTTACTTTGGTAATTATATTGTTAAAGTTATCGCACTCGCCAGACTTTATGTCTGACCCCCTTTGTTTCCTCCTCTTTTCTTTCTTCCCTCTCCCCCAGGTGCTCAGGTTGGAACTAGCACCAGTGGAGCTTGATTTTGGACTGTTGTTTCTCTGCTTTTAGAAGATTGCTTGGATCGCTGAAGTAAATTTCTGCCTCTTTTATTTATGGCTATTTTGTATTGGTGATTATGTCTTTCAATTTATGTACTTTGGTAGACAAGATGGATATTATGTACTTTGGATCTGGTTTTTGATGATGTAATCAAACATATGTGTTTTCCGTTGCAATGAAATAAAGTTTTAAATTTTTGAGTACTATTTATATCTGTCTTGTTGTTAAATTTCTGTTCTATACTTACTTAAAACGCTCCATAGAAGTTAATGCATTCCCTTTGTAAGTGACATTAATGGACGTGGGGGGTTACATCATGTACTGATCACAAAGGGACAACATATTAGTGTATGCAATCGGGTGAAGCTGCATAGGCACCATATTCATTTGCCTCAAGAAAGCAAGTATGAACAGAGAGAAAGGGGGGAAGGCCCCAACGATGCACATTGGACGAGAAAGTGCCATGTAACCATCTGGTGGATTATGAGGGCGATCTGATTCCACTGGAGTACGGAAATCGACCCATGGAAGCTCATGCTTCCCACTTAAATTTTCTAACTGTTTCTTGCTCAACTAACCGACCTGGGAGTCAGGAGGACTCCTCAGAATGTTAGCCTCAGGAAGAGTGTCGGGTGTGGCTGCCATCCCACTTGATTCCCCGATTTCCATAGCACGAGGAAAATTGATCGAGAGACCATGAGTATCATCATTAAGCTCAGGTGCGAGCTCGGTCCTGGATGAAGAAGCCGAGGGACTCCCCAAGTCTATGGCAGTGGTCGTGGCCTTTTTCTTTTCGGCCTCGAGCGCACGAGTACTACGTCGTCCTGACATTATGATTTATGCTAAAAAAAGGGGCCTTGGTCAAATTGATGAGATTGGAACACAACAGCATGTGCACATGCAAATATGTGCAAGAAATATGAGTTAAAGACCATAGTCATGAGCGTATTCAACATTAAGAGCCACTATCCCTGCCTATTGATACCCGCACTATCATTCCCTCTCTTCTGTTGCCACATGTCCTATGATTTAATGATGATTTGAAATTTGAAACGTTTTGAAAGGCGGGTCACTTTTTCACTAATACAATTTCATTCTTGTCACGAATTTCCACCACCATCGTTTTTAGCACCATGGATGACAACTGTCATCACCAAACCACTGTTCCAGTGAGTTCAACGCCGGCAATCCAAACCACGAATCATACGGGGTACAAATTAAGGCAGAAAAGAGAAAACAGGAAAAAATTGTGTGCGAAATATGTGCTTTAAAAAAATGAGAAATAAGAACGTTGGTACCTATAGAAGAATCGGAGAAGAAGATCTTGATTTTTTGGCAAAAGAATTTTTCTAATTTTCCAAAGAAAAGAAACCGCTACAGTAAAAAGTGAAAAGTAAATAAAGATGGTGGGTCAGCCTTTTATAATGCAATGAGGGGACTCTTCGTCTTCCATGGATATGAATACTGAACCAGGCACAGAGGCTGACATGGCGATTCATTAATGAGCAGGGTCTGATCGAATTGACACATAACCGCAGGGCATTAACATTTCCTAAGTTAATAGTTGGTTCCCAAAACATTTGGTTGGCCCTTAGCCCATATGATTCATAAAAAATTCTTCCAACCGTTGTGGATGTTTACTTCCGATTTATTTTGTGGCGAGAAATAGTTCACAATGAAATATTCAAAGCATTCCTTGTTCTTAACACGGTACACTTTGGGGGGGAAGTGTTGACCATCCTTTTGGCAAGGCCATCAAGATTCATTGGTACTGAGGGATATGACCCAAATGACGAGAAATCCTATGTAATCCTAGCTACTGGTCAGACCGATCCAAGGACCCGAAGTGTGAGCCAGTTGGAACCCGTGACTTTCAGATCTGCTAGGTCAGATTCATTCCAACGCTGATCCAAATATCCCACTGAAGAATCTGTCTCACTCGTATTCAAATGGAACTAGTCATCTCTTTATGATGAGGTCATGTGCCACCTGTAGCCGTGGATTCAAATCACACCGCCATCCGGGAAAGGAACTCATCTTCAGGATCTCCTAAAGTTTTAGATCATAGAACACATATCTCAACCAATTCAAATATTGTAGCATCTATAAATAGACCTTCAGGAGTTAGAAGAAAGGACTTTTGGATAGATTTCTGATTATATCACCATAGTGATTATTCGACTATAATAGATTTTCTGATATAAGAAGAATTATAAAGTGGATGTAGGCTCGTTAATGTTGAACCACTATAAATCTGTGTATGATCGCTCTTTCCTACATTTTTCATTTCATTTGTCTTCATTTAATCTTTACAAATTCATCTCTTGGGTGTTATGCCAATTTTCAGTGTCAACGTAAGTTGTGCGTAACTATTTACAGGGTTATGTTGGGATTACTGGCCTTGGTAGGCATATATCTTTGGTTGAACCAAATGGGATACATCTGCGTATTGTAAACCATGTTATACTCTTCATGTTCACCATAACTTGTTTTTCTGACCCCCCCCCCCCCTCCTCATTACAACCTCCTCGGTTTTCTAGAGAAGGTCTGGTGCTCATAGATGTCTGAGTTCGGTTTTTTTGGTTCTCATTCTCTCTCATGCTCGGTATTTACAATGGTGATTCTCCTTACAAGGTAGTTGCTTGAGTTAATACTAGTCTATCCTAATTTGTTTCCATTGTGAGTTTTTTATCATACTCTGATTATGCTCATGCTCTTTATTTGCAGGTACCCAATTTACATGCTCCATGCTTGGATGGGTTTGAGTCTCGATTTATGTCGAAATTTGGGCTTAGAAAAGTGTTGAGTGTTACAGATTATGGGAGAGGTAAGTGAAAAACACATATTTTTCCATATATACATAAATTTCCACCATTTCATTATATTATTTTCAATTCATAAAACCTAAAAATATATTACTAAGGGAGACCGGCCATAAACCTAAAGAAGAAAAAGAGAAAACCTAAGGAAAAGCAAAGGAGAAAGGAGTTAGGATTCAACATTAACAAATCTCAACTTTTAATCCAAAGTTAAGGTGGGTAATGATTTTATCCTATGTTGACTTGTCTATAATTAATATCTGAACTTTTTATATGTTTTCATGTCTGTTTTAATGATGGTTTTGATGCTACTATGTTGTTGGATAAAATAATGGATATTTATACTTGTTTGCATAATTTGAACACGTTTTAGGGTGAAACCCGTAGTTTTACATCTACGATTGACTTGAAACTTTTATTAGATGTTTATAACATGTTTTTGCAAGTTTCGTAATTTCCTAAGTACTAGAAATTTTCTATTGATTTCCCTAAGGAAAGACATGTGCTAATTACTAAATTATATTATTAAAAATAATCAAATTACATATTTTGATTAAATAATTACATAGGGTAAAAGAGGTTATCTTTGGATTTCTGTGAATTTGCGGGATTTTCCCCATATTTTTATTAAATATTATTATTTTCCCAAGTTAGCTAATTTTAGGGTAATTAGGACATTAATTAATCGTAATTAATGTATTTTTAACGTTTTAGAAATTAAATTTGAAAAGTCTGGATTGTCGTTCAGCAAAACTTTGTTTTAACCAATAACTTTCCATTAAATCATGTAGGGAGGTGAAAAGAATTACTTTTAGCGAAAGTTTTTACTTTTATTTACAGTTAGAACCATTGATGTAGCCGGAAAGCCCTAATCGTCTTTGTAGATAGGCTCTTGATGCATGGACTATCGTGTAACATGGTATATGATATTTCCAGGCTTGTCTCCATCGTCATTATACCTTATCGGAGGGATCATTTTCGCATGTATCATATTTATTCTTTTATAAAATCTTGTATCCCCACAAAAGTTGTTACCTTCGTACATAAACAATAAGTTTATTGCTATAGTGCCTGGGCGATAAGAGTAACTGAGGCTACCACCTCTCTTCCTAATTGATATCGATTGTCTCGACATTGTATGTTTTCTAACTTACTTCCAAAAGAGCTTTGAGGCGTGTCAGCTCTATCCCTTATCATCATCGACTTTGTCGACTAGGCTTGTTTCATACCTTATTTCTAAAACCTTCGTGGCTACCGCCTCTAACCCTTGGCATCACTTTCGATGTCCACAAGAATTATTTTAACTTGTTTTCAAAATGCTTTGAGGTTGTCACCCTTACTTCTTGTCATCATCGATTTGGTCGGCAATGTACGTTTTCAAACTTGATTTCACAAGTGTTTGAGGCTATCGCTTCTATTGCTTGCCAACAACAATTGCATCGACAATGTCTATTTTGAACCTTGTTTTCAAACTATTCAAGTCCCATAGGCAGTTAACCTTTATATGTGCTCAATATAGACTGCAGATTTTTATACAGTCAATAGTAAACCACATGTGTTTGCATGTGTTATCGAATCAATCGACAAAGGTTGTGGCATGTTTCTTATTTATGATAGTTAACCATATTATAACTGTAACGGCTGGAAATTTTCGACTCCTCGAGAGTCGGAAATTCCGTGACGTTAGTGAAAGAATTTAGAAGGTGAGAAAGAAAAGATAGAACTAATAGAATAGAAGAAGAAGAACATCAGAATCATCAGAGTAACACGAATCTCACAGCGGAACGAATAACATATAATATATAACATAACTTTGAAGTAAACAGTTATATATATACAATAGCACTTATCAAAGTACAACACTTACAACACAGCGGAAATAACTATAGCTATAAAATCTTGCAGCCTCCTGCTCCAAGCTCTCCAAGTATATCTGTAAATCCCGACTACTTGACTGCCCGTACAAATTTAGGCACCCAAGAGTTTAGGGAAAACAACAAAGTAAACTCCGGGTCAGTCATGGGACTGGTATGAGTAAAATAGTTTAAAACATGTATAGGATATCTCATAAGACCACGCCGTGAATACGGAACGAGTTTTCCCTTATGAGTATCTGAACAACTTTGACAAGCAATATCATTGTGATATTATAATAATGTCTAAGTACAAATAGGTATCAATCTAGTAGAAACGCTTGCATCTCACGTTCTACATACATAGTATAAAATCATAAATCGCAGGGCGCTTATCGAAGAATGGATTCCAACAGACAAGGTATGGGAGCACCTTCTGAATAGTGTACTCTAGAGGTGATACACTCAGGTTCAACAAGAACGTCTTGCAACCCGGCCACACATGACCGCTCACTCATTTAGCTTGAGTGTCGCGAATATATTGCCACCACGGTTGTAGGCCATCAAACCGTCATCCGAAGATACAGAATTAAAAAGAAGTATAAATATGAATATTCCCTAGATCGGTGACAATACACCTTGCTTGGGGATGACCCAACTAGCCATGCTGCCTAGCCCAACTTTTGTTACTTCCCGGTGTGAGGCTAGAAGCTACGTCTATCTTCAGAACATCTGATCACCATTCACTTTGAATGCCACATCGTCATACCCGCCAAATCACAAATTGACTTATACAAAAATAACATGGGTATATAGCTAAGAGAAACGAATTCCTCCGCCACCAAACGTGAATACGTTTGAACAGATCAACTTACGCGATCCATTGGATATACTCTGTCAGACCTTCTTCCATATACGTTGTCCTGGGACTGGACAAACCGAAGGCACTATTCAGTATATCCATCTTAGTCACTGTTATCTAAGACTTATACAACAGCCCTTGCACTTTACTCCGTCTTCAATTTATCTTTGGCAGATATTGCTCGCAACGCTTATGCCAATACAGAGTGGTTCTTTGGATAATAATCCAACCGGTCTCTCCATATTAACAACGTTAAAATGGTAAAAACTTTGATAGTCTGTGATTCAACTATCAAATGAAAACATGTCGGTGTACAAACAACGATCTTAATTCCAAATGGAAATTCGATCGATCAATCATCACATGTTCATATTTCCTTATTTCATATATTTAGAAAATATATGTTATTAATCATTGGAAAACATTTCCATAGCTTATTTTCACATCACTATTATTTCGCAACTATCAGTCCCTAACTGTAACTAGTATGAGAACAATTCTCTAAGTATCAATCCGGAAGGTCGAAACTAACATCAGATCGTCACTTAGAAAACCGTTCAACTTACCCTCTCCAGTCAGTTTCTGAATTTGCTTAACTCTATTTCTTAAATTCTTATCATGAAAACATTTCATTTTCTATGTTTAGAAAACATATCCGACTATATTTGGAAAACGTTTCCAAAACTCATTTACGGATTTCCAATGAACGTTGTATAAAACATCGTTACGCTTAATCCATTAATCGCTTATTACTTAACTATATTTCAAATCAACCTTTTCTATCGAACCACAACTATTCCTTTGTCAATTCTGAAGTCAATCAAGTTGGGGTATAATTACCTCTCAGACCTTAATTGAACAACGTCCTTTACTATGAAATAGATGAAGCTCGTCACTCACTTTTTACAATCATCTGTTTACGCAAATTCTCGGATTCAGGTTACGAATCCACTTCTTATATGACAGCGTTTGATTATAACTTTAACGTTATAATTCCCACTTCTGCAATATCTCCTAAATTATAACTTTATCTCCTAACTCGAATAATTTAACAGACACCTAATTTCTAAATCAATAACTAAATCTTGATTTAAACCCTGGCAAGTAAATAGTACTTTCCCGAATTCGCTATAATCGAATTCGACGTAAAACTCTCTTTCGAGTAATCTCTATTTGATTAACTCTTCTTCGAATAACCTATATTCGATTATCTCTCTTCGAATAACTCATATTCGAAATCTCTCTCTTTCGAATAAACAATATTCGATCTCTTTCTTTCGAATATGCTATATTCGAAAATCTCCTTTCGATTACCAATCGATAACTCCTTTCGATCAAACTAAAATCGATAACTCCTTTAACTCTATTCGAATAACTAATATTCGACTAACTCCTTTGGATCGACTCATTTGATTAACTCCTTCGAATAACTAATTCGAATAACTTACCTTCGAATAACCAATATTCGATTTACTCTAACTCGATTAACTTAATTCTAATCGATTTACTCCATTTCGATTCAACTTAATTCAAATCGATTAACTCCTTTCGAATAACTAAATTCGATTAACTCAAATTGAATAACTAATATTCAATTAACTCTTACGTGTTTAACTCTACTCGAATAACTAATTCGAATAACTTAATTGATAAATTATATTCACTTCTATCCTATCGAATAAACTATATTCGATATCTCCTCCAACACTATTCGAATGAACTATATTCGATTAACTTCTCTAACTCTATTCGAATAAATTATATTCGATTAACTCTTTTAACTTTACTCGAATAACTATATTCGATTAACACTTTCTTTCGAATAACTATATTCGATTAACTCTTCGACTAACTCCTTTGGATTAACTAACTTCGAATCACTCCTTTGGATTACTAACTTCGAATAACTCTTTGACTAGCTCCTTCGGATTAACTAACTTCGAATAACTCTTCGACTAGCTCCTTCGGATTAACCCTTCGATTAACTCCTTCGGATTAACTAACTTCGAATAACCAATATTCGATAACTACTCTTCGAATAAATAATATTCGATAACTCTTCTCAAATGAATCATATTTGATTTCTCCACTCGAATAAACTATATTCGATAACTCTTCTCAAATGAATAACATTTGATTTCTCCACTCGAATAAACTATATTCGATAACTCTTCTCTCGAATACACCATATTTGATAACTCTACTTCGGATAAGTGATATTCGACAACTCTACTCGATTAACTCTACTTGGATAACTCTAACTGATCAACTCTAACTGGTCAACTCTAACTGGTCAACTCTACTAGTTAACTCAACTGGTCAACTCTAACAGATTAACTCTAACTGGTTAACTCTAACTGGTCAACTCAACTGGTTTAACTTAACTGGTTAACTCTAACTGGTTAACTCAACTGGTTAACTCTACTGGTCTAACCTAACTGGTTAACTCGTCTTGATTAACTGAACAAATCCACTTAGTTTAACTTAGCTAATTCACGTTGATTAACTCTAACCGATTCACTTAGTTTAACTCAACTAATTCACTTCGATTAACCACTTAGTTAACTTAACTAATTTACTTCGATTAACCACTTAGTTTAACTTAACTAATTCACATCGATTTATCACTTAGTTTAACTTAACTAACTTGCTTTGGTTAACCTAACCAATTACTTTGTTTAACTCGACTAACTTTCTTTAATTTACTTAACCAATTACTTTATTTAACTCGACTAACTTTGCTTTGGTTAACTTAACCAATTACTTTGTTTAACTCGACTAACTTTGCTTTGGTTAACCTAACCAATTACTTTGTTAAAATCCTTTTATCACACTCTGGTATTTGTTATGGTAATTAACACATCATCTAACAACGATGAATATCGTCCAACCACACGTAATCACAACAGATTATATATATCACATTTATATATCACAATACATAAATCACAGTAAAATAACTGTTGAGGAATCCAGTTGGATTCCTCCAACCTGTTTCTCTGCACCACAGATGTTAGACAACACCAGTATAATATTCCGATAAACAGAATCAGCATATAAATATTTATCGGTTTATATTTATATATATATATATATTTCCAATAACTGACTAGCAGTTCAATCAAACAGTCAACACACAGTCAAACAGACAATAATTAACAGTTCTAAGAATACACTGTAAAAGTAGAACTGTACAGAGTTGGTGAGTTTTACTCACATTTGGACAATCATCGTCAATGACGATAACCATCGCTTGATTCAGACAATTTATTTTGCTATAAATTGTGACGGACTCCAATTGACTCGCGGTCAGTTCCATTTCGGAGTGCTCGTCACGGTTCGTGATTCTGATCTCGTATGGCCAAGATATTATAAATTTAAGTTAATACAATATTTAGATTTAAATTAAACTAACATATATTTTGTTTTTATCTTCTTGGGCCTTTACCTTTTCCCATCAGCCCATCAAATCTTCTTAAAGCCCACCCTGTTCAAACACCTTCTTCCCCAAATTAGGAGCCGTGGCCTCCTGTACAACACCCACCATATACATTGATTTCCTCCTCCATTTGCTCCTCCACGCCTTTATGAAACTCCAAATAAATTCCACCAACGTTCACCACTTCGAGACCTCCATCCTCTCGGTACCACCACTACGAACTCGCACGCCCTAAGGCACCTCCCGTCGCTCAGCTAAACGTCGATTCCCCCAAACAACATCGACACATTTTGTGTCGGATTACCTACAAATCTTGCCGACCAAAACCCCTTGCAACCACGAACCCAACCGCATCGATCCCCTTCCCTATCTCCCTCTCTAGCTCCAACAAACCGTAGCCCTAACCTCCTGAAGTCAAACCTCGAGCGTCGGCTACTCATTCGAGCTGAATGAAATGGTACCTCGTTGAAGGAAATCGCTTAAGGAATCGAAATAGATAGGATTTTGGATTTATAGCTGTATGTTTTGATTTTTGAACGGATTTATAAGTGGCGGCTCAAATGGTTTCGTTGACCAGAAATGAAAAACGAGGGTTCAGCTAAGGATGGAGATTATATAAGAGTTAAATTTGAATACGTGGTTTCCTGTTAGGCCAGAGGTTTGTATATAGTTAAATAAGCTTCCACGTTTTGATTTCCTTTTTGATCCACGAAACCTACTTCCTACGTGTTCACTTTGGTACCTTAGACGTTTATAGTCCCTTCTATTAACTCATGTTCGATTGTTGTGTTAAATTCCTTCTAGTTTTGATTCAACCTTAAACGGTGAAGCAAAGTAATCGCATATATAACGAAGGTCATTCTAGAATTATATCTAGGGTGTTATGTATATTTGTCTGTTTAGGGTACCTCTTGCTGCGAACAATCTCGTTTGCTTATAGACTCTTAACGACAAAATTAAAGGTACCGTTGTATCGAGCTCGGTTCCACGATCCCAAAAATATAAAAATACCGGTAGATGAACTCATATTTTGAAACCCCAAAATCTCTGATTAAGGGTGCAAAATACTCCAAATAAAAAGTTGCTTATTCAATTAACTAAAAATTACAGTAAAATTCTAAGAATTAAATTATCGCTATGTCTTAAAAGAACCTTGTCTAAATTCAAGCCCGATATTTAAATATTCTCAAATAACCGTTATGGTCAGGGCGCTGCATTTCTGAGAATTTGATTTGGACGTAACTCAAAATCTACACGACGAAATCCCGATATTTCTCTTCCACTAGAAAGATATACTCCACCAGCTCCACACGTTTCTTGTTTCACATAAATCTGTTTTAAAACGGCTCCTGTATATTCAGTTGAAGTTCGAATCGCCAAATAGCGAACTGCCGCGCCATTTCGAGCTCGATTATAATTATATTATAAATTATACGTTCAACTATCGTTTATTTAATATATTCGTTATTTAAATAATTAAATAACTTAATTATTATACCTTACAAAACGCGCCATTACAGACTTCCCCCCTTAAAATAATTTCGTCCTCGAAATTGCTAAGCTAGGAGAATGCTACCAACTTAACTAACTAGATTCAAATATCTTTTAGTTTACTTCTCAACTCCAGTTTCAACTGAACCATTAAATTTTCAATTAAATTATTAATTCATTCTGGCTAACTGAATTTCCATAAATCATGAGAATGTTCTAACGCCTGGAATTTTCGAAAAATTTCGCCATAACCTCCTTTGTATTGGTCAATATGACAAACCACCCCTCGCCTCTCCAGGCCTTCTCCAACCCAAAAGAAAATCAAACAGCCAAGCGGCTTGCCAATTCGGCTCATAAAATCCAAAATCATATATAATATAAACTTGTACCTTTTTGTCGGTCGTATCATTATATCCCTACCCTCTGTTATCAACTCGGCATATACAAATGCCATCCCAATCAACTCCCACCAATTTATTCTTAACACAACCATTCGCTTATTCAGGCCGAATTCAATTTCAAATTCGAGTTTCAAATTCCAAACTCTCAACTAATCGTTTCAAATCCAAAACCATATTATTCTCAAATCACTTCCAGTTTTTCTTAACCTATCATCTCAAGTTAAATTCTGGTTTATTATTTACTTTTACCATCCCATTGGAATTAACTTCACAAGTTAAATTTTAATTTCTAGAACTTAAATTCCTGGGTAAATTTCAAATCAATTTGAAATCATACTGCCAATTCAAAGCCTTTGAATTTTCTAAACAACTTGTTTCCTCAAAACAATTCAAATTAAAATCTTTGGTAGTAATCCACCACTTAGAACTCGAAAATCACACCGATGATACTGCGCAGTCATCATCGGAATTATTTTCCAGCGACCCAAGTGATTTCAATACTATATTATTTTCAAAACCATTACTAAATACTTCCATTTTGAAAACATTTCAAAATCTCCCAGGAACTTAAAATTTCCTTATTTTAATTCCAAATCTGATTTAAATTCATATTTAATTCATCTTATTTCATATACTTTACTTATATGAATTCTGATTAGTTATATATAACCATTTCACATGTTATAATCTTACTCGATTATAATAACAACCAACACAATCAATATACTATAAAGATTTCAAGATATATATTTCTTCTATAAACAAATATATTTTGGGAAAAATTATTTCATTTACCCTCTTTCAAAACATACCATGACGGTTCATCGTATTCGAGTGTTTAGTAACCCTTATCGATACAGTGGATCAACTGATCGACCAGAATTCATAAGCCACTCAACCAATGAGTCTCCACAATATAAAACCATTTTATATTGAATAACAATTACGCGCTCATATATATACACTCAACTCAATCTAGGATATTACTAATCCCATCTCTATCGAGTTATTCCACAGAGCCAAGGTAATCACTTAACTTAAGCTCTGATACCAACTGTAACGGCTGGAAATTTCCGACTCCTCGAGAGTCGGAAATTCCGTGACGTTAGTGAAAGAATTTAGAAGGTGAGAAAGAAAAGATAGAACTAATAGAATAGAAGAAGAAGAAGAACATCAGAATCATCAAAGTAACACGAATCTCACAGCGGAACGAATAACATATAATATATAACATAACTTTGAAGTAAACAGTTATATATATACAATAGCACTTATCAGAGTACAACACTTACAACACAGCGGAAATAACTATAGCTATAAAATCTTGCAGCCTCCTGCTCCAAGCTCTCCAAGTATATCTGTAAATCCTGACTACTTGACTGCCCGTACAAATTTAGGCACCCAAGAGTTTAGGGAAAACAACAAAGTAAACTCCGGGTCAGTCATGGGACTGGTATGAGTAAAATAGTTTAAAACATGTATAGGATATCTCATAAGACCACGCCGTGAATACGGAACGGGTTTTCCCTTATGAGTATCTGAACAACTTTGACAAGCAATATCATTGTGATATTATAATAATGTCTAAGTACAAATAGGTATCAATCTAGCAGAAACGCTTGCATCTCACGTTCTACATACATAGTATAAAATCATAAATCGCAGGGCGCTTATCGAAGAATGGATTCCAACAGACAAGGTATGGGAGCACCTTCTGAATAGTGTACTCTAAAGGTGATACACTCAGGTTCAACAAGAACGTCTTGCAACCCGGCCACACATGACCGCTCACTCATTTAGCTTGAGTGTCGCGAATATATTGCCACCACGGTTGTAGGCCATCAAACCGTCATCCGAAGATACAGAATTAAAAAGAAGTATAAATATGAATATTCCCTAGATCGGTGACAATACACCCTGCTTGGGGATGACCCAACTAGCCATGCTGCCTAGCCCAACTTTTGTTACTTCCCGGTGTGAGGCTAGAAGCTACGTCTATCTTCAGAACATCTGATCACCATTCACTTTGAATGCCACATCGTCATACCCGCCAAATCACAAACTGACTTATACAAAAATAACACGGGTATATAGCTAAGAGAAACGAATTCCTCCGCCACCAAACGTGAATACGTTTGAACAGATCAACTTACGCGATCCATTGGATATACTCTGTCAGACCTTCTTCCATATACGTTGTCCTGGGACTGGACAAACCGAAGGCACTATTCGGTATATCCATCTTAGTCACTGTTATCTAAGACTTATACAACAGCCCTTGCACTTTACTCCGTCTTCAATTTATCTTTGGCAGATATTGCTCGCAACGCTTATGCCAATACAGAGTGGTTCTTTGGATAATAATCCAACCGGTCTCTCCATATTAACAACGTTAAAATGGTAAAAACTTTGATAGTCTGTGATTCAACTATCAAATGAAAACATGTCGGTGTACAAACAACGATCTTAATTCCAAATGGAAATTCGATCGATCAATCATCACATGTTCATATTTCCTTATTTCATATATTTAGAAAATATATGTTATTAATCATTGGAAAACATTTCCATAGCTTATTTTCACATCACTATTATTTCGCAACTATCAGTCCCTAACTGTAACTAGTATGAGAACAATTCTCTAAGTATCAATCCGGAAGGTCGAAACTAACATCAGATCGTCACTTAGAAAACCGTTCAACTTACCCTCTCCAGTCAGTTTCTGAATTTGCTTAACTCTATTTCTTAAATTCTTATCATGAAAACATTTCATTTTCTATGTTTAGAAAACATATCCGACTATATTTGGAAAACGTTTCCAAAACTCATTTACGGATTTCCAATGAACGTTGTATAAAACATCGTTACGCTTAATCCATTAATCGCTTATTACTTAACTATATTTCAAATCAACCTTTTCTATCGAACCACAACTATTCCTTTGTCAATTCTGAAGTCAATCAAGTTGGGGTATAATTACCTCTCAGACCTTAATTGAACAACGTCCTTTACTATGAAATAGATGAAGCTCGTCACTCACTTTTTACAATCATCTGTTTACGCAAATTCTCGGATTCAGGTTACGAATCCACTTCTTATATGACAGCGTTTGATTATAACTTTAACGTTATAATTCCCACTTCTGCAATATCTCCTAAATTATAACTTTATCTCCTAACTCGAATAATTTAACAGACACCTAATTTCTAAATCAATAACTAAATCTTGATTTAAACCCTGGCAAGTAAATAGTACTTTCCCGAATTCGCTATAATCGAATTCGACGTAAAACTCTCTTTCGAGTAATCTCTATTTGATTAACTCTTCTTCGAATAACCTATATTCGATTATCTCTCTTCGAATAACTCATATTCGAAATCTCTCTCTTTCGAATAAACAATATTCGATCTCTTTCTTTCGAATATGCTATATTCGAAAATCTCCTTTCGATTACCAATCGATAACTCCTTTCGATCAAACTAAAATCGATAACTCCTTTAACTCTATTCGAATAACTAATATTCGACTAACTCCTTTGGATCGACTCATTTGATTAACTCCTTCGAATAACTAATTCGAATAACTTACCTTCGAATAACCAATATTCGATTTACTCTAACTCGATTAACTTAATTCTAATCGATTTACTCCATTTCGATTCAACTTAATTCAAATCGATTAACTCCTTTCGAATAACTAAATTCGATTAACTCAAATTGAATAACTAATATTCAATTAACTCTTACGTGTTTAACTCTACTCGAATAACTAATTCGAATAACTTAATTGATAAATTATATTCACTTCTATCCTATCGAATAAACTATATTCGATATCTCCTCCAACACTATTCGAATGAACTATATTCGATTAACTTCTCTAACTCTATTCGAATAAATTATATTCGATTAACTCTTTTAACTTTACTCGAATAACTATATTCGATTAACACTTTCTTTCGAATAACTATATTCGATTAACTCTTCGACTAACTCCTTTGGATTAACTAACTTCGAATCACTCCTTTGGATTACTAACTTCGAATAACTCTTTGACTAGCTCCTTCGGATTAACTAACTTCGAATAACTCTTCGACTAGCTCCTTCGGATTAACCCTTCGATTAACTCCTTCGGATCAACTAACTTCGAATAACCAATATTCGATAACTACTCTTCGAATAAATAATATTCGATAACTCTTCTCAAATGAATCATATTTGATTTCTCCACTCGAATAAACTATATTCGATAACTCTTCTCAAATGAATAACATTTGATTTCTCCACTCGAATAAACTATATTCGATAACTCTTCTCTCGAATACACCATATTTGATAACTCTACTTCGGATAAGTGATATTCGACAACTCTACTCGATTAACTCTACTTGGATAACTCTAACTGATCAACTCTAACTGGTCAACTCTAACTGGTCAACTCTACTAGATAACTCAACTGGTCAACTCTAACAGATTAACTCTAACTGGTTAACTCTAACTGGTCAACTCAACTGGTTTAACTTAACTGGTTAACTCTAACTGGTTAACTCAACTGGTTAACTCTACTGGTCTAACCTAACTGGTTAACTCGTCTTGATTAACTGAACAAATCCACTTAGTTTAACTTAGCTAATTCACGTTGATTAACTCTAACCGATTCACTTAGTTTAACTCAACTAATTCACTTCGATTAACCACTTAGTTAACTTAACTAATTTACTTCGATTAACCACTTAGTTTAACTTAACTAATTCACATCGATTTATCACTTAGTTTAACTTAACTAACTTGCTTTGGTTAACCTAACCAATTACTTTGTTTAACTCGACTAACTTGCTTTAATTTACTTAACCAATTACTTTATTTAACTCGACTAACTTTGCTTTGGTTAACTTAACCAATTACTTTGTTTAACTCGACTAACTTTGCTTTGGTTAACCTAACCAATTACTTTGTTAAAATCCTTTTATCACACTCTGGTATTTGTTATGGTAATTAACACATCATCTAACAACGATGAATATCGTCCAACCACACGTAATCACAACAGATTATATATATCACATTTATATATCACAATACATAAATCACAGTAAAATAACTGTTGAGGAATCCAGTTGGATTCCTCCAACCTGTTTCTCTGCACCACAGATGTTAGACAACACCAGTATAATATTCCGATAAACAGAATCAGCATATAAATATTTATCGGTTTATATTTATATATATATATATATATATATTTCCAATAACTGACTAGCAGTTCAATCAAACAGTCAACACACAGTCAAACAGACAATAATTAACAGTTCTAAGAATACACTGTAAAAGTAGAACTGTACAGAGTTGGTGAGTTTTACTCACATTTGGACAATCATCGTCAATGACGATAACCATCGCTTGATTCAGACAATTTATTTTGCTATAAATTGTGACGGACTCCAATTGACTCGCGGTCAGTTCCATTTCGGAGTGCTCGTCACGGTTCGTGATTCTGATCTCGTATGGCCAAGATATTATAAATTTAAGTTAATACAATATTTAGATTTAAATTAAACTAACATATATTTTGTTTTTATCTTCTTGGGCCTTTACCTTTTCCCATCAGCCCATCAAATCTTCTTAAAGCCCACCCTGTTCAAACACCTTCTTCCCCAAATTAGGAGCCGTGGCCTCCTGTACAACACCCACCATATACATTGATTTCCTCCTCCACGCCTTTATGAAACTCCAAATAAATTCCACCAACGTTCACCACTTCGAGACCTCCATCCTCTCGGTACCACCACTACGAACTCGCACGCCCTAAGGCACCTCCCGTCGCTCAGCTAAACGTCGATTCCCCCAAACAACATCGACACATTTTGTGTCGGATTACCTACAAATCTTGCCGACCAAAACCCCTTGCAACCACGAACCCAACCGCATCGATCCCCTCCCCTATCTCCCTCTCTAGCTCCAACAAACCGTAGCCCTAACCTCCTGAAGTCAAACCTCGAGCGTCGGCTACTCATTCGAGCTGAATGAAATGGTACCTCGTTGAAGGAAATCGCTTAAGGAATCGAAATAGATAGGATTTTGGATTTATAGCTGTATGTTTTGATTTTTGAACGGATTTATAAGTGGCGGCTCAAATGGTTTCGTTGACCAGAAATGAAAAACGAGGGTTCAGCTAAGGATGGAGATTATATAAGAGTTAAATTTGAATACGTGGTTTCCTGTTAGGCCAGAGGTTTGTATATAGTTAAATAAGCTTCCACGTTTTGATTTCCTTTTTGATCCACGAAACCTACTTCCTACGTGTTCACTTTGGTACCTTAGACGTTTATAGTCCCTTCTATTAACTCATGTTCGATTGTTGTGTTAAATTCCTTCTAGTTTTGATTCAACCTTAAACGGTGAAGCAAAGTAATCGCATATATAACGAAGGTCATTCTAGAATTATATCTAGGGTGTTATGTATATTTGTCTGTTTAGGGTACCTCTTGCTGCGAACAATCTCGTTTGCTTATAGACTCTTAACGACAGAATTAAAGGTACCGTTGTATCGAGCTCGGTTCCACGATCCCAAAAATATAAAAATACCGGTAGATGAACTCATATTTTGAAACCCCAAAATCTCTGATTAAGGGTGCAAAATACTCCAAATAAAAAGTTGCTTATTCAATTAACTAAAAATTACAGTAAAATTCTAAGAATTAAATTATCGCTATGTCTTAAAAGAACCTTGTCTAAATTCAAGCCCGATATTTAAATATTCTCAAATAACCGTTATGGTCAGGGCGCTGCATTTCTGAGAATTTGATTTGGACGTAACTCAAAATCTACACGACGAAATCCCGATATTTCTCTTCCACTAGAAAGATATACTCCACCAGCTCCACACGTTTCTTGTTTCACAGAAATCTGTTTTAAAACGGCTCCTGTATATTCAGTTGAAGTTCGAATCGCCAAATAGCGAACTGCCGCGCCATTTCGAGCTCGATTATAATTATATTATAAATTATACGTTCAACTATCGTTTATTTAATATATTCGTTATTTAAATAATTAAATAACTTAATTATTATACCTTACAAAACGCGCCATTACAGACTTCCCCCCTTAAAATAATTTCGTCCTCGAAATTGCTAAGCTAGGAGAATGCTACCAACTTAACTAACTAGATTCAAATATCTTTTAGTTTACTTCTCAACTCCAGTTTCAACTGAACCATTAAATTTTCAATTAAATTATTAATTCATTCTGGCTAACTGAATTTCCATAAATCATGAGAATGTTCTAACGCCTGGAATTTTCGAAAAATTTCGCCATAACCTCCTTTGTATTGGTCAATATGACAAACCACCCCTCGCCTCTCCAGGCCTTCTCCAACCCAAAAGAAAATCAAACAGCCAAGCGGCTTGCCAATTCGGCTCATAAAATCCAAAATCATATATAATATAAACTTGTACCTTTTTGTCGGTCGTATCATTATATCCCTACCCTCTGTTATCAACTCGGCATATACAAATGCCATCCCAATCAACTCCCACCAATTTATTCTTAACACAACCATTCGCTTATTCAGGCCGAATTCAATTTCAAATTCGAGTTTCAAATTCCAAACTCTCAACTAATCGTTTCAAATCCAAAACCATATTATTCTCAAATCACTTCCAGTTTTTCTTAACCTATCATCTCAAGTTAAATTCTGGTTTATTATTTACTTTTACCATCCCATTGGAATTAACTTCACAAGTTAAATTTTAATTTCTAGAACTTAAATTCCTGGGTAAATTTCAAATCAATTTGAAATCATACTGCCAATTCAAAGCCTTTGAATTTTCTAAACAACTTGTTTCCTCAAAACAATTCAAATTAAAATCTTTGGTAGTAATCCACCACTTAGAACTCGAAAATCACACCGATGATACTGCGCAGTCATCATCGGAATTATTTTCCAGCGACCCAAGTGATTTCAATACTATATTATTTTCAAAACCATTACTAAATACTTCCATTTTGAAAACATTTCAAAATCTCCCAGGAACTTAAAATTTCCTTATTTTAATTCCAAATCTGATTTAAATTCATATTTAATTCATCTTATTTCATATACTTTACTTATATGAATTCTGATTAGTTATATATAACCATTTCACATGTTATAATCTTACTCGATTATAATAACAACCAACACAATCAATATACTATAAAGATTTCAAGATATATATTTCTTCTATAAACAAATATATTTTGGGAAAAATTATTTCATTTACCCTCTTTCAAAACATACCATGACGGTTCATCGTATTCGAGTGTTTAGTAACCCTTATCGATACAGTGGATCAACTGATCGACCAGAATTCATAAGCCACTCAACCAATGAGTCTCCACAATATAAAACCATTTTATATTGAATAACAATTACGCGCTCATATATATACACTCAACTCAATCTAGGATATTACTAATCCCATCTCTATCGAGTTATTCCACAGAGCCAAGGTAATCACTTAACTTAAGCTCTGATACCAACTGTAACGGCTGGAAATTTCCGACTCCTCGAGAGTCGGAAATTCCGTGACGTTAGTGAAAGAATTTAGAAGGTGAGAAAGAAAAGATAGAACTAATAGAATAGAAGAAGAAGAAGAACATCAGAATCATCAAAGTAACACGAATCTCACAGCGGAACGAATAACATATAATATATAACATAACTTTGAAGTAAACAGTTATATATATACAATAGCACTTATCAGAGTACAACACTTACAACACAGCGGAAATAACTATAGCTATAAAATCTTGCAGCCTCCTGCTCCAAGCTCTCCAAGTATATCTGTAAATCCTGACTACTTGACTGCCCGTACAAATTTAGGCACCCAAGAGTTTAGGGAAAACAACAAAGTAAACTCCGGGTCAGTCATGGGACTGGTATGAGTAAAATAGTTTAAAACATGTATAGGATATCTCATAAGACCACGCCGTGAATACGGAACGGGTTTTCCCTTATGAGTATCTGAACAACTTTGACAAGCAATATCATTGTGATATTATAATAATGTCTAAGTACAAATAGGTATCAATCTAGCAGAAACGCTTGCATCTCACGTTCTACATACATAGTATAAAATCATAAATCGCAGGGCGCTTATCGAAGAATGGATTCCAACAGACAAGGTATGGGAGCACCTTCTGAATAGTGTACTCTAAAGGTGATACACTCAGGTTCAACAAGAACGTCTTGCAACCCGGCCACACATGACCGCTCACTCATTTAGCTTGAGTGTCGCGAATATATTGCCACCACGGTTGTAGGCCATCAAACCGTCATCCGAAGATACAGAATTAAAAAGAAGTATAAATATGAATATTCCCTAGATCGGTGACAATACACCCTGCTTGGGGATGACCCAACTAGCCATGCTGCCTAGCCCAACTTTTGTTACTTCCCGGTGTGAGGCTAGAAGCTACGTCTATCTTCAGAACATCTGATCACCATTCACTTTGAATGCCACATCGTCATACCCGCCAAATCACAAACTGACTTATACAAAAATAACACGGGTATATAGCTAAGAGAAACGAATTCCTCCGCCACCAAACGTGAATACGTTTGAACAGATCAACTTACGCGATCCATTGGATATACTCTGTCAGACCTTCTTCCATATACGTTGTCCTGGGACTGGACAAACCGAAGGCACTATTCAGTATATCCATCTTAGTCACTGTTATCTAAGACTTATACAACAGCCCTTGCACTTTACTCCGTCTTCAATTTATCTTTGGCAGATATTGCTCGCAACGCTTATGCCAATACAGAGTGGTTCTTTGGATAATAATCCAACCGGTCTCTCCATATTAACAACGTTAAAATGGTAAAAACTTTGATAGTCTGTGATTCAACTATCAAATGAAAACATGTCGGTGTACAAACAACGATCTTAATTCCAAATGGAAATTCGATCGATCAATCATCACATGTTCATATTTCCTTATTTCATATATTTAGAAAATATATGTTATTAATCATTGGAAAACATTTCCATAGCTTATTTTCACATCACTATTATTTCGCAACTATCAGTCCCTAACTGTAACTAGTATGAGAACAATTCTCTAAGTATCAATCCGGAAGGTCGAAACTAACATCAGATCGTCACTTAGAAAACCGTTCAACTTACCCTCTCCAGTCAGTTTCTGAATTTGCTTAACTCTATTTCTTAAATTCTTATCATGAAAACATTTCATTTTCTATGTTTAGAAAACATATCCGACTATATTTGGAAAACGTTTCCAAAACTCATTTACGGATTTCCAATGAACGTTGTATAAAACATCGTTACGCTTAATCCATTAATCGCTTATTACTTAACTATATTTCAAATCAACCTTTTCTATCGAACCACAACTATTCCTTTGTCAATTCTGAAGTCAATCAAGTTGGGGTATAATTACCTCTCAGACCTTAATTGAACAACGTCCTTTACTGTGAAATAGATGAAGCTCGTCACTCACTTTTTACAATCATCTGTTTACGCAAATTCTCGGATTCAGGTTACGAATCCACTTCTTATATGACAGCGTTTGATTATAACTTTAACGTTATAATTCCCACTTCTGCAATATCTCCTAAATTATAACTTTATCTCCTAACTCGAATAATTTAACAGACACCTAATTTCTAAATCAATAACTAAATCTTGATTTAAACCCTGGCAAGTAAATAGTACTTTCCCGAATTCGCTATAATCGAATTCGACGTAAAACTCTCTTTCGAGTAATCTCTATTTGATTAACTCTTCTTCGAATAACCTATATTCGATTATCTCTCTTCGAATAACTCATATTCGAAATCTCTCTCTTTCGAATAAACAATATTCGATCTCTTTCTTTCGAATATGCTATATTCGAAAATCTCCTTTCGATTACCAATCGATAACTCCTTTCGATCAAACTAAAATCGATAACTCCTTTAACTCTATTCGAATAACTAATATTCGACTAACTCCTTTGGATCGACTCATTTGATTAACTCCTTCGAATAACTAATTCGAATAACTTACCTTCGAATAACCAATATTCGATTTACTCTAACTCGATTAACTTAATTCTAATCGATTTACTCCATTTCGATTCAACTTAATTCAAATCGATTAACTCCTTTCGAATAACTAAATTCGATTAACTCAAATTGAATAACTAATATTCAATTAACTCTTACGTGTTTAACTCTACTCGAATAACTAATTCGAATAACTTAATTGATAAATTATATTCACTTCTATCCTATCGAATAAACTATATTCGATATCTCCTCCAACACTATTCGAATGAACTATATTCGATTAACTTCTCTAACTCTATTCGAATAAATTATATTCGATTAACTCTTTTAACTTTACTCGAATAACTATATTCGATTAACACTTTCTTTCGAATATCTATATTCGATTAACTCTTCGACTAACTCCTTTGGATTAACTAACTTCGAATCACTCCTTTGGATTACTAACTTCGAATAACTCTTTGACTAGCTCCTTCGGATTAACTAACTTCGAATAACTCTTCGACTAGCTCCTTCGGATTAACCCTTCGATTAACTCCTTCGGATTAACTAACTTCGAATAACCAATATTCGATAACTACTCTTCAAATAAATAATATTCGATAACTCTTCTCAAATGAATCATATTTGATTTCTCCACTCGAATAAACTATATTCGATAACTCTTCTCAAATGAATAACATTTGATTTCTCCACTCGAATAAACTATATTCGATAACTCTTCTCTCGAATACACCATATTTGATAACTCTACTTCGGATAAGTGATATTCGACAACTCTACTCGATTAACTCTACTTGGATAACTCTAACTGATCAACTCTAACTGGTCAACTCTAACTGGTCAACTCTACTAGTTAACTCAACTGGTCAACTCTAACAGATTAACTCTAACTGGTTAACTCTAACTGGTCAACTCAACTGGTTTAACTTAACTGGTTAACTCTAACTGGTTAACTCAACTGGTTAACTCTACTGGTCTAACCTAACTGGTTAACTCGTCTTGATTAACTGAACAAATCCACTTAGTTTAACTTAGCTAATTCACGTTGATTAACTCTAACCGATTCACTTAGTTTAACTCAACTAATTCACTTCGATTAACCACTTAGTTAACTTAACTAATTTACTTCGATTAACCACTTAGTTTAACTTAACTAATTCACATCGATTTATCACTTAGTTTAACTTAACTAACTTGCTTTGGTTAACCTAACCAATTACTTTGTTTAACTCGACTAACTTGCTTTAATTTACTTAACCAATTACTTTATTTAACTCGACTAACTTTGCTTTGGTTAACTTAACCAATTACTTTGTTTAACTCGACTAACTTTGCTTTGGTTAACCTAACCAATTACTTTGTTAAAATCCTTTTATCACACTCTGGTATTTGTTATGGTAATTAACACATCATCTAACAACGATGAATATCGTCCAACCACACGTAATCACAACAGATTATATATATCACATTTATATATCACAATACATAAATCACAGTAAAATAACTGTTGAGGAATCCAGTTGGATTCCTCCAACCTGTTTCTCTGCACCACAGATGTTAGACAACACCAGTATAATATTCCGATAAACAGAATCAGCATATAAATATTTATCGGTTTATATTTATATATATATATATATTTCCAATAACTGACTAGCAGTTCAATCAAACAGTCAACACACAGTCAAACAGACAATAATTAACAGTTCTAAGAATACACTGTAAAAGTAGAACTGTACAGAGTTGGTGAGTTTTACTCACATTTGGACAATCATCGTCAATGACGATAACCATCGCTTGATTCAGACAATTTATTTTGCTATAAATTGTGACGGACTCCAATTGACTCGCGGTCAGTTCCATTTCGGAGTGCTCGTCCATACGATCCCAACGGATCTGACGGTTCGTGATTCTGATCTCGTATGGCCAAGATATTATAAATTTAAGTTAATACAATATTTAGATTTAAATTAAACTAACATATATTTTGTTTTTATCTTCTTGGGCCTTTACCTTTTCCCATCAGCCCATCAAATCTTCTTAAAGCCCACCCTGTTCAAACACCTTCTTCCCCAAATTAGGAGCCGTGGCCTCCTGTACAACACCCACCATATACATTGATTTCCTCCTCCATTTGCTCCTCCACGCCTTTATGAAACTCCAAATAAATTCCACCAACGTTCACCACTTCGAGACCTCCATCCTCTCGGTACCACCACTACGAACTCGCACGCCCTAAGGCACCTCCCGTCGCTCAGCTAAACGTCGATTCCCCCAAACAACATCGACACATTTTGTGTCGGATTACCTACAAATCTTGCCGACCAAAACCCCTTGCAACCACGAACCCAACCGCATCGATCCCCTCCCCTATCTCCCTCTCTAGCTCCAACAAACCGTAGCCCTAACCTCCTGAAGTCAAACCTCGAGCGTCGGCTACTCATTCGAGCTGAATGAAATGGTACCTCGTTGAAGGAAATCGCTTAAGGAATCGAAATAGATAGGATTTTGGATTTATAGCTGTATGTTTTGATTTTTGAACGGATTTATAAGTGGCGGCTCAAATGGTTTCGTTGACCAGAAATGAAAAACGAGGGTTCAGCTAAGGATGGAGATTATATAAGAGTTAAATTTGAATACGTGGTTTCCTGTTAGGCCAGAGGTTTGTATATAGTTAAATAAGCTTCCACGTTTTGATTTCCTTTTTGATCCACGAAACCTACTTCCTACGTGTTCACTTTGGTACCTTAGACGTTTATAGTCCCTTCTATTAACTCATGTTCGATTGTTGTGTTAAATTCCTTCTAGTTTTGATTCAACCTTAAACGGTGAAGCAAAGTAATCGCATATATAACGAAGGTCATTCTAGAATTATATCTAGGGTGTTATGTATATTTGTCTGTTTAGGGTACCTCTTGCTGCGAACAATCTCGTTTGCTTATAGACTCTTAACGACAGAATTAAAGGTACCGTTGTATCGAGCTCGGTTCCACGATCCCAAAAATATAAAAATACCGGTAGATGAACTCATATTTTGAAACCCCAAAATCTCTGATTAAGGGTGCAAAATACTCCAAATAAAAAGTTGCTTATTCAATTAACTAAAAATTACAGTAAAATTCTAAGAATTAAATTATCGCTATGTCTTAAAAGAACCTTGTCTAAATTCAAGCCCGATATTTAAATATTCTCAAATAACCGTTATGGTCAGGGCGCTGCATTTCTGAGAATTTGATTTGGACGTAACTCAAAATCTACACGACGAAATCCCGATATTTCTCTTCCACTAGAAAGATATACTCCACCAGCTCCACACGTTTCTTGTTTCACAGAAATCTGTTTTAAAACGGCTCCTGTATATTCAGTTGAAGTTCGAATCGCCAAATAGCGAACTGCCGCGCCATTTCGAGCTCGATTATAATTATATTATAAATTATACGTTCAACTATCGTTTATTTAATATATTCGTTATTTAAATAATTAAATAACTTAATTATTATACCTTACAAAACGCGCCATTACAATAACTAATTATGTTATCAACGATAATACCATGGTTTGATGTTGTTGCATACATTGTTGTTGCACATGATTTACCCATACTGGGGACACCAATGAGATTTAATAATCATGTTTACATAGGGAATACCAATGGTCTTTGGGTTACCGATATATTTTTATATCCTTAGGTTATGAGATTTAATATGTTCTACGAGTTCATACTCATCCTACGAATAGAACTATGACATGAGTGTAATGGCTAATCAACATGTGTTGATGGGTTCAGAGTCATCCTACGAATAAAAATATGGGTGTGCGTAGATAACTCACGTCGAATGGAACAAGTAATCTCAACTTTTGATTTTCCAAGGGTTTGGTTAACCCAAATTGTTAGGGATGGGTAATCCCATTGTACGGTATGGGACAATTAATCTCAACTTTTGGAACACAAGTAAGTAACTTGTTCATATGATAGTTAATCATAATACCTCAAGGAAAATCTCTTGCTAGCTGGTTTTTTGAAGAATCTTTCAAACGAAATTGAATCCCATTAGACCAACCCCCAAACAGCTACAAATTGCTCAAAACCAATTGCAAAACACTCAGATGAACAATTTGCAATCTATACCCAAGAGGAACAGTAGATAAATTTTGATAAATCATGCAGGATATACCGAATTTTTCTCCACCGCCATTAACCCTAAGTTGGTTTCGAGAGGGGAGTATTAGAATGTATCGTATATTGAATCAGCTAAATGTGTTGTACCGTATCTTACCCATTATTATCGGGTACCAGTTGAATGGGCTTGGCCTACTATCTTTTTTCGCTATATATAAATTGATGGCTATCTCTTGTACATAAGTATATTAACAATCAAACACAATTTATTATATCACGAATCTTCTTCGTTCTATCTGATCAAATCCTCCTTCACATTTCTAATTATTTAGCATCCGAGACGAACAAAAAGCCTAAGTTGTGCTACTGCTTTCATGAATACAATACAAGAATAACGATTACATCTCCTGTTTAACGTAGGAAAAACATATATGATACGTTGGATCCTTGATCCTTAAGATTCTCGAACAAATTCAGCAATCTAATCTTAAATTTCCTCTTGTTTTGTACAGAATCCGTTCTGCTAAGGAGAAAATTTTAATAATTAAATCATGATTAATTTATTACATCTTGGATCATAATATGTCTATATCATAAGAGCACTTATGTGAATATGAATGTGCGTGTAACATACGTAGACAAATGTGGTAACATGGAAAACTACTCTCTACAAAAATGCAACTATCAAAAAATTCATGTGTCAACACACACACACACACACACACACATATATATATATATATATATATATATATGTTTGTGTATGTGTATGTATGTACGTATGTGTACAAGCATGATGCCAATGCCCATGGAAATAACATGAACATGGTTTTTAACAAAATTTCTACTATTATACATTGAACATTAGATGGTTTATACATTAGCAAAGTTATTTTACACAAAAGATCAAATTAAAATATCATGATATAAAATTAGTAAATATAAGCATAAATATAGCCTTGGTGCATTTAGAGAGAACTAAACCTATCAACTTGTACGTTATACATCAATAAACAGTTAAAATCAGAAACAAAAACCCACCTAAATATTTGTTTGATTGTGTATTTGTATTATAGGAAAAACAATTCATTCTATTTGTTCCCATAATTTGAAAATATTGTTTATAACTCAGTGTCCATTATTTCACTTAATCATGAAATATTACCATTAACTTCTCAGATGAGAAGCGACATGTTATCCATGCAAAAATAATTAATGAATTAAACACTACCATATTTATTGCATTCATCTATTATGGTAGTAAAGTTTGTTGAACACAAATATTTAAGTCATATATTAGTGATGTAACATCAACTTAAATGGATCTTTTTCACATAGATGGATGTAACGACTAGCATTTTCGACCATTCAAATCGACAATAATCCACTCATATAAACTCAAACAAATCTAAAATACAGATAATCATTAGGGTAAATAAGAAAAAGGAAAGAAAGAAGGAAAACAATCACAGAATCCCACAGCAATCACAGGATCTCACAGCAAAAGAACAAAATATAATAATCAAATAACAGTTCATGAAGCTGTTAAAATATACATTTGATTATACATTACAACAATTATCAAAGTCAAACCATCTCAAAACATACCTATAAATGCAGCAGAATAATTCTAGTAAATACTTCTATTAAGCTCCATCTTTATCTTCATAATGAGGTCTTCGATAATTGAAAACTCAGGCTGACTCGAGCATGAAAGGAAGTACAAAAATACTCGGATCAGAACTAAAATATTCTCATATTAGTCAAATCAAGCCATATAACAATATAAGTGTCAAAACGTCAGAGTTGATTATGGTAATTCACATCTCTTATCAAATGTGCTCGTGAATGAAATAACTTAAGAGATTTTTTTTTGGGAATTTTCATCTTTTAAGGATCCATCAAACTAGATACTATATAATATAATTTTGCTATTATAATAGTGTCTATTCAGTAAAGTAAAGTATCAAAATAGTATAAGCAGCTATTACCCTAATACCGTTTATATATTCCCGTAGTACCGTAATTCCTCTGTAAACTAGAGGGCTACCAGAGGGCACTCCATATAACACAATACAAACCAAAATTGTAGTGGGTACGTATAAGGCATGTGACAAGGTACATGAGGAATTCCAAGGGATACATTGTTTATAGAGCCGGACTGGTGGTAACGCATAGCAGCTACTACCATCCACCACGAGACACACTCCTATAATCAAGATCGAAGGGTGGCCACCAATCACAACGTATAAGTAATAGAAGGGTATCAAAGATGTATGCTCGATAGGAGGAATGACCTCACTTGGTTTTGGCGAAACTCGTGTTTCAGTCACATCAAGCTAACTCACAAGAGTCAAGGTCACGTTAGTACCTCATATCAAAATGGTTCGCCAAACCATTCTACTTCGTTCTGGATTCTCTACAATGTGTACAGTTGTTAAATTGGTTTTCAATATTGGTAGATAGTATGACAATATTTGATCCTGGTTTCTTTGATATCCAAACGTTTGTATTTTTCACATTGGTTGGATCTTTACATTTCAAAGTGGTTCATATTTCATACTGAAATATCAGAATTTTCTTTCGAATCATTTTATATCCAAAATAGAATATACTTTTGCATTAAATTTCTATTTAAATCAGACTCAAAATGTTGAAACAATTCCAATCTTAATTTTTTTTTGAATATTTAAAATAGTTGGAAAGTATATTAAAACAGTTTATACATGTATTTGAAATAGTTTGAAAACAAATAGTTATGGCAATAAAAGTTTAAATAAATAGTTTTGAATATTAAAATATAATTTATCAAAAATTTAATTATATGTATATAGTTAAATAATAAAGAAGTTTATAAATAGATGGTTGATTGTTATAATTGTAGGATCAATAATAACCCTAGAGGGGGGGTGTGAATAGGTTTTTAACAAAAATTAAACCAAACACAGAGATATAAAATATGCAGTAAAGGAAAATCACACGCAGAGATACCCAGCTTCGGCAAACTGTGCCTACTGCTGCCTTTCTAAGACTTCTACTAGGAGTTACAAACAGATCCCGCTTACAATCCTATGTAAACTCGCAGCTCCTGCTCCTGTCTGACCCAAAGCTTAAAACCCTAGACTGGCTTGTGTACCCTAGACCAGATTTTCCCAGACTACAGACCAGTAATCTGTATATCTAGTTTTACAAAGAAACTAGAAAAAGAAACGTTGCTGAAACAAATCACAATCGACAAAATACAAAGAAAAAAAAGCACCCCATTTTAATAAATTGGCTTAGCCAAGGAAAAATCAGGCCAGCCCACTCTCTTATTTGTGTTGTCTGATGGTTTACCCTTTTGTTCCCAAACTTGAGGATGGCGACAGTGATTAGGGTTTCTTGAGAAATTGCGATTGCTTGCTTTGGATTTCTTCTGCAGTTCTGAATTGATTTGATTAGCCTTCTAACTTGACTCTGCAATGTTCTCTTCTCATGATCCAACCAAGTAAGCCTTTTGATTTGCGATTTGGGATTTGATATTTCTGTTGGAATGATGTATTTTCGTCGATGATGAAATCATGTGATTTTATAGGGGTTTTGTAGCCCTAATTCTCTGATTTCTCTTTAATGACTTGCCCCTTTTGATATTGGAATATTCGAATCGAATTTTGTTTTCTCTGGAAAAAAATTTGTAACACCCCACCTCCGCTAGGGTCACTCACAAAGGGAATGCACTAGCTTTGGTGGAGTATTATCTAGGTAAACATGGACAGAAATATTATAAGACAAAACATATAAAAACAACGGAAGAAAACATGATTCCATTTCTTAAAACCTTTTACATCAAAGTGCCATTAAATTACTTACATCGAAACCTGTCTTGCAATAATAAAGAAGCATAAAACCATAGTCATAAATTATTCCCTAAGTAAAGCAGTAAAATAGCCATAGCCAAGGAAAGTCCAAGCCATAGATGATAATCTTGAAGCAGAAAGATCCGCACTAAGTAGCAACATTTCCTCCCTGTAAACCTGGGGGGGGGGGGGGGGGGGGGAGGGACGGAAGAAAAAGAGGCGAAACAAAACAGGGTCAGTCATAAAGACTGAGTAAGTCCTAGTGACTTTCAGCCTAAAAACAGGTAAGAGTAACATGACATGTATAAACCGAAAGTAAATATAAGCATGATGACAAGGTAAACAGATCAAACTAAGATAACAGGATAAACTCAAGTAACAAGATAACCAAGGTAACAGGATAACCAAGGTAAACTCGGAATAGCATCGCATGTCTAACGTCCTCTGCACCAACCGTACTAGCATCCTAACTCGTATCATCCCTTCCATGTATATGTATAGACCCTTGCTGTACATCGTACGGCTCCATCACATTATTCTATACTACCACGGCGTAGTGTCACCATCCTTTAAATCGCTCGGACTGTCACCCTTGTTCTGGCCCGATTCCCTTGTCATGAATTATCGCGTGTTCAACTAGGATTTACGCCACCTAGGACCACTAGGGATTATGCTATCTATTGAACAATTTCTAGATTTGATTAGGGTTTATGCCACCTAGGACCACTAGGGATTACGCTACCTAATGGACGTTTTCGACTAGGGTTTATGCCACCTAGGACCACTAGGGATTATGTTACCTATCGAACAACGCCCTACGTCACGCTTTAGTCGATCGGCTCCCTATAAGACCTAGCTCGTCGTGTGTCGGTGTCATACGGCCCAATCACGAATGTAGCTACCCTGTGCTAGGTCCACCCTAGGGTGTATCAAGTCCTAGGGTGTCAACCACTGACACCATTCCAAGCACGCACAGTGTAAAACTACTAGTGCCCATGCCTGCTTTTTTTACTCCGGACTACGTGCACGACCATAGTCCGCCTGAACCTACAATGGCGCACCAAACTCAGCCGTCGTTTTGGTCGCTTACAATCAGCGCAGTAATCGTGCCCCACCCTAGCCTAGTCCCTAGGGTATCGTGATACATCCAAGAGGGTTACTGCTGAAAAGGACCGCGTAACCAGGGTTTCCGTCTAGCAGGTTAAGTGTTGTCATCTAAATTCAAGACTTAACCACTATCAGTCTAGCATGTCAAGTTGGCTAAGTGTGGTCATTCCAGTTCGTGACTTAACCCGTCTACATGTCATGTCAAGTTGGCTAAGTGTTGTCATTCAAGTTCATGACTTAGCCCTACGAATCACGTGCCAAGTTGGTTAAGCGTATTCCAGCGGTTCAGGACTTAACCCTATCCAAATCATCGTGTCAAATTGGTTAAGTATATTTAGGCTTAACCCCATCAAATTACCGTGTTAGATTGGTTAAGTATATTCAAGCTTAACCCCATCAAATTACCGTGTTAGATTGGTTAAGTATATTCAAGCTTAACCCCATCAAATTACCGTGTTAGATTGGTTAAGTATATTCAAGCTTAACCCCATCAAATTACCGTGTTAGATTGGTTAAGTATATTCAAGCTTAACCCCATCAAATTACCGTGTTAGATTGGTTAAGTATATTCAAGTGACTCATGACTTAACCTCATCAAGTTATCATGTTAGATTGGTTAAGTATATTCAAGTGATTCATGACTTAACCTCATCAAGTTATCATGTTGGATTGGTTAAGTATATTCAAGCGATTCATGACTTAACCTCATCAAGTTATCGTGTTGGACTGGTTCAGTATATTCAAGCAATTCATGACTTAACCCCATCCCCTAATCAAATTATAACGGTTAAGTGTTTCCCCTTTTTAGTTTACTTAACCTTACCATGCCTCGCGTTGTACTAGTCGGGTGTTATCGACCCATTCAGGTTAAACTAACCCATCCTCTAATCGTGTTATATGGTTAAGTGTCATCTAGAAATCAAGTCCGGTCTTACTTAACCCACCCATCCACGTTATATTGGTTAAGTGTCATTAGTCTAATCAAGTTACTTAACCCACCCGTCTATGTCATATTGGTTAAGTGTCATTATTCTAATTCAAGTTACTTAACCCACCCGTCCATGTCATATTGGTTAAGTGTCATTAGTCTAATCAAGTTACTTAACCCTCCCGTCCATGTCATATTAGTTAAGTGTCATTAGTCTAATCAAGTTACTTAACCCACCCGTCCATGTCATATTGGTTAAGTGTCATTTAAGTCAAAATCCCCACTTTACATGTTACTATACATATGCCCAAGTTCCACCTTACATGCCCATGAAAAATATGTACCCAATTCTAGCCACTTTACATATATCCAATTCTCGCCTATTTGCATGTATGTCAATTTTATGCCAATTTGCCCAAATCAAGTTCTAACCAAAATTACATTTTGTCACGTCCATGCCCAAATAAACCCATATCATGGTTCATGTTCCCAATTTCGCTTATGCCTAATTTACATAAGCCCAATCCCTTGATTTAACTTGCATAGTCCCCAAAACTCGCGATTTAATTCATATGCCAATTCATGCATGCCCAAACTTGCAAATTACATTGGCAATACCTCAAATTTCCCCGTATACAAATCGCATGTAAATCGTAGTTTAGGCCTAGGTCCGAAATCGACCAAGGTTCATCAAAAGAAAATAAATAGGGGAAGGTAGAAACTTTGCATAAAACAAGATCCGAGAGAAAAGCATCATTACATGCATGCTAAGGACATGAAAGAGTGATTTGCAACATGCATATGTTCAAATAAATGCCATAAGAACATCCCCAAAGGTCAAGATCAAAAATGAGCAAGAAAGAACATGGATTGAATATCATGCATAGATCCAATTTCAACTTTATCACATGTCATATTCATATTATTGTTTCAATCTAAAAGCAACTAGAACTTACAAATCGTGGCTAGAGGATTAAGAGCAAGAATCGTCATAGAATGGTGTTGAGATGGTGCTCTACTTCCTTGATTGATGTAGAAAGCTTGATCCTTTGTCATGGATCTAGTTTGAAAGCTCAACCCTTTGAAGTTGGGGATGGAGGCCATGATCAAGAGACATTTTGGCAGCACTTCGTTGTTAGAATGATTTGTGGTGGTTTAGGCTAGGTCTTAGGGTCTTTTTATAGAAGTTAGGAGTAGTTTAGGCCCTTAGATTAACCCTAGTTTAGATCTGAACCACTGAAAATCGTCACAGGCCAACCCACCAGACCACACAAGCAAGCAGGTGCACCAGGCTAACCTGGCCCTACCAGGGAGGTCGACCCCCAGGTCGACACCCATGTCGACTGGGCAGTCGACATGGGGGAGGGGTGTCGACTGTGCAATCGACACCCCTGTCGACTTGACCTGGATGGGAATTTTCCCGCCCTGCCCCTGTGTGTTTGAATTCGAATTTGGCTCTAGTTTTAAACTGTTTTGAACTTGGAATTTTCTGAAAACTTTGACGGGCCATATCTTGGTCATACGGACTCCGATTTTCGAAAATCCAGACTCTATTTCGTGTATTTTTCCAAGACGAACGCAATGGCACAGCCCATTTCCCCTGATTCAGCTTTTATAATTTAATTCTGCCTTGATTTATGTTATAACATGTTATTCAAAATTCGGGTTGTTACATTCTCCCCTCCTTTAAGGATTTCGTTCCCGAAATCTCTAAGTTAGGAAGAACGTATCCTACCATCCATCATCCATCTACTCAAAACATCATCCACAAGCAAACATTGTCCTTAAGAGATTCTAATGCTGTATGAACATATGCAGAAAGTGTGTGTATATGTTCCTTATCTAATGCAGGTGATCAGGCCTGATTGATCTTTCTAATGCAAAATATGTTTAGTGCCATGAATCCAACATGTATGCAAATAATCTTAGTCACGTAATCACTATATGTGTGCACAAACATTCATCCACATGCAACATCCGCATGATAACATATTCAATTTCATCCATAAACAAGTATAAACACTCATGCATATGCAATATGAAAGGTGACTGAGCCAATCTAGTGCCTAATGTGTAAATGCATCCACGAGCAACCACTAGCAACCACTTGCAGTCACTTGCAACCATCAATCATAACATGTCTCAAACACATGTTTACATCCATAGGGTTCTACCTAAGGTTCTCAAGATAGGATCGAAAGATAGAAGCAAGTAAAAACTCTGTGTCCATTAGGAAATGTCAAAACTGGAAATCTACGTCACATATATACTGATTAGGAGAAGAATTCCCTAAGCACCGGCCCCAGAGACCGAAATCAACATCAGGCTGACACCCAAAGAATTACTCAGTCAAACCAATATACGTTTCGAGGAACTAAGCATGATGGACTCCTTTTTGGTCACAAGAGAATCCCTACCTAAAACCAACCTGTATCCTATAAAACCCAAAAGGTTTAGTCAACCTAACGGACACCTTCAAACCCTGACATGTATTATTAACCGATGAGTCATACCCCCTATGGAGTTTGCAACAGAAATAAGATCGAGAATAGGACCGAGAGGATATGCATAAAAAATAGCATGCGGGTAAGTTCTACAGGAAAAACAGGGACCAAGGATATGCTCTTAAAAAGAGATATGATGCGCGTATCTTGTCTTCAATCTTCTAAGCCGCATTTCCTTGAGCTAAATTCCATTGCGCTTTGACCATCTTTAACTTCATGATTTTGTGGCCTCTTTACTCCTATTTCCAAATATGAGCTGGAACTCACTTCATTGTCGCCTCTCGTTCCACTTTTACTCATTCTCCCTCTAGTATACTTGGCTCAACCATATCCATGTACTCTTGGTTTTCATACAAGCTCTCCAAAATTCACTAGTGAATCATGGATCTTGTTTACTTGCTCTACGGCATTCCATGCAGAAGAATTTATCTCTTGGAAACAAACAGATGCCAACCATGTTACCAAGTGTACTTACTAGAGTAATTTCCATAACTCATGCACAAGCGAAATGAACCATCCGCCTTAGTGGCGAACTCTACTCGAACGGATTACCAACAAATGCATCAAGAGATTCTAGATAACCAATCATGACAGAACCCTAAAGGTTACACGAGACTTCGAGGGTATTACCGAGGCAAGTCAAGAGTCTAACTACCCTCCTTTCAGAACCGAGAATGGCACCCTTACTGGATAACCACTCCTTTCCTGGAATCAACCCATAGCTTAAAAGCATAAGCACTATTCCCAAAAGTCATAGATGTCCTCAAATCCAAACAAGTCATGAATAAATGGGACGATCCCCCAACAAGATTTGAGACACAAGCGGGACCCTCTATTGTGCTAGTACTAAGGTGCAGAGATTCAACTATCGAAGCAAGATTTAAAAGGATGCGATGTACCAAACAAAGTCCTGACGGGATGATAGAAAGGAAAACCTTTAATGGAAATGTTACCATCCCTCTTAGGTGAGAGTATACAATTGCCCTCTCGATGATCTTGTTCTTTGCCCATGTCCTTGTCCTATAGTACTTAACTACCTTCCTGCGCTGAGTCTTATTCGCCTTACCCACTCCTATCCTTTCTTGTATAACATGGTAATGGGTCTCTTGAGAACTTCCTCCATCGCACGGAAAGCATTTACGTAGCTAGAAAAGGGTTAGTCACAGTTAAAACTACTGTGACTACAGGCGGAGGAAAGAAAGGAAGAGAGATTCAATCAAGGGAACGAAGGATAATGCTAATGGCTTTTAGGGGAATAACCTTTTTCTTTAAAACTTTTCTTGAAAAATGCTTCTTTGTAAAATGGCTTTGAAAATAGTTTTCAGAAGGTTTTAAAACTTTTGCCCAGTCTGGTAACCTTCTGCTCTGATACCAAATGTAACACCCCACCTCCGCTAGGGTCACTCACAAAGGGAATGCACTAGCTTTGGTGGAGTATTATCTAGGTAAACATGCATAGAAATATTACAAGACAGAACATATAAAAACAGCGGAAGAAAACATGATTCCATTTCTTAAAACCTTTTACATCAAAGTGCCATTAAATTACTTACATCGAAACCTGTCTTGCAATAATAAAGAAGCATAAAACCATAGTCATAAATTATTCCCCAAGTAAAGCAGTAAAATAGCCATAGCCAAGGAAAGTCTAAGCCATAGATGATAATCTTGAAGCAGAAAGATCCGCACTAAGTAGCAACATTTCCTCCCTGTAAACTGGGGGGGGGGGGGGAACGGAAGAAAAAGAGGCGAAACACAACAGGGTCAGTCATAAAGACTGAGTAAGTCCTAGTGACTTTCAGCCTAAAAACAGGTAAGAGTAACATGACATGTATAAACCGAAAGTAAATATAAGCATGATGACAAGGTAAACAGATCAAACTAAGATAACAAGATAAACTCAAGTAACAAGATAACCAAGGTAACAGGATAACCAAGGTAAACTCTGAATAGCATCGCATGTCTAACGTCCTCTGCACCAACCGTACTAGCATCCTAACTCGTATCATCCCTTCCATGTATATGTATAGACCCTTGCCGTACATCGTACGGCTCCATCACATTATTCTATACTACCACGACGTAGTGTCACCATCCTTGAAATCGCTCGGACTGCCACCCTTGTTCTGGCCCGATTCCCTTATCATGAATTATCGCGTGTTCAACTAGGATTTACGCCACCTAGGACCACTAGGGATTATGCTATCTATTGAACAATTTCTAGATTTGATTAGGGTTTAATCCACCTAGAACCACTAGGGATTACGCTACCTAATGGACATTTTCGACTAGGCTTTATGCCACCTAGGACCACTAGGGATTACGCTACCTATCGAACAACGCCCTACGTCACGCTTTAGTCGATCGGCTCCCTACAAGACCTAGCTCGTCGTGTGTCGGTGTCATACGGCCCAATCACGAATGTAGCTACCCTGTGCTAGGTCCACCCTAGGGTGTATCAAGTCCTAGGGTGTCAACCACTGACACCATTCCAAGCACGCACAGTGTAAAACTACTGGTTCCCATGCCTGCTTTTTCAACTCCGGACTACGTGCACGACCATAGTCCGCCTGAACCTACAATGGCGCACCAAACTCAGCCGTCGTTTTGGTCGCTTACAATCAGCCCAGTAATCGTGCCCCACCTAGCCTAGTCCCTAGGGTATCGTGATACATCCAAGAGGGTTACTGCTGAAAAGGACCGCGTAACTAGGGTTTCCGTCTAGCAGGTTAAGTGTTGTCATCTAAATTCAAGACTTAACCCCTATCAGTCTAGCATGTCAAGTTGGTTAAGTGTGGTCATTCCAGTTCGTGACTTAACCCGTCTACATGTCATGTCAAGTTCGCTAAGTGTTGTCATTCAAGTTCATGACTTAGCCCTACGAATCACATGCCAAGTTAGTTAAGCGTATTCCAGCGGTTCATGACTTAACCCTATGCAAATCATCGTGTCAAATTTGTTAAGTATATTTAGGCTTAACCCCATCAAATTACCATGTTAGATTGGTTAAGTATATTCAAGCTTAACCCCATCAAATTACCGTGTTAGATTGGTTAAGTATATTCAAGCTTAACCCCATCAAATTACCGTGCTAGATTGGTTAAGTATATTCAAGCTTAACCCCATCAAATTACCATGCCAGATTGGTTAAGTATATTCAAGCTTTGTTCATGCATCACACATGTACTTGCACTTGGACTTGTATGCTGACCTGATTGCACTGATTTGCCATATTGTATCTTGGGTGATCTTCCATCTTGCACCTTTTCATCTTTGCACATAGTTGACCATGTTGTAGCAGCTCCACTTTGTTAATTTCTTGCACTGTCATGATATGATCTTGATCATGAATATGCTGAATGCCCCCACCATGTCTTGTGCACTTGTTTCTTTGAGTCACTTGCTCATCCTCACTTGAAATTGAAACTGATCATCCTTGTGCTTGTCCACTGTCTTGATATGCTGCATTACTTGAACCATGTATTTGCTTAGATCATAATTGACACCAACTTGTACGCTTGACCATTACTGTACACATTCACTTTGATCATTTGCACCATGTATTTAAGCCTTGTATTTGATTTTCACCACCTTGTCATGTTGCCTGTCATGTACAACATGTTGAACTGTGTATTTGCACACCATCTTGCTTCACACTGTTTTGAGTTTGCTGAAGTATACTTCTATTTCTCTTTTGATGTTTACCTTGTCTTGTGACCTTGGAAAAAAACTACAGACAGACTGTACTGTGTTAAGGCTGGTCAAAATCAGCTGAGTTTGATGCTGATCCTAATCAGCAAACCAGTATGGTTATGGCGTGGCTGTTCAAGTCTGGAAGATGATGAGAAAAACACATAGAGAATCTGAGACAAATAAAAAATAAAATTTTATTTGTTCGGTGTCTATTTTAGTTCCAGTGTACTATGTGTATTTTCTTTTGTATGACAAGTTTCAGGATGATGCAACAGGAGCTGGGACAGTAAGAGTGTGCAGAACAGAATTTGTCTAGCAGAGAGTTGTGTATGATGTGTAAAGAAAGTTGATACTTGTAAAGACATTTGTATTGAGTTTGTATAGATGAGAGTTCAAGAAAAATTTGTAATGAAATGATTTGTCAAATAAAATATATATACTGAATAATAGATGTAATTTTTCAGTTCTTGTGTAAGAGCACCATTAAACATATATATATTTTTTATTTCAGTTTCAAACACATACGTTTGTAATCATCAAACAAAAAATCATAGATTCAACAATAATAGTTTGTTTTTAATAATTAATAAATATAAGTCAAAATAAAATAATTTATAAAGTCAAATAGTTATTTATTAAAATAGTTTAAAAATAGTTACAATTATGTATAAGTTAAAAATTGAATAGTTTATAAGAAAATATTTATTTACTAGAATAGTTTATATCATGGTTTAAAATACTACAGTTGGAACTAGAATTGTTTCTTCTGTTTTTTTTTTTTTTTTTTTTTTTTTTTTGCAAAGCCGACTGGTTTTTATGGTGCTCCGTAGCAGTCTTTATTATTCTGCAAAATGTATACATGCGCTAAGCAGCATACTTAACAACTAATGTTGTCTCCTTCCACACAAGGACAAGAGACCAAGCCAATAATTACATAATGAGATACATATAGCTAATACCATAGAATGACTAAAGAGATCTAGCATACTGAGTTACTATTTGTATTACATGTTGATTACATATGAAACTACAGCCTAAAAAAATCATTCATTATCATAAAGACCACCCACCCCCATAACACTCTTCCTACTTCGCCTTATGTAACCAGGATGTGTTGCATAGATAGAAGAGTTAGTAGATGGATCATCAGGCCCCAAAGGTGGATCTTTGTGTCCAAGGGAGCAGCAATATGAGCATACAGATCCACTGGAACTTTCTTTGGTTTGATTCTTACTTTCTCAGCCTCTACACTAGCACTCGCAGTATCCGGTTTCATTGAATCTTTAGCTGGCTTAGATGGTGATCTGTTCAAGAAACCAGGTTTCATAGTTATTGATTTCTTCATTGCTGCATGATATTGATTACCCTTTCCCAGTTCACTTCTTTGCTTAACCACCTTTTGAGCTTGCTCATTACTTATTCCACTTTGTTGTAAGTTGGTAGCACTAAAGCTTTCTTGCATTACGTTTTCGCTGCCCTTACCAGGTTTATTTACGCTTTCTTCTTCTAACAGAGCTAGCAGTAGTGAAGGGGATGAAGACTTCAGAAAGAAGCTATTCAATTCTTCTAATCTCATCGGCATCATTATCCTTTTCAATGCCTACTACCTCACCTTCCTCCACGTTATGGTTAAGAGTGCAAAAGATGTTCACATCTGCATTATCAAGAACTTTCTCTACCCCTTGCTTACTCACTACAGTTTCCCTCAAAGGTTGCTGACCAACATTGCTTGTGCTTGCAGATTTCACTGATGGTCTTCATGTTCATGACTCTAGTCCACACCTATTTCTTAACTCCTTGGTTGATAACCTTTCTTGTTTGAAATATCACATTGGCTCCACCATCATAGTTGGTTATACAGTCACCATTATGTGCCTTATCCTTGTTTCCATCTTTTGAGTTGACAACAACAGAACAGTTCTCAACCTTATGACCAAAGGGTTTGTAACTGACATAAATGCCAGGATTCCAAGTGTATTCATTGTATACCATTTGCTTTGAACCATCTAGTAACACGACAGGGAACTCTATAAGAAGCTGGCTATCGGGAGTAACCTCCACTAAGCATTTCGCAAATATTAGACGTTCCAAAGACTCAATAGTTGTGTCCATGCACACAAATCTGCCAATACGTGTGGCAAGCCAGCTTATTCCAGGCTTTGACCAAGCCAAAAGAGGTATATTTGTAAGCCTGATCCAAACCATTTTTTTTTTTTTGATAATACTGCATCCTGCATTACAGTCCCCAGATTTTAAAGTAAATTTTTTGTTTTGGATTGAAACTAGATCTGAGCAAAGGATTCTTTTTCTGTCTTCTGGATCTGAAAGTAGGAAAAGAAAAGTTTTACCAGCAGAACTCAACTTTGATGTTCCTCATTGGTTTCCATAGTCAGAACAAGTGGTTTGAAACCGCAATGAAAGACAGAGGGGAGTCCAAGAAAAAACCCACTAGATAATTCTACCACACTTCCCTTCCTGCCGCATAGTCTTCAGTAGCCATCAAAGCATTACCCTTAAATTGAAGAGAAATCAAAGGTAGAGAGTAAACCCCAACGTTCCATGGTTTGTTCTTGAAAAGCATTGTCCATTTTCGCGTTCGCAACATCGATGGGTGAGAGGAAAGGTCAGCTACACCAGAGGGAGGCGGCGGTTCAGGGGAGGGAAGGTTGAGGTAAAGTGGTAGGTCAGAGAGTGGAAGTGAGGAGCTGATTGATTGGAGTGGCAGTTGAGGGTTGTAGGTTGTCTGCTAAGAAGACAAGACGGAAAGTAAGGTCGTCGTTACGAGGAGCTCGATACTGTGTGAAAACTTGGGTGTCTCCAAAATTTCAATTAAACTCGAAGTCATATTCCAATTTCAAATCAAATCAAATCGAATTCGATATTTAATTCCATTCAACTTCAAATTTCAATTCAATTCGATTCAAACAATTCGATTCAAATATTTGAATTTTCAATTAAAATTCTCACTTTGAATTATTTCAGTTTATATAATCTCGAGTTCACAATTCAAATATCACTTTAAATCAAGTTAATTTAAAGTAATTTTCGAAGATGGATAAAAAATTCGATTTCAATAGATTCAGTTCATATTCAATTTCATTTTAACTTCATCTTACAACATAATCAGTTTCCTTTAGCTTTTATATTTCATAATCTGAAGTTCATGTTCAAATGAAATCAATTTATAAAATATCAATTATATTGTCCTTAAAGAAATATTTCAAGATTCAAGGTAAATCCAAATTTATTTAACCAACCGGTGTCCATATAAATTTTTTATCCTATGGCCAAGCGATACTTGAAATTTAATTTTAGTATTTTAGTAATTGGTATATATAATTTCAATCTAAATCAGGAGTCATAGGTTTCTATCATTTCAACCATGTTCTTAATTCATTTTAATGATTACTCCCGGGTTTATTTGATGCCTATAACATCTAGGGTAAATGATTAGGATTAGCTCAACACAAAAAATAAGTCATATATAATAAATGTAAATAATAGGAAAATTTACACAATTAAACATCAATATGTCAAACATATCAATCCAAGGTATCTGTCAAAATCAATCCATCCAAATAGTTTAATATCGCATCAATTTACTAGATGTTGTGTGTCAGGTTTAAACTAGCAGTTAACTTTCAAATTAACCTAGTTGTACAATTTAAACTAACAATATTAAACTACACTATCAATGAATATAAACATAAATATGCAATTTAAGCTACTAAACATCAACCCATACAATCATATCGTAGCATGATTATAATTTAACTAATAATCAAATATTTAGTTAAGTGTGATTGAGCTTAATCACTCACATATGGTTTCAAACGCGTTTGAAATCCAAATGGAGGCCCAAAATTTAACTGAATTCAAATCCAACCAAACCAGCTTCATGTCGTCCGAAACTTCAACACGATCCTAACAGAAAAACCGCCAGTAAATCCGAGTTCATATGAGCAAGTTATTCATATAACGTGTTGGAATTTATAAATTAAACAAAAATTAACAAATCACCTTACCTCTAAACAAGATCCACCACGTCACCATCTTACCGTGCACCCATTTCCTACTGTGCATGTTTTGAGTGATACCACAAATCTCTCCACCGTTTTACAAACCTCCTTCGCCACTGCGATGCTCTCTTCGAATCAGACCTGCCTACCCCAACTACGGCAACCCAGTCCATCCTATCGAAATCCGATCTCGACCACCGTACGCATATCCAAGCTACAACATCGTCACTTTTCTTCATCGATTTTCCTCATATTTTGCCATACAATTTTATTTACCCCCATGAATCTGAATGATAATCAAATCGTGAATAGATCTCTATATTACTCCCAATTCCTAACCCTAACATGTTGCCCTCAAACCCATGGTGCTCGATCATGATCGGATGCTGTAAAAAGGGTATGAGTGTTTAGATCTTCTCGTTACGATCCTAACGAATAAAGTTTTAGGAATTTTTGTTGAATGAATTTTTTGATTTTTGATTTTTGATTTTTGATTTTAGAAGTTGATAAGTGTAACGAACCAGAATTTTGAAACCAATTTAAAATTTATTTTTCATTCAATTTTATGAGAATTTATGGTCGATTTTAAAAATTCGATGATTTAATGTTGTTTTCGTAACTTTACAAAGGAACATTTTTCAAACAACCTCGGAATTCGACAAAACCAATTTTATTAGATCCATAACATTAAAAAATGGTAGGATTCCCAATTTCATACTTTTTGGAATTAGTATGTGTGCTTTCGAGAATTAAACGCATATCAACACGTCGAAATTAAGAGGAAACGCAATGAAAAAATAAATTGGAGGGTCAAACGAACTCCAAACTTGATGAGACATATTCCATTGGATTCGGAATCACATCTTTTGCTAGGGTTCAAGTTTTTTTGTGAAAAATGGAATTGTCATTTGGTCACATGAGCATAAGAACCGACGTTGAACTAAAAAACGTTCACGTTTGTCAAAAGAAACTAAGCTAAAATGGCGAATTGAGGTGTCACGAGATCAAGGGGCTCAGGTGTTTTTCTTAACCACTCTCCCCTCTCCGATACCTTACCAATCCACAAACCCTCTCCTTTTATAAAAACTCCTTTCCCCTTCTCTTTCTTATCTTCTTTCTCTTTTCTCCTCCTCAATTTCTCTCCTCCTTCCTTGAGCTTTCATGGTCGCCACCACATTCTCTCCCCATCTGCCTGATTATGTGGCCTCCCGCACCCCAACACAGCCTAGGTCGTCCCTCCTCCCTTTCCTCCTTGCCGAACTCCTGTCTCCCCCTTAAAACCCTAAAAATCCAATTTTTACTCCATTTTTCAAATAACCCCCTCCAAAAACACACCTGTCTACCTTTACACACCTCCCTACCATACGCAAGGGCCCCACCATCCTGCGTCATCCCTACCCCAGCCCCACCATGGACCCCACATCCAAGTCGTGCCCCTGGACCCATTATCCCTTCCTGTCTGCTTCAAAACTCCAGATCCGCGAGCGTGAATGTAACTGTGACGACCTCAAACCCCCGTTCCATGGTGGCAAGGGTAATCTTTGGAATATAACACATAAACAAATAACAGCAGAACAGAAATATGTAATTACACCAGATAATTTACAAAAGAATACATTGGATAAACATAATCATCAGAGTTACACAGTATGCAGGATCACACTTAGTACAACATACAGTTTCATCTTTATATAAAATGTCTACAGCGGAATCAAACATAATATACATAACAGGAGCTGAACAGCATAAAAGGAGTGATAGAATCCGTCTTCAGCTCCATAGCTATCCAGAAAGAGCCTGCTAAAACCTGAATACAAGGCTGCCCGTGTAGAAATAGGGGCACCTGAGTTTGCAAGTGAAACAAAATACGAGTCAGTCATGGGACTGGTATGAGAAATCAGCTTAACTTATTTTATAATAAGGTCGATCATAGGACCACGCCGCTAACACGGAACGAGTTTACTCCATTGGATTGCCAGTGCTTAAAACAAGCAAATCATTTAAACAACGCAATGCTTTTTTTACAAAAATGCAGCCATTATAAGACTCAGGTCCCATCACACAATGCAACGCAAGCCGGAGGATAGAGTTTTACCTTATAATGGCCAAAACATGCTTGATACATATAAAACAAAAGCATTTGATATTATTACTAGTGTTTATACGTTTCAAAAACAATTTCGATCATAAATATCAATCATAGATGGCATAAGTGCCCCATAACACTATGTCGCCATATATAGGTTTACAATCAAAACCGCATGATGTAGTATTTGGAAATTGGGTTTCTGTCATGAACCAAGGCAAGGGATCGTCCTTACCGCTTCGAGACGCTCTAGACTGCCCTACAGGATCAGATCTCGAGTGACCCTTGGATCCTCAGGGCCGGTCCACACGGAGTGGATTAAAATGCCTGAACACTGTGTTTCCCCGCCCTATGGGGCGTTAAACTGGCCGGTATATCTACCAAACCAAAAATTCAGAGACCGATATAACTGAGGCGCCTTGCTATCCATCATCCACATAAGTAAAATGTCCGGGCGTGTAAAAACCAGACACCACTCCTAGCTAGAAGGAAACGCATGTCCTCCCTGATGTCCTCTCCCGTTTCTAGTTCATACCGGGGTGTGAGGCTCGCGAGTTAACGCTATACACAAAGCTATGTTATTTAAAGCCGTGCTTTGATCATCAACGGCAGGGGGTTTAAAACCGGCACCGTCCCGAGTACGGCTCCTCGCACTACCTTAGGCCCCGCGGCATTCCCTAAGGGGCTTATCCGAATGATCTAATCATTTCAATCATCTTCACATCACATTGAATTTTTCCACAAACAATTTCAAATTTGTTTCAACCACAAACAACCATTATTAACCATTCGCATTCATCAACCAAATTTCACGTCAACCAAAATCCAAACAATCACAACCAATATATATCATCCATGGTCTGTGGACTAGGGGAGTATGTATATATATACGTATATAAATATATTTCAATTTCATTTCAATTCTATTTAACGCACATATGATTTTTACAATGTATATATAACTTATACATCGCACATATAATTTATACAATGCTTATACATGAGGTGTACAACGCTTATATAACTTATACATCGATCATATAATTTATACATCGCCATTGCGTTCAAATTTGAATTTAGAAATCTCACGTTGGGTTCCACTCCTCCAAAAATTATTGGAAGCTCCAAAATTCTCCGGTCTCATCTAGAATGTAGAAGATGTCCGCACCGTCCCGGTATCTCATGTTTCATCGAATTTCATTATCGTATGATAAAGATACAATTTTTATGAAATCAATCAACTTTGCAACAGTTTAAAGTGTCGAAACTTTAAATTATATAAACCCGCACCTTTCAGAAATGGTTCAAAACTAGGGTCTGATTTTTCTTCGAATCCGCTGCGCTATAGGAGGATCGGCCAACGCCACGTCAAAGAGGGAGGAGGGCACCTCTGCGCGCGGCGGTGGCCCAGTTTGGTGGCCCTAGGCATTGCCGGCGACGATTGAAAGGTTGAAACTTCGGGAGCTCGATTCCCACAAAATACTCCACGAAAAAATATACAGCATGTATGGATTTGAAGAGGATGTGAAGCTCTACAAAATTTTCAACTGGAGGGAACGATTTTATTGCGTGGGTTTTCCAAAAATGAACAGAGAAGGGGATAGGGCCTTCCCGTCATTCGATCGGGTGTTGGGGAGAGAGAAATCCGCATTTTTTAATTTATGAATGAATTTTTCTGATTGGTCGGAACTTATATTAAAATCTAAAATGGGGTTTTCTAATACGAACTTCAATCCAAACCCAATGACTGTCGCCCCTAGCTAAATACCCTCATTTCAAACACAATGGAATATGTTTCGTAGGCCCATTCGACTGTTTTAGTCGGTTATTCTTCAAATTAAAATATAAAACATTCAATTTTAGATTTGAACGGACATTTTAATTTGCTGGGGCCACATACTGATTCTAAAAATTCCAGAAAAATAAATCTGGCTATGTCTGGACGATACGGTCCCAACAAAATTAATTTCATCTAATTTGGAGACCGTTTGAAAATTGGCCATTTTCTGGTCGATCCAAATTGACTGAAATTAACCAAACACGTTTTCTTTTTCCACGCTCACTTATTAATTCCAAAAATTATGAAAATTGGAATCTAACAATAATTTAACATTCCGGATTCAACAAAAGTGGTTTCGTCGAAAACGGAGGTCGTTTGCAAAATGCTTATTTTTACGGGCTATATTTATTCCATAGCGACCTTTTTGATAATTCATTTAGCCATAACTTTTGATTCCCGCAATGAAATTTTGATTTTTCAGATTCGTTAGAAAGATATTTTTTAAATATTTTTTGTTTCACTAAAATCCGGTTTATTTTGCATCCCGTACAGTCAGTCAAAATTCGAATTCAAATTTTCAAACTACCGCGCCATTTCAGGCTTTGTTTTATAATTAAAATAAATATATTTGCTATAACTTCGATCCAAATAAATTTTTAGTCGTTATTATTTAAAATAAATTATTTCAATCATGACAAAATACCATGTTCATTAGATCGACAAAATGGCCGAACGGCATTACTAACCACTCATAGAATAAATCGGGACCTCTGAATGCTGTCAGAGGAACACACTCTTTGGCAATACGAAGCTGATGGAAACCTGTAGCTAGGTAAATTCATGAAAATACTTGTGCGCCATTCAATCGATCCAACAAATCATCAATTCGCGGCAATGGATATTTATTTTTTAACGTCTGCTTATTCAAGTCACGATAATCCACACATTGTCTGAGAGTACCGTCTGACTTTGGGACAAACACCACTGCCGCTCCCCAATCAGAGAAACTAGGCCTGATCAAACCCTTACATCCAAGTTGTCGAGTTTGATTATCTAACTCTTCTTTTTCCTTCAAGGTCATTCTTCGAATAGCGTGAACTCCTGGCCTTGCATTCGGAATTAAAGCAATTTTGAAATCATTTTCTCTACGCGAAGGTAAGCTAACAACTTCTTCAAACACATCCGCATAATTCTTGACGCCAGGGATATTTTCTATGTCGACCGGAGTATTCTCTGTAACGACAGGAATATTTTCTATTTGAGCAGGAGAAACATCCAGAGTTGACCAAAAGTCTTTCTATTCGAATTAGGACCTTTACATGGAATGGTTATGTAATTCCCTGATTTAATCTTCGCCCTTACGACTATGTCGACGCATTTAACCTTAGCTTCATATTTGGTTAACCAATCCAATCCCAAAATAAGATCGAGTTCTGTAAAATTCATGACGATCGAGATGGTAGGGAACCGATAACAGGAAAAAGAAACAGATACCCCACAAATCCAACTAAGATCGAGGGAACCCCCAACCGGAGTATGGACAGTCATGGGTTCTTTGAGCTTTTTCAGTTTTAAATCCAATTTCTTAACCACATTACTTGCAATAAAGCTTCGTGATGTCCCCGTATCAAATAGTACTTTAACTGGAATATTTTTGACAGTAAGCGCGCCTTCCAAAACATCTGGCCTTCCCTGACTAGCTGAGGGTGCAGAAGTTTCTACCACTTCATTCACTTGTACTATTTCGGATTTCTCTAATAACCGGCAAACCTTTGAAAGATGACCAGTCTGATGGCATTGATTGCATTTTCTATTCTCTTGAAACATGCTCTTGGTTTTAGATTTATCCTTCTTTCGTTTGTTCCAAGATTTGCAATTTATCGCCAAATGTCCTTGCCTATTGCAGCTTGAGCATGTGACAGTCGTTATTGGTTCTTCCTCAGATTTAACCTTTTTTTTATTGACTTCAGGCTTCTTTCTGAACTCAGACATCGTACCGGCCTTAGGCTGTGTACTTGTCCCTGGGCTATCAGTTTCAAATTTTCTTTTGTTGCTAGAACTACATTCCTCTTCATCTTCCAAAAGGCCTTGCTTATCAAGATCTTCATACAGATAAGCCATATATATCATTTCGAAAAAAGGTAGTTTCACATGTGCAGTTACACTACTTTGGTACTTTCTTTGAAGCCCATTAATAAACCTCAGATTCTTCCTCTTAGGATTTTGAATTAGATGCGGGGCAAAACGAGAAAGTTCATTGAATTTCTTATGATATTCTGGAATGGTCATATCACCTTGTATCAGATAATAGAATTCATCATATAGCCGATCAGTTGTTTCTGGAGGAATAAATCTTTCATTGAAAATTTTCTTTAAATCTATCCCAGGTAATATTACCTTCTGGATTATCCTTAATAACGGTTTCCCACTAGATTAAAGCTTCGTCTTTGAGTGCCCAAGATGCCAGTAATCTTTTTTGATCATTCTCAGCTTTGAACCTTCAAAAAATTTCTCAACAGGGTACATCCATGCTTCTGCTTCAATAATGGATTCTTCGCCCAAGAATGGTATTCCACCCAGATTTCGATTCTTCTTTAATAGAGCTTCAATATCTGGCTCTGACCTACCACTTCTGCATCTGCCACTCATTTTCTACGATGTCTGCAAATAGCAGACAAAGTGTCAAGCCAACAGAAAAGGTATTTTAAAGCATAGAGACATATACTTAAATGTAAATGAGTCTATTGGGGTGTATTTTATTCTGCTACACTCATTCTAGGATATTACTGATCCTATCTGAAATGAGTTATTCGTCGTAGAATACTTCTGATTCTATTTCTGACAAGTTCATTAATATGTTATATTCCGGAACTAAGGTTAACCAAAGCCCTGAAACCACCTGTGACGACCCCAAACCCCCGTTCCATGGTGGCAAGGGTAATCTTTGGAATATAACACATAAACAAATAACAGCAGAACAGAAATATATAATTACACTAGATAATTTACAACAAAATACACTGGATAGACATAATCATCAGAGTTACATAGTATACAGGATCACACTTAGTACAACATACAATTTCAGCTTTATATAAAATATCTACAGCGGAATCAAACATAATATACATAACAGAAGCTGAGAAACATAAAAGAAGTGATAGAATCCATCTTCAACTCTATAGCTATCCAGAAAGAGCCTGCTAAAACCTAAATACAAGGCTGCCCGTGTAGAAATAGGGGCACCCGAATTTGCAAGTGAAACAAACTACGAGTCAGTCATGGGACTAGTATGAGAAATCTACTTAACTTATTTTATAATAAGGCCAATCATAGGACCACGCCGCTAACGCGGAATGGGTTTACTCCATTGGATTTCCAGTGCTTAAAACAAGTAAATCGTTTAAACATTGCAATGTTTTTTACAAAAATGCAGCCATTATAAGACTCAAGTCCCATCACACAATGCAACTCTAGCCGGAGGATTGAGTTTTAACTTATAATGGACAAAATATGCTTGATACGTAAAAAACATAAACATTTGATATTATTATTAGTGTTTATATGTTTCAAAAACAATTTCAATCATAAATATCAATCATAGACGGCATAAGTGCATCATACCACTATGTCGCCATATATAGGTTTACAATCAAAATCGCACGATGTCGTATTTGGAAATTGGATTTCCATCATGAATCAAGGCAAGGGATCGTCCTTACCGCTTCGAGACGCTCTAGCCCACCCCTTAGGATCATAGCTCGAGTGACCCTTGGATCGTTAGGGCCGGTCCACACGGAGTGGATTAAAATGCCTGAACACTGCGTTTCCCTGCCCTATGGGATGTCAAACTGGTCGGTATATCTACCGAACCATCCATCGGCTCCGTAGAGACCGGTATAATCGAGCCGTCTCGCTATCCATCATCCACATAAGTAAAACGTCCGGGCGTGTAAAACCCAGACACCACTCCTAACTAGAAGGAAACGCATGTCCTCCCCGATGTCCTCTCCCGTTTTTGGTTTATACCGGGGTGTGAGGCTCGCGAATTAACGCTATACCCAAAGCTATGCTATTTAAAGCCGTGCTTTGATCATCAACCACAAGGCCCTGCTTTTCAACAAAATCCTTGATCACTGCATCTCAGCATGCCACGTTGTCAAGCTACAACGTCAGACACACATCCATTTACAAATCCGTTCTGGGTCTGAACGAAACCGGAGGCACCTTAATCCTCGTGCCATATGTTCAATACAGGAGATCCGAACGATCAATAAGTACGTCCGAACAACCACCACTGTAACCCCTTCAGGGCAGCAACTCCCATCAAAGGTATTAGTAGCCATCCATTCGATGTGAAGATCATCGGTCTTGCACCGTCTTCATATCTTCGACTTCTAATCGTCGACCAATTATTTGAAATGAGAATTAACTTGGCCTTTTCAAATAATTCACGTATATTTAGAATTCAAATCAATTCATTTCAATGGTTAAATTATTTGACATCCATAATTCAGTTCCTTAATGTAATTTTCATGTCAAACACATTCAACCATCAAATATTCAATAAACTGAGTAAATTCAGTTTATTTCCATTCCATATCGTTTGTAATATTTTATAACGATTTATCGCTATTTTTATTTATTTAAAAATGGCCCATTTATTTAAACGACGCTTCAGGCCATAACGCAGCCATGGCGCTGTTTTTCTTCAGATTTGATTTACGCATATCTGAAAATCTAACCGTTGGATCTTCACAAATTTTATATCATTGGAAAGATCTTTTCAAAATGGACCCAACGGTTCCAGTTTTGGGAAAAATCCGATGGTCGGATCCCCCGATACAATCGTTTTAAGTTACGATTTCAAATTACGAACTACAGCGTCGTTATTCGTTTTATTTTAATTATATATATATATATATATATATATATCCATTCATGCGCTGTTTTGATTCAGATTTGAATTAAACATTTCGCACAATCTAACCGTTGGATCTTTACAAATTTGGTATCGTTGGAAAGATATTTTCAAAGCGGACCCAACGGTTTTAGTTTTAGGAAAATCCGACAGTCAGATCTCCTGTAATAATCGTTTAAAATCACGATTTCAAAACGTGAACTGCAGTGTCCTTATTCGTTTTATTTTTTATATATATATAATCCATTATTCAATTTCCAAACCATTTTCATTCCATGTATATGGTAAAAATAATATTTTTACCCAACAAATATTTATTTCAACACATGACTGTTTTTAACACTTCATATATATAATAAAAATGTGATTTTTATTTTTAAAACAATTTATTTCGAACATGAACATTTTATATACTTCATATACATGATAAAAATGTGATTTTTATTGTTAAAACAATTTATTTCAAACATGAACATTTTATATAATTCATATACATGATAAAAATGTGATTTTTATCATTCAAACAATTCATTCGTCATATGAATATTTTTCCAACACATAAATATATTTCAACATATGAATATAAATCAAACACATGAATATTTCAAAAAATATCGACAGCATAACGGCAGGGGGTTTAAAACCGGCACCGTCCCGAGTATGGCTCCTCGCACTACCTTAGGCCTCGCGGCGTTCCCTAAGAGGCTTATCCTAATGATCTAATCATTTCAATTATTTTCATATCACATTGAATGTTTCCACAAACAATTCCAATTTTGTTTCAACCATGATCAACCATTCGCATTCATCAACCAAATTTCACGTCAACCAAAATCCAAACAATCACAATCAATATATATTGTCCATGGTTTGTGGATGAAGGGTGTGTGTATATATATATAAATATAGATATATTTATACGTATATAAATATATTTCAATTTTAGTTCAATTCTATTCAATGCACATATGATTTTTACAATGTTTATATAACTTATACATCGCACATATAATTTATACAACGCTTATACATGAGGTGTACAACGCTTATATAACTTATACATCGGTCATATAATTTATACATTGCTATTCCATTCAAATTTGAATTTAGAAATCTCACATTGGGTTCCACTCCTCCAAAAAATGTAGGAAGCTCCAAAAATTCTCATGTCTCTTCTAGAATGTAGAAGACGTCCGCACCGTCCCGGTGTCTCCTATTTCATCGAATTTCGTTATCATATGATAAAGATATGATTTTTATAAAATCAATCAACTTTGCGACGGTTTAAAGTGTCGAAACGGTTTAAATTATATAAACCCGCACCTTTCAGAAATGGTTCAAAACTAGGGTCTGATTTTTCTTCCAATCCGTTGCGCTATAGGAAGATCGGCCAACGCCACATCGAAGAGGGAGGAGGGGCGCCTCTACGCGCGGTGGTGGGCCCAGTTCGGTGGCCCTAGGCGTTGCCGGCGACGGTTGAAACTTCGGGAGCTCGATTCCCATAAAATACTCCACGAAAAAATACACAGTAGGTATGTATTTGAAGAGGATGTAAAGCTCTACAAAATCTTCAACTGGAGGGAACAATTTTATTGCGTGGATTTGCCAGAAATGAAGGAAGAAGGGGATAGGGCGTTTCCGTCATTCGATCGGGTGTCGGGGAGAGAGAAACCCGCTTTTTTTATTTTTTTAATTTATGAATGATTTTTTCTGATTGGTCGGAACTTATATTAAATTCTAAAATGTGGTTTTCTAATACGAACTCCAATCCAAACCCAATGACAGTCGCCTCTAGCTAAATACCCCCATTTCAAACATAATGGAATATGTTTCGTAAGCCCGTTCGACCGTTTCAGTCAGTTATTCTTCAAATTAAAATATAAACATTCAATTTTAGATTTGAACGTACATTTTAATTTGCCAAGGCCACATACCGATTCTAAAAATTCCAGAAAAATAAATCTGGCTATGTCTTGAACGATACGGTCTCAACAAAACTAGTTTCGTCAAATTTGGAGACCGTTTGAAAAATGGCCATTTTCTGGTCGATCCAAATTGACTGAAATTAACCAAACACGTTTTCTTTTGCCACGCTCACATCTTAATTCCGAAAATTATGAAAATTGGAATCTAGTAATAATTTGACATTCCAGATCCAACAAAAGTGGTTTCGTCGAAAACGGAGGTCGTTTGCAAAATGGCTATATTTATTCCATAACGACCTTTATGATAATTCATTTGGCCATAACTTTTGATTCCCGCTATGAACTTTCGATTTTTCAGATTCGTTAGAAAGATATTTTAAAAACATATTTAAATATTTTTGGTTTCACTAAAATCCGGTTTATTTTGCATCATGTACAGTCAGTCAAAGTTCGAATTCAAATTTTCAAACGACCAAGTCATTTCAGGCCTTATTTTATAATTAAAATAAATATATTCGCTATAACTTCGATCCAAATAAATTTTTAGTCATTATTACTTAAAATAAATTATTTTAAATATTCCAAATTCATTAAAATAGCCAAATTAAAAATTTTAAATTGGTTTCGATTTTTTGGGTTGTTACAGTAATCGTTAGGTCTAGGAACCCCATAGCTGTTGAATTAGTCCCGTAAACTTCCGGGAACTTTCACAGGTGTCGTGCATGAGCCGTGGTTGTGTGTGAGAGTCTGGAGTCCTTCAATGCAAACATTGGCGGAGTGGAAACCCACGGTGAGAAACCAAAACTCACTTAATAGAGATAATTAGAATTAACTATTTATAGTTAATCAATTGTATTCGATAATGACCAATGGTTGATCATATAGTTTAATATGGTGTAAAATATTGAGTGGTGTGACAAAAATATCATTTTACATGATATATATGAAATCCCTTGGGTATACGATGCTTAAAAGATAAACAGGGTCGATTGGAAATTAGTTGAACCTAAAATGGTTTAGGTTAAGTAATTTATTAATTAGTTTTCATTGAATGTGCAGAAAACCTCACATGGGTATTGGGATGATAATTAACCCACACGTCTTCCAAGTGTTTATTGAATGTGTAGAAAACCCCAAACATGTACTGGGATGATAATTAACTTACATGTCTCTCAAGTGTTTATTGAATGTGTAGAAAACCCCACATGGGTATTGGGATGATAATTAACTTACACATCTCCCAATTGTTTGAACTTGCAGCTAATCTGATGATTAGCAGGACTGTGTAAGCGTTATTTATTTAAGGCTTATACGGTGAATTCCACTTTGTGTGTGAATTGGATGTTGTTTGATGGTTAATTGAGTGTTATATAATACACTGTTTGAAAATGAACAATAAAGTGGTTATTGGTTCATCGGTGAAGTCTCCATCAAGAAAAATGGATTTTTAATGAATATTTTAGTAATATATTAATAGGCTGAAAATCAAAGTTTAAATTTGATGTCCGATTTTGGATGGACACAGAGGTTATAAAATATAGATGAATATTCGTAACTATAACAAGTTGTTTTTAAGTAATTTTCATCTAATTATGAAACATTCAGGTTTTATTTTCAAAATGAATAGTAACCGATAAAAGTGAAGTTTGGTTAGGGTATATATAGAATGTTTAGAAACAACTTCCTTTACAAAATTTTTTTATTTATTTTTATAACGAATGTCAGGAGAATTTGGAATAAAAATAATGAAGTTTAGAAAATAATATTATTTTAATCAATTAAATATTGTTATAATATTGGAATATTGAGATAATTGATTTTTGAGGTTGAAAAATTAAAATATAGCTTTGGAACATTATTATATATTTTTTATATAATAGATAAAGCGTTTTTGAAGCAATCCGACGTATTTTATATTATACATCGAATATCGGTCAAAATAAAAATGTCGCGCAGCGGCAATTCGCGAATTTCGACTTGTAACTTTAAATGAATGTACCGAGAAAATCCACCTTCGGATTTTCCTGAAATTCGTTGGGTTTGTATTGAAAAGATCTTTTGGATGATAAGAAAAGATTTGAAATCTAACGGTTAGATTTTGAGAAATGTTCAAATCAAATTTGAATAAAAACAGCGCTAAGACTCGTAATGACCTGTAATTTGAAATTATGAGTATGGACTATTTTTATATGAATAAAAATAGGGAAAAATCATTATAAAATTATTATAAATGATTTGGAATGGATTTAAACCAATTTTATATGGATTTAAATGATAAAAGTGGTTAAGTGGAAATTTGGCTATTTATGTAACACCCTTTATAATGGATTTTGAGAAATGCTTTGAAGTAAGAATTTTAGTTCGTAAATCGAATCAAATTCTTAAATAAACCTTTTCTACAAGGTTAAGAAATGATTTTTGAAAGCCAAATGGCTTAACCAGGTTTGAGAATAAGATTTTGAATCTTATGAAAGGAAACCAATTAAAGGAGACTTAATTGTGAGATGATAATCTAATAGGGATTTGATTTGATTTGTTTTAGCGTGAATTATTCGAAAATACTGGGTTCAATGCATTTCGAATAATTGGTCGACAATTAAAAGTCGAAGATATTGAAGACGGTGCAAGACCGGGAATCTTCACATCGAATGGATTGCTTGTTGGTGCCCTAAATTTGGTACCCTTAAAGGGGTTATAGTGGCGGTGGTCCGGATGTACTTGTTGATTATCCGGATGTGCAAGGGCTTCTCTCTTGTATTGGACATATGAGACAAGGAATAAGGTTCCTTCGGTTTCATTCAGACCCAGAACGAACCTGTAAATAGATTATGTGTTTGACACTGTATTTCATAACATAAGCGATAAGTTGCTATTACTGATATATCTGAGGTAACGGAGAATTTATTCTCTTAGCTTAACGCCCTTCTTCGAGACGTATGAGCTCAAAGGTTATATTATTAATGGAAACTGATCATATGTATGAATTGACAATATGGCATGCCATGTGCTGCTGGTAGATAGATCAAAGTTTTTGTTGAAAAGCAGAGCTTTGTGGTGCATTAACTCGTGCGATTCACACCCCGGTATGAGCCAAAAAGGGGATGATGGACCGCAAAGAGGACATACTTTTCTTTCAAGCTGAAAGTGATGCCATGGTATGAAGCTCAGGCAATTTGCTTATGTGGATGTTGGAATTAAGGCGCCTTAGATGATGGTCGACGTACTGGCCAGATAGTAGGTCCGATAGGACCGGGGAACGTTATGTTCAGGCAATTGACTAATCCATCAGAAATGGTGAACCGGCTCTGCCGCTTTAAGGGATACATGTTGTTTCCCTGGAACATTTTTCTAGAGATATTCCGAAGTTCGGATGAGGAAGATCCTTTGCCTTGTCTCATGATGGAATCCGATTTCCAATACGAGACTTTATAGTTCTAGTTGTAGACCTATATGGTGACATAATAGGATGGGGTATTATGTCGTCTAAGATTAATACATTTATTTTCGAAGTTGTTTCCAACACTTAGACACTAATAATAATATAAAATGATTTTCTCGTATTAAGCATGTTTGGCCATTATAAGATAAATCTCTATCCTCTGGTTTGCGCTTGCATTGTGTGATGGGACCTGAGTCATATAATGGCTTCATTTTTCAAAAAGCATTGTGTGGTTCTATGCATTGGCATTTGTGTGGAGGAAACTCGTTCCGTGTTATATGGCATGGTCCCGTGATATTCCTTATTTTAAAATAAGTTAAGTTAACTGTAGGGTTTCTCGTACCAGTCCCATGACTGGCTCGTAGTTGTTTTCCCTTGCAAACTTGGGTGCCCATATTTTCACACGGGAAGCCTATTAAACAGGTTATTAGCTTACTTTCTTTTGGATGTGTACGAGAGCTATGGAAGCTGGTTTTGGACTTGGAACTAGATAGGATTTTGATGTTTCTTTTGAACTCTCCCAGACTTTATGATGTTAATTATCTTGATTCCGCTGTGTATTTATTTGCTATCTAAGACAATGTTATGTATAATTATGATCCTAAGATGTTGTAAACTATGATATTGTCCTTTGATGTAAACTCATGTACATTATTATCTGAGGTTATGCTATGTTTTGTGATCTGCTGTTGTGATTAATGTGTTATATTCCAATAACTATCCTTTCTGCCCGAGATCGGGGGATTATGAAACTAGCTATATTAAGCCACTGGAGCTTATAGCCGCTAACTTGTGGGGTCCAACACCACTAAATTCATATCAGGGACACAGGCACTATCTTTCATTTGTAAACGCTTATTCTAGATATACTTGGACATACATGCTGAAAACTAAATCAGAAGCTTGCAATACAGTTATACAATTCATAACGCATGTTGACAAACAAACCAGTTGTAGTGTTAAAATCATACAAACAGATAGGGGGAGCAAAGTTTAAACCTTTAGCTAACTATTTCGTCAAAAGTGGCAACAAACATAGATTAACCTACCCTCACGCATCTGAACAAAACGGTTTAGTCGAGAGAAAACATAGACACATAGTAGAGACCGGTCTAACATTGTTATCACAAAGTTTGTTACCTATGAAATACTTGAATGAGGCTTTCTATACATCAATATTTCTTATTAACAAGCTATCAACTAAGTCTTAAACAAGAAAACTCCTCATGAAATGATATATAATGTTGGACCAGATTATAAATTTCTAAAATCATATGGATATCTATGTTTTCCATGTTTAAGTGATTATAACAACCATAAACTAAGTATGAGATCAAGTTCATGCGCATTTATTGGGAATGCTCAAAATAAAAAGGTTACAAAGGCATGGATAAAAACGGAAGAATTTGTGTATTTAGACATGTGATATTTGATGAAAACATTTTCCCTTTTGTAGAAAAACAAACTGTCGGAGAGGGCGGTGAGCAAAGCTTAAACAGAAACATACAATTCAAACCATACTTCACTAAACCACCTTCAGATGATAGAAATGAAGAACAACAAAATACAATCAATTTAAAACACACAAGATGAAACAATAGGAGAAACAAGTGAGCAAGAAGATGAGACATGCAATGATTCAAGAGACATGAACACACACCAATCAAACCAGAGCATGCAGCATAGTGGGAACACAGAGAGCAGCAACCATGCAGACTCAACTAATTACAATGTGAAACAACACCAGACACAACCACAATAGACTGGACATCATATGACCACAAGGTCAAAAAGTGGCATCAAACCCAAGGTATACAATGTTTCAGCCATTGAGACTGAACCATTAAATTTTACTCAAGCCATAAGATCAAACGAGTGGAAAGAGGCAATGAACACTGAATATGAAGCACTCATAAGAAACAATACTTGGAGTTTGGTAACACTACCAAAACATAAGAATGTCATTGGTTGTAGATGGACATACAAAACAAAAAGAAAAGAAGATGGATTTATTGACAAATACAAGGCCAGATTGGTCGCTAAAGGTTATGCACAACAATTTGGTTTTGATTTCAACGAAACTTTCTCTCCAGTTACAAAACTCACAACCATTAAAATTATATTGACCATTGCAATAAACAAATGATGGAATGCAAGGCATCTAGATGTCAACAATGCATTTGTGAATGGGAAATTGACTGAAGAGGTGTACATGCAACAACCTGAAGACTACAACAATCGTTACAAAGTATGAAACTTACACAAAACAATATATGGTTTAATACAAGCTTCAAGAGCTTGGTATGAAAAAATCAAATTAACTTTGTCTAACATGGGTTTCTCACAAGCTAGATTAGACAATTCTCTGTACATGAAGAAAAGCACACATGGAACTATGTATATCTTGGTGTACGCTGATGACATGTTAATAACAGGAGACAACAACTAAGAAATAAATAGGACAATACATAGGCTAGATCAAAACTTTGCCATTAAAGACTTGGGAGAACTGGAATTCTTTCTTGTAATACAAGTCATTAAGAAAAGTGATGGGGAATTAATCTTTTCTCAACAAAATTATATCTCTGAAATTTTACGTAGGGCAAATATGCATCAGGAAAATCAATTACCGGTATCAATGATTAGTAATCTAAGACTCTCTAGACACAAAGGTGAAGCAATAAACAATATCAAACAATAAAGAAGTATAATAGGAGCACTACAGTATGCAACAATTACACGCACAGACATATGCTATAGTGTTAACAAACTCAACCAATACATACAGAACCCCTTATCAGAACATATGATAGCATTAAAAAGGGTATTATGATACTTACAAGGCACAAAACATTATGGTACAATCTTAAATTCAGAAAAAGAACTCAACTCATAGTGCTTTAGTGATGCTGATTGAGCAAACGATGTTGATGACCAAAAATCCATCTTAGGATACTGCGTTTATCTCGGCACCAACACCGTCTCCCGGTGTACAAAGAAGCTACAGACTACATCCAGATTCAGCACAGAGGCTGAGTACCGAGCATTGGCAAGCGCAATGACAGAAGTCATATGGATAGAATTGTTGATAGAGGAGTTAGATTTCGCTCTAAAACGAAAGTCGATCATCTGGTGTGACAGTAGGAGCACGGTTTCAATCTCTCAATCCAATCCAACATTTGAAGACGAAACAACTAGAAATCGATCTCCATTTCGCTAGATAAAGAACGTAAGCAGGAAGATTAGCAGTTTGTCACGTCCCTGCTTACTATCAGAGAGCTGATATCCTCACGAAAGCTTTGTCGACTAAAGATTTCATAAGATTGAGAGAGGAGCCCTGAGCCATCAATGGAGGCAGAAATAGAAATGCAAATGGGAAACTCTAGCTCGATTTGAAGGGGAATAATAAAGCCAGCTATATCTCAACCGTCCAATGTGAAATCAGTATAACCCGCATCCAGATTACAACAGTTTGTTACATGGGCTATAAGTGTTGGGCCTGAGCCCATTCCTTTATTTTAGGCAAATTATGTATTAGCCGTGTTATATACACACACACACACACACATATATATATATATATATATATATATATATATATATATATATGTATGTATGTATGTATGTATGTATGTATGTATATATATATATATACATACATACATACATACATATATATATATATACATACATACATATATATATATATGTTTCAATTAAGTTCGAGGCAGGTTCGAGGGCACCCGTAATAGTGTAGCACCTCATTCTTCACCAAACATTTCTCCTTCTCTCTCCTTTCATTAATTCTCTCATTTCTCACTCACTTTCTTTAATATAAATCGGTGATGGATATAAAAGGCATTTTGGATGCTCCATTTTTTGGGTGCTGCCGATCACTTGCCATTAAGTTCGGTCGTATCTCTGCTCATTCTCTATATATATCAGCACAAAATATAGTAATAAAAATCCCTCTTCTTTCTTCCCCTCTCTCTCACACACACATGATCTATGGCGAGCTTCATCAGCAGACTTTCCTTCGTAGGTTGACAAGGGTGGAGAATTTGTTCATCAGCAGATTTTTGTCTTCGGGATATTCGGTATAATGCAAAAGGCAATCATTTAATTTGAAGAATTTGTTCGTATAATAACTATAAAACAGTCAGAGGCTGATCCGTGATTTTATACTGATTTTCTTATCAGGGAATGCAACTGCTTTATTTCTCTTCTTGTCCCCATGTTAGTTTCTTTCTTTCTTTTATGTTCTTTAGGATATATATTACTGTTCGTACATCTTGCTCACTCTAGTATTAGGTTAAAAACTTCATGTTAATTAAACGGTTAACTTTATTTACTTATTTGGTGATCTGCAACTATCATTTTCATGCTTTAGCTGATGAATATAACTTGTTACTGTGGGTATATATTGAACTTATATAAGCAAGTATTTTATTAAACAAAAATGTATATATTGAAACTTACACCAATGGGGTGGTGGCGCAGTTGGCTAGCGCGTAGGTCTCATAGCATACTTGAGCAATCCTGAGGTCGAGAGTTCGAGCCTCTCTCACCCCATCATATTTCTATTTTTCAACTTCTTTTTTGGGCCTTCCACCCTAATATTCAATAAGATACCGCACACGGAGCTTAAAGGGACGTCAGTAAATGAGTAGGTCCGCTTAAAAATGATCTTTTGGTTTTAAACTAGACATTTTCTTTTATTAATGTTTTATGAAATGGATTAATCCCTTTTAAATAAATAAATAAAAATGTTGCATGTTTTCCTAGTTTGATACCGAATTACAAAGCCATTGATAAATAGAGAGAAAATATGCTACATCTAGAACTGGACATTTTTACCATATTACCACTACCAACCGCTACCAACGAAAATCGTACCGAACAATCGGTAACTAATTCGATTGGTACGGTATGCCAAAACACATGAAAATATGCGGTAGGGTAATGATAATCGAGCATTAACAATGATAATTACCACACCTAACACATATCTTAAACAATATATATATATATATATATATATATATATATATATATATATTCTTATATTTCATCATATATGTTTATTACATAGCAAAAAACTTCTAATATGTAATGATTAATAAAACACCTAGGAAAATACTATTATGACAAAAAATTAAATGTAATTTTTATCATATATTTTAGAAACGTATAATTTATTTGATATTATCGTTCATCCATAAAGCCTTCATGAATGTTTGAGTATTTAAAATAAGATAGATAAATAACAATAAAATAACAAAAAGTCAATTTAATATTTAATATTTTAACCTGAAATATTGTAAACAAAAAGATCTTAGTAAACAGCAAAAACTTATTATCGACTTCTACCAACCATAAACCAAACTGTTGGTAACCGATTTATTTGGCTGGTAATGGTATGATTTTTCTATTATCATATAAAGTCGGTACGGTGATGGTTTTGAACACAAAGTTACGGTACCGACCGATTCCATCCCTAGCCTACATCATATTTTTGCACATTCTAATTACTTTTGCATCGAATATTAAAAATTAAATCACAATGTTTACTATGAACATGTTTTCGTCACTTTACATTATCAATATATTTGTGTATAAATTTGTGTTGGAGATGTTCCGAGTAACCATATCATAAATTAATATACAGAAAGGCTCGTTGGCTCAACTTTGAAATAATGGAACTACAAGAGATCGTTGATTGCACAGCATAGAAGATATGGACGGCTTATTAAGGGCTAGTGAGTGAGAAGGTGCATTCAGTTTTCCCACCTCCTCGACCACGAAATTCAAATTATACGCCATCACCTTTTTCTATCGACCTCAGTAGTTTCTGACGAACCTTCAGTAAGACGATGACTTCATCCGTATGAAAATCAACCACTCCACCACGTCCAACTTAAATTGAGATTATGTCATGTGCTACCTTTCAATTGTTACTGCCTTCACCAGCAACCACCAAAAAGAAAAATGAATGCAGCATTATATTACTTGATCCATCGGACCATTTACTAAATTATATATTTGTTTTATGTAGTATATAATATATTAATTGAGTACTTTATATATTTGTTTTATATAGTATATAATATCCTGCAAGATCTCATGACCTCTTGCGCCATGTCCAAGTATGTTAAACAGTTTTGACAATGGAGCCTTTTAAGTATTAGTTTTCGAGTTAACAACTGATTAAATTTTGTTTTAGTATTTTTTTAAATTATTATTCGCGTAATTTCTTCCTTTCAACTGCAGGCATAGTTCGTTTTGGAAATGTGGATAATTGAAAAAGGCGTGGCAGCTAATATTTATTAATCTGAAAAGCCACATTCTTAATTTGGTGAAATTAGTGATGTTGCTGCTGTGGATCTTTGGTAGGATCGGACTTTGGATAAAGTGTGTTGATTTGTTTTTTCAGCAAACGTTATGGTGAATATGAAATTATATCTGGTCAATGTGTCTTTTTTAGCATTTTATGTTATTGAACTTGATCATATAAGAATATCGATGTAGCATGTATAAATGTGTATATTGACTTGCTCATTGTAATTTTTTGCTTCATCAACTTCAAATTTTACACTGAATAAGATTATTATTTACAATATTTAGCCTCAAGGATACATTTTTTTCAAATAATTTTTTTTTCCAAGTACAGTTAATTTTAATAATTAGATTAAGAACAAAAATCAAATTACACTATGTCAACCTCAGGTTCACTTTAATTTTTCATTTTCAATTAATTAATTAAAAAATAAAAAATGACCCTCAAAATTAACAAAAAAAAAAAGCAATTTCAAAAATATTTTAGTTGATATTTTAGTAAACATTTGGAGCGAAACAACTCGAAAAGCCAAATGAATATAGCTTTATAATTTAAAATAATGTTATGTTATATCATCTATAAAGTATAGAATTAAGTCACTTAGAAGCTAGTATCATTTGACATTTGAAAAAAGGCTATATGTAAACAACGAAGCTACATGCATTTAGCTTTTCTTCATGTTTTTCTTTTCTATATTCTTTTTTTCAATATTCACAAAACAAAAAACATTTCTTAGTTAATTTTTAACCTTATATTCACAAGAAATAATTTGTGAATTTTTATTACTTATGAAATGTCAATACATATCTTCAATTTAAAGTATTTAGATCATTCAATTAGACATGAAAATTGTCTTTTGTGTGGATAACAAAAGTTGGTTATCCTTCGAAGTAAAAAGAAAAGAGATTTTGTCCTTAAACAAATTTCCATTTATTATTTCATGTTGTGTAACAACTAACTTGTCACAAAACAAGAAAAAATTCTTTGTCAACTAAAATACGTAAAATATTTACAAAAGCACCATAGAAGTTAGAACTAGTAACAAAATATTTGTTTTGTCACCACTGTTAAAATTTTAACAGCTTTATGCATCCGTAAATTTACAATTACCGATCAATGGTTCACTAATTCATCGGTATATCAATTAATATTTTACCAATGTAACAGTATTGTTAATCATTTTCGATTTACCAATAGTATCAATCTCATATCAATAATGGCTGACATCACCATGATAGCCCCTATAGTCTTGATTTCCATCAAGGGTGTAGAAAGCTATAGATTTGTTCATTTGCTTCGCTGTAGGGCGACTACTGTGAAATACTGAAGCTACAGACCCCATGCAAATGTAGACATAAACAAACTTCAATGAATATAACGTCGAGTTTGGTATAAGAACTCTAAATTATGCAAAGCTCAAAAATTATCCAAAAACATACTGGAAATTTTAATTTATTGATTATGCAGATTTATTCAAGTAATTTACATAAATTTCCCTGCATGAAAATATGTGGAAAATATCTGGCAGCATAAATAACATAAGGCATTCATAACATAACATAGTTTCTCTCCTAGAAAAATACTTGATAGGATTAAGAAGTGACCAGTAGCAGCAGTTTATCCATAATGTATCTGCACGGTTACTTTAATCAAAGCTTGCTTCCCTGTTCTTTACCTGATGTTTGACAGACACATTTCATTACCTGCAGGTTCAAAATGCAGATGAGGATTGCAGAGTTGTTTATTTCACTTGAAAAAATGTATCATCACTTAGTCGAACCTCAAAAACTCTCTAAGCTTCGAATAAGCATTTCTTCATCTTCTACATGCATGTCTCCTGCATTTGTATCCGACTCTTTACCTATGAGTTGAACTGGAACTTCTAACTCAGGTGGTGTCTGTATAGAGAACCATGCATGTTAGATATTCTCATATGATTATATAATTTCCTAATGAACCTGAGTATGAAGTTCAGATCACCATGCAACGAATTAGTGGCCAATTAATCTCACGAAAAAAGGGATGTTGTTTGATTTCATTTGCGCCACTTTTTGATCCTAGACGCTCTGTAGGATCTCTGTTCAAAAGCCCATGTATTAACTGCCTAGCTGTAAGGCTAACCTGTCAAATTTTGAACACAGGCTGCTATAAATACTTAAATTCTTACAAGGGTGCTTTCAATATATGAAAGTATTAAATACAAACCGGTATGCTACTTGGAAAAGTTAAGTCCTTGTGCAATATATTGGAGAAAGTCTTTTGTCGATTTTTCCCTCGAAAAGGAGTGCGGCCATAAAGCATCTCATATAGAAGTATTCCTGTAATTTTGAAGAATAAATCAAATTTTACTAGGTACAAGGCTCTCTAATGTCGCTAAAATGGGATACTACGATGCATGTTTTTTCAAATTCTTGGATTTTCATCTCTAAATCACACATTATTTTGTTGTCTGGGTCAAAATGAAAATTATGAATACAAGCGTTCATAACGATGAGAAGTTCTCTTTTCAAAGGAGTACAAACTCGTATATAACAGTATACATACCAAGGGCCCACCAATCAATGGCGCTGCTATGCCCTTCACCTGTAATGATTTCCTGAAATAAAACCAAATAGGGTTAGTGAAGACAAGGGGACATGGAATCAATGATGATATTATAAAAGAGATTTCAAACAGGAAAATCAACAATACACACTGGAGCTATGTATTCTTCCGTTCCCACAAAAGAATTTGACTGTGTGTTTGGCTCTGCAAAAAATATTGGCAAATATTCTCTAGACTTCTTCCTTTTTGATGGTGGTGCATGTTTGATTAGCTGCACGATTTGATATGGAAAATTGTTATTTAGTTAATATGTACAGTGCAAGCTATTAGAATGGGAAAAAAAATATGAATCAAGCTGTCATCATTAGAAATATTAAACGCATCACTTCAGTATCCATTTATTTCATTAAAAAACATATCCAGGCTACATATCTATACGAATTCGCATAATAAACGCGTTTTGTTTTAGATTTTACTCCTGAGAATATATAGCATAATTTCTTTATGATCTGGTGGATAAAATTACATAAAATACAACATGAATGCACTGAATATTAAATCTTACTTCACTGAGCAATTCTTTTTCCCCTCTGCATAAATAATTAAGTTTTCACAAGAAAAGGATATTGGAGAAATACATACTTGAGGTTTAGAAGCTGTTAAGAAAGAAAGATCAAAATCAGTTAACACAACATGGCCATCTTCCTGAAGTAAAATATTCTCAGGCTTCAGATCACGATATATTATTCCTGTATCATGTAAAAAATATAGATCAACCCCTATACGACGAATCTTCACTTAGACGGTCACTTTGGTTCAGAGGAATAACTTGAATCTATAAAATATAATAGATATACATATACAGAATTATTCAGAGATGCAATATACATACCTAAACAATGAAGATATTCCAGCCCAATTACTACCTCTGCAGCATAAAACCTGAATTATTTGTCAATGTAGAAAGTAAGAACTACCACATGAACTATAGATAGGTGAATCACTTTGTAAGTAAATATGAGAGAAGAGAGTGTGTGAATACTGGAATATGTGGTAGCAACCACAAACTACTTATTACTTGAAAGAAAATCATTTGATGAGTAAATAAGTGTGAAACTTACAGACATTGACTTATCATTGACTGAATTTCAGACAAAGGGTTTATGTACTTTAAATGGTAGCTAGCTTGAGCAGGGATGCTATATCAATCACCTATGAACTCAAAATGATGGGCCAAAAATAATGATTTATTTGTATCTTTTATCGTTTACTGTTTAATGTATTTAGCATTTACCTTGCAGCGTCTTCTTTAAATATCTTCATAGGTTGTCTATCTAACAATGCAAACAGTTCCCCACCAGGACAAAAGTCAGTTATTAAACAAACGTGTGTTGCAGTCTGATAGAATAGAAACAAAATAAATGTTAAAACGGGTCAGTCTGCTAAAAGAAACTATAACGGGTGGAAGAACTAAACCTCAAAAGAAGTGTACAATGTTGGAAGAAAGGGGTGGTCTAGTAAGGAGTATACTTCTCTCTCGATGCATGCTCGATGCACCTAGATGTACATAGTTAAAACATGGACATATAGTTAGTTTTTCTGGGTAAGGTGCGTTTACTGTGTACTAATGCACAAAAGCTTGTATTTTAGTGCAATAGCTAAAATTTGCATAAAACCGAATGCGTTCAACCTCCTCAAACAACACCCCCCCCCCCCCCCCCACAACAAAAACCCTCCTCCTTCTAATGTACTGTTACTGGATCAATCTTGGCTTGAGACACTATGAACTAAGATACACTGACCAAGTGACAGTATATCACTAAATGCAAGAAGTTTAATGCAAACGAAATTTCAAACTGTCGATGCATTCTTAAAGAAATATCAGATTACTTATTTTTGCGTCCTGAATTGAAATGAAGAAGTGAAAAATGGATAACCATCTTCTTATCAATAAATTAAATGCATTCAATGGGTGTCTGAAAGAAGTACAGACCTTGTTACGGTTCATCATTACTGATTTATCCATCGCCTTCATTGCAAATAGTTCTCCAGTACCTTCCAGTTCCACCAAGTGAACACTAAAGAAAAAAAAAAAAAAAAAAAAAACTGAATTAAAGAATAAACCGAGTTACAGAATCATACAAGAAATAAACTGAACGTATAGGATATGCAAGTTTACCTTCCAGTATCACCACATCCCAATGGTCTTATAGGCCTGAAATGCTTCAACCCGATTTCTTCGCCTTGCATGATCTTGAATGGATATAGAGAAAAAATAACCTTACGAATAAAAGCTAAAAATGTTCCAAATTTTGATAATGTAATTATAGTCTTCTTATCAGAGAGTTTCGATGAGCAGTTGATGGAACAGGAACTTGATTGCAGGAAACGACCACGCTTGTGTTTGGTTTAAGTGTGTCAAAACTAGCCGTCTTAACTCAAACATATATCTGCAAGCTCATAGTCAACAGATTTCCAACTTTGTTGACTTTTATTTTACTTCTAATATTAAAATTTAAGGAACTTGTCGATATTTAGGATAAACACGAATGTAAATGGATTTTGCTGATATCCATATGCATTCGCATAAATTGCCAAGTAATAAAACTTTCAACTGTGTCTTTTAAGGTTGTCAATGAATATCCGAAAATCCAAAATCCATCTACATCCGTATCTGAAAAGGGGATAAATATCCAATATCCGGAAAAACGTAAGCATATACGAAGAAACCCACATCCAAAACTTATATGTCCGTTTTTCTTTTTTTCTTTTCAAGATTACAGTTTAAGTCCTGTGTATTTTAGCATAGTTAAAGAAGATTGTTTATTAATTTATTTAGTTAGAGTTCGTATTAAATATACTAAATGTATATTAACTGCTTAAAACTATTTATTACCATCATATGTATTTATTTATAACACTTTAATAATCACCGGGATGGGAAAAAGTGTATCAAATCAAATTTTCTTCATTGATGTTCCCTGTTTTTTCAATAGTTCGCATATAGGATAATTATCCAATATCCGTCCGTATCCACATATGCCGATATTCGAAAATGATTTCGCAAACGGATGCGGGACTATCCGCATTCGAAAGTATCCACTGACAGACCTAGCATATTCTCATTCAGCGAATTTGTATGCAAATTGCAAAGAAGCATTCCACATATATCAACGGAAACAGTATTACAGTTGCTATGAGTGTCTCCTATTATATTACTATGTACCGCAGTAGATGGATACCTTTTGGATAGCTAACCATGAAGAATTGTTTTTCTTGTGAGGTTTCGGAAAGACAGGCTTAGAGTGAATTGCCCACAAATCCTCTGGCCTCTGGAAATTCAAATAAATAGATATAATTCACTCATAAGTATAGACATACTATATATTATTATTTTTAAGAAAAAACGATCACGTTACATATCTATAAGCATAGATAGGTTCAAAAGTTGGAAAGACAACTTCTAATAATCTCTTTAACATTATTAAAAAGAATTGAAGCATGCATCAATTTTACTTGACTTTACGAGATGTACAAAAAAGGGTAGGAAATACCTTACCATGTTGGCATCAGGCAACTCTCTGACCGCTTCATCAACATTCTCAGCTGTAGCTTTAACCTGATTGCCAGCAAACACAAATATAACTAGAATCTATTATAGAACTTAATTATAACTGGATCATGATGATAAGCATGTAAAGTTAAATCATTTTTAATAATGATAATATGCATTGTTCCATATGAAGACTGAACCATAAAAACGGTTAGTTATGCTTGACAGGATATCAATTCTGAAGGATTACGTCAAAGATCCAATACAATTGTTTATCGGTATCAGAATAACCATCTATTATGACATGTTCGTTTTCATGCTACTTGAAATATAAATGGTCCATTTGGTTTCATTTTGAGTTTTGTGTTTTCAACATGCATTACAAAATAAAGAGGGTGGAGGATAGATTCAGAAATTTAAGTCATTACGACGGAGGAGGAATGGATTGTTTTCCATGCTTTGGTTATTTCTTATGGAAAACATGATAAAATTCTTTTCTATTTTATATGTTAACTTCAAATTTCAAATTGGTTGTCGTCTAAAGATACATGATCTGCATGTATTTTTGTTTGGATGGAAACCCAAAACTAACTGCATCCCAAACCAAGCTAAAACCTTTTGATAACCACACATTTCACAATCTGAATAACATATTGTTACAAAGTAATTAGCTACTAAAGTTTCCTCAACATGATTTTAAGAAAAGGCTTACCAATTTTGCACTTTGTATCTCAGTTGTCTCCGACAAACGATTTCTAAGTGGCTCTAAGTGATCACTTCCATCTAGTTGGACTCCAATAAAATATTGAAGCTCACCCTGAGTATAATCACAAAATTTAATAGATGACTTTTACATAGAATATTTTCAAATATAAATCTGCATAAACTGGTTACCTTTTGGTCCCGCATTGGCTGCAAGTGAAACAAATTCCAAAATTTCTTTCCTGACATCATGCAACGTGATATAAAAGATGCGTTATATTCTTGTATTATGGTAGTTTAACAGTTTTGCAATGATAAAAGTTGGTTACAGTATGTTTATATAGTTAACAATATGATCCAGATTAGCTAGTAAGTACCGCTTTTTGTATAGTTGATGAGTTGCACTGTGATTTCCCTCTGCTCTTTTATAGCTTGTCTTATTTTATCAACAGTTCCTTGATCGGTGTCAGGACCTTGAAGAAAACTGCAATTTCAAACATAATATGGTTTTATCAGATCTTCACAGATATGCATGTCATGCGCATGCACGCATGTATATAAACCTATACATAATAGTCCAAGGAAGAAATTATCCATACCGGCAATTTCTTCCTAAGATTTCTTCTCGTGAATATTCAGTCAATTCAAGAAAGCTGTCTGATGCATAAATCTGCAAATTGTATTATTAAACAAATAAAAACATCCTCCAAATGACCACTTCTTCCTATGAAGGTAGCTTAACATTGCACCACTGACATTGAGGAATGTATACTTGTGGTATAATAATGGCATGATGGGATGTTATGTTAACAAATGCTTATGCTTGTTATTTGTGCTTCTAAATCAATATTATCATTTTGGTGGAACGGTCATATGCAACAAAAATCAAACTTAAATCGGATCATGCATCGATGATCATTTAATGACCTGCATAAAAATTTAAATTATTTCAGCCATGCTTTTATTGCACTATGATGCTGATGCATGTGTATTAATTATATATGTATAGAAGGGTGTAAAAAAATACGGAATATATATTCATTATCCTACAAAAGCATGGTTATCCCTTATTTTAATCTCCTGCAACTTGTGGATGATTATCTTACTATAGGATTATCTGGAAGTCTAGGATCTGAAATCACAAAATTCTTCTCAATACGTTCCAAAGTCGTTGCCAAATCAATTCCTTGACGAATATCTTTTTCTCTATCAACGTGATCCCAGCTTTCTGTGCGCTGCATCTCTTTAGTCATTAAAATCTCTGGTTCAACGACGATTTCATTCTTCTCTACTGTACTTTGCTTTCTGCTTCTGAACCTACAAACAAATCAAATAATATCTGCTTAACAAAGTTGCATGTAGGTATAATCTCATTAGTCTGTACTATCGGATCAGAGCCGTTCTATGCTCCAAAAGTTGTACAATATATCTATGTCACCAAGTCACATAGCACAATTGTATCTATGAAATATAACTATCAAAATCGAATTACAGGTGCATTTATATGGCAAAAACATGAACTTTCTTTTACCCAATTTGGCACCATAAAAAACTAATAAATGGAAATCTTACCCCATCAAAGAAGAACGTTCTGACTTTCGTCGTAGACCTTTTATGTCGTACACTGGAGTTAATCTACCTGGAGACTTATAATTTTTTGTGTCCGTAGGATTTAAAAGTGGAGATTCTGCTGGAAACTTTTCATGCTCTTCAAGTAAAACTACATCTTCTTCAGCATGAGGATGAGCACGAGGATGTTTAACAGTTTGCACTACTTCAGTCATTGATGATAATGCTTTCTCCTTTTGTCGTTCTGATTCATAATTCAACAAATTAGTCTTACTGATATGATCATGTTAGTGTACTAAATTTCACTGTCTATATTTTGTTACCATCATAGCGAATAAGAGAGACTGGTAGTGCATTAGGACGTAATGTTCTGTCATTTTGACCTTCAGTGTATTTGCTCACTTCAACTTGCATCCTGTAAAATTATAGGTTAAGAAGCTGCAGCATCTAGAAAAGAACAAATTTTGAAAATATGTTAATTGTTAAAACGATGGAGAATTTTTTTAGTATATAGAACATTTTTACAGCAGTAGAAAAGGACAATGAGTTTGCAATATTCTTGATGAATGTTGAAGTAATCCCTTGCATAGAAAATCAAGCAAAGATGATTACCCAATATATTTGATAACTTTTCCACCTTCATCTCTTATGGGTGTTATTGTAAGAAGGTTCCAGAATGGTGTTCCATCTTTCTTGTAGTTTAAGAGCCGTCCACAGAAACTCTTTCCTGCTCTTACAGCATCTCTTACTTTCGCAATTTCAGCTTGATCAGTCTCTGGTCCTTGAAGAAATCGACTGTAGAAAAGTGAAAAGCACAAAGCTAAAAACTCCTATCTTAGGTTACAGAAGATGCATTGTAATACTGAAATGTGAGCACAAGATAATTTGGTTACTGCAAGGTATGTAATGACTGAAAAGATAAAATGCCTAAATTGCACAATGAAACAAATTAATTCCCCTTATAAGTTTCTACACTTAGAATTAGGAAGCAATCTTGAAGAAAGCCAACGCTTTGGTAGCTGAACATGTAATGATAAGCAATAAACCACAATCAGCATCAGGGCATGTACTTATTACTCATGTATGCAGTTCACTTCTTTGACTGAATTAAGATCGGAAAAAATGGGATGAGAACAACTTTACTGTTATATAGAATCATAGATACACTGGGAACTTCCAAAATTTATTGCTACAATGATTCTCTTCTTCTTCTTCTTTTCATACAGTATCATCTTTTTCAAGTCCGCTGTGAAGTTCTGTGGCTTTATCATTCATACCAGTAACTATTACTTGACGAGTACAGGTACACACACACACACACACGCGCGCGCGCGCGCGCGCACGCGTGTGTGTGTGGGGAAAGTCTATTTAGACACATAATTTTGACCCAATTGGTGACACAATTAATCTTCACCATTGGATCTCCCCCTCAATTCCACCTCTCCACACAAGGACAAAAAGATCCATCGGTTGAGGCTTTGTGTCTAATTCTGTGTCTAAATAGCCTATATATATATGTACATATATATATATATATATATATATATGCGGTGTTTTTTTTTGGACACAGGTCTTATCAGAAAACATGCAGAATATAACCCTCTAGGTCTAAATTTACATAGAAGAAAACACACACACACACACACACACACATATATATATATATATATATAGACACACACACACACACACACACACACACACACACATATATATATATATATATATATATATATATATATATACATATATGTATATATAAGTGCCTTCTTTTTTTCTTGACACAGGTCTTATCGGAAAACATGCAGAATATAACCCTCCAGGTCTAAATTTACATAGAAGAAATTAAAAGAACAAAAATGATTATATGTTTTTTTTTTTTTTTTTTTTTTACACTAATACCATACTCTGTGATTAGAAAACAAGATTTCTACCAATTTTTTCCAATGACTTCTTTTGGAGAATAGCCAGTCATGGTGAAAAACCCAGCGCTTGCGTACATTATTGGGCAGTCAGGTCTAGTTGCATCTGATACAACAAAAGTCTGCTGCAAAGTAGACAATGCTTCGCTAAGTTCTTGTGAAACTCTAGGAACACTGGCGTCCCCTGAATTTCTGGAAGATCCTATACCTCTTTCGAACGACGACTTGCTCAAGCCAACTATTAAATTATTTGAATCCTTTCCATTTTCTGGTCTGACCACTAGTCCCCATTCTGCAGCTCGGTCAACCATCTCCTGGCTGACTTTTGCATTGATTGATGATTCTCCCTGTTTTTCTTTGGATTTACTTTCAGAAAATACCATCCATTTTTCAGGCTGTATGGATTCGGAAGAGCTTGGTAACATGTTGGCTAAGCTATTACTTTCTGATAAACCAATTTCCTATGTGAAAATTGAGTTAGTACGTAAGCAATCAAGTAGTTTTTATTACTACGTTTATAAATTAGAACCCAATATAAATTCATAGACTATGTAAATATATATACAAACATACATAGATACATTGCTTATACTTACATTAGACACACACACACACACACACACACACACAATGAGTATCTATGAATGTACATGTATATAAGCTTGGTGTGGTTTTGTATCCCCTTCAGATATACATGACGAAAATATTTAAAGTTCAAAAGAAAAAGGGGGGGGGGGGGGGGGGGGGAAGCCAAAGAAAGGAGGATAATTAACCACCAGTGCAAAATTGGCTAAATTTTTGACTCAACCAAATTTGAATTACTTGTCAACAACTATAACTATCTGTGTTTACGATTGTCTAAAAGAACAACAGAAACAGTTTAAAAAATAAAGGTCCAGAATAAGAGAGTATTTAATATGCTAGTTTTTATGTTCATTTGAAAAGCTTACAATTATAAGCTTATAGTTACTTGCAGATCAAACCTCAGAAATAAAAACATGAACATGTTTTTAAACTAAATTTTGCCAAAAGATGTATATGCTACAAAATTAAACAACAGAAAGAAATCTAGAGGATCTTGAACAAGAAGTAATCTAGAGGATCTTGAACAAGAAGTCACACCTGGAAAAGCTATGGACGTATTACCGTTCCATTGTTGGAACTGTGTTTGTTCTGAAAAGAGAAATATATGACATAACTGAGAAAAAGAGATAATGAACAATTATAAAATATTTCTTTAACCACTTGATATGTACAAAGAGATCTCAGTCATTGGTGCTTACACATCAGCAACCAAGAGCCAGTCGTCTTTTTTCTTTATCTTCATAAATTGTTCATATGTGCAGGTGAGAAGCAGAGGTAGGACCAGCATGATCCAAGTCTAACATCCAAATTTATATTTTTTTCTGACGCTATTATATTTCAAGTACTGTTCCATTTTCACAAGTTCTGCTATTTTGATGTATGGTAATGTACAAATATTTGTTAGTTGGCAATAGCTGCAGACCTGTAATCTGTGTAGAATACAGATCAATATGAAATATATGAAAGAAAGAAGAAGAAAAAAAATTATATGGGTATATTATACTGTAACTGTTTGATTATATGAAACTGATTGGGTTTCATTCTATTTTTCTTGACAAGAGAGTGCTATTATGCACAAAAACACAATTCCAGGTTGTATGAATATGCTCGTTTGAAGCTTTGGGCAGGTGGCTGCATTGTGTCCATAGACGAAATTGTTAGAACAGGCACTGAAGATAACTCTTCACCAAACTTTTGAATTTCTTTAACCTGACCGAAAAGAAAAAAAAGAAAAAGAGTCTGCAGTGGGGTATTAGCTTTAAGAATTTAATCAAACTGCCCTTCAAAGGTATATGTGGAGACGGTTACCTTACAAAACGCAAAGCTGAAAATAAAAATAAAACGATACGCATAAATGGTCATTGATGCATAACTAACTTGATTCGCCAGAAACAGGATGATGTTTAATCAGCAATCATTACCGATGTACCAAGATCATAAGTATATGCTATTAGAAAGTACACCTTCATGTCCAAATTTTTTGTCTTCAAAATCCACAAGTACGTAAACTTAATCAGGCATCATTAATTTTAGCAGTTTTCACTCAATTCCTAAACTTATCAGTATAGAGAACTAGTCAATTCATGTATCTACCAATAAGAAGAAACACTTTAAGAGGAGATTAATTGCTAAAGTCTCCACGTGAACTGGGTTACAAATTGCAACTTGGCAAGGAAACATGGACTGGATGAGTTCATCTAAAATGAAAATATCAATGAAATTTAGTTACACGTTATCATTCAATCCCAGATGTCAGTAGATGCATAATTGTCATTTGCAGTAGCATGTGTCATGCTCATTTTACAGCCCACATCAAAATCAAGTTCACAATAAAGTCTATATCATCCTTACCATGATGTTAATTGTCTCCATAAAAACAGAAAGCAGCAATATCTGATTAAAAATCGTCTACCTTTTATCTCTTCAACATGATTGAATTGGTTTTATGTGGTAGTGCATTAGCCATAGAAACCGAGTGGAGGAAATTCTCTACAGTGTGAAGAATATGTCATAATCAGCCAAGGACATGCAATCAGTAAGCAATAAAGTTCTATGGCATAGCTATGGGAGCAGTGATTATTCTCACATGAAATTTAAACTAGTGGTTACTAAAATCTGACTTTTTAAACATCGCCAGCGCGCATTCAGATGGAGGAAAAAAAGGAGGTGCAAGTTACATCATCGACATAGGTTGGCTTTCACAGTCCATGCTTAAATCGCATAATTATTTTCGCAATATGTACATAAAATCAGAATCATATGGTAAACTGACGAATCAAAAGTACTAAAGCTTCAACTTTTTTCTTCGTTTACACTCTGGTTAACCAAATATCACTGGGTGATCTATCGTAAACATCATAAACGAGTAAGCAGTATGCACCGAGCCATAACACATTTTTCCGTAATGCATACTTCAACGATTGTTTAATAAGCACTGGATTCTAATGACCATAAGTTATACTTATTCATGGCTAGAGCAAGATTCGGTGTTTTCTTAGGTCTTTGAAAACATAAAGAAAAGGAGAAATATTTTTTACCACAAATCAACTGCTGTAAGAGAGGGCAAGAATCATCCAGGGCTAAATGATAAAAATGAAAGCACATAAAGTAGAATCTCTTTCTTATATTAACTTCAGCTGTAGCTGCTTTATAATACGTTTGAACTACACAATTTTATGGAATGATACATAAACATAATATGGGAGTAAGAATATCAAAACTGTCCAGCGAGTTCAAGAGAAATCTGAGTTTATTCATATGAGTAATCAAATGCACCAAAATCATCCTTCAGCTACATCTAATATTCTCACTGTATCATGTCTTGGCAGAGGCATGTGGTAAGTACACATTATGTCAAAGGAATTGAATTCTTCAAATTCTCCCAAACATTAGTTCCTTCCGGATGTAGACTAACAACATATTTTACAAACCGTTCATCTGAGCATGCAAGAAGCGTACTCAAAGCAGCATTAGAGCTCATCATTTTCGTATTTTTTGTACCTATCTCTACACCATTCTCTCTAAGCCACTTGTACATGAAAAAACGCAGCTTTATCTTCTCGAGATTGTAACATAAACATGTTGGAAAAGCTACTATTGCTTCTAATGGATAACCTAAATGATTTATGAGATAATTGATCTTTTTCTGTATTACGTCACTCGTTTGGTTAAGAATTGAAGGTACCGACTTAGTCATTTCTGAAACTGTATGGGAATCTAAACCAGTATTAACTAAAATATTGAACCTTTCTTGAAGTTGATCGCCTCTTCCCCGAAACTTACTCAAGGCCTTTGTCATATCATCTGAGTTCTCAACAAAGCCGATTCGCAATAAGAAATCGGTCTTTTCCTTAAGAAATATTCCTTCTGTTTTAGGTAAGCATGTGTTGATCCTTTTCCTTGAAGCTATAGCACTAAACTGGCTTGGATCTTTTTCTATAAGCTCAACCAACTTCCTGGCAGATAAATTTAACTTTTTTAGGACATGAGTTGGTTGAAGACAAGAAGAAGAACCTAAAACTTGAGCATGCTTAGATACAATGGTGGAAATTTGCTTTTTCTTCATTCCAATATCAGAAAGAAATTGAACAGCTTTCCACAGATTCATCGTGAATTTTCCAGTTAGACAACGTGGGTATTGCTCAAAAAATAGTAGCAATTCACCGCTCTTTAAACCCAACTTTAACAAAATGTCTACAAGGATATAAATATTTTTACCGGAGTCATCCAAAATAAATCTTGGATGTGCTTTAATAAACATGGATAATTTATTTGTATTGCATTCCATTCCACTTAAGAAATGCAGCATGCCAAGAATCCGAGACCAATCATATTCGTTCTTATCTGATAAAGAACCTTTAATCCAATCCAACTCAACCCCAAAACTCTTTAGTTTCTCAATAACATTTAAAAAGTTGGCATCAATGTCACCAACCAAAAGTGACGGGCAGCAAGTTACCAACTTGATAATGGTCGGTTTACTTAGCCCAAGTTCCTCATAATATTGTAACCTTACAGACAGAACTCCTAAGTCATATCTAAACATTTCCATTCCTTCTTTATACATTTTACCAATTTTACTCCGAGGAACACCATAGTTACATAAAACATTGTAATTTTCGAGTAATATATCGTCGTCGCTCAAATAAATCAAATTCTTCGGAAGGACTGAACCCAAATCAGATGGTTCCATACCCAAACTTTCAAAGAAAGGCTCAAACTCATTGATCGGGTGATACCTAAGAAATCTAGCTAACGACCTACCGACATCATCTTCATTTTCAAACTTCGATAAAATACCGTTAAGAAACATAGGTGAATTCTTGCTCATATGCTCGGCATCAGTATAACTGAAACTTCTAGTGCTGTGAAGGTACTCAAAGAGAGCCTTTTGTGCTGCTTGTCTGCTAAGCCGTGAAATTTTTGACCCATTTTGTAGCAGGCTTGTGCTCGTTGCTGAATGATATTGTTTCCTATGAAAATTGAACGCATTGCTTGCATAGGGTGCTTGAACAGAATTAGTGAATAATCTTCGTTTTTCGAATTTGATGGAAAAGACTGTGTTTTCGTGAAATAGATGAAATGGGTGTTTCTGGAAACCTCTACTTTGATCGAAAGCGCATGGAACTATTGATGGGATGATTACCAGCATGACCATTTTGTATGTTTGTAAACTATCATGACTAGCGGAAAGAAGATTTCAAAAACGAGTAAACGTTAACACGTTGATGTTCAATAAAGCGTTGGCATACCTTGATAATGAACAAGAACTTGATTTTGGAACGAATCGTTGTGATTTTCGCAACAACTGGACAGGGATTTTAGAAAAAATTATGGGGTTTAAGGGAAGAAGATAACGTTGAAGAAGCTGATAATTTGGGGATCTGTCATCATTGACATGTACGAAAACAACACAGGGCGTAGGATTTTGTTTAACCAACCATATTAAGCAATTAATGAAACAAAATTCTACTAACACGTCATTAATTACCTTTTCTACCCATTAATCTATTCTACTATTATTATACAAGTGTGAGAAACTCAATATATTAGTCATATGTAAGAAAAACTCGCAATGCTTTCAGAAAATGAAGCCTAGGGTCATCAATTTCTAACACGACTTGTAACTCACAAGAAAAAAACACGACTCGATCCATTTACAAACGGATCAATTTCGGGTCAACCAGCTCTAAGCCTTTAATAAAAGGGTGGGTTTTCGGATTGACCCGTGAACCCGTTTTTGACTCGCCATGACCCGTTTAATATAAAATATATTAGTTCAAAAATCAATAGTTGCACAAATATATCAATAGTTATGATAATTTAATGGTAAGCATTGAGCAATTTGAATATCATTGCTGCTATAATCAAAATTTGCATTTTCATATACAACCAATGATTTGTTTGTTTTCAATCCATGCAGGCAGTAGGAATGTTCTATTTGATGTGAAGTGTTGTATTGCTTACAAGTTGCTAGATTGTTTGTTGTCTTTTAAGTGTATTGCATTGTATTTGTAATTTGTATGATCCATTTGATGATCTTTTGATGCTAGTTTGTATTAATGATTGTATCATGTATGTTGCATTTTTAAGTATTGTATTGTTCTATTTCAGCATGCTTTTATTTTGCAAGGTGTAGATGATAAAAATGTTTCTGCAAATATATAGGTCAAAGCGGGTTAAACGGGTCAACCCGACCCGACCCGACTAGGTAAACGGGTTACGAGGGTCAGGTCGGGTCAACCCATGTATAAACGGGTTAGGTTCGGCTTGGCATAATTTGACCCGTTTATTAAATAAGTTGACCAGGCCCGTTTAAAAATTGACCCGAACCCGATCCAAACCCGACCTGACACAACCCATTCACAGTCCTAGAAGCTACCATAAGGTCTTGCGGCATACACACAATGCAAACGCACACATGTGTGAGGTTTCTCCTTACGATAATCAAACATGCTTGATACGTGAAAACCAATTGATATTATTATTAGTGCGGGAAATTCTTTTACAAGTAAATGTATCAATCTTATCTAACATAAGTACCATATGTCATGATGGCATATCTCTAATAATAGTTGGAACAGGTTTGGTGTCACTCTTTTTTGATGTACACGCAAACTACCGAAAATTCCCCTTACAATAAAAATGCCACTTACAATAATTACTCTATCTTATCCAAGAATACCATAACCAGCATACTAGAATTTGTTTCATTTAATTAATCTATCTTATCCAAGAAACCATAACCCCTTAAAATATTTGGAAAAAAATCATACTAACTTCGTAATATATTGCATCAGCGACATAATAGGTCAATTTAACATAATATTGCATTGGCAATAATTACTTTATCTTAACAAAAGAATACCATAACCAACATACTAGAATTTGTTTCATTTAATTACTCTATCTTATCCAAGAATACCATAGCCCCTTAAAATATTTGGAAAAAAAAAATCATTGACTTCGTAATATATTGCATCAGCGACATAATAGGTCAATTTAACATAATATTGCATCAGCAATAATTACTCTATCTTATCCAATAATACCATAACCAACATACTAGAATTTGTTTCATTTAATTACTCTATCTTATACAAGAATACAATAACCAGCATACTAGAATTTATTTCCTTTATGCACTATTACCAGACTTTAAATCCTTTACACACTAATATCCTAAATTTCCTCTATACCATGCACTAATATCCTAAATTTCCTTCATGCGTATGTAATTGGGATAAAAAAATGCAATTTGTTTACATACGCACTAATTCGTTTCATCTTTTGGCAAATTGTTTACATATGCACTAATTTGTTTCCTCCTTTGTTGCCGGGTCATCGTATTTCCAAATATTTTTGATAAAACCCTATGAAATAACTCTTAATTATAAATACAGAGTCCCCTCTTCTTTTCCTGTATAACACAAACCAACTTCTCCATTCTTCCTTTCAGTCTTCGAGCTACTATGCAAAAGCTTCTCAATTAAGGTAAACTTCACTTTTTATTTTAGTTATCGCTTTATGCTCTATTTTCTTCCTCCCTATCTTGCTAAACTTTTCATATGTACTAGATTTTACGTTATATAAGTCAATTAGTATGTCCATTTTTTAAATCCAAATAGCACAACATTACAAATGTTTGAAATGTTTGGCTTTGATTCATTGAAATAGATTTGGGATTTTATTATCTTTGAGGCAACTCTTTCTATAATGGTAATCCTACATGTAACCTCTATTTAACTTGAAAGTTAATGCCAATATTTGTTATCATCTAAATTGCAATTATGTAACCAGTAAAATTACAAGGTACTATTCCAGTTTTGTTTGCTTTAATTCCAAATTTGTATTCAATTTCTTTCAAAAAAATTACTCTACATTTTTAGTCCTTTTGTTTATACGTTCTACTTAATTTATTGAGGTAAATTCTATGCATTCATTAGTAGTTTTTAATTCATATGTAACATATCAATCCTACTTTGTAGTAGTATATGTAATGGATAAACAAGGAATATGAAATTAGACAAGCTTGGAATTTATGGAAAAAATTCAAAGAAAAAAAATCTTGATTAGAATATGAAATGAGGCAACTCTTTCCATAATGGTAATCCTACATGTAACCTCTATTTAACTTGAAAGTTGATGCAAATCTTTGTTATCCTCTTGTAACGACCCGGAAAATCTGAACCAATTTAAAAATTTTAAATTGGCTATTTTAGTGGATTTTAAATATTTAAAATAAATATTTTAAATAATAACGACGAAAAGTAAGTTTGAATCGACGTTTGAAAATAAATATAATTACTTTGAATTATAAACAAGGCTTGAAATGGCGCGGCAGTTTCAAATTTTCATTTCAAACTTTGACTGACTGTACCGGGTGCAAAACAAAACGGATTTGTGTGAAACTTAAAATATTTAAATCTGTTAGTGAATACCTTTCTAACGAATCTGAAAAATCGAAGTTTCATAGCGGAAAACAAAAGTTATGGCCAGATGAATTTTCAGAAAGGTCGCTATGGAATTTATATAGCCTGTGAAAATGGCCATTTTGCAAACGACCTCGGAATTCGACGAAACCACTTTTGTTGGATCCGGGATGTGAAGTTATTGCTAGGTTTCAAATTTCATAATTTTTGAAGCTAGTATGTGAGCATGGCAAAGGAAAATGTGTTTTGGTCAATTAAAGTTAAATTGGATCGACCAGAAAGGGGCCATTTTACAAACGGTCTCAGAATCCGACGAAACTAGTTTTGTTGGGACCGTATCGTCAAAACATAGCTAGATTTATTTTTCTGGAATTTTTCGAATCAGTTTGTGGCCTTGGCAAATTGAAATGTACGTTCAAATCAAATATTGAATATTTTATTTTTTAATTTGAAGGAGAACTGACTGAAACAGTCGAATGAGCCTACGAAACATATCCCATTGTGTTCGGAATGGGGGTAAAATGCTAGGGACGATTGTCGTTGGGTTTGGATTGGGGTTCGTGTGTGAAAGGGGGTATTTTCGAAATTTAAAAATATATATATATTAATAAAAAAATCCTATTGGCTAGCCACTCCTTCTTTCTTCCCCGTTACCTCGCAGCGAACGACGGAAACAAGCTCAGAACTTCCCGATCGTTTTCCGGTGAAATCACGCACCAAAACCCCCTGCCACTTCGACGTTTTCTGAAGATCTTTCCTCCCTCTTCAAATCAAAACAAACCCCACCTCAAATCATTATGTATTTCTCGAGTTTGAGCTCTCCAAAGTTTCGTCGTTCGCAGGCCGATTGCTCCTCCCTCATACCTCCGAGTTCGACGCCGTCAGTACCCCAGGCGCGCCTCTCCTAACCCTTCAAGGTGGCGCAGGCCAATCGTCGTATAGTTGCGCGGATTTCGAGAAAAGTGCAAACCTAGTTTTGAACGAACGTGTGAGGTAACGGCTGAAACTATATTATTGCAGTTTAAAGCACTACGGTTTTTAATTTCACTGTAAAAATCATATCTTTTTCGCTTCTTGACGAAATTCAGTGAAACAAGAGACAGTGGACTCGTGTGGACGTCTTTTACATTCTAGAAGAGACCGCATATTTTTCTGAGCCATCTGCTATTTTTGGTGGAGTGGAACCCAAAGTGAGATTTCTAAATTATAAACGATATGGAAAATGACGATGTATAAATTGTATAGTCGATGTATGAGTTATATAAGCGTTGTACACCTCTTGTATAAGCGTTGTATAAGTTGTACGTTCGATGTATAAGTTATATATGCGTTGTAAAAATTATATATGTGTTGAAATAGAAGTGAAATGTTTATAATATATATATATACACACACGCCCCTCGTCCACAAACCATGGATGCATGATTATAATTGGTTGATAGCGAATAGTTGATTATAATTGTTTGTGGTTGAAATTGATTGATTATGGTTGAAAGATACCCGTTTGTGGCTGAGAATTATTTGGTTGAAACCACATAGGATTAGTTTGTGGAAATGAAAAAAATATACATGCCGCCTGCGTGCTAACTAGATGCATGATTCCCCATTGTCAAAAGCTGCGAGGCTTTAAGGTAGAGCGAGGAGCCGTACTAGGGACGGCCCCAGTTTTAACTACCCTGCCGTTATACTGCCGAAATTTTGAATAATATTCATGTGCTAGAATTATTTTCATGTGTTGAAACTATATTCGTGTGTTGAATAGAAAACCTTCATGTGTTGAATAGAAATTCATGTGTTGAATGGTATTCGTGTTTTGAAATAAATTGTTTTATAATAAAAATCATATTTTTATCATATATATGAACTATATAAAATAGTAATGTTTTGAAATAAATCGTTTTACAGCAAAAATCACATTTTTACTATATATATACAAACTATAGAAAACATTCATGTGCTGAATAGAAATTCATTCGTTGAATAGAAATTCATGTGTTGAATGGTATTCGTGTTTTGAAATAAATTGTTTTATAATAAAAATCATATTTTTATCATATATATATGAACTATATAAAATAGTAATGTTTTGAAATAAATCGTTTTACAATAAAAATCACATTTTTACTATATATATATATATACAAACTATAGAAAACATTCATGTGTTGAATAGAAATTCATTCGTTGAATAGAAATTCATGTGCTGAATGGTATTCGTGTTTTGAAATAAATTGTTTTATAATAAAAATCATATTTTTATCATATATATGAACTATATAAAATAGTCGTGTTTTGAAATAAATCGTTTTACAATAAAAATCACATTTTTACTATAAACATGAATTGTGAAAAATAGTGAAGCGTCGAAGTGAATGTTGGTTGGATAAAAATATCATTTTTATCAAAAGTATGAAATGAAAATAGTTTTGAAATAAGAGAATCGATTATATTTATATTTATATATAAAAATATAATTAAAATATATCGAATAGCGAAGCTGCAGTTCGTATTTTGAAACCGTGATTTCAAACGATTAGTGCGGGAGATCCGACCATCGAATTTTCACGAAACCGAAACCGTTGGGTTCGCTTTGGAAATACCTTTCCAACGACACCAACTTTGTAAAGATCCAACGGTTGGATTGTTTGGAATGTTTAATTCAAATCTAAAGAGAAACAGCGTCAGAATCGATTATATATATATATATATAATAATAATATTAAATCGAATAACGATGCTGCAGTTCGTATTTTGAAATCGAAACTTCAAACGATTATACCGGGAGATCCGACCGTCGGATTTTCCCAAAACTAGAACCGTTGGATTCATTTCGAAAAGACCTTTCTAATGATATAAATTTTGTGAAGATCCAACGGTTAGATTTTCAGATATGTGTAAATCAAATCTGAAGAAAAACAGCGCCACGGCCACGTTATGGCCCGAAACGTCGTTTCAATAAATTGGCTATTTTAAAATAAATAAAAATAGCGATAAATCGTTATAAAATATTATAAACGATAAGGATGTGAAATTTAGAAATTAACTTAAGGTTAGCTAAGTCGAATGGTTTCCTGGATTTTGATCTGATGTTGATTTCGGCCTTCGGGGTTAATATTTGGGAAATCGTTCTCTTACTGATTGACGGTTAATGACTAATGAATTGAAATGATGCGTATGTAGTGTTTGTGTTGCACTTGTTTAATATATACGCGAGTTGCTCGGAAAGACCGGGTTTATCCCATTCTGAATAACTGAATCGACGATAAGAAATCGAAGATAAAGACGGTGGTCGAAGACCGGAGATCTTCACCTCGTTTGGATGGTAACTGATGTCCTGATTGGGAGGCATCCCGAAATATGGATAATGAGTGGTGATCATCCAGACGTATGTGGAGATCGATGGGTTTGCGAGGTATATAGTGCCTCCGGTTTCGTTCAGACCCAGAACGGACTTATAAATGGACTGTGTGTCTGACATCGGATTTCATTCTGTGTGACTGATATCGGTTGCATAGAGTGGTTTGCCTGTGTGGCATGCTAAGATGCAAATGATCAAGGCTTCTGTTGAAAAGCAGAGTCTTGTGGTTAATGATCAAAGCACGACCTGTGTGGCGTAGCTTTGTGTAGCGTTGATTCGCGAGCCTCACACCCGGTGGTGAACCAAAAATGGGAGAGGACCTCAGGGGGGGCATGCGTTTCTTTGTAGCTAGAAGTGGCGTCAGTGGTTTTATACGCCCTAACGAGTTTGACTTATGTGGTTGTTACTGTTGCGAGGCGCCTCAGTTAGATCGGACGATCCGGGTCCGATGGAGTCATTCGTTGGCTCATTTACGCCCCAAAGGGCGGGGAAACGTAGTGTTCAGGAATTATAATCCACTCCGTGTGGACCGGCCCTGACGATCCAAGGTACGGTTGCGGCTGTGCCTGAGACTCGGGCTAGACAGTCTCGAATTCGGTAAGGACTATCTTTTGCCTTGGTTCATGACGGAAATCCAATTTCCAAATACGTGACTGTGCGGTTTTGATTGTGTATATATATATATATATATATATATATATATATATATATATGGTGGCATGATATATGGTACCCATGCCGTCTATGATTGATAGTTATGATTGAAATTGTTTTCGAAACCTATAAACATTAGTAATAATATCAAATGCTTTTGTTTTATTCGTATCAAGCATATTTTGGCCATTATAAGGTAAAACTCTATCCTCCGGTTTGCGTTGCATTGTGTGATGGGAACTGAGTCTTATAATGGCTTCATTTTTATAAAAAGCATTGCGATGTTTAAAGATTTGTTTGTTTTAAAGCACTGGCAATCCGATGGAGTAAACTCGTTCCGCGAAAGTGGCGTGGTCCTGTGATTAGCCATATTACAAATGTGTTAAGTAGATTTCTCATACCAGTCCCATGACTGACTCGTAGTTTGTTTCACCTTTCAAACTCGGGTGCCCCTTTTTCTACACGGGTAGCCTTGTGTTCAGGTTTTTAGCAGGCTTTTTCTGGATAGCTGGAGCTGAAGATGGATTCTATCATTTATCTCTTTTTATGCTGTTCAGCTCCTATTGTACATTATGTTTAGTTTTCCGCTGTAGACATTTATGTATAGCTGAACTGTATTTGTACTAAGTATGATCCTGTATACTGTGTAACTCTGATGATTATGTTTATCCAGTGTATTATTTGTTCATTATCTGGTGTATTTAATTATTTCTGTTCTGTTATTATCTGTTTCTGTGTTATATTCCAAAGATTACCCTTGTCACCGTCAGTACGGGATTTGGGGTCGTCACACCTCTAAATTCCAATTATGTAACCTATAAAACTACAAGGTACTATTACAGTTTTGTTTGCTTTAGTTTCAAATTTGTATTCAATTTCTTTTAAAAAAATTACTCCACATTTAGTCCTTTTGCTTATATGTTCTGCTTAATTTATTGAGGTAATTCTATGCATTTATTAGTAGTTTTTAATTCATATGTAACATATCAATCCTACTTTGTAGTAGTATATGTAATGGATAAACAGGGAATATAAAATTAGGAAAGCTTGGAATTTATATGGAAAAAATTCAAAGAAAAAAAATCTTGATTAGAATATGAAATGAGGCAACTCTTTCCATAATGGTAATCCTACACGTAACCTCTGTTTAACTTGAAAGTTGATGCAAATCTTTGTTATCCTCTAAATTGCAATTACGTAACCTATAAAATTGCAAGGTACAAATACAGTTTTGTTTGCTTTAATTTTAAATTTGTATTCAATTTCTTTCAAAAAATTTACTCCATAATTAGTCCTTCTGCTTATACGTTCTACTTAATTTATTGAGGTAATTCTATGCATTCATCAGTATTTCTTAATTCATATGTAACATATCAATCCTACTTTGTAGTAGTATATGTAATGGATAAACAGAGAATTTGAAATTAGGCAAGCTTGGAATTTATGGAAAAAAATTCTTTAATAATAGTTGGAATAGGTTTGGTGTCACACTTTTTTGGTGTACACGCAAATTGCCGAAAATGCCCCTTACAATAAAAATGCCCCTTAAAATATTTGGAAAAAAAATCATACTGACTTCGTAATATATTGCATTAGTGACATAATAGGTCAATTTAATATAATATTACATCGGTAATAATTACTCTATCTTATCCAAGAATACCATAACCAGCATACTAGAATTTAATTACTCTATCTTATCCAAGAAACCAACCATATCCCCTTAAAATATTTAGAAAAAAATCATACTGACTTCGTAATATATTGCATCAAAGACATAATAGGTCAATTTAACATAATATTGCATCGACAATAATTACTCTATCTTATCCAAGAATACCATAATCAGCATACCAGAATTTGTTTCATTTAATTACTCTTTCTTATCCAAGAATACTATAGCCCCTTAAAATATTTGGAAAAAATTCATAATGACTTCATAATATATTGCATCAACGACATAATAGGTCAATTTAACATAATATTGCATCGACAATACTTACTCTATCTTATCCAATAATACCATAACCAACATACTAGAATTTGTTTCATTTAATTACTCTATCTTATCCAAGAATACCATAACCAACATACTAGAATTTATTTCTTTTACGCACTATTACCAGACTTTAAATCCTTTACGCACTAATATCCTAAATTTCCTCTATACCATGCACTAATATCCTAAATTTCCTCCATGCGTATGTAACTGGGATAAAAAAGGCAATTTGTTTACATATGCACTAATTTGTTTCCTCCTTTGTTGCAGCAAATTGTTTACATACGCACTAATTTGTTTCCTCCTTTGTTGTCGGGTCATCATATTTCCAAATATTTTCAATAAAACCCTATGAAATAACTCTCAATTATAAATACAGAGTCCCCTCTTCTTTCCCTCTATAACACAAACCAACTTCTCCATTCTTACTTTTCAGTCTTCGAGTTACTACGCAAAAATTTCTCAATTAAGGTAAACTTCACTTTATATTTTAGTTTTTCTCTTTATGCTCTACTTTCTTCCTCCCTTTCTTGCTAAACTTTTCATATGTACTAGATTTTACGTTATATAAGTCAATTAATATGTCCATTTTTTTAAATCCAGATAACACAACATTACAAATATTTGAAATGTTTGGCTTTGATTCATTGAAATAGATTTGGAATTTTATTATCTTTGAGGAAACTCTTTCCATAATGGTAATCCTACATATAACCTCTATTTAACTTGAAATTTGATGCAAATCTTTGTTATCCTATAAATTGCAATTATGTAACCTATAAAATTACAAGGTACTATTCCAGTTTTGTTTGCTTTAATTCCAATTTTTATTCAATTTCTTTCAAAAAATTTACTCCACATTTAGTCCTTTTGCTTATACGTTCTACTTAATTTATTGAGGTAATTCTATGCATTCATTAGTAGTTTTTAATTCATATGTAACATATCAATCCTACTTTGTAGCAGTATATGCAATGGATAAACAGGGAATATGAAATTAGGCAAGCTTGGAATTTATGAGAAAAAGATAAAAGAAAAAAAATCTTGATTAGGATATGAAATGAGGCAGCTCTTTCCATAATGGTAATCCTACATGTAACCTCTATTTAACTTGAAAGTTGATGCAAATCTTTGTTATCTTCTAAATTACAATTATGTAACCTATAAAATTACAAGGTACTATTACAGTTTTGTTTGCTTTAATTCCAAATTTGTATTCAATTTCTTTTAAAAAATATACTCCACATTTAGTCCTTTTACTTATACGTTCTACTTAATTGATTGAGGTAATTCTATGCATTCATTAGTAGTTTTTAATTCATATGTAACATATCAATCCTACTTTGTAGTAGTATATGTAACGGATAAACAGGGAATATGAAATTAGGCAAGCTTGGAATTTATGGAAAAAATTCAAAGAAAAAAAAAACTTGATTAGAATATGAAATGAGGCAACTCTTTCCATAATGGTAATCCAACACATAACCTCTATTTAACTTGAAAGTTAATGCAAATCTTTGTTATCCTCTAAATTGCAATTATGTAACCTACAAAATTACAAGGTAGTATTACAGTTTTGTTTGCTTTAATTCCAAATTTGTATTCAATTTCTTTCAAAAAATTTACTCTATAATTAGTCCTTTTGCTTATATGTTCTACTTAATTTATTGAGGTAATTCTATGCATTCATTAGTAGTTTTTAATTCATATGTAACATATCAATCCTACTTTGCAGTAGTATATGTAATGGATAAACAGGGAATATGAAATTAGGCAAGCTTGGAATTTATGGAAAAAAATTCAAAGAAAAAAATAATCTTGATTAGAAATAGGGAAACTGCTTCCATGACGTTACAGGAGAATTGAATGACTAATCTTCTAAACCTCACACCCTCAATCCTGATTAGGCAACTATGACTCATAGATATGCTTTTGAAGCATTTGATAGAACTCTTAAGGATATTATGGGGAATAACTTGCCACTCGGAGGAAAAATTCTTATTCTTGGAGGGGATTTTCGACAAGTCTTACCAGTTGTACAACATGGTACAATAACAGAGACAATTGATGCATGCATTGTTAAATCACCATTATGGAATCATGTAGAAGTCATCCAGCTTACTCAAAATATGAGAGCCAAAGACGATTCTTTCTACTCGTATTTTTTATTACGTGTTGGTGATGGAGATGAAATGCATACGGTCATACGGATGACGACTTGATTCGAATTCCAGATGATATGGTTATACCATGGAAAGATGAAAGTTCAATAGCTACTCTTATAAATACAATCTTTCCAGATTTATATGAAAATGCATTCCAAAGGGAATATATTGTGACAAGAGCTTTAATTACTCCTCTTAATGAAATTGTCAATAAGTTGAATAACCAAGTTATTGATTTATTCCCTGGAGAATTGCATACATACTAACCATTTGATTTTCTTGAAGACGATACAAGAAATCTATACCAATTTGAATACCTTAACTCAATTGCCCCAAGTGGTTTGCCTCCACATAAGTTGGTCTTAAAGAACGGAGCCCCAATCATGCTACTACGAAATCTTGATCCAATGAATGGATTGTGTAACGGTACCAGACTCATATGTCGTGAATTTTATAGAAATCTTATAGATGCACAGATTGCCACTGGACAATTTGCAGGAGACCGAGTTTTCTTACCAAGAATACCTATGAAGCCTTCCGAAGATATTCGTTTGCCATTCACATTATTACGCAAACAATTTCCTATAAGACTGAGTTTCGCCCTCACAATTAATAAAGCACAAGGACAGACAGTTCCAAATATAGGAATCTACTTGCCTCAACACGTGTTTGGACATGGTCAACTTTATGTTGTATTATCAAGAGGAGTTTCAATGAAAAACACAAAAGTTTTGATAAAAGATGGCAATGCCAACGGAAAATCGGGAACTTATACTAAAAATGTTGTTTATAGAGATGTACTAATATCTGCTAAAAGACAAAATAATTGAATGATATTTTGTGATCATTACATTTGAATTTATTTACATTGCTTATTATTTTATCTTGAAGTGAAAGTTTATTGATCATGCACAACATTAGTACAAGTTATTTTTGCTTGCATATGTAAAATACATAACATATAAGGAATAAAAATCCACGTGCAAAGCGCGTGCCGTGACGCTCGTAGTATACAATTGAAATCGTACGGGTTCGTAGTGGGGATTGGATTTCCAACAAATGACCAAACTAAATAACTTCCTTATCCGATGGGTACACCTCTAGAGGGATGCCCCAAGAACCAATTGGCTCTCCGCTAATGTGAGGTGGGCCCATCTATTAACAGGATGAATTAGATTGCGCCTGAGTATGTCATCTCCCGGTCATTACCAACCTTTAACTAGGGCTCCACAAAATCAACATCCACAAAATAGAGATCGCTGCATATAAGTAATACTTTGGCATTATACCATAGTATACTTTTTTATCTAAAAGGAGATGACAACCCATATTCTCACTGCATTATTCATGTTTTGGCCATTTACCGAGGTGTGAGGCTTGCCGAAGTCTCGTTACACAAAGCTACGCTTCACTATGGTATGCCACACTGTCATTCTATAACATATAATTGATAATCATTACCCATGTCACCTTTGAGATCATACGTCATAAAGAAGGGTGATAAGTTAAGAGAATAAATTCTCACTAATCAGAGATATGTTTAGTAAAAACCAACTACACATTACACAATACAATGTCAGACACACATCCATACAAGTCCGTCTGGGTCTGAACGAAATCGAAGGCACCTTACTCTTCAAGAAAGACCCTTGCAACCGAGAAAACTCCAAGTACGTTCAAACCACTAACACAATATAACCTCATAATAGATGGTCGCCACTTAAGACATCAACAAATAGACCTACGATGTGAAGATTCCCGGTCTTCAATCACTATCTTCAAATATCTCTTCTTAATAACATTGTATTATTATTCGAGATGGTTTTCAGACACAAGTTCTGATCCCGAACTTCTCAAAAAATAAGCATCATTTAAAAACGGTATAGATATACCAAATTCCAATCAAGTCTCAATCCCATCTTAACTTTCAAAATTTTTGTTCATCATTAAAACATTTCATTGTTCCTTTGAAATGATTTAACAAAGGTCGAATATCGATCATTAAGTTTCAACCTTTAAAATTCAATTATTATATAAATAGAGTTTCAAAAGCGTTACTAAAAGCATTACAAAAAGGATTCTTTTAATAGTTTAGTGAAAATAGCTTTAGAATTCTATAAAACCAACCTGAATCATTATTATGATTTATATTTTTTTCTCCATATTTTTTATATTTTTTATAAAGTTGTTTCAGTTGAATTCTAAAATCGGTCACTAAACTGCATTACCGCCGTTTTTCTTCAAAACGGTTTTGGACGCAATTTAAAAATTATTCATCGAAAATTGAAAATTTATTTTTCCATTTGAAAAGATTGTTATTAAGCTGGAAAACGTTTTTCATTTCAGGAAAATCCGATTTAAAATGAATATGTTATGGCTATTTAAAATCTACGGTTGAAATTCGCGAACTACCACTCCATGATAAGCTCTATTCTAAATGTATTTTATATTTATCATAAAAATAATCCGATTTACTTTTGAAATAATTTAGAGCATACATAAGACTCTTTCAAAACAATATTTCAAAATTTTAATTTTAATTTCAAATATTCATTTTTAATTAATATTATATTATTATTTAATAATTAAAATATTATTTTTCTTCAAAAATTAATCTTTTAAAAACCAAAGTTTTGAGAAATTAATTTAAATAATACAGAAGCCTAAAGGAACGATCGGTTTGAGTTAAAACAATTTCTATATACCCAAACTGAACTAAACTTTCAAAATCGATTTTAATTTTCGTCGATTTAACTTAATTACACTGTTTAACGTCAAAACCGTTTTTACTAAATTTCAACCTTTACAAAAGTTTCTCAAAACCATTGCAACATTATTTCTATCCAATTCCGGATATCAATATCCAACTTTCATTTTTCCACTATATTTTATGAATAAAATATTCATTTTCATTACCCAATAAACTTGAGACTTAACCAATATCAGAATATTTTCACACATGTGTGTGCAACATGTGTGATATGAGCTAGTATCACTACTAACAACCATTATAACATTCATAGCATCCATTCAACCATCATACAAATGTATAACATAGTCTATATGTACAAGCGTTCGGTAATCAGCGCTTACACTATGATCAACAGTTAATTAACTATTTATCAATGTCCATCATCCACAACAAACAAAATAACAAATATAAGTGTAGAGTTTCTCACCGTGGGTTCCACACTACCAACCTTTATTGTAGGACTTATAGACTGACTACAACTATCCTGGACTGACTGTTTGGCATCACCGACTTTGCAAAGACTTATATATATATATAATATACTAACTAATATATTTTTATATTATATTTGGAAGAGGAGGAGGTTGTCAAACTTTGGCACGGTGGTGGTGATTAGTTTAGGTGCAAGGAGGAGGAAGATGAGATCAATGGTGGTGGCGCAAGGGAGGCCGAGGGGTGTGGATGTTGGAGGTGTCGTGGATGGAGGTGGGGGAAGGCACGACAAAGGAGGTGAAAGGGGGAGGAAGAGGTCGGAAAAGTGGCGGGAGCTGGAGGTCAAATGCCTAGGAGAGGGAGGAGGAAAATGGAGGAAGGAGAAAGTGAAAATTAAGAGGAGAAAAGAGGTTTTTATGCCATGTAAACCATGACCTTAAGCTCCAAAAAGAAGAAGAGAGAATGGAGAAGTAGGAATGAACGAAAAATAAAGGAAAATGGTGCTATTTATAGGAAAAAAGAGGGAATGAGAGAGTGAGACATAAGTGTACATGTATAAGCTTCTTAGGAAAGGAAGCATGCATAGGACATGTGTCCTTACACATGTTAGTTTAAGGGGAAGGTACATATGATATACTCAAAAATGTTATGGAAAGTTATATATTATACTAGGCTATCATTATCGTATCTCAACTTCTAGTTATTGCTTGACAAATCCAATCAAACGACATATAGTCTTTACAAATCCCGAACTTATTAATAACCATTTCGATCTATTTAATTTATAAATTCAAATGAAATCTATTATTTAACTTGTCAAAATTTTTAGATCATTAAAGTTTGCGCATTAGATCTCACCCATTATGACTCCAAGATCTAACCTCAATTTCGTCTATCCGATCATTTCTTAGCCCATAATACCTACCGCACTATTCGATCTTTCTCGTGCCATTTAATTCACATTCTTGGGAAGAAAAGTCATTTGGTTGGATCAGATAATTGAGCATAAAGTTTCGTCGCTTTTAGGCTAAGAGAATTAGTCGTAGCAGTTGGACTTGCATCAGTCCTTTACTTCGAAGTTTTGAGTAGGGTCATTGTTTGTGATGCATACGCCTTTGCCATATCTTGTTGGAATAGATTTTTGATGAAGGCAATCGTCATTTCGGAGGTGAAGATTAAGATATCTTTGGATGGCCTTTCGGAGGAAGATCTTGATGAGATTTTAGAGGCATTCATATTGTATGCGGATTTGAATGGTCTTCGGTTTGACCGGCTTTGGAGATTTTGTAGCAGATCTCTTCTTCTTTAATGTTGGTTTTTGAGTTGGGTAATCTATGTTCAAACTGCCTATATAGATGTGTGATTCATTTAGCATATTAATCCAACGATGGGAAGTTACGATTAGATTTGTCTTATGATGCAGGAATCAATATTTTCTTCGATCGATGGTGTAACCATCATTTAGTACGCACCATATTTGATTCATCTTATTGTCCTTGTGTATTGTTTTGCGGAGTTGCTTTCTGTATTCCACCTATCCACTTTTTTCTTTAGGCAATGCTATGTGAATACCAGTTTTGTTATGGGTTTCTTTTGTCATCGCAAAATTCTCCCTTAGAAGTGATGGTGAAATAAGAACCTCCAGCAACACCAGTGATGTTTGCAACACGAGATTGAGCATTTTGTTACCATGATATGACTAGTTGAGGATCGTGGAAATGGATTGAGCTTCAATTGCGGAGAAAGACATCTCGTTGTTTATAGGCAATGTTTTGGTCTTGATGTCTTTGTTTTTTCTCTTTCCAACAATTTTCTCTTAGCTTTGAGGTAGTTCATGCTTATTACTGTTAACGTTGATTATCATCCACAAGGCTCTGCTTTTCAACAAAAGCCTTGATCATTTGCATCTTAGCATGCCACATTGTCAATCCACACCATACCATTGATTTCTACCAATATAAAACCTCTAAGCTCGTACGTCTCAGAGAAGGGTGTTAAGCAAGAGAATAAATTCTTCACCACCAAACATATATATATATATATATATATATATATATATATATATTTAGCAGAGATCAACGAATACAACACACAATACAATGTCAGACATAATCCATTCACAAGTCTATTCTGGGTCTGACCGAAACCGAAGACACCTTATTCCTTGTCCCATGTATGCAATATAGGAGAGAGGTCCTCGCATATCCGAACAATCAACAAGTACGTCCGGACAACTACCACTATAACCCCTTCAAGGCAGCAACTCCAATCAAGGGCATCATAACAATCCATTCGATGTGAAGATTGTCGATTTGTTGTTCCTCTAAATCGCACGACGATATAATGGAATTTCATGTGTGTTTGTCTTTCATGCTTCGTTGTATTTGAATTAGAAATGAAATCTTAGTTTCATATCTAACTAACAGTTGTTTTAGAGATGGAAAATATAGAATTTTGTAGTGGAATTTTTTAGCAAAGGACAGGTTTTTACATTGTTTTGTCATGGGTATTTATAATTTGTCATATGTTCCTTTTTGAACTAAAATTTATTTTCGAGTTTTGTGTGTGGTTTCGATTTTCACATTTTTCGCTTGACCAACTTCCTTCTACGCAAGCTGTGACTTGAATCGTTTAAGTTTCCTTAAAATATATATTTGAAACTTTTTGCGAAAACTGTTTAAAAACAAAAAAATGTGTATATATATATATAATAATACATCATTTTTGAAATTTTTAGTTTTTGGATTCACTATCTTTTAGATATGAATTATGTAAAAAAAAAATTATCACTACAACAAAATGACCATATTACAACGGTGGAAAAAAGTTGTAAAAGACTTTTTACAACGGTGGGGCAACCGTCGTGTATTAAGAAGTTGTAATAGACTGAAACCTTTTACAACTGTTTTGCACCGTTGTGAAATGTGTATTTTACAACTGTATTACACCGTTGCAGCACCATTGTGAAATGTGTATTTTACAACTGTTTTACACCGTTGTAATAAACTTTATTACCACTGTGTATAACTATTGTAATATATTTTATTTCAAGTATTATTTTAGAGCTGTAATATATAAACAAATTATATATACTGCTAATAAAAGAACTCATTGCATAACATATTATCTACAAAACTGAAACAAACTTAAAACATAAACCAAAACAATATATAAGAATTTTCAAACTCTCATCATTTTTTTACATAATTCGCTGAATTTACAAACATCTCAAGTGCACACATCACCGTAATACAAACATAATGAAATCTTGATTTGCTCGCAACACTATTGGTCTTGCAATGAGTTGTAATATAAAAGTAATTTACAACAGTTGTAATGAAACCGGCACCACTTCACCTACAGCCCACCTAAAACAGTTGCCTCATCATCTACTTAACTCCGATCTCTGACCTGTTGCCCCGTTAGACCAGAGCCTCATCATGAGCTTCGCTAAATAGAAGATAATTATCAACCAATAAGGCATTAGGTATAACACAGAGCCATACAAGCACGCACACCTACTTTTAGGATGGATGGAAACACTAAAAGCATTAACATTATCTCTTCAACACAAACAGATAATTAACCACTTCATACCTTTCTCCTTTTGCAGGTAAGATCAAGTTTTTCTAAAAAACAGAAAAGAGAAAAAAGTGAATTGAAAAGTTTGTCAAAAAATATAGAATTGACAGTGGTAAAAATGAAGTTGCTTTTTCGAAAAAACATAACTATTGAACATCGATACAAACATATGAAAAGCGCAAACCAAGAATTTAATACGCAAACTGATTTGGGCATTAGTGTAAGAATCGGGGCATCAATAGCATTCAATCTCTTTCAACCTCTCTGTTGCCATTCTATTATCACATCTCTGTTTCGAAAACAAAACAAAAAAAACTCGGTTCTTCATATGGTTTAACCAATAAAATAGAATGACCGAAGTTAACATACAAGTGGCCCGACCCTGAAACCGTACTTCCCATCAACATACTTCCCCATCATCATATACCAGTGGCCCGAACCAAACGTATACCCTTCGCCTCCAATCCATCTCCCAAACTCCCCAATTCATCACAGCAAATCACCTTCCTTTTCTTTTCTCAATTCGTGAATCACCGCAAATCGCCGCAACCCGTGAACTGAAGCCGAAATCAATACTTCAGATTCGGATTCGGAATGAACCCAGACACGAATTGAAATCGAACTTGAATCCGACAGCGATGATTGTTTTTTTATTTTGACTGCGAAGTTGGATGATCGGTTCCAGGGAAGGATTATTAGGAATAAAGCGGTGGCAATTTTCTTTTCGGATTTGGGGAATTGGAGTGAACGAGGGGCACTATGCTTTATTAATTAATTAATGAAAGGGCTAGGGAAATGGAACGAGCGGTAATAAAAAGAAGAAGCGGCAGAAGTTTTAAGTTGGAGGGAAATTTTGATTAGAGCCAAATTTCCAGCGGCAGAAGTTTTAGTTTGGAGGGAAATTTTGATTTTGAACCTAATTTTCAATTTAAGAGGAAAACGTTTGGTAAGAGTCAAATTTCTACTACTTAAATTTAAAAAAAAAAATATTAGTACATACAAAATAAATATCTTAAAGAAAATCTCAAATGTATATAGAAGTAATAATTTGCAATATAATTTTTACAATTCTCAAATTTTGAAGTTTTTAACGTTTATGAATTTTCTTAAATTTAAATTTATTTAAAGTTTTTTTTGGTTTTATGAAAATTACAAATTTTTGTTTATAAACTTTATGAATATTTCAAAATTAATAAAATATAATTAACAATTATAATTAGCAAATAATAAACAAGAAATAAGAATTAACAAGAGAAAATAATTAGCAAATAATTAACAATTATACTTGGCAAATAATAGACATATATTACAATTGGCAAATAATAGGTCTCTAATACAAAAAAATAGAAAAAAGAGTTACTAAAAATATGTTTAAACAACTTTCTAATTTAACTATTAATTATCAGAAATTAATTAGTATATATTAGCTATTACAACCGACAAAAAAGAAAAGTTGTGATACATATGTTTATTACAACAGTGATTTTTTCACAGTTGTAAAAAACATTTATTACAACAGTGCGTTTTGCACAGTTGTAAAAAAGCATTTATTACAACTATGCTTTTCGCACAGTTGTAAAATTAAAGTTGTAATATGGTGTTTTTGTTGTAGTGTATGCGTTAGTTAACATTTGTTTTGTGTAAAATAGATGGTTTAAATATAGTAAAGCGCACGTTATCAAAGTTTTGCTTTTAAGCAATTTTGATATAGAAAATAAAACAATTCCAAAATGGAATTTTAAATTTTTCGGAAGCATTTTTGAAGCGGAAATTTATTATTTATGGAAAACTTCGATTTTTATAGTCACATGTAAAGCGTAAGGAAGATTTTGGATGATTTGTTTGCGCATTTTAGCAGTGCATTAGGGACGACGATACGAAAAGACGTTAACGGTAACATGAAAAAGGTTGTTTTAGCCATGGAAACGTTGTTTCCTTTCCTTGTCGATGATGCGCGCGAGTTATTAATTAACTCGTTTTATGTTTTGAAGCTGTAAGCATCTGTTACGGTTTACAATTGGGTATTTTTGGAGTTTTTTGGGGGCAATTGTGGTAAAATTCAACTATAAGACAGGAATCAGAACATTTATAAGTGAAAAGAAAATTGAATTTCTCCGCTTTTATCTCCTTTTTCCGACTTAGAAGAAATTAATAGGAGACGATTTAAATGTGTTAACGAAATGGATGGTAAGATTTGGATGTAAATTTGGTTGCTTCACACTTCTATTCGTAGTCGTGTGAGGGCTATGGATGGTTTTTTTTTTCAAAAATTTGCATTCATATAGAACTGCCAGTATATTTTAGAAGCTTGCATCATGTTTTCAAAATAAAATGCATACATATTGAAGGATCTGATTTAGAATCACTATGCATACGTGTTTTGTGGTTGCGATGCATTATGTACACTATGCACATGCACACTTGGTTGCAAAATGGATGTACACTAATTGGTTGTGTAGGATAGGATAAGTAGATGTTAAGATTTAGGGACGAAATTCCTTTTAATGAGGGGAGAATGTAACAATACAGAATTTTGGCAATGAATAAAGTTGTTATTTAATTAGATTTCCAAAAATTAGAATTTTGCAAAATGATGGAATTTGACCATGAAACTTGCACTGTTGCGTTTGTTATGGAATTGTGGTCAATTTTCAGGTTTGGAACTTCGCGAACGGAATCCATATGAAAAAGTTACTGATGAAATATAAAAACGGACAAAAAATAATTATATGAAAATTTAATACCATTTATAACCCAGCCTCATTGGGCAACTCGATCCAGAGCCGCGACTCTAGCGATCGAACCCTCTGGTTGAAAATGCCTAGTGACGGCGAGGTTATTTAGGGTATTTATGTATATAAAAATTATATAAATGAACGGATCTTTATTAAAGTTAATCTAATGGCCTAGGGCCATTTTAACCCCTATAAATAAACGGTTAGACCCTAATTCTTTTGCACACAATTCTGAAAGCAGTGGCGAAGCTCTGCCATTTTTATCTTCTTTTAACTCTCTTCTAAAATAAATCTAAACATATACAAATTAAATAAAAAAGATTTGAGAAGATTGAAATCATATTCTTATGCAAAAGAGATGGTGCTATGAATAGACATTCTTCCATTTAGATTTCCTCTCTCTTTCCTATTTCTTGTAGATCTACAAATCTAAAAGAATTCCCTTTTTGAAATAATTATAGTTCTGTAAGATTTGTGGATTATAGGCCTAGAAGTTTTGTTTAGATTTAGATTTAGATAGCTTTCAGCTGAGTGGGAAATTATATACATCGTTGATAATAACTAATATAATTCATTTAGGTAGTTCTGAATTATATACCTCAAAGTTTATCAGATTTATTTAACGTTTTTGTCAATTTTAGAATAATAAGTTATGGTTCGGATATTGGATTTTGTAGAATTATTTGGTTTATTACATTATTGCCTACAGCTGTATTTAGATTTGTTCTGGTTATTGTATACACCTTAGATCTGGAAACCAGTCCTTCAACCATTGTCAAAATTGCAGTTTTATTCCTTATCCTTAACTTTGGTGTTGATTTGTGGTTTATGACATCTTTGATTTAAAAGACAAGCCTATTTATGTTTCATATTGTTAGGGGTTTTACTTGGTTATTATAGAAATGTCTTTTTGTTAAAAATAAAAAGGTCATTATTTCAAATCATCAAGAAATATGTATAAAACAAATAGGAAGGGATGCGTACATTCACGTATTTTTGTACGTAATATACAACAACCGTTCCAAAAACATATTTCTTATTTCTTGTGATTTGAAATATGCCTATATTATCTTTTTAATTATTTTGGGGAAAATTTTACAATAACTGTAGTAATTAACCTTTTAAAAGATTTTGAATCTTAAAACAATATTAAACATAAAAAGGTTTGTTTTGGTTGTTAGTTTAGACTAAAACATTTATAGTAAATAATAATAAAATAAAATATAGTAATTAACTACATTAACTGTGCTTAAATATATATATATATGTATATATATATATCTTATCCATCCAAATCTATGTAAATAACAAAAATATATTATATTAAATGTTTGTTGTTGTGTGTTTAATTTGTTTCCGTTTTATGGGAATATATATGGAATTATAACCCATGCTAAATGGAAATGAATACTATGATTGTTATAGCAAAAAAATCAATTGATTTTCTATAGATGATTAAACGACCATAAGTAAAGTAATAAATATTGTAACCATATCCGATATGGGGAAATGAGTTGAATAGGATACGCATGCCTAAATTGTTACAATTTGAATTGTGTTAGGAATAGGAATTGTTACTCCAATTAGGGAATCTAATAAATAAAAAACATATACACACACGAATAATAAAGAAATAGAATTAAATGACATCTAATAGGTTAAATGCATTAAGGAAATATGACCGTTAGGGTCATAGTGGCAGGTAACCTAATTGATAATAATAAAAGGAATAGAAAGGTGAATTAATGGGGATTGACTAGCATAGTAAACAATCCAATAAGGAAATTAATAAATAAACATCTTAGGGAAGGAAGTTATAGGTTTTCCTTATTTATTTCTAGTTAATCTTGAATTAATATAATTAAGAATCAAGATTGGACTTAGTAGGTTAATGATGCGACGTCAGTTGTCTTATCCGACAAAAGTCTACATCTTCCAGCAGTTAGATATACGTACAACTGATGTGAGATATCATTAACCATTCGAACCCGTGACAATAGTTAATTGCATAGCGAGAATTGTTTCCTAAAATTAAGTTTATCTCAACTATGAGGTATTAAGTGGTTGTAGGACCCGCCTCCTCACTACACCGGAAATGTCAATTAGGCAGTGCTCATGGTCGTGTCTAATTCGATTTGACAGTGCTATAGGCCGTATCAAATTTTGGCATCTTTGTTAACTTGATACGGCTAATGGCTGTATCAAATTCTCAGTTTGATATGATTAATAACCATATCAAATTTAAAAAAGATACGGCTAATGACCGTATCTAATTTAAAAAAGATATGGCTAACGGTCGTGTCTAATTTAAAAAAAGTACAATTAGCTGCTTCTGGCAAATGTTAATAAGCACTGAAAACACTCAAGATGGAAACACAATGACAAAATTAAATACATTTAACAAAATATGAAAGAAAATTTATTATACATTAAAATTCTCTCATTCACTGTTACATTGTTACAATTACATTTTGTGTATTACATTGCATTTCATTCCTAATACAAACACACCTTACCATCTTCTCAACTGTAAAGAAAACTGTAACACCCCGAAAATTCTATAACTGTGAAATTAACAAATTAAAGTATAATTAATTTGAAATCAAAGAACCAAGGGAAGCGGGATACGCCATTGCGTTCGTCTCGGAAAAATACGCGAAATAGAGTCCGAGTTTTCGAAAAACGGAGTCCGTATGAAGAAGATATGGCCTTCGGAAGTTTTGAATTAAATTTAAAATTCAAACAGAATAAAATAATTAAAAATTGGGCCCAGTGGGCCAGGGCGGATAAACACCCTCCTAGGCCACCCAGGTCGACTGGGCTGTCGACCTGGGCTACCCATGTCGACAGGGCTGTCGATAGCCCTGTCGACAGGGGTGTCGACCTGGTCGAGCCCAGTCAACCTGGCTGGCCAGGTCTGTGTTTGGTCGAATTTCTGTGGTCTGCTTTGTCATTAGGGCTAGGTGGCGGGTTCTAATTGGTCTCTCTATCTAATGAATGGCTACGATCTAACCTAGCAACATCAAAGGTCCTAATCAATTCCTAACCTCTATATAAACAACCCTAGACTAAACCCTAATCTATTCATTCAAATTAAGAACATAGCCGCCATGTTGCTGAGGAACGACTAAGAGTAGCCGCCGACTAGAGAGAGAATTAGAAAGAAAGTTCTAAAGCCTAAAGCAATTCAAGCAACCTAAAGCCAATCAATTCAACAAAGGAATCATATCTCTTAATTAGAGAATTCGCCGCAACCATTGTAAGTAGAGTATTACTTTGGTATGAATAAACAATTGTATTGATTTGTATGCTTGAATTGGGATAATAAAGTAGTTCATATTTGTGCAAAATTATGTTATTCATTATAAAGAACTACATGCGGTAGTTCTATGCAAGTATACGTTTGGAATATTGCGCAAATTATGTAATCTATGTTGAAGCTACATGTATGTAGTTGATTGAAATTCATGCGAGTTTGGGGCTTTGTTATTATGTCGTCATGATGTATATTTTGTGCATAAATCATTTTGCAAGTAATTGAAACAAGTTTGGTTGTTATAGTTCATATGAAACTATGTTGGAATTTTGACACCATAATCCATGTATTAAGTCATGCTTTTGCAAACTTATGAATATGGCTAGGCTATGAATGATATTTGGCATAATTGAAATCCATGATTAAGTCTATCTTGTTTACAAGAATTATATGATGACATATGTGAGACATGGCTAGGTTAGACTCAAAAATCCCTTTTTGCAAGTTTAAAGCAAACACCATGTTTAGAAATATTTATGCATAAGTATATTTATACTATCGTTATGTGATTAGACTTAAACCAAAATTTAGTTGACCTATGCTTCTGTGTTAGTAACAAAGTATCCCCTTTGTAAACATGTAGAAACCTTATGAACATGACTTGTTTATGTTTATGCCATGAACAAATTTAACTTTACTTATGCCATGCTTATGTTTGACATTATGTCGTGTTTATGCTAAAAGTATTTATGCCATGCTTATGTTTGACATTATGTTATGCTTATGCTAGGAATATTTATGACATGCTTATGTTTGATATTATGCCTAAATAAGAATATAGGTTCATGTTGTAGTTAAACCTATGCAAGTTCACATGCTTTGATTCATGTCACCTATGTTACCACTATGCAAGTACACCAATTTCTATTTTGTATTTCCAACGTCGTATTGCAAGTTCATGCGCTCACCTTCCCCTCTTTGTGTATACGCCATAAGCCTCCCCTTTCGCATGGCTAAATTGGGCTTTAAAAGGCTAAGCCCAATATATATGAGCGGACGTGTAAAACGGGGGAAAATAACGTTGGGTTAAAATTAATTAATGAATGAAAATATAAAATAGAAGGGCCCAAATTCAAGTATGGGTTGGGCCCGTGATTGGTGTAACCTTTACACCATTAACTTAATAATGGGCCGCAAATATTTACATATAAATAAAGAAGAAAAACAAAATATGTAAAAGTAGAAAATACGATGTGTTTAACCCGAGGTTGGATTGAGTTGTGATGTAAACCTGCCCGGAACCGCCCGGCTGTCCAGTAGTCACAACAATACCTATCCAATGTGAGAGGTTAAACATGGAGCCCAATAAGGACCCGAGGTTATACTGAGTTGTGGCGTAAGACTGCCCGGAACCAACCGGCAACAGGCAGCCACAACAATACCTGTCTAATGTGAGAGGTCAGGGCCTTAATAAGACAATTAAGGCTGAGTCTGGATTGTTAGGATTAAGTGAACTAAAGACTTAATCAAAATGGAACATGCTAAACTAAACGGACTGGTGGGGTTAGGTTAGGAAACACTTAACCAACTTAGCATGTTGGCTAGAGATAGAAAACCTAGTAACGGGGGGGACCCTTTTCAGCAGTAACCCTAAAAGGTGTATCAGGATACCCTGAAACTAGGCAGGGTGGGGCACGATTACTGGGCTGATTGTAAGAGGTCAAAGCGACGGCGGTGGTGTAGCAGTGTAGGTTCTAACGGAGTGCGGGCGTGCACACACTCCGGCGCAGAAAAATAAGGCACTGGACACCAGTAGCATACCTGTGCACTCTAAGGTTGTGTCGGGTTGCCACTATGGGACTTGATACACCCCATGGTGGGACCAGCATAGGTAACTACAGACATCGGGGGCCGTAAGACACATGTAACTATGCGAGTAGGAGCCGATCATCATAGAATGGATCACATCACCCTGATTATGGGGTGCAAATTGGAAACTAGTTTATATGGGTTCAGAGATTAACATGGGGTACGATAGTATATTCGACCCTAGACAACTTAACCAAGTTCATAGTGCTTGCCCACTTCTTGTTTATACTTATCATACCCAGTTCTTTATTCATAGACAAAGTAGTACTAGACTTACTCAGGCTTTATGTCTGACTCTATTTTTCTTTCGTCTTCTTTCTTCCGTTTCCCCCCCCCCCCCCCCCCCCAGGTCCTCAGGGAGGGAACACAGCAGCTTGATCAGCCTCAACATCCAGCTTGAAGAAGAGAAATGTATTGCTTGGACTTTCCTGTTTTGAACTATGGCTTTGGACAATCCACTATGGGGCTTTTGCAGTTTATCTATGTTTTATTTATGCTTCTTTAAATAATGTACTCAAGACAGATAATGGAAGTGTTATGATATGTTTTTGGAAGGGATGTTGTTGTAACACGTATTTGACTTTATGAAATAAAAGTTTGTTGTTCTTCCGCTGTTTACAAATATGTGTTCTTATATCTGTCTTGTATATCTGTGACTTGTACTTATAAACCTCCACCAAAATTAGGGCATTCCCTTTGTGAGTGACCCTAACGGAGGTGGGGTGTTTCACTTGGTATCAGAGCATAGGTTTACCAGATAAGATAAAAAGTTTTGAAAAATTATTTTCAAAAAGGAAATTTAAAGAAGCATTTTTAAAAGAAAAATATTATTTTATTTTAAAAAGGCAAAGTCCACTCCCCAAAGCCATAGGTACTTTCTCTTATCCTTCGTTTTGAATCTATCCTTTTTGTTTCAGCATGTCCCAAGAACTTAACTTGCCTGAAGGGGTGCCAATACCTGGTTGGTTTAGACGGTTCTTAGAAGCAAGGGCCACTCAGCCAGGTCCTACCGTTCCTCCTCCCCCAGCGGAAGGAAATCATCCAGCTGCAGCAGCACCTTTTCCTCCACCTCCTCCTCGGGGAAACAATTTTGCTAAGATATGTAAAGATTTTAAAGCTATGGGAGGAAGGGATTTCCATGGAACTGAGTCCTTCGTAGCAGCTAGGAATTGGCTAAAAGAAACTGAAGACCTATTTATCATCTTTGAGGTAGAGGATAGACAAAAAGTACAACTGGCGGTGTGGCTATTGAAGGGCGAGGCTTCCTACTAGTGGGAAGTCACTAATGCTGAAAGACCAGTTGAGACGTGGGAGGACTTTAGGGCAAGGTTTGAGACTAAATTTCTCTCAGATGCGGAAAGAAGTTTGCAGTTGGAAAATTTCTTATTTCTTAAGCAAGGGGACAAGACAGTCAGAGAGTATGTGAATCAGTTCGATGAGCTGGCTAGGTTTGGGCTTGACCTAGTCAATACCCCGCACAAGAAGGCTCTCCGTTTCGTCAAAGGGTTGAATGAGCCATTACACAGTTTGGCCATGACCCATATACCCATGGGAGCCACGTATGAGAGATTGGTGCAAATGGCATTGCTGAATGAGGAGGATAAGGGCAAGAAGGAGACAAAGGCAGAAAGCTCTCAAGGGAAGAAAGAGGGTTTGCAGCCTAAGAAGGCGGACTTTAAGAAAGGCGGAAAAGGCAACAGAGAGAAGAGGAAGTGCAATTTCTGTGGCAAAGTGGGGCACTTAGTAAAGGACTGCCGGAAAAAGAAGGCCAAGGAGAATGGTGGGTGCTTTTCATGCGGTCAGACAGGCCACAGGGCTAAGGACTGCCCAAAGAAACGAGGACAGGGGCAGGGCGCTGGATCCACCCCAGGGGCACAGGTTCATGTGCTAGAAGCGCCACCATTGCAACAGCGAGGTATAAATACTTCTGTAGAAAGCGTAGTTTATCTTTATGATCACCCCGTTCGCACTTTATTTGATTCTGGCGCATCACACTCCTTTATCTCGTCTGCTTTAGTAGAATCTTTACACCTAAAAACTAGTATGGTAGAGGACCCCTTAATTGTTTCAAACCCAATTGGGGGCCCAGCTCATTTGTCTATGATCTGTTTGGATTTGAAAATTTCTATTCTAAGTGTTGAATTTCAATGTAGTGCCTTTGTTTTGGGCTTTTCGGGGTATGGTTTGATTTTGGGTATGGATTGGCTATCCCGTAATGGGGCCATCCTTGATTGTGAGAAAAGGGTTGTTAGGCTCCTAACCCAGCTCGGTAATACTTTGGAAATTTCTTGTAATCCCTCGTATGCGGTTATGCTTAGTTATCTTGAATCGCTAGATGCCTCTGTTGAAAACTTGCAATCAGTTAGAGTGGTCCGGGAATATCCGGATGTCTTCGAAGAGGTGAAGGGCTTGCCTCCGAAGCAGGAAATAGACTTCCGCATATATCTTGTAGATAATGCAAAGCCCGTTGCGTTGCCCATTAGACATATGGCTCCACGAGAAAGGAAAGAGCTCAGTAAACAGATTAAAGAGCTTCTAGAAAAGGGGTTCATTAGGAGGAGCATTTCAGAATGGGGCGCTCCAGTGGTGTTCGCTACAAAGGCGGATGGTTTACTCCGTCTATGTGTTGACTATAGGGAGCTCAACAAGCTAACGAAAAAGAATAGGCACCCTCTCCCTAGAATTGACGATTTGTTTGACCAGCTTGTAGGAGCGTCTGTTTTCTCCCAACTCGATTTAGCAACCGGTTTTCATCAGCTAAGGGTGGCTGAAGATAGCATCGATAAAACGGCGTTCAGAACCCCAGACGGTTTCTTTGAATGACTTGTCATGCCTTTCGGCTTGACAAATGCACCTGCTTACTTCGTGGACCTGATGAGTAGGGTATTTAGAGATTTCCTCAACAAATTCGTAGTGGTCTTCGTAGATGATATCCTTATCTTCTCAAAGAATGAAGAGGAACATGCTCAGCACTTAAGAGCAATCATGGAAACTTTGCGAGTCCATCAACTAAAAGCCAAATTCTCCAAATGCCACTTTTGGAGAGAAGAGGTGAGGTTCCTTGGGCACATAGTATCCAAACAAGGGTTAGCAGTGGACCCTGCGAAGGTAGTGGCGGTACAGGATTGGAAGACACCAAGGAATGCAACTGAGGTCCGAAGCTTCCTAGGGCTAGTAGGTTTCTATCGAAAATTTATAAGGGATTTTGCGAAAATCTCCGCTCCGCTCACGAAATTGACTAAGAAGAATCTAGTGTTCAATTGGGATTTGGATTGCGAGTTTGCTTTCCAACGACTAAAAAGGGCTCTCACAACAGCCCCAGTTTTGACGCTGCCAGATGGGAGCAAGATGTTCACTGTTTATACGGATGCATGTGGGACAGGGCTAGGCGCCGTCTTAATGCAAGAAGGAAGGGTAGTAGCTTATGGCGGGAGGCAATTGAAGGTGCACGAAAAGAACTACCCAACCCACGATCTCGAGTTAGCCGCCATCGTCTTTGCACTCAAGTCTTGGCGACACTATCTCCTAGGTGAGAAGTTCGAACTTTACACTGACCATAAATCGTTGAAATATCTTTTCTCGCAGAAGGATCTTAACTTGAGGCAACAAAGATGGATGGAGTTTCTTGCCTCGTACGATTTCGAAATCTCCTATACTCCGGGCAAAGGCAACGTAGTGGCAGACGCGTTGAGCCGAAAGAAATTGACCCTAAGCCCGTTGTTTGTTGAAAGACAAAGCCTAGAGTTCATAGCCAGCTTCGACTTTAGGCCTTCCTCCGATTTCGTACCGGGCTTGCTAGCATCTCTCGAAGTGCGCCCAACTTTAGTGGATTCAGTAGGGGCAGCACAACGCGAAGACCCTCAGCTTGTGGAAATGATTGATAGACTAATTAGGGGTGAGACTTCAAGTCACCTCAACAGATATTCCATCGACGATAAAGGTTTGCTAAGGCGAGACGGAAGACTATGCGTCCCACAGACAAAAGATTTAGTAAAGAAGGTTCTCGAGGAAGCACATCACTCCAAGATGACGATACACCCAGGCGGAGATAAAACGTACAAAGACATAAAGAGGACTTTCTTTTGGAACGGCATGAAAAAGGACGTGGCAGAGTTCGTTTCTAAGTGTATGGTGTGCCAACGAGTTAAGGCGGAACAGAAAAAGCCTGGCGGACTGCTACATCCTCTGGAGGTCCCGCAGTGGAAGTGGGATAGCATCTCAATGGACTTCATCGATGGGCTGCCTAGGTCTAGGAGAGGCAACACTAGCATTTGGGTAATAGTGGATAGGCTTACTAAAAGCGCCCACTTTTTACCTATCAAAAGTAAAAGAACTGCCTCATCCCTAGCATCACTTTACCTTAAGGAAATCGTTCGACTCCATGGAATACCATCTAGCATTGTTAGTGACCGAGACCCCATCTTCACCAGTGAGTTTTGGCGGAGTCTGCAAGAAGCAGTAGGAACGCAGTTACGCTTGAGCACAGCCTATCATCCCCAAACCGACGGCCAAACAGAGAGAGTGAACAGAGTTTTGGAAGACCTTTTAAGGCTATGCGTCCTCGACTTCGGAGGGACATGGGAAGACCACCTTCCTTTGGTGGAATTTGCCTACAACAACAGCTATCAAGCAACCATAGGAATGGCGCCCTTCGAAGCTTTATATGGAAGACCGTGCCGATCGCCCACTTGTTGGTGGGAGTCTACTGATAAGCTTATACTTGGACCAGATATGATCCGAGAGACTTCAGAGAAAGTAGACTTAATACGAAGAAGGATGAAGACGGCCCAAGACAGACAAAAGTCCTATGCCGACAAGAGGAGGACCGACCTTGAATTTGAGGTTGGAGACAGAGTTTTTCTCAAGGTATCACCGCTAAGAAACGTTGTTCGTTTTGGAACCACAGGAAAGCTAGCGCCAAGATTCGTAGGGCCATTCCCTATTATCGAGAAGATTGGGAAAATGGCCTATAGATTAGAGCTACCCGAGAAGTTGGCTGGAGTCCACAACGTTTTTCACATTTCGCATCTCCGAAAATGTCTACATGAGTCTGCTGAAGTGGTAGAGCCAAATATCCTCGAAGAGGCCGAAGTGGAGCGCGAAGCAACCATAAGGAGAGTTCCAACCCGCATCTTAGGAACGGAAGTGAAGAGGCTACGCAACCGCGAAGTCAAGCTCGTCAAAGTTCAGTGGAGCAACGCCGAGGGAGACGCGACTTGGGAAACTGAAGCTAGAATCCGCACTGCCTACCCTTTTCTGTTCGAGGGTACATCCTTGATCTTTCTTTTTCCTTAAGTTGCGCTTTTATCTATCTTTTTAGGCATATTTCCTCGACCGTACCTTTTAGGTAGAAACTCTTTGGATGGAAACATGTAATTGAAACATGTTATGTATGAATGGTTGCAAGTGGTTGCAAGTGATTGCTAGTGGTTGCTCGTGGTTGCATATACACACACAATCTAGGTTTTAGATCGGCTCAATCACTTCATATTGCATATGCATATATGTTTGTATTCGTATATGGTTGAACTTTAATGTGTTGTCATTTGAATGATTGTGCACTCATGTAGAATCATGAATAGGAAAATTTGCATACATAATGGATTCATGGCACTTACATAATCCGCATTAAGGTGGTCAACTGAATCAGTAGACCGCCTGATTTTGCATTAGATAAGTACATGTACACACACACTTCGCATATGATCATGAAGCATTAGAAGTCTTTTAAGGACAATGGATGCTCGTGTTTGGTGGATGAGTAGATGGATGATTGGATGTTAGGATATACATTCCTCCTAACTTGAAGATTTCGGGGACGAAATCCTTTTAAGTGGGGGAGAATGTAACACCCCGAAAATTCTATAACTGTGAAATTAACAAATTAAAGTATAATTAATTTGAAATCAAAGAACCAAGGGAAGCGGGATACGCCATTGCGTTCGTCTCGGAAAAATACGCGAAATAGAGTCCGAGTTTTCGAAAAACGGAGTCCGTATGAAGAAGATATGGCCTTCGGAAGTTTTGAATTAAATTTAAAATTCAAACAGAATAAAATAATTAAAAATTGGGCCCAGTGGGCCAGGGCGGATAAACACCCGCCTAGGCCACCCAGGTCGACTGGGCTGTCGACCTGGGCTACCCATGTCGACAGGGCTGTCGACAGCCCTGTCGACAGGGGTGTCGACCTGGTCGAGCCCAGTCAACCTGGCTGGCCAGGTCTGTGTTTGGTCGAATTTCTGTGGTCTGCTTTGTCATTAGGGCTAGGTGGCAGGTTCTAATTGGTCTCTCTATCTAATGAATGGCTACGATCTAACCTAGCAACATCAAAGGTCCTAATCAATTCCTAACCTCTATATAAACAACCCTAGACTAAACCCTAATCTATTCATTCAAATTAAGAACATAGCCGCCATGTTGCTGAGGAACGACTAAGAGTAGCCGCCGACTAGAGAGAGAATTAGAAAGAAAGTTCTAAAGCCTAAAGCAATTCAAGCAACCTAAAGCCAATCAATTCAACAAAGGAATCATATCTCTTAATTAGAGAATTCGCCGCAACCATTGTAAGTAGAGTATTACTTTGGTATGAATAAACAATTGTATTGATTTGTATGCTTGAATTGGGATAATAAAGTAGTTCATATTTGTGCAAAATTATGTTATTCATTATAAAGAACTACATGCGGTAGTTCTATGCAAGTATACGTTTGGAATATTGCGCAAATTATGTAATCTATGTTGAAGCTACATGTATGTAGTTGATTGAAATTCATGCGAGTTTGGGGCTTTGTTATTATGTCGTCATGATGTATATTTTGTGCATAAATCATTTTGCAAGTAATTGAAACAAGTTTGGTTGTTATAGTTCATATGAAACTATGTTGGAATTTTGACACCATAATCCATGTATTAAGTCATGCTTTTGCAAACTTATGAATATGGCTAGGCTATGAATGATATTTGGCATAATTGAAATCCATGATTAAGTCAATCTTGTTTACAAGAATTATATGATGACATATGTGAGACATGGCTAGGTTAGACTCAAAAATCCCTTTTTGCAAGTTTAAAGCAAACACCATGTTTAGAAATATTTATGCATAAGTATATTTATACTATCGTTATGTGATTAGACTTAAACCAAAATTTAGTTGACCTATGCTTCTGTGTTAGTAACAAAGTATCCCCTTTGTAAACATGTAGAAACCTTATGAACATGACTTGTTTATGTTTATGCCATGAACAAATTTAACTTTACTTATGCCATGCTTATGTTTGACATTATGCCGTGTTTATGCTAAAAGTATTTATGCCATGCTTATGTTTGACATTATGCTATGCTTATGCTAGGAATATTTATGACATGCTTATGTTTGACATTATGACTAAATAAGAATATAGGTTCATGTTGTAGTTAAACCTATGCAAGTTCACATGCTTTGATTCATGTCACTTATGTTACCACTATGCAAGTACACCAATTTCTATTTTGTATTTCCAACGTCGTATTGCAAGTTCATGCGCTCACCTTCCCCTCTTTGTGTATACGCCATAAGCCTCCCCTTTCGCATGGCTAAATTGGGCTTTAAAAGGCTAAGCCCAATATATATGAGCGGACGTGTAAAACGGGGGAAAATAACGTTGGGTTAAAATTAATTAATGAATGAAAATATAAAATAGAAGGGCCCAAATTCAAGTATGGGTTGGGCCCGTGATTGGTGTAACCTTTACACCATTAACTTAATAATGAGCCGCAAATATTTACATATAAATAAAGAAGAAAGACAAAATATGTAAAAGTAGAAAATACGATGTGTTTAACCCGAGGTTGGATTGAGTTGTGATGTAAACCTGCCCGGAACCGCCCGGCTGTCCAGTAGTCACAACAATACCTATCCAATGTGAGAGGTTAAACATGGAGCCCAATAAGGACCCGAGGTTAGACTGAGTTGTGGCGTAAGACTGCCCGGAACCAACCGGCAACAGGCAGCCACAACAATACCTGTCTAATGTGAGAGGTCAGGGCCTTAATAAGACAATTAAGGCTGAGTCAGGATTGTTAGGATTAAGTGAACTAAAGACTTAATCAAAATGGAACATGCTAAACTAAACGGACTGGTGGGGTTAGGTTAGGAAACACTTAACCAACTTAGCATGTTGGCTAGAGATAGAAAACCTAGTAACGGGGGGGGGGGACCCTTTTCAGCAGTAACCCTAAAAGGTGTATCAGGATACCCTGAAACTAGGCAGGGTGGGGCACGATTACTGGGCTGATTGTAAGAGGTCAAAGCGACGGCGGTGGTGTAGCAGTGTAGGTTCTAACGGAGTGCGGGCGTGCACACACTCCGGCGCAGAAAAATAAGGCACTGGACACCAGTAGCATACCTGTGCACTCTAAGGTTGTGTTGGGTTGCCACTATGGGACTTGATACACCCCATGGTGGGACCAGCATAGGTAACTACAGACATTGGGGGCCGTAAGACACATGTAACTATGCGAGTAGGAGCCGATCATCATAGAATGGATCACATCACCCTGATTATGGGGTGCAAATTGGAAACTAGTTTATATGGGTTCAGAGATTAACATGGGGTACGATAGTATATTCGACCCTAGACAACTTAACCAAGTTCATAGTGCTTGCCCACTTCTTGTTTATACTTATCATACCCAGTTCTTTATTCATAGACAAAGTAGTACTAGACTTACTCAGGCTTTATGTCTGACTCTATTTTTCTTTCGTCTTCTTTCTTCCGTTTCCCCCCCCAGGTCCTCAGGGAGGGAACACAGCAGGTTGATCAGCCTCAACATCCAGCTTGAAGAAGAGAAATGTATTGCTTGGACTTTCCTGTTTTGAACTATGGCTTTGGACAATCCACTATGGGGCTTTTGCAGTTTATCTATGTTTTATTTATGCTTCTTTAAATAATGTACTCAAGACAGATTATGAAAGTGTTATGATATGTTTTTGGAAGGGATGTTGTTGTAACACGTATTTGACTTTATGAAATAAAAGTTTGTTGTTCTTCCGCTGTTTACAAATATGTGTTCTTATATCTGTCTTGTATATCTGTGACTTGTACTTATAAACCTCCACCAAAATTAGGGCATTCCCTTTGTGAGTGACCCTAACGGAGGTGGGGTGTTTCAAAAACCAAAACCTATATATAGTAAATTTCATACTCGAGTAGATAGGTTGTCTTGGCAAAGGTGTAAAATTTTAGAAACAAAATTAAAAGACTTACTATAACCTTAGTTATCAATAAGATAGTTGAAAGAATCCAAGGTATTGGCTAGAGCTTGATAAGTCGATCGTTGGGATGACATCTTCTCGGCCGGTTTTCATAAGAACAATGTCTAGTACTGCTTCTAATGGCACATATGTGCCTGCACCTATTATCGTTTCTTTTCATAAGAGCAATGTTCACAGACCAAGCATAAACCTTAATAAAAAACACAAAAGGGAAGCTCATTAGTGCAAACTATATCCATGAAAATCAAAATGGTTCAACTGAAAAAGGAAAGAGTGAGTCTCAATATCAAAACAGTTAATCTTGACCCGAACATATATTGGAAACAAATTAAGGATGGAAAGGAACCTATGGTTAAAGCTACTTTGAATAAGAGCAAGCCAAAACCAAATCTTTATTCTGTCCAAAATATAACAGGAATAAAGAATCAAATCAATTGATGTAGAATGTGTTGTTTCAAGAAATGAGAGTTATAAATCAACTTTTTTAACAACAAAACATGAAATGCATTCCCAAACACAAAGAAAACAAGCAAACCTCACCAAAAGCTAACTATATAAGAAAAATTGTAATGCCTAGTCACCAAATATTTCCAGACCTATTGGATCATGAACGAATGATGGAAAGGAGCTTTGCCTGCAAAGCCTGATGATGTCGTATCCAGGAAAGAGACCATTCCCTGAAATTGTAAAGCCATAAAAACATTTTAACTACCCTTTCCAAATGTAAAGACCGACGATTACATATAGACCCTTACAAAACCACAAACACCTTATTCAACAAACTATATCAACCACAAACCCCGAAGAGAAACCATCCACTCACAAGATGTTATTAGTAAAAAAAAAAAAATGATGCCACTTCTCAAGTAACGCTGCTTTAATAATATTTTATGCAGAGGCTACACACATTAATAAAGAGGGTATAAAATGAATTTGAATTAAGATGAAATTGGCAAGGATATCTTGTTTGGAACAGGTATAATACTAAAAATAACTTAGATGTAAATGTTCAATTCCATCGTATTATATTTTTAAGAAAAAAGGCATCACATTGAAATAGCTTTTTTTGACAATGAATGTTAACAGAACAACCACTTCAGTTATAAGTAACTGAAAACAATTGCAAAATGGTGTATTGAAAATTTTCAGTACGTAATATACATGTACGTATGAAAAAAAAAGACATCATACTACTGTATAGTAGCGATTGTTTAACATACTAAATTTGTAAAGGTGGTAAAACAATATACGTAGTGATAGATGAACCCTCATATCAACTTATGACAAATAGATATTAGTATTTATCATTAACACAAAAATAGAGATGTAAAGTCAAAAAATTATTTCTTTTTACCAACCATGTAAATGTTTTAATTCAAGATGTAAACTCATTTCCCATGCCAAAATAATTTTTTTAAACATATTTGAGTGTTATATGTTCACGGCGCTTAATTGACAGCGCACAATAATGTAACTTCAATATGAAAGAGGCAACAGAATTTGTTTCAAAAAATTGTAGGCTAGATTATTTTTCCACCCAGTGGAAGCTTGCAATTTCTATATCAGAATTCAACCAACCTCTTTAAATTTTTCAGAATTTTGAGTATCCAACTCGTCTTTGACCTCTGGTATAAAAGCGGCTTCCATGTTATACAGATTATCCCAATTGAGGCCTTCAAACCAAGGATGTCTCTAAGAAAGAATACAAAAATAGATTGAATAATTATCTATAAGTCAAGAAAGACCACAAATTAGCCAAAGAAACAAAAACCTTTATCTCATCTGCACCATTACTGCCAAGTATTGCATCGACATTGCACAAAAGTTTATTAACTATATCTTTAGCTTCTGGAGATAACTTGGCTTCCTCGGGAAACTTAAGGTGCGATCTCCAGTTCACTATCTGTTTAGGAAATAAATGGAATCAAACCATTTAGTACACATGATATAGTTTAAGCATACAAGAAGAATATACTATAATGGAGTAAAGCAATGTATATGTATGAAGTTGAACTTTTACAACCATCATTATTGGTTTTATTTGGGATCCCCAAAAATACAGCTTATAGCTTTTTCTGGAGAATTTAACACTAATGGTAAACTGAAATACTTCTGAAGCAGCTAGCTAATAAGCGATAACTATGAGTATGAGAACTAGATAGTTTCATCTCATAATATAACTATAGTTCACTCATCTTCCTACAAGTTGTCATAGGTTCATCCGAATAAAATGGAGGATAACCCACTAGCATTTCATACGTAATAGCACCTAGCGACCACCTACGGTAAAAAACAAGGGTAGAATTTATAAGCATAGAATAATAAGCAGTATGGATATATAAGCCAAGTTGATATTTACCAATCACATTCCATTCCATATCCTTTCTTCAGTAAAACTTCAAGAGCAATATAATCAGGTTTACCGACAGTAGAGTATGCCTGCAATTGTTTCAGAGAAAACACAAATAATATGCATAGAAAATACACAAAAAATAATTTACATAAGCTTGATTCTTTGTAAAACACAAATTACCAGTGTTCTCCTATTTTTTTTCCAGTGTTGTAGTTGTTCTTGTTGTGTCCGCTTAGGTGGTCCAGGTTTTCCATCATTCTGTAAGCTACCACTATTATTAGTATTAATCCCTTGTGGAACATCTAATACTGGAAAATTGCTGCAATCTAATGGGTTACATAACTCAAAATCTGACAGCTTCAAATGGCCTGCTCTGTCCAATAATAAATTGTATGGCTTAGTATCCCTGAAAAATACAAAAGCACCTATTGATTATAAAATTTAGCAAAGTGGAGTGGATATTTCAAAGAACACCTCTCATAAAAGTTAGAAGTTTTAGATTTTGAATTGTTGACATTTGATTTTGGGCTTCAAAGTTTATTTTATAAGATACATTGACCAAAGTATAGAATAATGCATTCCTTGAAGATTAAGTTTGGTACGATGATTAGTCATAACAACAACAGTTATTAGAGGGGGGAAAAAACCAAACAAGCTTCAATGACGATATGTTACTATAAACAAACCTGTGGATGTAATTATGCTTGTGGATTCAATAGCAAGGAATGTCTCTCCAACATGAACCTAGCTTCATCCTCGTTAATGTATCCTTTCTCATTAGCAAAGTCATCAAGTCACCACCAGGTAAATACTCCATAATGAGGTATCGAAAATCGTTGTCTTGAAATGAACAATAAAGTTTCACTATGCAGTTGCTATCAACTTCCACAAGAAGGTTTCTTTCTGCTCTAACATGTTCAACTTGACCACGGCGAAGCATTTCTGATTTCTTAAGCTTCATCATAGCATATACACAACCGCTTGTTTTCTCTCTAACAACCCTAACCTACACTACAAAATTATGATACAGTAAATGTCATCAATCTACGAGCATTAACAGAGTTAGGTAATAGTACTCTTTATTGACATGTTAATCTACAAGCACTATTGAGACGCTTTAACGATGCTTATAGAGGGAAAAATGTACCTCTCCAAATGCCCCTTTTCCAATCATAGTCAATAAATCAAAATCCTCAACTCCCATCTTATGTCTTTGTTTGCGCATACACTCTGTTTCTGTTTACTCTAGATATTTGAGAATATTATACTAATCCTCCTCGGATACATCAGCATCAGCCAATTTCTTTTCCATAATGACTCTCCTATATTTTGGTACAATAAATTACATCTTTATGCTACCATCTTGTTGAAATTTAACTGGTCTTATATGCGCTAAAGGAGAAAAACTGTAACTAGATGCTCAAAAAGTGCGGAAAAAAAATATGTTTATAAGTCAGTTGGGATAAGGAGAAGGAAGAGTAATCATAATAATATACTCGAGTGTTGAATATTTCGACAATTGGGTCACATATGTAAAATAAATTGTGTTGTGCTATTTTGGTGTAAAGCCTAATTAAAGTGATCTAATTTTAGATTATAATTAATAGGCTTAAAGTTTAAGTTATCATGGGCCTAATGTGTAGATACCGGGGCATTTTATAATTTGTTGAAGGGCCGAATTACAAAATGCCAACTCTATAAATAAAGGGTTATGGTCCTCGAATTACACAAGCCTTAGCAACTCTCTAACCTCTTCTACGGAGAGCTGATTTCAGATCTAGGGTTTGTGTCAATTTGGAAGACCAAACCAAATTACATCTTCTCCGTGGCAACCGATTATAGATTCAGGTACTGCAATAATTAACTTCGGGATTCAGGTACGCTTCCGCAAATTTGTTTATCAGTTCTCTGATTTGTTCTCAATTAAATCAATATGGATTACATTTATGGATCTAGGGTTTCATGATTGTCTGCTGTTAATATATATTGAAATCCTAACAAGTGGTATCAGAGCCAACCATTATTGATTCTATTGGGAAAATTTTGTTTTTTTCTTTTATACATGTTTTGCCATTTCAGAACAAAGGTTGAATTGTGTTTTCAATTCATACGGTTTATATGTTATGTTTTCATTTCACAACAGGTTGACTTTATTTACTGCGGCTAATAATTAAAAAAAAAAAAATTGTTTAAGTTTTAGATCTATATTGATTCAGATCTATTATCTCCTTCACGTTCTTTCATTGGTTCTATGGATTCAGCATGAATAATGTTAATATAATATAGTTTGTCAATATGTTAATTCAACGGGTTCTGGTTTTTTTTGTTTAAAAATATATCAAAAACATATGTTTATTACATCTAGTTATAAGTTGCATTCTGCAGCCGCCGGTCTATTGTTACTTCTGATGTCTTATATTATACTATTTATTTGTTTTGACCAAGTCTTGAACCCGTTTTATGCATAAAGTTTCGGAAGCTCTACTGAGCGAATCTCATGCTATCCTTACGGGCTTTAAAAAAAAAGTTATTTTTTTTATATACCATGTGCACTGTTTGGAACAATTATTACTTATTGTATGGATGTAGGACATGCCACATTAACTTATTTGTCATATAATGTTTCATGACATGTGTATGATGTTTCGGTAACCTGTCATGATGCTTTTATTTTATGCCTTTTGGGTTTAGTTTATAATATTTTGCATTTGTGTTGCTTAATCTAATTAGCTATCATGTTTGAATCTTTGACCAATTCGCCTACATTTTAGGATGATGATTAGTAGGTTACTTTATTATGGTCAAACTACAGTAACTTCTACGGTTTTATAAAAAAAAAAAAAATGTTTTGGTTCGGTTGACAGTATAAAAAAAAAGCACATGTTATATTATGCTTCGGATATACATCATGGTTACTTCAGTCATTCAGGTTATTCAGTATGATATTTATTATGTCGTTTACACATAATTTTATGTGGTAATTGATCATGACATTCATCTATGATATCGTGATTTATTTATGATGTCTTATATCATATTTATTAAGGAAATGTCATGAATGTAACTACATATCTAAAGCAACGGATTATGACAACTATGACTAAAACTCGTTATGCTATTATTATAATTTTGAGTTTTTCAGATGTCATATAGACCTAAAGCATTGAGAGTGTTTTATAACACTCAAAATATATTAATACATATATTAAGGATAAATTCAAATATAATTTTGGCGTCTCTTTACAGCTGTAAATATTTTACATTAGTAGTGAATTAACTTTAAAATAATATGTCACCAAAGTGACCTCTATATTTTGGTGGTTCATGAAAATGTTTAATATTTGTGTGTAGTTATTCATGCGAATATTAGTCGGCCCAAAGGAAGGCTAATGTTTGGCCGAATCACTTACACATGTGTGATGATAAATACATGACAATTATAAGGTTTGTCGAGTGAATAATTAATCGGCCCAAAGGAAGGTTGTTATTTGACTTGAACTTATTGTCAGTATTTGATCATTACAACAAGAGTACCACTTGCAGTTAATATTACTGTCCAAAGACTTGATATTAATGTGTACTAGGTATCTTGAGAAGAGACTTACCAATTATTTGAATTTACTATGGTTGATATTTGGCTATGAGCATATACGGTCAATCTTCATTTTATTCTTTATTCATTTTCAGCTAATTTAACTGAATTATCTGCCAATTTAAAGAATATTCCCATCTTTTTTTTTTGGGATAAATATAAGGATTTGTATGAGAGCATGTTATTTGTTCTTGACTTTATAGATTTAACTCTTGTAACTAGGAGGGTTACAGCCAACCCTACTACGGTTAAATATTCTTATAATGTTATGAAGAATATTGAAAGGTGATATAATTCAAAGGCAAGAGTTAAATGATCATTAAGTAAATACTTCAGAAGTTTTCAACGATGTGTTATAGGTAACGATAACTAATTTTGTATAAGTTATCTACTGAGAATGGAAACGTTTTTTGTGAAAACAATAAGGGAAATCAAGCACTCTTTGTGGTGCTTGATTACATAAAGTCAAAGTAAAAGAAATATAAATGAGTACTATACGGAAAAAGATATTGCTTCAAAAGCCAAAGACGCTCAAGTTATCGTTATTTTTGGTGCTATCTTCAGTATATTCATTTAAAGATTAAAATTATTTTAAGAATAATATGTTATCTTATTGGGCTAATTTAGCGCTTTGGTAATTAAAATAGAGATTGAAGTTTTTTTTATGATTTAAAAGTACTCATTTAATGTACATTGTAAATAAATGTATGAATAAGGATTAAGAAGTTGCTAAAGATCTCAAAGAAAAGAAATAACATATATTTTTTTATAGTTGTTTCTTTAATGAGATATACAGACATATAAAGTAAAATATACTTGATATTTTATAATTATTATTGAGATTTAAGTCAATTTTTATGGATTTATTTGATATATTATTTATGCTGTCATTTAGACAGATTTCGGTTTTTATATTTCTAATGTGAACATATTAGGTTATTATTGTTCATCAAGAAATAGTAATGTTAATTTATGAATAAATTCAAAATCTTATGTAATTGAAGCTCATATAAGTTATGGCTACTTATGCTAAATAACTTATGTAATGATATCTCAAATTTTGTTTTGGTGACTAATATAATTTTTGTTTCAGTTTACTGAGGAATTATAGATTGAGATATCATAAAGGTAGAAAATGCTTTATTGATATTCTAAGGGATTTAAAGTTTATAATTTTTTATGAACCCACACTAAGGAAAAGTTTTAAAGCGGGAATTGAAATAGTTATTTTGAGGATGTTGAGTTTGGGGGAGAAAGAAAGTAATACCATTGTCTTTAAAGAGAATCATTATCTTTGATTCAACTGCGGTTGCTTCTTCGCTTAAAGTTTAAGATTTGTTTTCTTTTATTAAGAAGAAGTAAATTAAGAACCATAATAAGACGATGTTGAAGATAATTTTTCTTTAAGCTAAGGATATTGCTTCAAGAAAACAAACTCAACAACCTCAAAGATGCAAGATCACTAAGGAAATCCACGTAAATGGGAAGAAATGCTATTTCAGATTATTGTGTAGTATTTCTTCATAAAGATAAATAATGGATTGATAAAGATGATGCTACGGACTTACATCAATCCATGTAAGGTACTAATTTAAAATGTGGATTTAAGAAATGAACATATAGTATAAATCTATATGGATAATAAAGTTTGAAATTTCCCTCTAACTTAAGTAATAAGATCATTGGTTATGAATAACTATTCAAAGCCAAAAAGGGATCAAGTGGGTAATATCGAATTTTATAAGGCACTTTATCGAAAGCACTAATTTTAAAAGGAAAATTTATTTTCTTTTAGGAATGTTTCATTTTGGACTTAGTAAACGATTCTGAATCGATCACTTTGGAGCTTACTACAGTTTGTACTTTTGAGCATTATCTGATGGAGATTAAAGTTATATTTCTCAATGGAGACATTGGTGAAACTACTTAAGAAACTCATTTATGGATTAGTCTTTTGTATTTGGTATTCAAATTCACCATTATTATTCATGGGGTGATATTTGGATTATTATTACAAAAGAATTGGGATGATAAATGCTTAAAAGATTTGGTATATAAACTGTGATTCAGTTGCTTTTCTTTTACCAAACAAATAAATGTTGCCATCCTTGAAACTAAAGAAATGCAAAAGATTTTTCATGCATTTGCAGTTTGAATTCCAATGCATACTAATGTATATACACATATGGATATGCGTGTATTATTTGGCAGATATTTTACTGATATTAAAAGTGGATCACTGATTTAGTAGCCAAAATGGTTATGAGATATCTTTAAGGAATAAAATAAAAGATCATATGCTCATAGATAAAAGATTGGATCGGTTGGAGATCATAAAGAATTACGATCCTTTTATTTTGGATGTCATTACCGTAAAAGATCCACTTTTAGCAATGGTAATATATTTTATGGGTGAAAGTATATAAGGGAAAAGTGTCATTTAGGCACTTATAGTTTTCGCCATTTTGAAAATATCGTCTATGGTTAATTATAAGACATCCAAATATGGAAAATAGTAATGAAATTTTGTCACAAGACTCCAGTTATTGATAAAGAATTGAAAGACCAAGTGATATTGTGACAGTAAAGTGTATATTATTTTCCAATAAAGGAAGAGTGCAAAATATATTGTAAATCATAGAGCATATTTAGACAAACTCCATTATGGCGGATCCGCTTACCAAAAGGTTATCACCTAAGGTCTTTCATGAGCATGTAGCTCAATTGGTGTAACTTTTATGTAAGGATATTTTGGTTCAGGGGGAGTTTATATTCGGTATTGTCATATGACTCATTGCTCTATACTTGCGTTACAGATATATGCATATCAAGTTCTTTTTCTGATAAAAAATAAAGTAATGAAGTTTTCTTTGCACTCAGGTTGTTTAAATATTAAACGTTTTGATCTCACTAAAGAAGGACCAGTTGGAAATAGACATGTATAGATCACATTTCATGTAATTTCCATGCTACGCATCCATGATTGATCTATGTCATTTGATTGTATTGATATATGTGACCATTGATGGGTTTAGTTACGATAAATGTAACGAATGCCGCTTTGATCCTTTGTCAACGCAATTAATGGACGAGATTGTTTCAGATACACCGTATGTTATAAATAGCAAATTTTGGAGCTCATAAAGTTAAACACATTTTAAGGTTATTTCATACGTGGCCCAGGGGGAGATTGTTGGAATATTTCGACAATTGGGTCACATATGTAAAATAAAATGTGTTGTGCTATTTTGGTGTAAAGCCTAATTAAAGTGATCTAATTTTAGATTATAATTAATAGGCTTAAAGTTTAAGTTATCATGGGCCGAATGTGTAGATACCGGGGCATTTTATAATTTGTTGAAGGGCCGAATTACAAAATGCCAACTCTATAAATAAAGGGTTATGGTCCCCGAATTACACAAGCCTTAGCAACTCTCTAACCTCTTCTACGGAGAGCTGATTTCAGATCTAGGGTTTGTGTCAATTTGGAAGACCAAACCAAATTACATCTTCTCCGTGGCAATAGATTATAGATTCAGGTACTGCAATAATTAACTTTGGGATTCAGGTACGCTTCCGCAAATTTGTTTATCAGTTCTCTGATTTGTTCTCAATTAAATCAATATGGATTACATATTTGGATCTAGGGTTTCATGATTGTCTGCTGTTAATATATATTGAAATCCTAACATCGAGAATAATGTAAAATTTGCAAGTATATATGTTGTAGAAGCTTTCCTATGTTTACTAAAAATAGTGGAAAAGGAAATAAAAATACAAATTTGGACTACCTGGCAACAGCAAATTCCTTCAAACTTAAAAAGGAAGAGAAGAGTGGAATTTTTCTTTGTTCAAAAGGCAGTGATTAGTGAAAAACAAAACGATCTGATTTTGGTGAGTGATGAAAGATGCTGGACGATGAGGATGCGAGAAGGCAGCGATTAACAATCGAGAAGCGATGCGAGATACAGCGGGTAGGGTTGAGATATTTAATACAATGGAATTAGCAGCAACATCCGCCCTTCGAGATCGCCATGGATGATGGAAAGAAAACCCTAATTTTTAGTGTCGGCCATCGAAGAGAAAAAGGGAATGCCGATAATTGTTTTAGCATTTTTGGTAAGAAATGGAAAAAAGCAGGGAATTTGGAGGGAAATTAAGATGCAGCGTTGATACGGCTTAAACCCATATCAAATTAACTCTTCCAAAGATTTGGCCATCTACGGTTAGATTTTAGGGAGTGAGGGAGGTGCAGATTGATTGAACTGCAGCAAATGAAATTTGATACGGTTATGAGCTGTATCAAATTTGACGGCTTTAAGTCGTATCAAATCTTTGCATCATGGTCTACCAAATTTGCTATTTTGGTGTAGTGCCCATCCCAAAAAAGGAAACCTTAAAAAGGGAAATAATTTATAAACGTAGCTTGCTTGGGGTAAAGCTATTAAGCAGTTAGATCAGCCTTAAAAAGGGTATTAAGTGATTGTGAAGCTCACCTTCCCATAAACAAGAAGTATTAAATGACTATTGGGTACAGGCTAGGTAATCCCTATGTTGGTCCGCTTCCTCTAGATAGTAAGTGATTGGGGTGAGTGTCCGCTTTGGGATTAGATATTAAATGACAGCTACGGAGGTACCATAGGTATGTCTATCCTGCAGGAAGTACTAAGTGGATAGGGGATTATCTAATAAGACCAGCTAGATAGTAACAAGCGGATCCACCGGGGGAAGGTCAGAAATGGCGAGATGTCGCCTACCTATCCTGTAGATAATAAGTGGCGATTACTATCTCTCGCCTTATGCGGGGCATGGGTATATGCATGAAAGATGGAAGCCTTAGATTAGTGGAACTTAGTAGCTAGCATCCTTTAATTTATATTAGTGTAGAGTAAACCACAGAGTAAGGTATTAAGTGACCAATGTGTCCGCTTTGGGTCTTAAGTGATCTAAAGGATCCACCCCTTATTTTATATTGGTAGCGAGGTCTTAAGTGGCTATATAGAGATAACTAGCCTCCTTGTGGAATAGTAAGCAGTGGAATCCACCTCTTAGTTTTTGGTAATCGGTTGAATGGTAGTTTAAAGGCTTCATAATTGTGCGTAAAAGTTCTATCTCAGTATCGATATTGTTATCATTTGGGAAAGCTACCTTTGGTGTGGTAGTTAGTCATCGTGCATAAATCTTTACAGGGTTATGTTAAAATTACTAGCCTTGTTAGACATATGTTTTGGTTCTGACTGAACAGGGTACATTCGTGTATTGTGGGTATTGTTATATATTTTCTACTCACCAGGGCTTGTTGTTCTGACCCCCTCCTCATAACAGCTCTTAGATTTAGCTTGGGGAAGACAGGTCTCTACAGGTGTTCAGTTTGGTTTTGTGTTCTCATCTCTCGTGCTCAATATCGATGTGACGATGTGCTTTAAGGTAGTCGTCTTAGTCGGTATTAATTATCTTATCTTATTTCCGCTGCGAGTTAGTTTTATTTTACTTTGATTATGCCCATGCTCATTAATTGCGGGTATCAGATTTATACTCTCCATTCTTGGATGGGTTGAGGTTTCGATTTTTATTGAAACTCGAGCCTAGAAAAGTGTAGGGTATTTCAATATTCACATATCGAACATCTAAATTCCAAAATATAGATAATTAAAGGAAATAAAGATATAAATACGACATAATATCACAACGGAATGAATATTTTATAATATAACAATGATCCTTAGATAAAAATATTACATACACTAAATCAGAGATACGTCGGAGTAGTAAACTGTAAATCAGTCCAAACAGTTATAATAGTTTGTGTACTAGATGTTATTAAATAACAATAGCAACAAACACAAAAAAAAGGAATATAAATCCTGACTCTTCTCCTGAAGCTCCAAAACATTTTAAACTAACTTAGAAATATGTTAGGTTTAACCAGAGTAAGAAAATAAATAACACCCAAATCAATCTGGCAAACCAGCATAAGAAAACTCAAATCGTAGGAAAATACAATTCTTTTAACTTACAAAAACCTTTGAAATCACAGGTATCTTGTAAGATCACACCGCACATAAACATAAATGGGTTTTATCTTACGTTAACATAATTAAACACTTCATATCAAATCCAATGATATTATAATAACGCACACTATAACACCCTAAAATTTGGCGTTAATTATTTTATAATAGTTACTTATTTTGTTAGATTCCAAAAATGACATTTAAGCAAACGGTGGAATTTAGCCATGAAACTTGCATTATTTCATTTGTGACAGAGTTCTGGTCAAAATTTTATATTTGGAGTTTCTCAAACGTAGTGTTTATGGAAAAGTTACAGATGAAAAATGAAACTAGACAGAAAATAAATATTATAATAATTATATCCTTAACTAGCTAGTCGAACCAAGCAGTCAACTAGGGGTCAATCGGTTGGGTCGACGTGTTTGTTGCAACAACTAGCTTTTTTTGAGGTTAAACTTATGTTTTAGCAGATGAATCATGAGGTTTTCTATTCGATGGTTTAAGATCTTTGTTACACCTAAAAATAAAAGCGTAGACACATTGTCTTTTCTCATGTTTTCTTAAGGCACCAGCAAATCTCTTTCATTTTCTTTTCACCTATCTCCTCCAGAATAATTAAAACTAAATAGATTTCAATTCTATTTGCAAGATTGGGGAAAATGAATACATATCTTAAAGAAAAATATGGGTTTTATGGTAGATTCTTCATCGATAATTTTCTTTAGGTTTCTACTTAAATCTTTTTTCCTACTCTAATCTTTCTCTAGGTCTGTAATTTATATGTATATATATATATGTATGTATGTATATATATCTACCTTTTTTTAAATATTATATGGACCTGAAAGGATCTGGAATGAAACCAAAAGCTATATTGCAGATTTGGTATTTAGGGAAGCTTTTGAAAGTGAGTGGACAATTTATGTCTTGTTTACAGTATCATATCTTTTTCATTGGTGTATTTTAATTTTATATGCCTAAATTTGAATAATTGGAATTGTAGGCTTTGCATTAGGATGTAACAAAACTTACCAACTTGTTCATTTTTAAGATTTGACTATTGTGTACACTAGGATCTAGAAAATCAGTCCCTAAAGATGTGGATTTTATTGTTTTGCAAGTTTCTCCAGACCTATAAATTTGTTGTAAAGTAGGAATTTGGGTAACTGCCTATTCTGACTTGAATAAGTCTACGATTTGATTTGCATAAGAAGAAAAATTAACCAAGTTTTTTATCTGAAAGGAAGACCCATAAAAATAGAAAGTCGAACGGAGCCAAATTCACTTCAAGCTCACTAGTCAAGCCTAAAAAAAGATGAGTGGAGGCATGCAAAATTTTAGCCACTAAATGGCTAAGTTTATGAACCTGCACCGTTCCATATCCTATTGATTAATATAGAACCATATAAATTGATGGAGAACCATACCATGATGATCCAATAACTGCTACTAGCCAACACTTCAAATTTGGTAGCAATTCGATTTTTCGAACTCAAGATACTCGATGGACTATACATTCAATAGACAGTTAAGATGGCTCGATTAGTAAGTATATATAAGCAAAGTCCAAAACTGATGAAACTTGGCATACAACATCATAAGAGCATATGATTACCAAGAAAGTGGACAATACTCTAAAACACATAAAGTTTATGGATTGGTATCAATCCATAGGCTATGAGTCACCAACCATCAGTGTTGATCAGGTCACGGTGAATGTAACGACCCGGGGAATTTACGATCCTGGATATCAGCATACAACACTATGTCAACAATTCAGACATGCGAAATACCGGATAGTTAATAGAAAGAAGTTAGAAGGTGAGAATAGATAAGGTAGAACTATTAGAATAGAAGAAGAAGAAGAACACAACAACATCAGAGTAACACGAATCTCACAGCGGAACGAATAAAATATAGTATACAAAATAACATTGAAACACAAGTCTGTATTTGTATATTAGAGTACAACACTTACATCACAGCGAAAATAAACAGTACCTATAAAATGCTGCTGAAGCCTCCTGCTCCAAGCTCCATCTAGTGTATCTGTAAATCCTGACTACTTGACTGCCCGTACAAAATTGGGCACCCAAGAGTTTAGGGAAAACAAAACAAAATAAACTCTGGGTCAGTCATGGGATTGGCGTGAGTTAAATCCAACCATTTGGTTTAACTTTTCAAAAATTCTTTTCAAATAAATGATAATCGTAAGACCGATCCACACATAAACACGGATGGTTTTTACCTTACGATAACCCAAAACATTTTCACAATCAATACTTTTCTGATATTATAATAATGTCTAATCACAAGTAAATACAATCTAGCAGAACGCTTGCATCTCACGCTCCATATATATATAGTATGCAATCAAAACCGCAAGCGCTTATTTGAGATTGGATTTCGACTATGACAAGGTATGGGACCACCTGCCGATAGTGTATCTCTAGAGAGGAATACACTGGGTTCAACAAGAACGTCTTGCAACCCGGCCCACACATGACCGACCATTCATTTCTCTTGAGTGTATCGAATATATTGTCACCTACGGTTGCTAGCAACATAACCGTTCCCGGGAGATACAAAAGTGAAAAGAAGTAATAAGTATGAATATTCTCTAGATGGTGACAATAAACCCTAATGGGGGCGACCCACTTAGCCATGCTGCCTGCCCAATTTTTGTCATTTCCTGGTTGATGAGGCTTGAGGTCATAACGTATCTTTGGACAGATCACACCTCGAATTTACTTTAAATGCCACATCGTCATACCCACCAAATCAGAAATTGATTTCCCCAAAAATATCACGGGTATAAAGCTAAGAGAAACGAATTTCTCCGCCACCAAATGTGGATATGTTTGAAGCGATCAACTTACGTGATCCATTAGATATACTCTGTCAGACATTCGTCCATACACGTTGTTTTGGATCTGGACAAACCGAAGGCACTATTCTGCAAATCCATCTTAGTAAATTTCTACCTAGGATCGCCAGAACAGCCCTTGCACAACTCCGTCTTCAATTATCCTCATTATATTTGATTCGCAATGCTAATTCCTATACGGAGTGGTTTTCAGACAATAAATCTGATCCCAGTCTCTCCGTATTGACAACAGGAACGGTCAAAAATCTTTGATAGTCGGTGATTTAACTAACAAAGGAAAAAAAGTGTGCAAACAACGGTTGTATTTCCAAATGGGAATCTTACCGAGCAAATCATCAATCAACACCGATCCCCTTTTTAATTAATTTATCAATTATTTATTCATTTTCCGATTTCCCATTTCCATATATTCGTAAATCCTTATTTTCTATATTAGAAAATATACATTATTAATCATTTGAAAAGATTTCCATATTTGCTTCCATTTCTTATTTCCTGTATTACAAACCATTTCTGATTCTTATTTGGAAAATATTTCCAAAATCCTTCATTTGGATTTAAACGGATGTTTAAATAAAACAGCGCTACGCTGACTCGAACCATTAACACTTATTAGATAAATTCAATTAACTAACCTTCACTTTCGAACTTTAACTATTCCTCAGTTAAAAATGGAATCAATCAAGTTGGGGTATACTACCTCTCAAACCTTAACTGAACAACATTTCTAACCTCGAAATAGAAAAAGTTCACCTTTTAAATCTTAAACAAACTTCCTTACGTAACTCTCAGACTCTATTTATGAATCCACTTCTTTTACATAAATCATTTGATTTTAACGATAACATTAAAATCTCTACTTTCGAAATAATTAACTTTAAAATAACTTTTATTTCTTAATTTGAATAAATAATTAAATGATTTATTTAATAAATAATTCTTAATTTAAAAACCAGAAAGTAAATAAACCTTCCTACATTCGATATAGTCGAATCCCAATGTATAATTCTCTCTTAAATAATCTCTATTTGATAATTCTCTGTCAAATAACTATATTCAATAACTCTTTCGAATAAACTATATTCGATTATCTCTCTTTCGAATAAACTATATTCGATAATATCTCTTTTACGAATAAACTATATTCGATTAACTCTCGTCGAATAACTTATATTCGATTAATTCTCGTTGAATATTCGATTAACTCTTGTCCAATAACTTATATTCGATTAACTCTCGTCGAATAACTTATGTTCGATTATAACCATAAGTTTCTAGTCGAATGCTAATTACACATCTTTCCGGATTTTGTTTTAAATCCTTTTTACATTTCGAACATCGAAATGGATTTCATCATCTTCTTTTTAAATCTTCCAATTTTCCATTTTGTATTCATAGTTGAATTTGCAAATCTTAATTATCCACTGATAATTATATTTTTAATTCATTTATAAACTTTGTTTATAAATCCGACTACTTGTTTTTATTATTAAACAAGTTATTCATTTCTAATCATTCAGAATTTCATTTTTGTTTGACTTCCTGTTTCAAAAACCCAATTCCTTTACAAATGTTTATATTCGCAACATCTTTACTTAAAACTATTATTCACATCGAACGTGAATAATATTTTTTTTATATCATCCATTAAGCTTGATTTCGTATTTAACTAATATCCCATTTAAAATATTGGTGTTAAAACTGATTTCTGTTCTCTATATAAGTTCGTACTTATATATTCCATTTATCAAATGATAAATATTTTATTTCATTTACAAAGTATTATTTATAAATTAATCGTTTTCATTTATCTGTTTAAAACAGATTAAAATCTACTTTGAATTCATCTTCTCGTTGTTCTTTGATATCTTGGCAATCCCTTTTTATAATGTCCATTCAATTTTATAAATAATTCTTTTATAAAATTCTATTCATTTTACAAATGATTCCTTTTATAAAATCTATTCATTGCATAAATGTTCTTTTTATAAAAATGTCTTCGTTTCATAAATGTTCATTTTATAAAAATGTCTTCATTTCATAAATGTTCATTTTATATAATCTTTTTCATTGTATAAATGTTTTCTTTTCTAAAATCTTTTCATTTTATATAAATGTTCTCTTTTTATACAATCTATTCATTTTAAAATATTTCTTTCCATACAATCTGTTCATTGCATAAATGTCCTTTTTTATACAATCTATTCATTTTAAAATGTTTCTTTTAAAATGCCTATTTATTTTATATAAATATTTTATTTTCAATCTAACTGTAAAAATTCTCTTTTCACATTCCATTACTTCTTGTAGTATTTATCGTACCATATAACAATGATCGGTATCATTCAAACATACAAAATCAGCAACATATTGCATATCACATCATATAACACAATACATGAAAAACAGTAAAATAAATGTTGAGGAATCCAATTGGATCCCTTCGACCTGTTTCCCTACATCCACAGATGTTACACAGTATAATTCATATCAATTTCAGTTCAACATGTAATATTCTGATAAACAGAATCAATGTTGTTTAATGATATGTGTATTTATCGTTATTTGTAATTTCAACCAATCAAACAACAATTCAACCAACCAATCATCACACAACAGTCAATCATTATTTATCAGTACTAGATTTTATTTATAAAAATATAAATTAAATAGAGTTAGTGAGTTTTACTCACCTTGCTCGATTATCGTTAATTAACGATATTCGATCGTCGGACTGGTTCAGGCGTTTATTTCGCCATAAATTGAGACGAGCTCCAAATCACTCCAAACCAGTTTCATTGTGAAGTCTACATCCATACGATTCCAACACGACTAGTTTCGCTGAATTTCGATTTCGTATGAAAAAGTTATGATATTTTAAAGTTAGCGTACATTTTATATAACTAAAATATGGGTTTATAATTTAAATGGGCTTTACCCTTTTAACATGTCAGCCCAATACCCAATCACCCAATAGCCCAAACCGCTCCCTTTCTTTCCCAACGCTGAAACACAGCAAGCTCCAATGTGTCCTCCTCCATTTCACCAACTTCACCGATCCAAATCTCCTCCATCTCTCAACGAAATTAAAAACCGAAAACACCGACGAACTTCTCTTCGAAATCTCCACAGACCCATCACCTTCAATCCACACTCGCACCCCTAGGAAAAATCCCATTCTCAGCCTCCTCCATCGTTGTATCGTGCATGGTGCGATGCCCCTTCGCACCAAATACCCCCAAAAACTTCACACAACATGCTGTTCAACCTCCTGAATCCAAAAACAATACTTAAAACGAGCATCGATGCTTGTATCGATCGAAAACTCCAACCCTAGCTAGAAAATCGTGCACTGTACAGTTTTGCGCCATCGGAAAACACCACCGAATCCAATAAATTGTACATAGAATCGAAGGGCATTGAATAACAATCACAAATATATGAAGTTTGGAATTTTTAGCATTTGTTTTGATTTGTGATGATTTTTCAAAGAAGAGGGCTTACTGTGAATTTTTTTTCTAGAGGCGGCGTTGGTTTTGACTAAAGGAAAATTGTGATTATGGTTAGAGAGGGTTAGGATTATTTATAGGTAGCTTTTTATTTTTTTTTAATAATATTTTATATTTTTTTATAGTCAAAAGCTCATTTTTCCGTCTTCTAAAAATCCGTGTGATCGCATAAAATATCCAAAAATCATGGAAATTGACATGCTGCTAGGGTTTTACATTATGGACCCAACGGAATTTGTTTTGTTGAATTCCGACTCCGTTTTCTCACATAGCTTATTTTTAACCGTCAAAATATCGACTTTTTTCCACATTAAAATTTGGCACGGCCACATACTGACTCCAAAAATAATGAAAGTTGAAATCTAACAATAATTTAACATTACAGATCCAACAAAATTGGTTTCGGTTAATTTGGAGGTCGTTTGAAAAATGGCTATTTTCTAGAGCTCTAAATAGACCAATTTAAATATTAATATATTTAAAAACAATTTAATTAAATAAAAATAATTAAATATTATTGTATAAATTCACATAGAATATTATACTGCTCTAAAATAAACCAGTTTGGATTTATAACCCGATATTTAACAAAATATCAGTTTATATCGCTATTCGAATTATATTAAAACTCCTTTATAATATAAATAAACCATTATAATATAAACGAATTCCATAGCGACTATTTTCAATTTTGATTTGGACATAATTCGCAATCTACACGATGAAACCTCGATTTTTCTCTTTTATTAGAAAAATATACTTCACGAGCTCCGAAAGTTTCTTGTTTTACAAGAAATTCTGCTTAAAACGAATTATGTATATTCAATTAAAGTTCGAATCGCCAAATAACGAACTGCCGTGACGTTACGGGCTCGATTATAATTAAATTATAATTTATATGTTCTAACATCGATTGAATAATATATTCATTATTCTAATCCAATTCTAAACTGAATTATACCTTATATATGATCCAATTCACACTCTATTGTGAATTTAGCTAATTTTGACTATTTCAGAATTATATTATATTTTTATATTATAAATATTAATTAAATATTCAATATTATTTAATTAAATAACCATTTAAATCTACAAATCACTATTTACATAATTAAATTAATTAATTATTACACCGTAAAAATATGGGACATTACATTCTTTCCCCCTTAAAATAATTTCTTCCTCAAAATTGCTAAGGTAGAAAACATACCCTATTTACTGGGTTAAAAATTATTTGTTTACTTATTTATTTAAATTTCACTATACCAATTAATTCCAATTAAATATTTATTCATTTCTATTAACAGAAATTTTCAAAAATTCTGAAAATTTTCTAACACTCGAAATTTTTGAAAATTTTTGCCAGCACCTCCTTTTTACGGCTCAATCGGTACAACTACAACTTGCCTCTCTAGGCCTTCTCCAACCCAAAAGAAAAATCAAATAGCCAAGCGGCTTGCCAAACCGGCTCAAAACATGTACCTTTTTGTCGGGCATATCAACTTTATCACTTTCACCTGCTATTAATTCAACATTTACCAATGGCAACTCAACCAATTTCCAATCAATATATGTTCAACACAGCTATTCGCTTATATCCAAACCAAATTTCATTTCAACTCGAATTCCATTCTCGATTCCAATTCTTAACTTATCACTTTAACGTAATTCCAGATTCCTGTCTCATAATCCAATTTTACTCGATATCATTCTATTTCAATTCAATTTCAATTAACACTTTACTAGCTTTAATTAAAATTTCAATTTCTATTGGCTTTTACAAATTCTACTTTAATTTGTTTTAATTCAAATAATCTGTTTTTGGGAGTTTTTAAACAGCTTAGCCTTTTCCAAAAATCAAAATGTTCATTTTGGAATATCAAAACAACTTGTTTTCTCAAAACAATTTAAAAAACAAAAAATTCGGTAGTAATCCGTCACTTACAACTCGAAAATGAACACCGATGATGTCATGATCATCATTGGAATCTATTTTCCAGCTATCGAAGTGAGTTCAATACTATATCACTTTCAAAACCATTTCTAAACACTTTCATTTTGAAATCCATTTCAAAATATCGTTTTCAATGATTGTAACAAATTTAATATCTATATGGATTTTAAAATTCACATATACTTAACCCAGATTCATTTACGAACACTTTTATAACCTTCCAGGGTTTTAATTCCAATTCTTATTTAAATTCATCCGATTTCGCATATTTCACTTATATGAATTCTGATTGGCTATTTACATAACCATTTCACATTTTATGATCTTATTCGATTATAATCACAATCAACACCTCCTATAATACTTCAAATATCTACACTTTGTTTATATCAAAATATAATTTGGGTAAAATTATTTCATTTACCCTCTTTTCAAATCATACTGTGTCGGTTCAACATATTCGAGTGTTTATAAGCTCCTATCGATACAGTGGATCAAACTGATCGATCAGAACCCATAAACAACTCAATCAATAAATCTACACAATATAAAACAATTTTATATTGAATAAAAAATACGCGCTCATATATATACACTCAACTCAATCTAGGGTATTACTAAGCCCATCTCTACCGAGTCACGCCACAGAGCCAAGGTAATCACTTAATCTTCAGCTCTGATACCACTGTAACGACCTGGGGAATTTACGATCCTGGATATCGACATACAACACTATGTCGACAATTCAAACGTCGGAAATACCGGATAGTTAATAGAAAGAAGTTAGAGGGTGAGAATAGATAAGGTAGAACAGTTAGAATAGAAGAAGAAGAACATAACAACATCAGAGTAACACGAATCTCACAGCGGAACGAATAAAACATAGTATACAAAATAACATTGAAACACAAGTCTGTATTTGTATATTAGAGTACAACACTTACATCACAGCGGAAATAAACAATAGCTATAAAATGCTGCTGAAGCCTCTTGCTCCAAGCTCCATTTAGTGTATCTGTAAATCCTGACTACTTGACTGCCCGTACAAAATTGGGCACCCAAGAGTTTAAGGAAAACAAAACAAAATAAACTCTGGGTCACTCATGGAACTGGTGTGAGTCAACTCCAACCATTTGGTTTAACTTTTCAAAAATTCTTTTCAAATAAATGATAATCGTAAGACCGACCCACACATAAACATGAATGGTTTTTACCTTACGATAACCCAAAACATTTCCAAAATCAATACTTTTCTGATATTATAATAATATATAATCACAAGTAAATACAAACTAGCAGAACGCTTGCATCTCATGCTCCACATATATATAGTATACAATCAAAACCGCAAGCGCTTATTAGAGATTGGATTCCGACTATGACAAGGTATGGGACCACCTGCCGATAGTGTATCTCTAAAGAGGAATACACTGGATTCAACAAGAACGCCTTGTAACCCGGCCCACACATGACCGAACACTCATTTCTCTTGAGTGTATCGAATATATTATCACCTACGGTTACTAGCAACATAACAGTTCCCGAAAGATACAAAAGCGAAAAGAAGTAACAAGTATGAATATTCTCTAGATGGTGACAATACCCTAATGGGGGTGACCCACTCAGCCATGCTACCTGCCCGATTTTTGTCATTTCTTGGTTGATGAGGCCTGAGGTCATAAGGTATCTTTTGACAGATCACACCTCAAATTTACTTTGAATGCTACATCGTCGTACCCACCAAATCAGAAATTGATTTCCCCAAAATATCACGGGTATAAAGCTAAGAGAAACGAATTTCTCCGCCACCAAACGTGGATACGTTTGAAGTGATCAACTTACGTGATCCATTAGATATACTCTGTCAGACATTCGTCCATACACGTTGTCTTGGATCTGGACGAACCGAAGGCACTATTCTGCAAATCCATCTTAGGAAATTTCTACCTAGGATCGCCAGAACAGCCCTTGCACAACTCCGTCTTCAATTATCTTCATCATATTTGATTCGTAATGCTAATGCCTATAAGGAGTGGTTTTCAGATAATAAATCTGATCCCGGTCTCTCCGTATTGACAACAATAATGGTCAAAAATCTTTGATAGTCGGTGATTTAACTATCAAAGGAAAACAAGTGTGCAAACAACGGTTGTATTTCGAAATGGGAATCTTACCGAACAAATCATCAATCAACACCGATCCCCTTTTTAATTAATTTATCAATTATTTATTCATTTCCCGATTTCCCATTTCCATATATTCGTAAATCCTTATTTTCTATATTAGAAAATATACGTTATAAATCATTTGAAAAGATTTCCATATTTGCTTCCATTTCTTATTTCCTGTATTACAAACCATTTTTGATTCTTATTTGGAAAATATTTCCAAAATCCTTCATTTGGATTTAAACAGATGTTTAAATAAAACAGCGCTACGCTGACTCGAACCATTAACACTTATTAGATAAATTCAATTAACTAACCTTCACTTTCGAACTTTAACTATTCCTCAGTTAAAAATTGAGTCAATCAAGTTGGGGTATACTACCTCTCAAACCTTAACTGAACAATATTTCTAACCTCGAAATAGACGAAGTTCACCTTTTAAGTCTTAAACAAACTTCCTTACATAACTCTTGGATTCTATTTGTGAATCCACTTTTTTACATAAATCATTTGATTTTAACGGTAACATTAAAATCTCTACTTTCGAAATAATTAACTTTAAAATAACTTTTATTTCTTAATTTGAATAAATAAATAAATGATTTGTTTAATAAATAATTCTTAATTTAAAAACCAGAAAGTAAATAAACCTTCCTACATTCGATATAGTCGAATCCCAATGTATAATTCTCTCTCAAATAATTTCTATTTGATAATTCTTTGTCAAATAACTATATTCAGTAACTCTTTCAAATAAACTATATTCGATTATCTCTTTCGAATAAACTATATTCGATAATATCTCTTTTACGAATAAACTATATTCGATTAACTCTCGTCGAGTAACTTATATTCGATTAACTCTCGTTGAATATTCGATTAACTCTTGTCGAATAACTTATATTCGATTAACTCTCGTCGAATAACTTATATTCGATTATAACCATAAGTTTCTAGTCGAATGCTAATTACACATCTTTCCGGATTTTGTTTTAGGTCCTTTTTACATTTCGAACATTGAAATCGATTTCATCGTCTTCTTTTTAAAACTTCCAATTTTCCATTTTATATTCACAGTTGAATTTGCAAATCTTAATTATCCACTGATAATTATATTTTTAATTCATTTATAAACTTTGTTTATAAATCCGACTACTTCACTAGTACAAAACAGGCCAATTGCATCGGTTATTTACCCCCATATTGCATCGGTTCAACAGCCGATGCAATTGCAGACGATGCAAAAAACATCTGCCTGTTGCATCGATTATGAAACCGATGCAAAACCATTAATTTGCATCGAATGTTTAAAATAAGCCGATGCAAGATACAATTTTTTTGCATCGCATTTCAAAAAGAGTCGATGCAAAAATGTCTTTTTTGCTTAGTAAAATCAGAAATTTTGCACTGGTTGTTTAAAAAATCCAATGCAAAAAAGGTACCATTTTGCATCGAACTTTATTTTAGCCGATGTAAAAAAACCATCATTTTCGAAATTTCTATTTTGCATCGCCCAGTCTGACAACCGATGCAAAATGTTCTTTTTCTGCTGTAACCACATTCACTGCCTGAATCACCAAAATTCTCAAATAATACAACTATACACACACACACACACACACATATATATATATATATATAGTTGACAAGCTACTGGTAATTGCATATACATTTAAAATACAACTAAATGACATACAAATTGAACATATATATTAATTTCAAGTAATTAATGTTTTCGTAATCCGTACAAAATAGTAATATGTTTCAAAACAAGAACTTGAAATAGAATGTTTTCAAGTACAATCACTAAGATGTAATATAGTTCACATTGTTAGCTAAACCAATATAATTACGTAGTAATCAATGTAATCCATAGATGATCGTCGTCCTTCCTTCTAAGCGATCGACAACTTCAATCCAAAACAAGAACCTGAAATGAAGTAACAGAGATATATAATCAGTGATGTATATTTACAGCATGATAAAACTGAATTATTGCACAAATATTTAACATAAAATGTTATGGATCAAAAGCAACAGAGATATATAATCAGTGATGAACCTGAAATGAAGTAACAGACCTATACTTCCATGATCAAAAGCTTATGAGGATAAAAGAATGATCTACATGTATGCACTTAAACAAAGATCAATTATTACCAATTCATATCTGATGCGATATGTTCAGATTCAACAGACCAATTCAATAAAAGAGACAAGGTTGGGATACTTGAGTAATTACGAGGCATGCAGCAAGCCACAGTCGAGTATGAATTTTATGAAAAATGCAACTGGACATTGATTAATAATAGTGCACATAGATTGACCAATTCAATGCTATCTTACTATGGGCCTGACAAGTGACTTGCTATATACTCTTACGATTGAGAATGCCTCGTGATCGGATGCCAGGTTTTTCAGTTTGCCAGGGCTGAGGAGCGAGGAATGAGAACGCAGCTTGTCTGATTTACCAAGTTTTTCAGTTTACAGTGTAATGCCTTCAATTTTTTGCTGTCAGGCGGTGGTGGGTTTTTTGCTGGGTTAAGTGTTAACATCAACCAGGTTAAGGACAAAAACAAAGCTTTTGTTGGGTTTTTTGCTGTCAGGCGGTGGTGGGGTTTGAAAATGGGAGGATTGATGGCTTCTGGTCCTACGGGATGGGAATGTTCTAAGGCATCGTTGAATAACTTGAACTGACTTTAACACATCAGCTAATCTACTGCAGAAGTCTGGATCGAACTTCCAATTTTATTATCAGTACAACACGCTATAATAATGCATTATAAGAACTTCAAGATGAATGTAGCAAAAAGACATCAGCTTTAGTGGAGGGTGGCAAAGGATATGATCAGTACCAACGTATATATTGAATTCAGCTCGCAATAATTATATCAGATAAAGTGAAATAAAAGAAGTACACAGAATAAGAATATATTGAAACCTCAATCCCGATTGAAATTTTGGAAAGCTATCATTCATCTTAGTGCTACTTATTAGATGCCTCCCAAAGATAATGAAAGATAGTGAAATTTAGCCAATCATAGCTTAGTTTTATCCACTTTTCATTCACTTGTTGGGAATCACGCGTATAAGTTTACAAGCTGAATATGGACCCAAAAATGCAAAAACTAGTACTGACAAATCATGAGGCAGCTGTTTTTCTATTCTATGATTATCATACTTCTTGGCCCATACACATATTTGTGCTATATATATGCAATTATATTTATTTGTGGTGAAGTAATTGCTACTTTAAAGTCACTTTTCAAATAGGTAGTGGATGTAACTAGGTTATATATGTGGACATGATTGACCAGTAGTACAATCAGACAAATGTCAACATGTCGATTTGGATAATAGGGAATGGAGACTGAGTTCATGCCGACAAAAGCATGCACCAACTTCCTTTGTTGGAGATACTACAGTACAATATTTGCATGCCATGCCTACACTGTAAGATACAAACTGTAGATGATATAACAAGTGGATATATAGATATCAGATGTGGATATCACGCATTGCCTTTGGTGCATAATCAGTACTTTGGTTTTACATGCTCCTATACCAATTCAATGCTATCTTACTATGGGCCTGACAAGTGACTTGCTATATACTCTTACGATTGAGAATGCCTTATGATCGGATGCCAGGTTTTTCAGTTTGCCAGGGCTAAGAAGCGAGGAATGAGAACGCAGCTTGTCTGATTTCCCATCCCGTAGGACCAGAAGCCATCAATCCTCCCATTTTCCTTTTCTTAATTTTTTGTTTAAGAAATGAATCTGGGCTGAGGCCTCAAGTTAGTCAGGGCCGACACTTGTTATGACAAGAGTTATTCCAATTAGAAAAAAAAATTATGAAACGTATAACTTCTAAATAATAATATGATTTTTTTCTTAAAGAAAGATTAACAGTTGGAAATCTTGTTTGCAAGCCCATTGGGCTACAGTTATGAACTTCAAAATTAAGCTGGACCAGTTACGCACTGGTTATTCAAAATAGTATGCATCTAAGATTATAAATCGGTTTTGCATGCAGATGCGGGTATGCTGTACAAATTATTTCGTTTAAATGCATACACAAACAGGGGCGGATGCAAGCCCAGTTGAGTGGGGACGGCACCCTACTGAACATTTCCAATTTATATTAAAATAATATTTTTTGAATTTTTATCATACTTAATTTTAGTTTTATGTTTACATAAGGACTCTAATGAAAAGTTTTTCTGAATTCTCCTTGATGCGGTGTTAGGATCCAGTCCGTAAGAAAGACACAGTGGTAGCGCTATCTTTAAAAAGAAGAAGATCTTTCACATCACAAAGTTCCAAATAATGCAAAAAACAAAAATAAAAGACTATATGGCAAACGCTGTTCCAATGAAAACAATATTTATGAAAATCATGACTGCGAAGTAAATTGGAATTGACCATGTATAGAAATTTAAGTTACAAGCCCATTGGGCCACAGTTATGAACTTCAAAATGGGAATAAGTCGGACCAGTAACGAACTATTTATTCAAAACGTAATTAAAAGAGTCTGCAAAAATTGTTCATAAACTATGTGTAGTATTTAAGATTTCATCGTCCTTGGGCAGTTGGGCTTATTATCAAAGCTGAATAATAATATTAAGCATTAAATAAGATTTCATTGTAATAATAATAATAATTTAAATAAACTTACATTTTATGTCAAGTTTATACCCAGATTTTTGCAAATAATAGTCATCTTTTAAACACGAAAATAGTATCAAAAACAAAATTACAGACTTTTTCAATTGTAAAAACCGCCTGTAATAATTTTATTTTAAAAGATAAAGCATCAGAGTTTAAGTGTCAATTTCTCGCTCCTCAGCACAGTTCAAAATTAAATATTAAATGGTACTTCACCTTTTTATTTTATTGTATTTTGGTTCCCCAAACATGTACCCAAAAACACTAAATTTCAACACTCATAAGTTCTCACTGTAACATCAGGGACATTCTGTAACGTAACAACAATAGCTACAAGAAAATTGAATTGTAGCTAGAGGGATACAAATTACAAATCTTAAACGTGAGTCCAGTAGTAAGAGTTTGGCAACCAGAATTATACATGTATGAGCATGGGATATGCTGTCTTTCCTAGTTTATTAATTCATGCACATCCCAATTTGATGAATGCTAGTATGTATAGTAGGTTTATTAGACCTCTTATCAGTATAATCTTTGTTCTTCACTGTTATATTTTGATGCACAGCAAACAAACACTACAGACTACATCAAGGAAGAAAGAGACTTGAATAAACTCACCATATTGTAGCATATAGGAAGACTACATCCAATTGTGCATGATATATCTAGCTAAATTATCACGAACCTCGTCCACGTCTTGTTCGCTATAAGAATCTTTTTGTCCAAAGTACTGCAATTAATTTCAAAACATTAATCGTACAAATACTTAACATAAAGTATAAAGGAAAAAAAAAAACTTAAATGGTACCTTGGATAAATCAATTGTTTGATGGTGGTCTTTTACGATATCATACATATACCTCATCACATAATATACACAATCCGTCGCTGTAGATTGTTTAGGACACTATAGCATACGAGATTTAATAGTTTAAAATGTATTTATATCACAAACTGCATACAAAATTTTTTTTAACAAAACAAATCACCTTAATGGTATTCCATTTCAAGGCAGCCCATCGACCCTTGCCGCCCAATTGCTTGTATGTTTTATAAGCCCTACACATGCATGAAAGAAAATGTTAAATATAACTTATACTTTAATTGATATTATCATATATGCATCTAGCAAAAAAGATATCAATGAACAAATAAATATAACATACATGTTCGCTTGCGGCTTAATTTCCAGTGTAGGTTTGCATTCGGGTTTGGGATTCAAAACATAAACCTCACTCTTTTCTATACGGAAAACAAGCAATAGACATTTTTTCCTACATTGAAAGATTTATAGAAAGTTAAAATCAACATAAAAATTGTAAAATAGTTTGTAAAAGTGTAACGTTCATACTCATCGTAGTATGGTGCTAAGAATAAGGTCTTAGATTGCAACGCATGCCATGTATTCGAGATATATGTATTTGTCGCATCCGGAAATTTCCTCACTTGGGAAAGCTTACAAGGACACATAAATCCGATGGTCTCCACTCCAAGATCATTGCACAATTGATCTAAGCACCTACACATTATTTAAAAATATAATTATCATTATTGCTCAATTGTTATTTTGAGTTGAACAAAGTTCAGAACATCTTATAATATCCATAATTATGGACATCTCTAATTATAACATGTTATAATTATGCAGTATTATATGTATTATATGCAATTGAACAAAGTTGAGCAATAATATCCATAATTATAACTATATCTCTAATTATAACATGTCTATAATATCCATAATTTTTGCTTTTTCCAGATTTGGATTATATGCGAACAAAGTTTAGAACTGTGTTTCATGGAAAAAAAAATTCTTGAAAAAAAATGGTTTTCTTAAAAATTTCAAATAATCTTTCCTTTTCGTCATCTTATGTTTAGGAGTATGATTTGAAGTATCATTGTTATTGAGAGACCATTGCCTTAAATGTTTTTATTGGAGTGTTTCTAATTATCTTATGATATTTTGAAGAACAGTGATTGTTAGTCATGAATTTTCTGTTCCATATGCGTGATTCTTAAGCTTTAGCGACAGATAGGAGATCATAGATGAAATGTTGATATTACAGGCAGATTTTATTAAATATCGGTATTCTTTTGTATAACCCCATAGATGAAAAAAGGTTATAAGATTGTGAAAATGAAATTAGTTGCATGATTGTGTCCTACAAAAATATATCCAACAAAAACTTAAAATCTAATTAATTTTTCGGCATGCATATTGTTTAAAGTGAAGTTGCAACTTCCAGTGGCTGAAGCGAACATTTCACTTTTTTGCTTTCCACATACATGTTCAAATATTAATTTTCATTCGTTTACAAAAAGCATATGTCCAATAATTAATTTTCATATGCAAGGTTCGGTTTTGTTCAAAAGAATCTTGAAATAAGTAACAGGAATATAACTTAAAGGAATAACATCTTTATCTGAAAATCTTTATAGGTTATTTAATATTTGCAATCAGTAGAAGTTAATTGCCTTTTCCGCACTTATTCCATACAGTGGTATATTGTTATTTCTTTATTTATTACCTTTGTAGGTCTTTTGGATTGTTGTACTCCATATGCAGAAAGGGTTTTATAGATAAATTTTATTTGCGTGAGTTATTTTGAGACAACTTTCAAAGATCTTTCTTACGTTTAAAAGATATGTTCACTAAACAGTTTCTCTTTTCATCTGGAAAATCAAATAGTCGGCATCCCACATGTAGTGGATTTGATGAATATAAATCTAGAAAAAAATACTTACATGATGTAAACCTGCAACCATGATCCATTCAACGAGGACATGCTAAGAAATTGGATGACGTCGTCCACTGTGATACGAATTTCAAAGTCGTCGTCATGCATAAGTAAATCCTTGCTCACATGAATTGTATTGATGGCAGTATCATCGGATGGTGCTTGAACTATCAGGTCATGTAAATATCTACACTCATTCGTTAAATTTCTAAGTATCTCTTCATCCACGATTGATTTCCGTTTTGTAGGCTCTTTTCTCATCGTATTCATGACCTTTTCATTATTTTCCACGACCTTAGAGACATGCTCTTTCACTTTGTTTTTGCTCACAATAGATGTAGCCTGCATACACAATGATTGACATAATTAACTTATATTAAATATGATTTCAAGGGTGGAATCAGTAATCAATGCCATAATTTTCAATTTCTTGAATAACTTATATTAAATATGATTTCAAGGGTTGAATCATTTATCCCTACTACAAACTGTCCCTGACTCATCAGACAATTAGAATATTAAATATGCCATTAGCAGGAAAAATGACAAGGGATTGTCTTTCCAAAAAAAAATGTTTTAAAAAAAAAGGTATGAAAACCTCTGAAAAATAATACTTCTATGAGTGATACTATGTATATGTATCTGTGTATATGCATAATATTATATGTGCGTACATACATGCATGTGTAGTAAAGTTTATTTGAACATTGTTTGATGACACAATCATTGATGCAATGGTTCTAAACTTCTAATAAAAGATACATAACTTCTGGCAACAAATAGTACTTAGAAATCATACATTTTGATAATTTTGTATTCATACGTAGAGGGAAAATTAAAAGGATCATCCAACAATCCACGTTCATTGTGTCATCAATTATTTCTGTTTTTTGCATATATGTTAATATTATTGATATATATGCAATAATAATCAGCAGCTCATTCATTTTGCCTTGTTTGCCTCAAATAAAAAAGGCACTGATTCTAACTGTATGTTTGTCGGTTCATAACCTCTAAAAGAAAGGTATGTATGCAGAAAAACTTAGAACATGTTTATCATGCTCCTTCAGTTTTGTAGAGGCCAAATATACAAAAATCAAATTTATTTCTTACGCAAAATATTTTACTAACTGTGACTTCTAATTCTGCAAAAATATTTTACATCCGAGTTTATTTAATTCTTGTGCAAAATATATAATTATTACTAGAAAGTTAATTGACAGACGTATGTGAATAGAGTTCCGTCTTGGACATGACTGCACCCATGCAGGAAAGACAGGAACAAAAAAGAACGAAATGCTAGAGACTGAAGTAGGACTTATGTTGGCCATGAGGATGTATATATTGTTAAGTACCATTGGATGATCATTCCTGCCTAACCAACCATGTTGCAGAACCAAACAGAATGAACAAATTCAACAAGTGGAAAGTTTAAACAATAAACTGTTTTAATTACCGTTTCATTGTCCCCTAAAAGCACAAGATTTTTGGGCCATTGAACAAAACTTCCAAGTGCTTCTCCTATCGTGGTGTGATATTTACTTGGAGTCGGCAATGGGGTTTCTTCATAATTAGGCTCCACTAAATCAACTCCAACTTTTACATGATCAACCAACATTGGTTGATTGTGACACTGGTCCGAGAGCTTAGAAGCAGGATGTGCCATACCACGAGCCACTACGATGATTTTTGAGTTGCAATTCACGGCTAAGCGGCATTTTGTTGGTTTCTATAATAACAAATACAAAACCAACATTTATCACGTATGTGTCAAATGCATAAAACCATATACTTGCACAATAAAAAAAACCTTTGAATAGTTTACCTCCAAGTTTACATAGGGATCCGTCTTTTGACTTTGGCTTGCAGCTTGAAATTTATCCATTTGTACCGAATGACAGCTACTACGACGACCAATCGATGGTGTGTTGTTGATCTCCAAATTGTTGGGCATCCGCATACCAATCGTGCTCAAAATGTTTGCAATCCTATTCTCAACCATAGTATCAATCATGGACTCGAATCTTTGGCTTACTTTTGCCTCTATTTCTTGGCTTACTTTTGCCTCTATTTCTTCGGTGATACGATATAGATCATCTGCTGATACTAAACCAAGTGGACCTTTATTTCTTTTCCCTGCCTTCCCAAATACGTCTTTAATACCGGCTGTGCCACCAATCCCTATAACTCATCCCGGATGCTCCCTCTTTTCAAGAGCACGACTTAAGACATCATCATGTCTATCTGGAACCCATGTTCCTTAGATAACTTTTTCTCTCCAATCATTCTGTCATCAAAAAAAAATAAAAAAATTCAACAATTCACTGCTATGTTTTGCAAGAGATTAATCAGAAGAGATAAAATCCGTAACAACTAATCATACCACTTTATCTGCAATTATCTTAGTCTTCTCATTAGGGATTGTGTAATTTCCATCGGCTCCTTTTTTTGATCTTGCTAAGACCCAATTAATACTTCGATCTCTAAAGCATTCTCCGCTTGGTAATGTGGTTGAGGAAGTATGTCCTTCGATTATCCATTGCGCCTTCTTCCCCGCATATCCAGCTTGCCCCAGATAGTGAGGATGCTCGTTGTGTGCCTGACTTTGCCTAGCCTTCTCACTAATTTCCTATTTTATAACTAAGATGTCAGCCTTCATGAATAGAAACAAATGAAAACATCGAATAACTGTGACAATGAAAAATAAAAATATAATTTAAGGAAACAAAGACAATAAACATTGATTAACCGCAACTACTCAGTTGCGTATGACAGTAAACTAAATTCAATCATTAAGAGTGAAATAAATAGTTTTCGGCATCATGAAAGTTTGCAAGACCAAGCAAGCAAATTTTGTGGTAGTCTAGTACGTAATTGATAAAGGTAAGAATATCATGATAACATCGTATGGAATATTTTGATGTAAAAAAGATAACGGTAACATTGCATCAGAAATACATTTTGATGTAAAAAAGATAAAGTATTGCTCCACCTTTGAATCAAACAGAATATAAAACATAAATCTTAATATTAAAAGTAATAAAGAGTAAGTACAATTTAAATGCACTTACTGTCATATTAACAAAGATTGTTGGCCTTGTCTAACAATAAATGCAAACCCACATGCAGAGACTTTTATGTATGTAATATTGCATTTTCGATGTGCATACACAAACAAATCAATCAATTATCAAAACATGATTGATTGCTCAAAAATTACCGCTGTTCAAAAATTACCGTTGTTCTGTAACATTTTTTTAATTATAATAATGCTGCTATTCAAATTCTAAGCATAATATAAACCTACATATTTCCTGGTTTTTTTAGCCTTTGCGCCCCTCTAATGCCGATGATGCACTTATTATGATTATTCATGTTATTGTCCTGAATTAGTTTTTTTTTTTGAAAAAAAGAGCTCTCACATTAGCCTGATATTACATGCCTATGGAGTTATATATTCGGAAAAATAAAGAGCAGAAAAAAGTTGCAATAATATTAAGCACAGACGTATAAAATTAAAAAGAAAAGTGGCATGTTCAACATTTGTTTCTTAAACAGTTTTGCAGTATTTGACTACTGCAAATACTGCAAATACCTGCATCAATTAACAAAATCTCACCTTTCATTTACAATTTTTACTGCCATCCAATTTTGAAATGTCAATCAAACAATTCTCTCGTTTTATTTAATTAGTGAAAGGTAAATATCTGAATATTAGGGTGCATATACATGTGTTATATTTAATATAAATGATAGCATTACTATTGACTGAAGCATCATTTACGATCTCCGATAACTTGTCGGATGTATCAATTGTCAAACGAGTACATGTTTAGACAAGGGATATGTATCACATTCACGATATTGTCTATTCTTTTTTAGTTATATTTGTTTTCTGGAACAACATCACATTCATAATGGAGTTTTAACAGCTTTGATTGGTCCAAAACAGTCGGTACTTCACGTCTGATGAAACGTTGGTTGGTCTATTGGAGCAATTCAAATCCAAAACATCAAAATACTCATTTGCTCACTTTTATATTACTTATAGTTATCCGACTGATTTCTCACGTATAAATATGTTCTAACCCAAATGATCAATTAATAAGCAAACAATACAAATTTCTTAAAGAATAGCCACTCAATCAGCTATAAAAATCATTTTAAAACATTAGTTTTCTTTCATTAAACATCAAATTTGCATCAGGTAAGATAAGGAATCAATTTTGCGTTCTCACTTGTTGTTTAAAAATTATTTAAAATGAATAATAATGGCGAAGGCTCATATGCCAAGCACTTAGCATTGTCACAAACCCTACAAAGTTATAACTTTAATACGTCTTACACAGACTAAACTCGAACATTTGTTTTCCACCGTTTTTAGTAGTCAAATTCCTCGTTATTTCTGCTTATTCAAGTTCAATTTATAAGCTTGATAGTGGATTCAAAATTGGGCCATTTTAACTGTAATAATTCTATTTAAAAATATAGTTTTGAATTCGAACCTAAACCCAAACCCGACCCGCCATCTCAATACTCAAACCCGACCCGCCATCTCAATAGTCATTATTATTAATCCTGGAGCATCTTCATATATATATATGTCGTTTTTAAAGTATTTATGTTATAAAATTTATCAGAGAACCTGAGGAAGTGTTTGAGATTATATAAGGAATATGAAATAAGAAATGTCCTTTTGAAATTGTGTTTACATTTATTTCATATTTATGTGCTACTAGTATTGATATCATCAATATATCCATGCCTGTTCCCTGAGAGTTAATACTATAGACGACTGCAATATCACCTATAAAACAGTATATGATTTCCTATAAAACATTAACAAGCAGGTATTTGCAGTAATATAATTTCCTATAAAACAGTAATATAATATTGAATATATATATATACCTTAAATTTCTCAATTTCGCAAATCTTCTTAAACTCTTCCCATTGTCCTTGTGAAATACCATCGTATAACTCGTACGGCTCTTTATGGTCATTCGGAAGTTTTCGTGTCTTCGTAATCCAACCACTTACCAATTTTGTTTTAAAGTTCTTCCATCTTCCACAAACGTACCTTAGCACAATGTCCTTCATTTTGTCCTCCATATGGTACTCGGTCTGAGATAACACAATATGTAACATAACAAGTTCACTGCTATGTCTATGGTCTGAGATAACAAGTGCAGTTTTATTTGGAATACCTGTATTTCAAAATATGGAACCTAACAAGTTCAATGAACTGATGAATTTATAATACCTTAACATCCTCCCAAATAGTGTTCTTGAGTCCTTGACTAACACTGTCCCAATTTTTAATAGTAATATCTATTTTGGATCTAGCTGTATCGCCTAAATCCGCCTTAAAAGACTTCGCCCACTTTCCAATGGGTTTACCATTTTCACTCCACTCAATGTATTTTGGTTCTTGTGTTCTATATTTCTTTCCGGTGGTTGGACCTCTTCGCCTCTTCTTATTTTGCATCTGTGAAGTAGAAGAGTCGTGCTCTTCATCAAGTCCATATTGTTGAATTTCCATTGCTCCTGCTTATGGACATGTAAAAAAATGAAATTATGTTCATTATATTACTTCAGTCATGTATGTACACTGATTGTTAAGTTATAAAGTACCTGTCATTTTCTGATGCCGTTGCAATAATTTTTGTCTGATGCTGCTAAAACCAACGTTCAAAGTTTCGGTTCTGATCTTTGCTGCTGCCTATGAAAATAAATAAAGATAAGTTATAAAAAGGAAAATTACGTGAACAGTGCTATGAAACATTGTTTCTTTACAAGCTGCTGCTGATGCATACAATGTAAACATATTTGTAATCACGTCATTCACGGATACATTCGACTACCGCTTTTTTACAGTACTGGTGTGAAACAATAAAAAAAAAATCTGACAATAAAAAGTCTGTAATATGAGAGAAAATTATGAACTAATTTACTTGAAAAGTTCCTGACATGGTATGCATTGCACAAATTCAGCACGTGAGACAAAGCCATTGAGTTTAAACTACAAAAATGGATACAATTAATTTTGTACTACTAAAGTTATTGTTAGGTAAAATGGAATGGACAATAAGAAGTAGAGTACAAAAAAGATTAAACAATTAAAACAAGTCGGAAAAAAATGATCATTAAGCATATGAAGAATGAAATAATGTGTACATTGTGAAGGTAATAAAATGAGATTGATCGCTCGCATGATTATTTTCATGCACTCATTGTAATCTTTCATTAGGCATTTTCTCTTACATATACATGTAATGCAGAAAACAAATATTTTGTTTCGAACAGCGGTTCATGTTTAAATTTTATTGCGAAAAAATCAACCGAACAAATCAACTACTACACACGTGTTTGGTGTAAAATGATGATTTGGTTCAAAAAGTCAGACAGTGGTTCATGTTTGAACTTAGTGTGAAAAACTCAACCAATCAATCCAACTACTGCACACCTATTTAGGCCTGAAAATTTATATAAAGTAGGAAATTAAAATGAATAGTTGGAACTGAAACCAAATAGACCGTGCAAATAATTAGAAAATAATTTGATGTGCAGAGAATATAGTTTAGTATAAAATATATTTTTTCTTGGACATACGTACTTACAGGCTTATATGTTTGCACACAAACAGACATGTCCGAGGATAGCAAAGTTAGGAAATGCAATGGATTTGAACCCGCATTAATACAATATGTATATACTATAGGATAAGTTTCTACATTTTTACTAGAACAGGTTACTTCTAACACATGAGAATTTATTAGAATAGGTAACTATAATTTAAGTTATATATCAGAATAAGTTATTTTCTCATGGACATTTTTCAAGCCATATGAGGCTGAGCTCCCCAATAGGTGTTGGATTATATTGTTGCATCATATGAATTTCACAGGTGAGGCAATGAAGTGTCGAGAGCAATTAATATATTTCAAGTATGTCTGGCAAGTCGCATAAATCTAATAAAAATCAGAGACAGAAGTTTATGTAAACTAAAACTGACAAAAATGCATTGAAATTTATGTAAATTAAAACTGACAAATATTTCAGAAGTTTATGTAAATTAAGACTAATTTATATTTTGTTTATGCCATATCCAGATTTAAAGTTCTGTTATCAATTTGAATAATGAATACTCCTAATGTGGAAAATCAACACCAGTAACACACACCTGAAAATGAACACTCCTAATAGAAAACATAAGAGAACCTTTATCAATTTGAATAATGAATACTCCTAATATGGAAAATCAATACCAATAACACAAACCTGAAAATGATTCAAGTAGCAGCCGCTTTCTCAAACTTAGGATAAATCAAGTATCCCTAAAAAAAGGTAATATAGTAGTTATTCCCAAAATACTAGAAGTATTGCAAAGCATGATGGGCAATAAAAAATATTACCCCATTATCCAAACCCATTCCTCGTGATCTAAACATGCATAATTAGCATTTAAATCAACTTCTTCCGATACACTTACGCCAACGGAGAAAGGTGGGTTCTCATCAAATTGATCATATTCTTCTTCATCTACCACATCATCAATCCCAACAATGCGTCTTTTGCCGGGAAGAACAACAGACCACTTACTATCGGCTGGATCAGTCACATAGAAAACTTGTTTTGCTTGAGATGCCAAGATGAGTGGCTCGTTATCATTACTAACTCGACCAAAGTCAACAAGTGTGAATCCGTGTTCATCTACTTGTACAAAACGATGGTTGTCAGCCCATCTACATCGAAATAGTGGAATCGTGAACTCCTTATACACAAGCTCCCAAATATCTTCAATTATTCCATAATATGACATTGTCGCATTTATTGGCTTATTATCTTTAGCACCAGCAAATTCTCTTGAAGATGCCAGGACACTAACTCCGCTATTTTGCATTTTGCTCTTCTCATCTTGGCGTTTCGTATAAAAAACATACCCATTGATATCATATCCTTCATAAGAGTTAACTTTAAATCGAGGTGTATACGCCAACCATTTAATTGTATCGAAAATATTATGGTCTGTTTCTGATAATCGATCCATTACCCTTTTTTTAAACCATTCGACGAAGGTGCGGTTATGCTCGTTTGTCAACCATCTTTCATTCTTTGAAGGATTTTTAGACTTTAGCATTGCCATGTGCTCCTGTAGGTAAGGATGCACCTCACTAAGATGTTGTAAAACAAGTAGTTCTGCTTTATGAAACATTTCGTCATCGATTGAAATCGATTTTAACCCAAGTGTGCCCTGACCATCAAGTCGTCCTACATGTCGAGATCTACGAAGTCCAATAGGCTCAACATCTTTTAAGTATTGAGTAACAAATTCAATAACCTCCTCAGCTACAGTACCTTCTACGATACTAGCTTCAGGTCTATATCTATTTTTTGTTTTTCTTTTTAAAGTTCCCATGTGCATTTCAAATGGATACATATATCTCATAAACACAGGACCACAAACTTTGATTTCTCTTACTAGATGAACAATCAAATGCACCATAACATCAAAAAATGAGGGGGGGAAATACATTTCAAGCCGGCATAAGGTAACGATAACATCAGCTTGTTGAGCATCCAACGTATCAGGATCAATTACCTTGTTGCATATTACATTAAAAAAGATACAAAGCTTTGTAATAACATGTCTAACGTGTTTAGGAAATATACCTTGAATTGCAACAGGTAACAAATGTTGCATTAACACGTGGCAGTCATGAGACTTCATGCCAGTCAATTTTAAATCCTTCATCGATACACGACTGCTAATGTTTGATGAATAACCTGTTGGAACCTTGACACCACGAAGACACTCACATAGACTTGTTTTTTCTTTTTTGGACAATGTATAACATGCAGGAGGCAAATAGGTGCGTTTCCCTTTCTGCATTGGTGCTAAATCCTTCCGAATACCCATATTCACCATATCTTGTCTAGCTTTCTCGCTATCTTTTGTCTTACCAGGTATATTCAAAAGTGTCCCAATGATACTGTCACAAACATTTTTTTCTATGTGCATAACATCTAGACAATGTCTAACCTGTAAATCTCTCCAATATGGAAGTTCCCAAAATATAGATTTCTTTTTCCACGAGCCTTCTAGAAGAGGAAAGACTTTGCCGAATACATTTTCAATGTCCTTGACCTGTTCATAAACATCATTTCCTTTTAATGGCAAACGAGCAACTCTAGTCTCTATCTCCCCATTAAAAGGTTTCTTCTTTTTACGATAATGGTGATTAGAAGGGAGAAATCTACGATGATGCATATACATATTTTTCTTGCAATGATGCAAACGCTCAACAATCATATCATCTTGACATATCGGGCATGCTTTGGCACCTTTTGTACTATAGCCAGACAAGTTACCATACGCGGGGAAATCATTTATGGTACAAAAATCATGGCACGCAATGTAAAATCACTTCTACTATATGCATCAAACACATGCACACCTTTATCCCATAAAAGTTTTAGATCATCGATAAGAGGAGCTAGGTAGACATCGATGTCGTTTCCTGGTTGTCGTGGTCCCGATATTAAAAGAGACAACATGATATATTTGCGCTTCATACTCAAGTGAGGTGGAAGATTGTAAATCACCAAAAGAACAGGCCAAGTGCTATGTTGACTACTTAGGTTGCCAAATGGATTTATGCCATCTGTGCAAAGACCAAGTCTAAGATTTCTGCTTTCTTTACCGAAATCAGGATGCATTGCATCAATGTTTCTCCACTGTGGAGAATCGGCTGGATGTCTTAGTAATCCATCATCTTTCCTTACATCTGCATGCCATCTTAATTTTTTTGCATTTTCTTCATTTGCAAATAAGCGTTTAAATCTTGGTATAATGGGCAAATACCATAAAATCTTTGCTGGAGATCCTCTTTTATTCAATTCGTTATGAATCCCTGAAGAATTGTAACGAGATAATCCACACTTGGGGCACTCATGCAGCTTTGCATATTCATTTCGATACAATATACAATCATTTGGACATGCATGTATCTTTTTATACCCTATGCCAATTGGACACATAATTTTCTTCGCTTCATAGGTAGAAGTAGGAAGCTCGTTATCTTTTGGAAGCATGTCATTTAGAAGTTCTAACAATGATGTAAAACTTTTATCACTCCACCCATGCTTCGCTTTTAAATTGAAAAGTTTGAGCACAGCAGACAATTTTGTAAACTTGGCGCAATTAGGAAACAAAGGCTTCTCGGCATCAATTAATAATTTTTCGTACAACTTTGGCTCTTCCATCAAATGATCTTCAACATCATGAAACAACTCCTGCACACAAGCATTCTCATCATATTCATTATTTGTCTCATTATTCACGTTATCTTCCCCGTCATTCTCGTCATTCACATGACTACTAGAACTAGCTCCACTAAGTATACTTTCACCATGCCATATCCACCGCGTATAGTTTTGTTTAAACCCATATCGAATTATGTGATCTCTAATCTGATCAATGTTACGAAATCTCCTCTTATTTTTGCAGAATCTACACGGACAAAAAATAATTTCTTCCCCTGTTCTTGATTGATCACGCAGTGCACAATTGATGAACTCTTCAATTCTATTTAGAAACTCAGCATCACTACGTTTTATGTTGTACATCCAGCTACGATCCATTTGCAAATGCTAGAGACACTACATAATGAAAAGAAAAAAAATGAATACCAACAACAACCAATATCTAATTTAATGTCTATAATTTGAATACCAACAAGTACGATCCAACTAAAGTGACCCTCTAATTTTTCTCTAGTTTTACTGATTTTACTTTGAATTGTAATCATAATTTTTTTTTTAATCTGGGTCATTTATTCAAAATCATTTGGTTATTTTCATTTATAAAATGGCAAAGTTTACTGGTTGCTCTTTATTTTTTAAACCATTCAAATAATGTTAAGTATTGATTCAACAAATTTGTTATATCCATTCAAACTTGTTATGTCCATTCGGATTCTATTTACAAATTAATGCATAATATGACTAGTAGTTTTGGCGTACTAGTGTTGAAACGGAACTTCGAAAAATTATTTAAATAATTATTTATTCTAAGGTAATAAGGTATTTATAGTTGTAACACAAAATGAGTTGTTCCACATGGCATTTTCTAAGATATCCACTTTCAGTATATAATCCGATGTGATTGGCGCAAATCAGGGGCGTAGCCAGGAATTATAGAGTGGGGGTGCCAAAAAAATTCTTCAATAATTCTTGACATAAAATGACTTTTAATGATGCATAGACATATACTTGTGTAAGTTCGTTAGAAAATAAGCTAGAGACTATGGAAATTCAAACAATCAAATATTTGCGTCGGACAAAAGGTTGAAGCAACCTTTAAAACAAAGGGATAAAACTGAAATTACCTAATTCAGAATCCACTGCTGAAAAACAGAAGTAGGGTTTGAAGTGCGTAAGTAATCGCGATGAGTTTTGGGTTTACAGGGTTTCTGCCGTAGCCCGAAAATTATCAAAACAAAGAAAAATGGTTTTCAACCATGCTTGTAAAGCCCATTTTTCCTTGTTTTATCTTACTTTTCCTTTCCACTATGATCAAACCCATTTGGCCCAGCGTCTATCACCGACCCACATCCCCTCCCTTCTTTCTTTTCTACAGTTCTGGCGGTTACCTCTCCCACCTCGTTCCATGCCACTGATCCCATTCACAACCCCTTTCCCCATGTCATACGTCCCCCGTCCAAGCCACGCAAACACCCTCAGCCTCTCTCTTCCATTTCCTTTCGTATTTACTTTACCGGTGCGTGCCGTTCCTTCCCTTCTTGCCTGCCAGTTTATGGCTTCTGTTTTGCTACTCACGTATATAATATATTAATATGTATACCAGTATTCTTTTCACGTTATGCAACTCACGCCTTCTACTTCTTTGTTCCAGTTTTAATTCATTCTACTGTTGCTTTCCAGATAAACAAAAATAAACACTTACTAACCTGGTCTTAAACCAATTCTTCATTCAGGTATCATCACAAACCTTAAATCATTTCGCCCAACTCTTTTCTTTCCAGTACACAACCCAATTTGGTGCAATTCTGCAGATCTAGTACAATTAAATGGGGTATCTTGTTTTAGCCTTTATTCTTTGTTTGAATTAACTGTCAAATGTGTTCGTTATTAACACTATTGTAGCTATGAATGTAACTCTATGCACTATAGATTGAATACTCAAAGGTGCAAAATAAAAACGGTGACTGTATTTTCATTAAACTTCTGAAGAATTAATTTACTTGTTCCTTTCTGCAATCTACTACTGGTAACTTCCTTTTAATTTTCCTCTCCTTTCTTTTGTTTCTTGTTCCAGTAGTTCTCGTGCACAGCAGTTGTGTGCACATGCACCGATCCTCGGACCACCGCACATCTCCTGCTACTGTGCCAGCAAATGTATCACCTCTCCTTGAACCCATTACCAAGCCTAAATCCCTCTTCGATCCACTGTATTGAAATCTGGATGTTCAAGCTGAAATATCTAAACACTCGTCCACCTTCCTCCCCCTACTTCTATCATCACAACACACAAGGATCCCTTAAAACCCATCGACATGTTGCCGACTCGACGCCCGATGTCCTCGTCCAAGTGCGACACTCTCCAGTGACCTCACGACAGAGCAGTTCCATGGCGAACAGCGGTAAAAATAAACAGTTGCAAACCTTAAATCCATCTCGTTTGCTCAAATTAGTTGATGGGAAAATTCATTTATATTTTCCCCGACCTTCTACCCCGCCCAGTAGCGCTACGCCAAACAACAACCCCCTCTGATCAGCTCCACTACCGGAATTTGACCAAGCCCCCATTTTCTGATGATCTTAGAATTTCTTGATAACCACAGTGTTAAATTTTTTATGATTTTCCTTTTTAAAATTCACGACTTTATCATACTAATACATTCGCATGCCTGGATCACTCTATTTTGATATTTGGATTTTCGAGATTTAAGAGGCTCTTATTGTATATATGTTAATCCTGTATATATAGACTATTATATGAGTTGCAAGTATACACTATAGAGATGTATAAGCACTATTTATATAATGTTCGGATCATATTCTTCCTAAAAATCCAGGTTATGGATTTCTAAAATAACAGGGCGTGATGTTCCCTTCTGGTATCAAAGTTATTTCATAAAGTAATCAACTATCATATAAAATCATTTTACATAATAAATAACCGTTGACAACATCGTTTTCCATGAGTTTTAACACAACCAAAGAAAAAAAGTATAGTATAAAATTTTAAATGTAACACTTTATATTAGAGAATATGTTTTCACTAAACATTTGAACTTTTGAAAAAGGAAAAAAAAGACTAATTTTAAACTGGTGTTTTCCTTTTTATACTAGTAAGGTTATAAAACAATCATCTCTCTTTAAAATAAAAATTATATTACAAAACAAAAATAACAACAAAGTCCAAAATCAAGATTTAAGATACACTCAAACAATATCTTAAAAATATGTTCTATTTTTTTTACCATTCTGTTTCAACCGACAAGGAGCAGGACGGGTAAATCCAGGATCAATCATAGTCATCCAATTATTTTTGCCCTTCAATATCCTACCGTCCACCCCTTGATCATTGTAATGTTTGTGATGCTAATTCATGGGTCGCTGTGACGTTTCTCTTTTTTTATCGAGTGAAGGCAACCAATTGGACTGGCATGATGTGAACAACGTGAACATCGACTATTTGAAGGAAAAAACAAAATGAACAGCAAACTAGTATTTGAGTTTGGAGCTTTTATATATGGATAGAAACGAACTAAAAATCGACATAAGACATGAGATGAATAATACACAAAACAACAGAAATATGGACAAGTCAGTTTGTTTGCTTGCTGCGGATTATGCCTAGGCATTAAATTTCCTTCAGTTTAGTCAATGATTCTGCTCTAGGGCGGAACTAGGAATTGACATAAGGGTGGGCTAACTTTAAAGGGTGATTTTTTTTAAAGTTAGCTTTTCTAGTTAATAATACATAACTCTTACGAAACTAAGAAAATACTTCATAATCATAACGACTAGGTTCATATTTTACTTTAAATGCGTGATATTTAGTTTAATTATGCAACGAGCTTTACATTTCATCGTTTTGACATATTTCCTACCTAAAAGTGATCTTTTAGAAGTTGCTGTAGTGATATAAAGAGTTAATACTAGTGAAATCTATTTATTAGAGAAATAATAAATCCCAAACTTTAACATAAGCTATCCAATGTAGTTATATTTTAGAATCAAAGAGTGATTGTCATTTAGAGAAAAAAAATGAATATCTGCAAACAAATAAAATATCAGCATTTAGAGAAAAAACCTAATCAATAATTTTCAAGATGATTGTCATTTAGGTTATCATTTCAGTTTTCAAGTTGAGATCAATAGTTCTTAACTGTCATTTAGAGAAAAAAAATCAAACAAATAAAATATCTGCAAATTGAATTATAATTTATGAATTAAATAAGCAATATAGTCAAAACAAATTAGGCTACAGTCTTGTAATTGAAATCAAAATTGAAAAGCCTAATCAATAGAGTTTTTACATTGAAATTACCATTTATTGCTAATCTGCAAACAAATAAAATATCAAAGAGTGATTGTCATTTAGGTTATCATTTCAGTTTTCAAGCTGAGATCAATAGTTCTTAACTGTCATTTAGAGAAAAAAAATCAAACAAATAAAATATCTGCAAATTGAATTATAATTTATGAATCAAATAAGCAATATAATCAAAACAAATTAGGCTACAGTCTTGTAATTGAAATCAAAATTGAAAAGCCTAATCAATAGAGTTTTTACATTGAAATTACCATTTATTGCTAATCTGCAAACTAAATTGCTTAAAATTAAAAAATATGGAATTACCCAAATTATGCTTGATAGAATGAAGAAGTAGATTTCTCTATTGTCTGAATCATGATGGAAGTAAAAGAGAACTATGAGAATGAGAGATATCAGCATCCAGGCTTACGAAAAATTGACGGGGTGCATAAACAAAACAAAAAAGAACCAAAAATGAAGCACAGACTTGCGAAGGCACGGACTTACCATCACACAATTAATCAAGCCATACAGGCAATGCTACTACTTCATTTCCCCTGTTTCTAGACCAATGAGAATGAGCAGAAAAGCTGGGAACGACGGTATGCATAGCTAGGGTTTCTTTAAGTTTAGGTTAGGCTTTGTAGCCTTACGCATTTTCTAGAAAAATCAGCTACCCTGGGATACAGCCCAGCTGAGCATAGGGCTAGTTCCGCCCTTGATTCTGCTAATTATACGCAACATCAACTTGTGTATGATCCCATTTTGGCCACCTAATTAAATGCATGTATTTTTAGCAGCTTTCTACTCAAAGACGTGGACCAAGCAAATTATAAATGGTTTGCTGCAAATACAAAGCTTGCTTAAAATATAAAACATAATAAAATTAAAATGTAACACATTACTCTCTTATATAGGAGTAATAATTTCTCTATTCCTTTCTATTGAATTATATTTTGGTATGTTAACTGAAAAGGAAACAAGTAGGTAAACGCTGCGGATTATGAATTACCAGATTACACCCTACAGTACTTTTGCAAGAAATGTTCTTCTTTTTCCTAAAAAAAAAGGAGAAAATAGCGCAACAACTTTCACGCTACATGTGTTCCAGTTAAAGTTATTTTTTTTGTTCCACTTTTTCTCTCCTCTTTGATTTAACAAAGGCATTACATAATTTATTTTTAAATGTATAACCGAGCAAGTTAACATTTATATTAAACCATTCAAATTAATCAGTTTGTTTTTACATTTTTAAACCATTCAAATTAATCGGTTTGTTTTTACATTTTTAAGCGTTCAATTCTTAGTCGTTTACCACATTTTTATTAAACAGACGGTAAGTACATTTACTGAACGATGTATGCTGAATTGGCCACAACAGAAAAACCAATACAATATGCAAGATCATTAGAACATATGAACATATGCAAACAAAACAAGCATCAGCAATTTAAATGCTATTAAAATGATGAATGGGTAACACCATGATAAATGCAATAAGAGCAAGCAGTAGAGAAACAAAACGAATTTAAAATAAATAGTAATCAAACACGGTGAACAACATACGTGAACCCCAAACACGAATGAGGCAAAAATTATTTGTCCAAACTTGATTATGGGAACAAAACAACGAAGAGAGAAATACGTGTTAAAGCAATTCAGCTTGATAGAGACAAAATCAATCGAAGAAAAAGGGTAAATTTAGGGATTAACCATTACCTAATGTCGACGTGGATGCGAGGGAAAAGCTGGAAGAAAGGCCCAACAATTGACTGTATCTGCTATATGAAACCATTTTACAATCATTTAACAGAGAACGAAATAACCCCTAATAAATACAGCGAATTCAATTTAACAGAGAATGAAATAACCCCAAATGAATGGAACGATTTAAGATAACAGCGAAACAAAAAACCCCAAATCAAAATTTACACAAAACTAGGGTTACAGATAGTAGAAATCTAGTACCTTCGATGGAAGAAGATGAGGAAGAAGATGAGGCGAATCCAAATCCTCCTAAACAGATCGAAATCAAAGAAAAATTTATCTGCGTGTTTTCTTCTTTTACTGATTTACGATTTTTTTTCCTTGTTAGTGTCTGAAGTGGCAAAGTGAAAATAGGGCGCGAATGAACGGAAAAATTAGACATAGGGCGCGAATGAACGGAAAAAATTAGACTAAAGTGGGAAATAACGGTTCAAGTGAAATTTAACCCGATTCACCAAATTTTATTTGACTCACTATATATAAATTGCATCGGTTGCAAACCAATTAAGAAAAAGCCGATGCTAATCAAGTAAATGCAAACATTTGCTGTCATAAATTGCATCGGTTTTTAAAAAAAACCGAAGAAAATAACTTTTTGTCTGATCTATTGCTTTCTTTGTCACTATTGCATTGTCTGTTTAATTAAAAGCAATGCAAATAACACTGTTTGCATCGCTTGTTACCACAAACGATGCAAATCAGGCGAAGCAATAAGACTGTTTTATACTAGTGCTTGTTTTTATTATTAAACAAGTTATTCATTTCTAATCATTCAGAATTTCATTTTTGTTTGAATTCTTGTTTCAAAAACCCAGTTTCCTTTACAAATGTTTTTATTTGCAACATCTTTACTTAAACTATTATTCACATCGAACGTGAATTATATTTCTTTTTATCAACCATTAAGTTTGATTTCGTATTTAACTAATATGCCATTTAAAATATCGGTGTTAAAACTGATTTCTGCTTCTCCATATAAGTTCGTACTTATATATTCTATTTATCAAATGATAAATATTTTATTCCGTTTATAAAATATTATTTATAAATTAATCGCTTTCATTTATCTGTTTAAAACAGATTAAAATTTACTTTGAATTCATCTTCTCGTTGTTCTTTGATATCTTATCAATCCCTTTTTATAATGTCTATTCAATTTTATAAATAATTCCTTTTATAAAATTCTATTCATTTTACAAATGATTACTTTTATAAAATCTATTCATTGCATAAATGTTCTTTTTATAAAAATGTCTTCGTTTCATAAATGTTCATTTTATAAAAATGTCTTCATTTCATAAATGTTCATTTTATAAAATCTTTTTCATTGTATAAATGTTCTCTTTTCTAAAATCTTTTCATTTTATATAAATGTTCTCTTTTTATACAATCTATTCATTTTAAAATATTTCTTTCCATACACTCTGTTCATTGCATAAATGTCCTTTTTTATACAATCTATTCATTTTAAAATGCCTATTTATTTTATATAAATATTTTATTTCCATCTACACGGTAAAAATTCTCTTTTCACATTCCAGTACTTCTTGTAGTATTTATCATACCATATAACAATGATTGTTATCATTCAAACAAACAAAATCAGCAACATATTGCATATCACATCATATAACACAATATATGAAAAATAGTAAAATAGATGTTGAAGAATCCAGTTGGATCCCTCCGACCTGTTTCCCTGCATCCACAGATATTACACAGTATAATTCATATCAATTTCAGTTCAACATGTAATATTCTGATAATAAGAATCAATGTTGTTTAATGATATGTGTATTTATCGTTATTTATGATTTCAACCAATCAAACAACAATTCAACCAACCAATCATCACACAACAGTCAATCATTATTTATCAGTACTAGATTTTATTTATAAAAATATAATTAGACAGAGTTAGTGAGTTTTACTCACCTTGGTCGATTATCGTTAATTAATGATATTCGATCGTCGGACTGGTTCAGGCGTTTTATTACGCCATAAATTGAGACGAGCTCCAAATCACACCAACCTAGTTTCATTGAAGCCTACGTCCATACGATTGCAATGCGACTAGTTTCGCTGAATTTCGATTTCGTATGATAAAGATATGATATTTTAAAGTTAGCGTACGTTTTATATAACTAAACATGGGTTTGTAATTTAAATGGGCTTTACCCTTTTAACATGTTAGCCCAATACCCAATCACCCAATAGCCCAAACCGCTCCCTTTCTTCCCCAATGCTGAAACACAGCAAGCTTCAGCGTGCCCTCCTCCATTTCACCAACTTCACCGATCCAAATTCCTTCCATCTCTCAATGAAATTAAAAACCGAAAACATCGACGAACTTCTCTTCGAAATCTCCACAGACCCATCACCTTCGATCCACACTTGCACCCTTAGGAAAAATCCCGCTCTCAGCCTCCTCCATCACTGTACCGTGCATGCTTCGACACCCCTTGGCACCAAATACCCCAAAAAGTTCACACAACATGCTATTCAACCTCCTGAATCCAAATACAATACTTAAAACGAGCATCGATGTTTGTATCAATGCTTGTATCGATCGAAAACTCCAACCCTAGCTAGAAAATCGTGCACTGTACAGTTTTGCGCCGTCGGCAAACACCACCGAATCCAACAAATTGTACATAGAATCGAAGGGCATTGAATAACAATCACAAATATATGAAGTTTGGATTTTTTAGCATTTGTTTTTGATTTGGGATGATTTTTCAAAGAAGAGGGTTTACTGTGAAAAACTGTTTCTAGAGGCGGCATTGTTTTTGACCAGAGAAAAATTGTGATTAGGGTTAGAGAGGATTAGGATTATTTATAGGTAGCTTTTTATATTTTTTATTAATATTTTATATTCTTTTATAGTCAAAAGCTCATTTTTCCGTCTTCTAAAAATTCATATGATCGCATAAAATATCCAAAAATCATGGAAATTGACATGCTGCTAGAGTTTTACATTACGGACCCAATGGAACTTGTTTTGTTGAATTCCGACTCCATTTTCTCATATAACTTATTTTTAACCGTCAAAATATCGACTGTTTTCCACATTAAAATTTGGCACGACCACATACTGACTTCAAAAATCACGATAGTTGGAATCTAACAATAATTTAACATTATGGATCAAAAAATATTGGTTTCATTGAATTTGGAGGTCGTTTGAAAAATGGCTATTTTTTAAAGCTCTAAATAGACCAATTTAAATATTAATATATTTTAAAACAATTTAATTAAATAAAAATAATTAAATATTATTGTATATATTCACATGGAATATTATACTGCTCTAAAATAAACCAGTTTGGATTTATAACTCGATATTTAAAAAATATCAGTTTATATTGCTATTTGAATTATATTAAAATTCCTTTATAATATAAATAAATCATTATAATATAAACGAAGTCTATAGTGACTATTTTCAATTTTGATTTGGACATAACTCACAATCTACACGATGAAAACTCGATTTTTCTCTTCTATTAGAAAAATATACTTCACCAGCTGCGAACGTTTCTTGTTTCACAGAAATCCTGCTTAAAACGAATTCTGTATATTCAATTAAAGTTCGAATCGCCAAATAACGAACTGCCGCGACGTTACGGGCTCGATTATAATTAAATTATAATTTATATGTTCAAACGTCGATTGAATAATATATTCGCTATTCTAATCCAATTCTAAACTGAATTATACCTTATATATGATCCAATTCACATGGTATTGTGAATTCAGCTAATTTTGACTATTTCGGAATTATAATATATTTTTATATTATAAATATTAATTAAATATTCAATATTATTTAATTAAATAACCATTTAAATCCATAAATCACTATTTACATAATTAAATTAATTAATTATTACACCGTAAAAATACGGGACATTACAGTGAAATTCTGAGTGAGGCATTACAGATCTTAGATGGACCCCTTCGTGCAATATCTTGGCCCAACTCATCTCTGAATGTCTATAAATGCCCTCATACCTCCTATATGCAAAGGTTCAGATCTCTCCCTGCCTATATGTTGCCTATCACTCTGTCAACTCTAACTATCTCCAAAACGGCAAGGGTTCTTCTTCGAATAGGGATATTGTGATATACTCCAATAATCCTTGTACTTGTGATCTTAATTTGTTCTTTCATTGAAAAATTCGTCAAATATTTATACTCAAAGTCAATGTAACATGCATAAAAGTATAATGGATCTATTAAAAGTGGATGTAGGTTTCACTAACAGTTGAACCAATGTTAAATTCTCTGTTTCCTTTACTTTCCATTACTTATTTCTTTCTTTTTCCATTTATTTTATGTCTTCTGCACTTAGTCTGATTTCATGGCCCTAGAAGGGATGGTGCGATCATTGATCTTTGGTGTTGGTTCCATTTTTGATGTTAACTTTTTGTACTTTTAATGGGAATCGAACATAGGAAGAGATCAATGCTATATATTGTAGGTCTCTATGGTTTTGGAAGGCATATCTGTTATCACAACTATGAACTTGAGTTGGGTAGAAGAGAAAATGATGAAATGGAAAATTAGAAATTTTGTTGATGCTTCTGAGACTTTATGAGGGAATGTGAACGCCACTCCCACTAATGGTCTAAGCTGGACTTATTCCCAATGTGAAGTTGTCACCAGAAGTGAGTTGGACATGGTGGTGGAGATATGAACCAACGCATGGTGATCGCTAATAGGGCCTTAATGAAAAAGATGGAGTCTTTTCTTGTGCTTCTGTTCAGGCCTGACCTTTACGCTACGAGAATGTATTTGGAGAGTATGCACACTCTTCAACTTCAGATAGACGAAGGAGTCAAAACCGGATATAAAGAGTACATGTTGCTAATGTAAAGCAAGTTGCTGTAGAAGTGAACAAAACTACACTTCCTGGAACCTCAACCTAGAATCAATCTAAATCTGCATGCAGACGTTATTCAGAACTTGGATGGGATGCCTATATTGGATAACAGTCAGAATGCTGAATTAGAAGACTTTAAGGCTAACAACAACGCACGTAGAGGAAATTAACCTAATACATTCCAGCATATAGTGCAACCCCCTCTAAGAGTATTGAATTCTACTATGTAGGCTCTCCAGTACCGGGGTATGGGATCTCAAGCAGCCAGCTGGAATGGTCTACCAGAACAAACACTTGGCGGGGGTGTAGACATTCACCTAGTGGAATATAATACCATTTAGGAGTACATTTATGGGAATATCAAGAAGCCAATGAGGATAATATGTCACAAAAAGATATTGATGAAGACTGGGACTTCGCTGTGGTTTACAAAGCTTCCTCCCAAACCTATTTCATGATTTGGATAGTTGGCATAGAAATTCAAGGAAGTTTAGGCTATACATCACTAAAGATAAGGATGTTATGTCATTGTTTGGGTTGTCCCATTGTTGGCAGGAGTTGCTAAAAGCCTTCCTGAATCAGTTTAACACTGCAATGACTGAGGTAGGCAACCCGGATTTGAAAATGGTATTGATGGCATTGTTGCATGCCATCAATAAGGAGATGAAATTTGAGAAATGTATTAAGATAAAGGAACCTAACACGTTAGAGAAATTCTATAAGAAGGCTGACAAGTACATAAGACTACAAGAGGATGAAACTACGGAAAAAAGTGCCATCGTTTATGTTTAGAACCAAATAACCATTGAGCCAAAGCAGGAAGCAAATCTTTAGAAATATCTAGTAAGGCAGGAAATCAAAAGAGAGAAAATAATGATAAAGGAATAGGCAAGATAAATGGTAAGTGTCCCAGGCTCATTAACCTAAAGGAATACACTCCTCTAAACTATAGCCTAGAGAATCTATGCTATACGAGCGTCATGGCACGCATTACGCGCTTGGAATATTGTTTCTACAAATATTGTATACATATGTCAATATTGCAGATTTATGCATAGTTTGCACATATCCAAAATTCAATATAAGATCTAACGCGTAAAAAAGGACTGAGAGAATATCTTATTAATTTAAGATGAGTCAACCGATGATACATAACTTTATTAAAAATAACAATTTAAATCCACTTATCTTGGTTTCGATAGGAAGTTTGGACATCTAAATCTTGAATATAATGCATTTGTCTTCAAATCTCGAATGGATATTGCATATTTTATATTTTTCTAGATCTAAAGAATTTGGAGGAGAAAGGGAGTGGCAGGGTTTCAACACCCGATCAAAAAATATGAATTTGAGAGCTATGACCTGTAAGTTTATTTATAGATGTCCAAACTTGTTGTATCCATTCGATATAAGATAATAAAATCCAAGCCATTCAACAAAATAAAAATTTGTCGTTAGTACATGGCCAGATATATTTCTTGCCCATTTTATTTTTCTGCATATTTATTTGCTCGATGGTTTCTTTTTTTCCTATTTTCATTACTGCGCATTAATTTTCTTCCGTTTCTAATTCATGCATGTTAATTCATGTGACCGTTATTCAAAACATTTATTTTTATTTCTAGTTTTATTGGAAAATTTTCCATTCTTAACACACATTAAATTTCAATTTCAAATGCGATTATTTCTGGAATTAATACGTGTGCACATACACTTGAAATAAATATGTCCACACATATTTACACGTATTTGTTTCAATTGTTTTGAATTAGAACGTTACTTGACTAACATAATTAAACTTCCTTGTATTGCGTGATTTAATTCCATCTACGATGCGCAATTATTTTCAAATTCAAACATGCATTACTTCTAAAATTTATACTCTATATATTTATATGAAGTAAACATATAGATGTGTATTAGCATGCATGTTACCCTTCTAGATTTGATTGTCTGCTTTCAAATTTTAACGTTATTCCCATTTATGTCTCTGTTAATGTCATTAATGACGCGCATTGCTAATTAAAGGAACATTGCTATTTAACTTTAATTACTTTCCGTTTCTCTCTTGATTTAATTCCTTTTCTCATATGTGTTTGTTTATAGTAAATGGCATTTTCGTCAGTTCAGTTGTGCACCAAAAAAGTGTGACACCAAACCTATTCCGATTATTAGTAAAGAGTTTTGAATTAGAACGTTACTTGACTAACATAATTGAACTCCCTTTTATTGTGTGATTTAATTCCATTTACGATGCACATTTATTTTCAAATTCAAACATGCATTACTTCTAAAATTTATACTCTATATATTTATATGAAGTAAATATATAGATGTGTATTAGCATGCATGTTACCCTTCTAGATTTAATTGTCTGCTTTCAAATTTTAACGTTATTTCCATTTATGTCTCTGTTAATGTCATTAATGACGCGCATTGCTACTTAAAGGAACATTGCTATTTAACTTTAATTACTTTCCATTTCTTTCATGATTTGATTCCTTTTCTCATATGTGTTTGTTTTTAGTAAAGGGCATTTTCGTCAGCTCAGGTGTAGACCAAAAAAGTGTGACACCAAACCTATTCCGATTATTAGTAAAGATAAAGATTTTCAAATTCAAACATGCATTACTTCTAAAATTTGTACTCTATATATTTATATGAAGTAAATATATAGATGTGTATTAACATGCATGTTACCCTTCTAGATTTAATTGTCTGCTTTCAAATTTTAATGTTATTCCCATTTATGTCTCTGTTAATGTCATTAATGACGTGCATTGCTAATTAAAGCAACATTGCTATTTAACTTTAATTACTTTCCGTTTCTTTCTTGATTTAATTCCTTTTCTCATATGTGTTTGTTTTTAGTAAAGGGCATTTTCGTAAGTTCAGGTGTACACCAAAAATTTGTGACACCAAATATATTCCGATTATTAGTAAAGAGTTTTGAATTAGAACGTTACTTGACTAACATAATTAAACTCCCTTTTATTGTTTGATTTAATTCCATTTACGATGCGCATTTATTCTCAAATTCAAACATGCATTACTTCTAAAATTTATACTCTATATATTTATATGAAGTAAATACATAGATGTGTATTAGCATGCATGCTACCCTTCTTGATTTAATTGTCTGCTTTCAAATTTTAACGTTATTCCCATTTATCTCTCTGTTAATGTCATTAATGACGCGTATTGCTAATTAAAGGAACATTGCTATCTAACTTTAATTACTTTCCGTTTCTTTCTTGATTTAATTCATTTTCTCATATGTGTTTGTTTTTAGTAAAGGGCATTTTCGTCAGTTCAGGTGTACACCAAAAAGGTGTGACACCAAACCTATTCCGATTATTAGTAAAGATTTTCAAATTCAAACATGCATTACTTCTAAAATTTATACTCTATATATTTATATGAAGTAAATATATAGATGCGTATTAGCTTGTGTGTTACCCTTCTAAATTTAATTGTCTGCTTTCACATTTTAACGTTATTCCCATTTATGTCTCTGTTAATGTCATTAATGACTTGCATTGCTAATTAAAGGAACATTGTTATTTAACTTTAATTACTTTCCGTTTCTTTCTTGATTTAATTCCTTTTCTCATTTGTGTTTGTTTTTAGTAAAGGGCATTTTCGTCAGTTTAGGTGTACACCAAAAAAGTGTGACACCAACCCTATTCCGATTATTGGTAAAGATGTGTTTGTTTTTAGTAAAGGGCATTTTCATCAGTTCAGGTGTACACCAAAAAAGTGTGAAACCAAACCTATTCCGATTATTAGTAAAGTTCTTCAAATTCAAACGTGCATTACTTCTAAAATTTATACTTTATGTATTTATATGAAGTAAATGTATAGATGTGTATTAGCATGCATGTTACCCTTCTAGATTTAATTGTCTGCTTTCAAATTTTCCATTTATGTCTCTGTTAATGTCATTAATGACGCGCATTGCTAATTAAAGGAACATTGCTATTTAACTTTAATTACTTTCCGTTTCCTTCTTGATTTAATTCCTTTTCTCATATGTGTTTGTTTTTAGTAAAGTGTATTTTCATCAGTTCAGGTGTACACCAAAAAAGTGTGACACCAAACCTATTCCGATTATTAGTAAAGAAAGATGTGTTTGTTTTTAGTAAAGGGCATTTTCGTCAATTCAGGTGTACACCAAAAAAGTGTGACACCAAACCTATTCCGATTATTAGTAAAGATGTGTTTGTTTTTAGTAAAGGGCATTTTCGTCAGTTCAGGTGTACACAAAAAAAGTGTGACACCAAACCTATTCCGATTATTAGTAAAGATGTGTTTGTTTTTAGTAAAGGGCATTTTCGTCAGTTCAAGTGTACACCAAAAAAGTGTGACACCAACCTATTCCGATTATTAGTAAAGAAAGATGTGTTTGTTTTTAGTAAAGGGCATTTTCGTCAGTTCAGGTGTACACCAAAAAATTATGACACCAAACCTATTCCGATTATTAGTAAAGATTTTCAAATTCAAACATGCATTACTTCTAAAATTTATACTCTATATATTTATATGAAGTAAATATATAGATGTGTATTAGCATTCATGTTACCCTTCTAGATTTAATTGTCTGCTTTCAAATTTTAGCGTTATTCCCATTTATGTCTCTGTAAATGTCATTAATGACGCGCATTGCTAATTAAAGGAACATTGCTATTTAACTTTAATTACTTTCCGTTTCTTTCTTGATTTAATTCCTTTTCTCATATGTGTTTGTTTTTAGTAAAGGGCACTTTCGTCAGTTCAGGTGTACACCAAAAATGTGTGACACCAAACCGATTCCGATTATTAGTAAAGATGTTTTTGTTTTTAGTAAAGGGCATTTTCGTCAGTTCAGGTGTACACTAAAAAAGTGTGACACCAAACCTATTCCGATTATTAGTAAAGATGTGTTTGTTTTTAGTAAAGAGCATTTTCGTCAGTTCAGGTGTACACCAAAAAAGTGTGACACCAAACCTATTCCAATTATTAGTAAAGATTATAATTACTGAGTTTAATTTCAAGAGCGCACAAGGCTTCTGGCTAATTTGGAGATGAAAAGTCCCGTATTTATTTTCTTTCCTATTCCTTATGGCAAATTCTATTCGAACCTAGCAATATGCTGAGTAGCCCCCCAAAGCATGAAAAAACCGGTATACCCCCAATTTTGCTGAGTAGCCCCCCATTAATTTTTAAAAAAATATGAAAATACTCTTCCATGCAGAGAGAATGCGTGGTTTATCAGTGTACTTCGTAACATCTCTAAATGGTTGATCAGTGTACCTCGTAGCAGCTTTCCGTGGTTCATTCGAAGACCACGTAGTGCTACTACGAGGTATACTGATGAACCACGTAAGGGGACTACGAGATGTTCAGAAAACAGGAAAAAAATATAACATAGAATGAGCATTTTAGTCCTTGTATTTTTTCCTTAAAACGGGGGCTACTCAGCGTATTTATGGGTTCAAACAGAATTTGCCATTCCTTAAAGCTCCGCGCTCCCTTTCCATTCCCAATCTTTCTTCCTCTGTGACCTAAATCAGTAGTCCTCAACCCTAAATCGTTGTTTCTCGGTACTTTTCATATCACAAATATACAAAATTTCGAAGAATTAAGAGCTTTTATCTTTAAGGAGAAGGTGAAGCACTAATATACCTTTGTGCAAGCCAAGAACTCAACGCTCACGCTTTTTTTTTTTGGCTTGCATTCGCTTTTATCCTCCTTACTCTCCCCTTCTTTCACACATTTTTCTCTTTCAGCTTTCTAACAGGCAATGGTACTAGACAAAAAGTAGGAGGCATTTACTGTTCTTCAGATCCAACCACTCATCGGTGCATCAACTTCTGATTAGGTCATCGCCCACATAGATCCAGATCCAAATTCTGATTCATGCGAGAGTTTGCTCCTGTTCAAGAGGTGAAATCATAGGTATAAAGTTGCTATTTTTTCCTAATTCTATAACAATCATTGCCAGATTTGTTCTAATTTTGGACAATCGATAAATGTGTTGCTCCTATTTAAAATGAAATCCTAACATTTGAGAAGTTCTTTTTCCTAATTCCAAAGCTTTTAATGTCAATTGTTTGTCGCTTTCCATGGATCAGAAACGAAGGTATCTTTTTTTAATATCGTTGGTTTTAAGCATTGGTTTATGATACCATTGCTCTACTGCTATTTGTGTCACTGCTTTTTTTAGTTATATGAAAGAACTTGATATGGTTGTGACCATAACTAATATGTTGGTTACGATTTCATTTTGTTATCATATAAAATATATTTTATTTAATGCCTTTTAAAGTACATCAAATTATTGTTTTTGAGGAAAAAAATATATCAAAAGTAGGCATAATGTTTGATGATTTTCATAAGACAAATGTTTTTTTTCATTTATCTAATTTCCCCTCCATCCCATAATTTCTTTTTTATATTTATTTTTGATCTTTTTTCCTTTGGTTGTACATAAATTTTCAACCTGCTTTTATAGTTCAGTTTGTATCATTGTTTTCTAATGCCTTATTATAATGTTATTATATTATTTCTACTATATTAGATGTTACCTCTTTTAATTTAACATGGATTTGAATATATTTGTGAACAAATATATGATGTTGATAATATCAGAGTGATATTCGATAATATCTATTTAAGAATCCTATGGTCGATAGAAAAGTCTTAAAAACAGTTTAATATATATTCATATTTTTTCTATATCCATATGCTTTGACTCGATGAAGTGTCACAATCGATATTTCTCTGTATAGAGAGTTTCCATTCTAGCTTATTACTCGAGAGGTTTATTTTCAAATCTCTTTTTTGAGGCAAGTAAACTTACTAATTTTGGGGTGTTACAATTGATGATTATGATATTTTGATTTAGCTTTCAATGCTTTTAAAGTGTTTTGTTAACATGATATGAAGTTTATTATGCAAGCCAACAATTGGCGGTGGCATCTTCCGTATTTTGATTTTTTCCACTGTCTTTGGTTATGGCATAGCAGATACCCATTTACTTGGGTTTTTTTTTCTTTTTTTTAAAAAACAAAAAAGCAAACAATATAGACTTTTTTATATATGCATCACATATTTACCAATAACTCAACATCTATTTTTTTAGTATGGTTACTGAAGTAAGTTATCCATTGATACGGGCACTACATCTTTATCATTAATTTCGTCGATATCCCTTTTTTTGAACAAAAATAAATAAGTATCTCCGAATATTAAAAGCACGTATGTGCGTTTTACACTAACGCGGTACTATTATCCCTCACAGGGAAACATTAAGTAGGGATACTAACTGAGTCAAGTTGATATACATATTCGAAACTTAACAGTCTCTTATGCTCATCACATATAGTTCTTAATATTACAATAAATTTCATTCATTTTGGCATAATATGTGTATGATTAAACTGCATTATGTGGTGTGATATATCTAGTACATTATCCGGTTCATGCAATTTTTCTTCAATCATATATCTACTTATCAGGAGACAAGATGCAAGCGTATCAAATTTCTTAATAAGCTGCTATATGTACTGCACAGTATTTTCCATAGATGGTAGATTACATTTGGTTAACAAGTTAACACCTAAAATTCCAAGTCCATTGTTTTGCTAAGCTACTTTAGCAAGTACAAATGACCTTTAGTCATCCTACAATGATTACCCATACAACATGATTTAAATTTCCCTCACATACGACTATTTTGTTGTAATAAATATAGTTTGAAGTTTTCACTCAAATTTTTTTGGATAGACAAAGAATAGTTTGTTTTGGTTTTTCTACTCTTCAAATAATTTAAGCGATCACATTTTACTTTCATAAAATTCATTATTGAAAATATAATCAGATAACCATCCAGTTTTTCATTAACTCTATAAATTGTGCGATACTGCTAAGTGTTTAGTTTATCCTTTAATGGACAAACATAGATTTTAAAATTTAAATTGATAATCCAAGCAAACATCAAACGAATGCTCGAAATATCCACAGGTTCGGTATTCCATCAGGAATTTACTACTAAAAGTAAGGTACTAGTAGTCGAAAAAAGATGAAACAAAAGTATGGATTTCTGACCGTGTGCCATCAGCTCCATGAGCTACGATACACTAATCTTTCTTTAATTGATACCATGACTTTGCCCACTAGATTAAGGCTATTTTTTATGTATTCGTTTTTGCTGACCTTTAAGGTACATTGTCTTCTCCTTTGTAAAGACTATTTATTTGATCATGTCAACTCTTTTTCTTTGCAATTTTATATGTTTAATCTTCAACATATATTATTTTCGTGCCTTTAATTCATTTTTGAAGTACTAATATGGATCAACAACGAATAAAATTGAAACTCCATTGTTGTATAGTTGTGTAAGCTACATTGACATTTAAGTTCCTGTCCAAATAATTTTTTAAGAGGCTACTGAAATAACCTGACCACTAAAACAAATGTGACTATAATGAGTACTTTGAATGGCACATATTTATACAGAGTAAGGCAATTCTAAAAGTGCCTTTTGATTTTGAGTCTATATAGGTTGATGACATTGTTTTTGAAGGTGATGATTATCTAACCAGGTCAGGAGTCATTGTCACATGGTCTCCTTACAAGGTAACAGATGTTATCAACAATCAATATCATGTTCAATTTTTTCAGTAATATATACTTATACCCTGTTATTACAAATTCAATGGAAAAACATAACTTTTATTAAAGAAATCAACTAATTTGAAGGAAATAAAAATTCTAAGAAGGAGATGGTCAAAAAAATACCTGGTTTTTGAAACATTTTGATTTACTTATTCGTTACTATTCGAAGGTCAAATCTACAATATCTTGCAGCTATGGGATTCAAAGTATGGATAATTTGCTTAATAATTTATAAGATAATAGTTTCTGGTTATTTATGTTTTTCTACACTTGCATATTAGTAAGTCATATCATGTATCAATTCATAGTTCATTATTACTTTCGAGATGCTAAGATAACTCTTAATTTGCTGTTTTTAAATAAAGTTTACGACTTTAGGATAGAGATTCAAATTATTTGAAAATGAATATGCTTGCTAGATCTATGCTATTTGACGAGGTCTCAAATTATTTATTTTTGTTGTTTAAGTAATTTATTTCATTTGACAGTTTTTTTTATTTTTTTTGCTATTTTTTCCTAATTGACTTTTGTATCTTTTAACATACCAGTTTATGCACATGACTAGATCAAGGAATGGAAACAATAAAGGTCAGGTCAGATTTCAAATTTTATTTTGTTCCTTTTTTGCTTAATTACGTTAGATATTTTGTTGTTTCTTTCATCTCAATAATTAAATTTGTTTCCTGCAGAGTCCATATCAAATACCTGAAAACCTTTCTTCACAAATTAAAAGCAATTGCAAAATTTAGTTTGTTATACAAAGGTTTAAGATTGATTTATTTTCACATTCAATGCATAATTATGTTTTTATTTCTGATTTGAGTAATTAAATTTATTGCTTCAGTATCCACTGTAGTGGAAAAAGATTCAACCTTCAAATACACAAGTTCTGAATCAACTATAAGTAACCTACAATTCAACTTTACATGCTTAAAACATCTGAAATAATTAAATATGGTGTGTGAAGTTTCATCTTTGATTTAATTTCACTTGGTTTTCTTAATAGTATTTGACATCTTTTTGTTTTTTTCCTCATATAATTAAGTTTAACTTCAAATTTAATCCAAGTTCTCAACGCATTTGAATACTTAAATTTAACATGTGCAGACTTACTGTTATATACTTTCACTATCTATGAATAATTAAGGTTTATATGTTATTGGTTTACTGATTTAAGTAACTAAATACATTTCCTTCATAAACCATTGAACGTATCATAAAATCTATATATTATTGGTTTCCTAATTTAAATAATAAATTTGTTGCCTTTGGAATACACTTCATGCGTTAGAAAATTCAACTTTACGTGTTAGGCATTGGGATATTTGGTATGTATAGTTTTATATTTGATTTGGTTCCACCTTTTATAAGAAATTATGTTTAATATTTCGTTGGCTTCCTCATATAGATAGTTAATTTCATTAATATTCCAATCCAGTTCAAATATCAGAAATAAACTAAGGTTTAAATCAAACCTTTAAACCAGTTTCAAATATCATGATAATTTATTTAGTTCAAATACCATATTAGTTTATTTCGTTGACTTTAATTTAACTCAAAACCAATTCCATACACACTACTGACAGTTTTACCATAGGATAAACATAAAATCAAACCTATCCTGTACTTTTTCTTTTGTTTATGTTTTATGTCATAAAAATAAAGTCTAGCACAACCAAATATCCCCACATACTATATTGTCCTACATCTTCACTCATATTTCTATATAAAAGGAAACATTTTACTGTTTGCGGATTTCCATGTAGTTCATATATGCGTTGCTTTTTCATTTTTGCACAATCTGAATGAGTACTATTGGCAACAAGCTTAAGTTAAATGCAATTCAAACCAATTTTATACAATTAAGAGCGTGCATCAACTAATACATTTGCACAAACGTACATGTTTGTTAGTCGTTAGAGCCTGCAAAAACTAATATATATTACTTTATAAATGAATATAGCTATTATGTTTATCTTGGCATAATATTAATACAAAATTTTTCTAGATATACAGGATGGCTGCTACATATGGAAATATAACTGTCATTCATACAGTGTTTGCTCAAAATCAAGTATTACAAAATTATTTTCAAAAACGCTTATAAATTACAACTGTGTCTTCTAAAAGTGGTTATATTTCATATACAAATTAAGTAGGCACATAGAATCACCTAACAGTTATAATTTGGTACCATCATATGGTTTTATTTGTGATGAGGTAATACGCTTGATTGAACTTAGCTGATGGTCAACATATTATAATTGGGATTAATAATGTTTTCGTTGATTAATATGCCAATATGCCATGTTTTTTATATCTAAATTTCAGTAACACTATTTTCTAAAAATAAATAAATTCCTGTTATGTTTATTTTGGAAAGAAATTAATAATATCTTATTATTTCTTTTACTAATATATTGACTTTCTAAATCCCTTTTTGATACTATAATAATCATAACCGATGTTGACTTCTCAACATTGGATATTTCTGCATCAAGTTTTGGGATGGGTAAAGAGAGTCAAATGAACTGTCCAACATCTATAAGAATGAGCACAACTTGCTACTCAGTCAAACACTTGATCTAATGCTTTATAAGAACTTTACTAAAGCGACAATTACAGAACCTTGGGACTTTATGCTTGAGTTTAAAACGGAAAGTAATAAGCATTAATAGACATTTCAACTTTTGATAAAGATCATTACATAGTAGTTCGTTGATTTTCTATGCCAAAATCTATTTTGCAATTTTTTAACATGAAAGTGGTTTTTACAATTTTCTACAATTACGGAAAAATTTAGTTTTCTGTAATCTTTTAATGAAACAACATATAGTACAACATTCTAGAACAATCTAAAATAATAAATATGATTTTTATTTTTATCTTTTCATTTTTACGAAACCCCGTCATCGTTATTACTATTAAAATGTTAGCTATGAAAATCGTTTTATATATCTATTATTGTGGTAGTACCCTTACCCTTAGTTTTTGTCTGCATTTCATTGTATGTAGTTGATTATCTCATTTTATGAAAGCATATGAGCTTTTCTACTCAACTTTGGTCAGGAAGGAAGATTTATGAACTCAGGTTTAAATTGTAGTATTATGATTTACTAAGTGATATAAAACAACTATATTGAAAATTTATTGAGTATAGGATAGCATCAAAAACGTTGAAGCTGGAAAAAATGATACTGCAAAAAAGCTTACTGCTTTGATCCAAATAGCAATAGTACTGTCAAGTTTTAACGTGTTTTTAAAAGAATATGTTAGTTTTTTTTTTAATTTGGAGAATGTCTCATTCTTTTATAATTTTTTCAAAATAATCACTCATGTACTTTTATATGTATCAAATTTCAAATATTGTGCGCATTGCACAACATATATTTACAAACTTTTGTACTAACAAATGGTTACGCTGCTGGCATGCATCTTTGCATAGCATATAATTTATTAATGTACCAACTACTATTTACCTAAATTACGCATAGTTAACCGGTAGTAGCAAACCTTGAATGTAACTGACCTGGAAAACCACATAAAACGATGTTACACAGCTGACTCCAAGGTTCATCCCATCTAAATGTAATCCCGCCTGAATCATTTTATAGGAAGTTGTTAATGTGATAAGTAGATTTAATTGGGATAAACAAGTACAATTTGTATTTATGACATGTCGTGGAAAGGCCACTGACTTCAAATCAAACATTTTAATAATATCATTCTACCTTTGCAATGTTGTAATATTGAAATACGAAATGAAATCATGGACCAACATTAGGAATTTGAAAATATACAACGTTTAGGAGCATACCTGGGTTGATATGTGCTTTACATATATGTATTGCATCTAAAAAGTTTTTAATTTTTTATGTAACATAAACTAGGCAATTATATCATTCTTTGACCTTCTCAATTAAACTTCACAACTTACTATAGTTAAAGACGTGTGCTAGAGAAGCACAATAGGGAAGATAAAGGTTATATCTCCTCATGGTTAGTTCTAGCCTCATTTTTACACATTTTCTTTTCTTGGTTGGTTTGCAAATATTTTGATATCAAACATATGAAATTCTATACCCTTGATAGCTAAAATTAGATAGTACCAAGTTTAATTTGGTGTTCTCTTTGTGTTAGTATGGATCTGTCAACTATTAGTGTGAACTGAATCAAGTTGACACTACTTTTTGGAATCTGGCATTATATATTTATTAATTGATATGCATATCTATGTATCATTAGATTCTAAAATAACAATGGTGCATGGCAGTGAATATTTGTTCAATTATTTTCTGCAAATATTAACATCTAAAAGTTAATGCATGTCTACAGTTGATCTTATTATAGGGTGAAGAATAATGCAGCGGTAGGACCATGCATCATGCCAATATTCCATGGCAAGCTTAGGGAAGGATTGATCTATGACATTGGTGCATTGTTCCTCTTTGCTTATTTTTGTCCTTGAATTTTTTAGTCAATGTTGATCAGTTGCAAGATCATGGAAATACTGTAGCAGCATGTGGTTTATAATAAGATAATTTTATAGGAGATTATTCTTCTTTTTAGTATCCTTTTTGCTTCCTTTTAGGTCACATCTATATTAAATTTCAAAGCAATAAGCTAAATATTGTGAACGTCAAATATAAGTACTGCAAGGCAGAAACTTAATTTTAGTCATGTTATTAATTTTATACTCTGTAGTTATGTATTCAGTCACATTATTCGTGTAGGTATTCATATTGTTGGCTTTACTTTACGTGTTACAATGTAATAATATATCCTAAGCTACTGTTATTGGTTACCCCATGTCTGCCAATTGAGTAACCATTTTTCAAATTGTATTTTAAAAAATTGAACTAATATTGTAAATTTTTTATCATTGGAGATGTATCATTTTATGCAGTGCATTTGCTATTTTTGAACTTCAGAGAACTTATAATCCCACCTTTCAGCATGTAGGTGTTTTTTGAGTGATCTATGCTATTACTATAGCTGCCGTGCTTAGAGGATATAATAAAATTATGTATGTTACGTCCACTATTCCATCTCTATGCGTGCAACGTGATTATATCCAGATGAGTTTGTGGAAGTAGTGAAAATTTTACTATTTCATATTTTGGTTTCACGTGGTTGGCTTTATTATTACTCGGGCTTCTTTAGATCGATTTATATAAATCATTTTATGTCTTTTTAAAAGCTAAGATTAATTAGTTTTTAAGCTTTAAAAAGCCAAAAAAAGAAATGGTTTATTATAGTGGATCCAAATGAATCCTTAGCATAACGATTATTTATTTTCGTCATTCAACTATTATATCATTGTGGTCTCTTGCTTTTCGTAAACATTATAATGTAACAAGATTTATAGAACATGTTTATTATTTAATTATTTTACCTTTTTGATAGTTAGTATTCGTGTAGCATGCTCTTTCATATCTACTAACGAGACTACATTCTTTTTGTCACACACATGTGCGAAAGGAGAAATTTACAATTGTCCATATTTCCAATTATATTGGGCAGTAATTATCTTTCTCTAAGTATGCACATATATTTCTATCAAACCCATGTGCGAAGCACGGGTTCGCACTTGTAATTTCATAACAGAGGGATGCCCAAAAACCTGTGTTGTGGAACCAATAGAGAAGGAAAAGAAGTCTGGCAAGTATTGTCATTTTCATGAATCCTCGAGACACGATACCAATGAATGTCGACATCTAAAGAATATCATTAAGGAACTCATCATGGATAATAGGCTCGAACAATATTTGCATAAACTACCAAGGGATGACTTATCACCAACTACACAAGGCCAAGCGACCCTAGCAAATTAACGTGGACTAGGTAATCAATCCGATAGAAAGAATAGTGGAAAGCTTTTCATCAACACCATATATGTGAGACCTCATCCAGCTAAAAAAAGTTGGGGAGATATGAAAGGTATGCTAGTGCACTGAAACATGCTTTAAAGATTGAAAGTTATCTACTGGTCGAAGATGGGAATCCCGCAAAGTAGCAAAGGACATCCAACAACAATAATGTATTTATGGAAAGAGATTTTGAAGGAATTGAATCCCGGACCATTGATCCATTGATAGTGGAAATTGGGATCAGATCGGCAACAATCAAAAGGTTCTTGGTTGACAGTGGGTCGTTGTCAATATCTTACTTCATAGGACTTCGAGCAAATGAAGCTCACTATGAGATATTTGCTTGCCAACTGAAGATCCAAGGGTCCACAAGGGAACAGAAGTAGCCAATCGAGACGGTTGACGACCTGTTGAGCTAGGGGAAGGAGAGAGAAGGGATGCATTATCTAAATGTTTATGATAGTTGATGAGACATTAGCTTGTAAAACATTCTTGAGGCAACTGTGTTGATGGACTTCAAGGTTTACACTACCCAAATGGTGATTGACTATGAAGTTTTCCATGGAAAATGGAATCAATGTTATGAAGGAAGATTGGAGTATGACCCGCGAGTGCTATATTATTGAGTTAAGGGAAGCAAAGAGTAAAAGAGAATGGTGTAGGGAGATCCCTCCACATTTAGGAACCCGTCTCATAGAAACTATAGAAGAGCCCCTACCTCGAAGAATGTAGTCGTTCTTACAAGGCTATGGACCTTATAAAGCAGAGTGCAGGGGATAATTGGGTAGCACTAGCTGAAATCATGATATTTGTCCCTATAGATCCAAAGGATCTGTCACGGGCATTGAATATCGGATTACATCTTAGTATAAAATGCAGAGAGAGTTGATTACTTTCCTCCGAGCTAACTTGGACTCGATTCATGGAGTAATGCCGATATGTGTGGAATTTCGCCCAAGATAGCAAGCCATGCATTGAACATTAATCCCAGCTTCACTTCGAATAATTAAAAGAGGCAAAGTTAAGGCCATGAATGGTCAGTTTCCTTGATGTATGGTGGATAGATAAATGGAGAATAGGTTTATAAGAGATGCAACCTATCCAGACTGGGTATCTAACCTGGTTCCTATTAAGAAGTTGAATGGAAAATGGCAAATATGTATAAATTATTTTGATATTAATAAAGCATGTCCCAAGAATATCTTGCTACTACCCAAAATCAACCAATTTGTGGATGGAACAATTGGACACACGCTGGTATCAATATGGGTAGTTGCTTATGGTATAAACAAATCGTAATGCATGAGCCGGATCAGAAGAATACAAGTTTCACCATGGATTTAGGGTTATATTGCTATTGACTAATGCCATTTGAAAGTAGGAATGTCTGAGCAACCTATCAGCAGCTCACAAACATGACATTTAAACAACAGATCAGTGAAACCATAGAAGTATATGTATATGATATGTTGGTGAAATTTAAAGTTACGATGGATCATATGGATAACTTAGCCAAAACTTTGGAAGTATTGAGGAAGTACGAAAATTCACTTTTGTGGTTTCATTCAGGAAGTTCTCAGGATTTATTTTAAGTGTCAGGGTATCAAGGCAAATATGATGCAAATCGCAGCACTGATGAATGTTGTAACCCTCCGGAATAAATGAAAACTTTAAAGTTTGAAAGGGAAAATCACATCTTTAAGCCAGTTCATTTCAAAATCCACAGATACATGCATACCACTCCTTGATGCTTTGATGAAAGGGAAGAATAATTTTGAGTGGACCACACAATGTCAAGCATCTTTTAAAGAACTACTTTGATATGCGGAAGTTCCACCAATGCTTTCTAAACCAGTAAATGGTGAAGAGTTGTTCATCTAGTAGTAGCTTCCTATGCTCTAATAGCTGCACTTGTACGCGAAGAAGCTTAAGTTCAGAGATTGGTGTATTACATCAGTAAATGATTTATAGGCACAAAAATGAGCTATATGAAATTAGAGAATCTTGCTTGTTGTTTGTTGATTTTGCCAAGAAAGCTCTAACCATACTTCTAAGCTCGTCCTATAAAGGTGTTCACATATCATCTACTATAACAAGTCATTACCATGAAAGTTTAGGAAGGCTACTAAAATGAAACATCAAATTGAGCCTATATGATGTAACATACCACTTTGAAGGATGATCAATGGATAACCTTTGGCAGACTTCATCGCTTAATTCATAATTAGGAATGATGATGAGGAAGAAACAACTGAAATGGTCATACAATGGAAGTTATTTATCGATAGTACAATGAACGAATACTACAGGGGAGCTAGAATTTTTATTGGAAACTCCCGAAGGATGATCCGTTAGCTATGCTTTAAGATTAGAATTTCCTACCACCAACAATGAAGTTGAATATGAAGCACTAATACGAAGATTAAAGACATCGTTGGGATTTACCATCCGGTCTTTGCAAATATTTAATTATTCATAGCTTGTAGTTTGCCAAGTTCGGATGGAACTCCAAGCAAAATGAAGAAATCTGGCCCTATACTTGTCAAAGACTTGGGAACTACAAAGTTTTTAATCATTACTTGCATTCTTTAGGGGGTGAGGGACATGAAGGCTGATTCACTTGCTAAGCAAGCTTTGTTGAAGATTAGCTTATTGGTTTAGCATCTGTCGAAGTTCCGACCAGTTTGAGCATTGACGAGATGGATGTGGGATGGATCTTGGAAATAATTGAATAGAATCATGGATGTTTCTAATCAAGGAATACCATGTCCATGGAACACTACCTATGAAATTAGCGGTGCAGAAGAAGCTTCTTCAAAAAGCACTTATATTTTTCATGCAGGATATAAGACTCTGCAGAAGGGGCTTCTTAATGCCATTATTACGATGTGTGATGAGGGATAAGTCCAAGAAATTTCTTATGGAGGTGCATGAACGTAACACCAAATATATATATATATATATATATATATATATATATATTTAATTAATTGACAGAAAATATCGATACTTTATGATTTCATAATTTGACCCAGAAACATGTACCATTGTGTTTGCAGCAATTTTTTGATTTGTTTTCATATATAACTTGCCCCAAACGGAGCCCATATGGGGAGGTTATTAACGAACAAAGGTTCGAAAATTTATACGTGTATATATGCGCATAAGTTTGAAATTTAAATGTTGGGTATACGATATAATCGGAAGAAAATAATTTCCATAAGTAATATTCAAAAAGAAAACGAACGTTAAACAAAATTTAATATCAGCAAAATTAACATTAATGGCTCAGGTAATGGGTCTACCTAGACCATATATGGGTCGACCCGCCAAAGTCCAGGTCAACCCATCTCTGGGGGAAACTAACGTATTATTCTTAGCTTATACAGTTCATATTTTATTTTATTTAATCTGACAGACCAAAATCACCTGTACACTTATAAATAAACCAACATGGCCTAGCCTCCAACTCATATTTTCTCAGATGACGCCAAAGCTCTACCATTTTCTTTCTTCTCCGAATCTTTTAGAATAATATTATTAGTTTTTAGGAATTTTGGTTCAAGATTTAAAGACAAAGAATGTAGATCTACGGTATAGATGTTCAGATTTCTTGTCTACATAAGATAAATTCTGTGAATCTAAATTATTAGGATTTCTTTTATTCCTTTAGTATCAGATTTGTAAATCCATGGTTATCTCAATATTATAATCAATTAGAAAGACCACGAAGTAGTAGATCTGAATCAGATTCAAGGATTGGAAAGCAGTCAGGTGAGTGGATTTAAATTATACCTTTTGGTAATGGTATACTTATCGTTTACATTCCCTATAATTCTTAATGTGATAGATTATTGAAATTTGTGGTAGTTGTGATATAGTCTATTCCTTAAGTACGTAAGAATATTGTTGTTGTATAATCTATTCCATTAATTTTCTGTTTATAGTGAGAATTACTGTGGTACTGAAATTGTGAAATTTATAATAATTATGCTTATATCTTAGGATTGTTATTCAATGGTAAATTGGATATGTTGAAAAAAAGAATTACAGTGAATTGTGGAAATAATGTAAAAGAATTGGTATGCCTAATTTTATATCGAAATTTATGGTAGCTGGAAATGGTATATGAAAAACAAGAATTAATATCCAACTCAGAAAATAAAAAAAGGGGAATTTGTAGTGGACTGAGTTAGTTGGGATCTGAAAAGGGATACACTTCCATAGTTACGATCATGGCAGAATCACTAAAAACGTAATTGCAAGAAAAGAAAGGAAAAAGGGAATCGTGTGAAATAGGTGTTCTTTTATGTATTACAAACTAGTCAAGTAGAATATGCATATATGTCCAAAATGAAAATAAAAGAGATAACTTGCAACTACAGATCTTAATCGATGTACATTATGGAAATAGATCTATATATCTTCCCGTTAACAAATCTAATAAAGTGTGCAAAATATTTTCCTTAAATTATAATAATGTACAAGACAATAAATAAAGAATGACCACAACAGTAAATGTTGGTTCATATTAAGGAACTTAAGGAAAATGTGATTAATAGGGAATAAAACCTATTATAATTAATTATATGAATGAGAATGAACTATAATAGGTAGGCTTGTTCTAAGGACAAGTGGAATTATAATGTAAGTTATAATTAATAATGGATAGAGAATTTAATAATAAACCTAAGTTAAGGGAACTAAGTTAATAAGCAAACCCACAGCAATGGTTATGGTAACGATGTAAGATAAGGTCAAAATTAAATAAGAATGACTAAAGTATGCTAATCATTAGTAGACTTATAATTGAAAGTATTAAGTCTAATTAACATAATATATAATGAATGGAAGACCGCTCCAGCGGCATAGGGCTGATCAAAGAAAGTAAGCAGCCAATTGTGATCTAATGAACCAAGTAACTTGAATAAAAAGTGAATATATGGATAATCAAGTTAATTAGCAATGTGATGAGATAAAGCAAGCGCACGATTAAAATAAATTAGATGTAGGATCCAATAATGCGATGGAGTAATGCGCTGGAACAAGTTCATACGTATGGAGATGAACAATCCAAAGGGGTAGATCATCGCGGTGTTTGGAGATACGAGAGGAGCACATCCAACTACTTATTCTATGGGATTGGTGGGAGGCACAAGGCTTCTCCGAGACTTGGTAGGGAAATCTGGGATGGACCTCTGAGGAATAACTGAATGAAGTCATTGCTTGGAGGTAGGTCTGTTGCACTATCTAAAGTATACCTTAACTTCAACTATGGTGTGGCAGTTAGAAGGTTGTGGCAGATAGGGTTGGGTGATTCGATGATTTGCCTTGCTCTAGGAGGAGGTTGGTCAGGACCAAATTAAGGATAGTAATCGTCGGATATTTGTCATCGGCAGTTAGTGATGCAGAAAGACTAAGAGCTAAACCAACAAACAACGAACTTTCACTATCGGGACTTTGGTGAGGAACACGCCAAATTGGATGCTAGAATGGTTGTTAGGGGCATGTCATTATCTCTTATGTAGTCTTTCATTGGTTGAGGGGGAGGGGGGGCAGGGTGGGGCCATAGCCACCAAAAAAGAGACTAATTATATGTGAATATATGTATTATAGGCTTAATGAAGCTGTCCTTTACAGACATTGAAAGCTCCCGACCGAGTTCCGTGCATTGGATATGGCCCTATTACGGGACTCAGGTTATAGTAGGCAGTATGTTAATGTAAGCGTCTAGATACATACACTAGGTGGTGTATTGTAGATATTAGGACATTACTCTTTGTGGAGACGTGATTCGACCGTGGAGTTCGGATACGAGGTCACTTATGCTTACGAGGCATAGCGATGGTGGTCCTGTGCGATTACAAGGTGTAACAATATAGATTTTGGTACGCGGTTTGGCGTAGGAGGGAGGTTCTGCACGCTTCTGTGATATGACGGTGGAGACCATACGAGGAGGGTACTATGAGGAGTATCTTGAGATGTGGGGTATAGCTATATATATATATATATATATATCATATTAGGTATAATCTACTAGGAAGTAGATGGGTGTGACGTGTGTGAAGAGCCTAGAGTGTTATTAACCTGAATAACCTAATAATTATGATAATGTAACTGAACGGTATATGTAGGTTTATTTCAGAATGTATAATTTATCATCTCACGAGAACTTTGTGTTCTAAACCCCTTCTCATAACATACTCGCAGGTTAGATCTGTGGTAGAGACTTGGTAGCCTTCATACACTTGTTAGACAGTGTCATTATTTTGGTAAGTCTATATTTGATTATTTTATTTTATCCATTCTGTTGTGAGATGTTTTATCGAGATCTGATATACTCTGTCTTTTCTGCAGGATACCAGGTAGGCCAACTCGAGCTTTGATAAATTAGTATTTTTGAGAAAAATTCTATTTATCGAAAGTCGGGTTGTTACATCTAGTTCAAAGCTTATGTTTAGGATTCCTATATAGATTGTGAGTGAACATATTTATATATTCTTAAATAAAATAATGTTATATATATACCTATATCTATGGAAGGAATTGAGATACTGAAACTTGTACATTAATGTACTGGTCATGGAAAATATGAGAAAGATAAGCCTTTAAGTGTTGGGCTAGAATGTGTACAAATGTCGATAAATAAAAAGCAAGCAAAAATGAACAAATTGGTATAAGTTAGTATCAATGGTTATAGTGACAAAAAGTTTAGGTCATTTATAAGAAGGATAGAAATGAACAGGAATAGAAGGATGATAAATTTTTTAGATTTTTAATTGGGTTAAAGAATTTATTGGAAGCATCATTACAACAGTGAAAAGGCATATGAGAATTTATCTGAATTGGAATAGTCTGTCGATCGACCCGAAGAATATGTTAAAATTTAGGTATAGGGAATAGTCGGTCAGAACTAGGAAGGGATAGCTGGAAAAAAAATGGGTCGGGTCGACCTAGTACTTTGGCTGGTTCGACTACTATGCAGACCCACTCTAAGGCGGGTCAACACAGGGGTTGACACACCTGAAGTGGTGAGTTGACCCACCCCTTCGTTTTTCGGCTATAATAAAGCGATGAAGGTGAAGCTTCGTCCCTTTCATTTCCCCCACCTGAGAGCTACGCCGTACCCAATCTCCCCCACTTCAAACACCTACTACTGCTCCTAAACTCCACTGTTCTTCACAAAACTAGTGTCAAATTGAAGCTTATAATCTCCTCTATCCATATCTAAACCCCTTTTTCGTGGATTCAAACAATTTTCACCATGCCTCCATGACCCTCTTTAGCTACCGCATCCCCCCAATTAACACCCCAGGAGATCGCTTGGTGTTGGAACACCAGGCGGGTAGTGCAGACCTATGAGGATTCCATAGGATACCGGATTTAACTTAGAAGACCAGTTAGATTTCTAGACTTTGTGGGCACTCCTTTGGAGTAGCTTTTTTTAGATACAGGATTGCATTGGATTCTTGACCATGCTACAGTAGGGTGGACCGCTTACCCCAGGTTAGTTCACCTTTTTGACACTACTTTGAGTTATAGAGAGGAGAACAATAAGGCATTATTTGATTCTGAGGTGAAAGGGATGTCGATTGTTTTTACTGGGAGACAATATGGGGCCATGCTTGGTATGGATGGTGAAGGCTTGGGATTAAAGCATGTTGAGATGACTGATGAGGTCGTATTGGGTCGGATTTTATTGATATTCAATATATAGCTTAGGATATATGGCATCTATGCCTGTTGGCTAAGATAGTTATATGTATATTGTAGTATAACTTGGTCGTTCGGACTGGTAGTTTTGACAGGATTACTAGCACTATTACGCTGCCACTTATGCTATTTTTTCTGGGCTCTAAATTAACTGGGCGAGGGAGATATGGCACATTTTGTGACCGCCATAAACACGAGACAGTCTACGATCCATTTTGACATTTATGGTCAGTTGTATTTAGACGGTTCCACGTTCCATTAGGGAATGAGAGTTCCGTCGAGGAGACACACCCTTTGATAGATGCATGCACTCTGACTAGGATGCATATTGAGTTGGCCCAGTTACATGAGTCCCAGCCCATGCAGTGTGAGGAGAAGCATGAGGACAATGATGATGGAGAGGGTCAGCAGGACCAAGAGGGCCAACAGGACTAGGAGGAATAGAAAATATGCCCCGCGGGTATCAGCCAGAGGTAGGAGATGAGTTTGTTCAAGATGAGGGACAAGGCATGGGAGAGCCCTATCAGCATAATGACCCCCAGCAGGACATGATTATCAGGGTATAGAGCCATATTTAGGAGGCACCGGGTCTTCCTATTCATCACAGTGGGGCCCATGGATAGAAGAGGATCCATGGGATTTGAGCGGGAGGTCTGGTCCACATCTGAGAGGTAGGACCAGTTGGTCAGGGAGCACTATGAGATCTTGCTTGGACAACAAGATATGGCTCGCATGCAGCTTGACTTAGCCCAGACACAACAACAGTCTCTACATGATATATTTGCAGCCTAGTAGCCATTCGAGCAGATGCAGTTGGAGGCTCGAGACAATACTATGCGTCGGGAGGAACGCTTAGATGGATTGGATCCTTTATTCGAGATATTTTTAGGTAGGGACCGAGACCCCTTTTCTGAGAGCGGACTGATATCATTGTTGCTTTATGTATGACTCCTTCTTTTAATTTAAAACTTGGTTATCATTTGTTATTTTGGCGGCTGTACTTAGAAGTTGGCTTTTAGTTAGTATTTTATCTTATTTTGGTAATGGTATGAGACTTTTCTCTATTTTGATGAAGTTCAAGATATCTCACAATAAATACAATTAGATAATGAAAGAAAGCAGAAAACAAAATTTACATGAAAGTAACAAAAACTAAATTTTCCTTGGAAAATTTACAAGAAGCGGAAATTCAAAAAAATTGATTTTTTCTAAAATTCGCAAATCTAAAGTTGGATGGTAGAATTTGGATGCAAAATTGGGTGGACTACACTCTTACCTTGTAAGAGTGTTGGAAAAATTGGATGAAAAGATATTTTTGATTTTCAAAATATTGCATTTATATAGAAATTGCCAATATATTAAGGATGTGCGCATTATGTTTTCAAAAGATTTTCAAGAAAAATTTGCATTCATATAGGAAGTATCGTTTAGGCATTCATTACATTCATATATTTTGTGTAGTGTTACACTTTGCACAAGTGCACAATTGGTTGAAAGTTTTGATGTACACATGATGGCTCCAAATTATGCGAGGATCAACTTTACTCTACCCTTATCATATTTTGGGGACGAAATTTCCTAAGGGGGAGAGAATGTAACACCCTACATATATATATAATTACTTGATGGAAAATATCGATATTTTATGATTTTAGAATTTGACCTCGAAATATATACCATTGTGTTTGTGGCAATTTTCTGATTCGTTTTCATATATGACTTTTCCCAAATGAGGACCGTATGGGGGAAGTTATTAATGAACAAAGTTTTGAAAAATTATACGTGTATATATGTGCATAAGTTTGAAATTTAAATGTTAGGCATGCGATATAAATAGATGAAAATAATTTGCATAAGTAATATTCAAAAAGTAAACAAACGGTTAAACCCAATGTTAAACAAAATTTAATATTAGTAAAATCAACGTTAATGGCCCAGGTCATGGGTCAACCCAGGGGTCGACACACCTTAGAGGTGGTCAACCCATCATGGTCTAAGTCGAACCATCTCTAAGGAAAACTGACGTATTTTTCTTAACTTATAGGTTCAGATTTTATTTTAATTAATCCGACAAATAGAATCACTTATACACCTATAAATAAACCAACAGGGACTGGCCTCCAACTCATATTTTCTGAAACAACGCCAAGGCTCGGTCATTTTCTTTATTCTCCAAATCTTTTAGAAATAAAAATATTAATTCAAGATTTGAATACAATTAAGAATGTAGATCTACGATACAAGTGTTCAAATTTTTTTGTTTGCATGAGGTAAATTATGTGAATCTACATTAGTAGGATTTCTTTTATTCCTTTAGTATCAGATTTGTAAATCCGTAGTTATCTCAATATTAGATTCAATTAGAAAGACCACGGAGTAGCAGATCTGAATCAGATCCAAGAATCAGAAAGCAGTTGGGTAAGTGGATTTAAATTATACCTTTTGGTGATGGTATACTTATCATTTACATTCCATGTAATTCTTAATGTGATAAACAATTGAAATTTGTGGTAATCGTGATTCCTTAAGTACATTAAGAATATTGTTGTTGTACAAATCTATTCCATTAATTTTATGTTTGGATTGAGAATTACTGTAATACTGAAATTGTGAAATTTATAATAATTATGCCTATATTCTTAAGATTGTTATTCAATGGTAAAATGGATATGTTGGAAAAAAGAATTCCAGTGAATGGTGGAAATAATAGTAAAATAATTGGTATGCCTAATTTTGTATGGAAATTTACAGTAATTGGAAACAGTATATGAAAAACAGGAATTAATATCTACTCAGAAAATAAAAGGAGGGAATTAGTAGTGGACTGAGCTAGTTGGGATTTGAAAGGGGATATATTTCCATAGTTACTGTGACGGCCCGCCCCGTACCAACCGACATTTACTCCAAAAGTGCGCTGTACACATGTCCAGTTAGCACGGAATGGGTCGTCAGAAGGAAAAAGGAAGAGGGAAATGAACTGACAAGGAACCTGTAGAATGTCTCACAGCGCATAGAACAAAATATAATAATAACATACTTGACATAAAACAGGAGAGACAGTGCATAAGCCGAAAACCAAAACTAAACATCATAGCAGCGGAAATCCAAAATACAGCTTATTACAACTTTCAAACTATCTCAAAGCAAAAGCAAGATAAAGGAGGTACACTACTAATGCCCAAGTAGCGACCACCAACGACACATGGAGAATATATATATATATATATCATACGTGGAAGCCTCCTACCCGCCTCCGAATCAGCTACTCGCGCATCACCAGCTAACCTGTCTCTAGTCTGCTCGTGTGAGCACCCAGAGTAATAAGAGGAGACATAAAACTCTGGGTCAGACATAAAGCCTGGTATGAGCGATAAGCATCTAAAGTGAACAATAACAGGTAGACTAGAAAACATACCTGAACCTGGACCTGCAACCAAAGAGTTAGCACTACATATTGTACAACACTCTAAGGTGCCATATCAAACAGTGCAAAGATACGGAGGTGGGGGAGGTGTGCATGTCATAGTGATGGCAAACAATCAAACATAGCATCCATACTCACATCTCTCACTCAGTGCGTAAAGCATACGATATTCACCACTTCGATCACCCAACATACCTTGCTACGATCACTTTGCCCCATGAAGTCATAAATGGCTTCACTGCACTGATAACGTAGCCACAAATCCTTCGCTATGTCCACTTTGCCCCATGGAGTCACAAGAACCTCATTGCACTGGCTCATAGCCTTACTAATCCTTACTATGTCCACTCTGCCCCATGGAGTCGCAATGATCCCACTGCACTGGCTCATAGTCTTACTACGCATCACTTTGCCCCTCGGGTCATAATGACCCTACTGCACTGATAACGTAGTCTTGCTACCATCACCTTGCCCCTCAGGTCGTAATGACCCTACTGCACTGATAAGTAGCCATCATTCATTTTTTAGTGGTGAATCGAAGTTATGAACGTCGACAACTCCTTAGCACACGTCCCGCAGCAAAGCCCAACCATGAAGTGAACTCATTGGTTCCCAACTGGATCCTGAGCTCTAACTTCCCATATTGGACTACCTTTGCATCTCGAGTTATTGGTCAATACTGGGTCGGGTCGGGTTCCTCTTCAAGCCATCGGTTCGGGTCGGGTGTCCTCCATCGGTTCGGGTCGGGTCTTCTTCTGGTACAGTTCGGGTCGGGTGTTTCTCCTTGGGTCGGGTCGGGTGCTTCACCTCGGGTCGGGTCGGGCGCCATCTCCCCTCCAGTTCGTGCCTCCGCTCCGATCCGTCTCCTCATCCTTTGCGTGCTCCGATCCGATCAATCTTCATGCTTCCGCTCCGATCCGTCCTCTTTAATCCGATCCGATCCCAGTTCAGTTAGCGTGGCCTTCCTTTTTGCCAATTTTCTCAAGTGTCAGGTTCCGATCCGATCGAATTCCTTGCCCAGTTCAACATATCTGATCCGAGCCCCATATCCGATCCGAAACCTGCACTGTTTTCTGAAGCTGTTCTAGCAAGTGTTTACGCAATTCGACGACGTTTTCGACCATTCTAACTATTGAAATCAATCACAAAGCATATCATACAGTCATAGCGACATGCATAATCAACCACAAACATCCAAACATCAATATGATAGGTTAAAATGGATCAAACATACCCAAAATCCCATATTTCCCCTTAAGCATGTTTAGGTGAAACTAATGATAGGATTAGCAAAACTTAACCAAATTAACCCAAATTTATATCAGAGGTCTAAAACATCATTTAAGAATTTATGAACATTTTTCCCGAATTTTTCCATGCTTAAATTCGCTAATTAGCACTAATTACCCTTAGCTAGCCATAATTAGTGTAAAACTATGCAAATCACTCACCTTAGCCACAAATAAACTAAGATCTGAAGTAAATCTCTGATTTGATGTGAATCTCAATGCTAAACCGCAGCTCCAATGTTGCTTTGGTGTAGATCTTCCTCGATTAGAGGTTGCTAAGCCAAATCCTTGACCAAAAGATGATTTGGAGGTGATTTAGAGGTTAGATGCCATTTTTAGGGTTCCTTAGTGATAAGTGGAGGCTAGAAAACTGAAATGGAATGATTCTCCATCTCATTTCAGCCTTCCCATAACCATAATCCCGAAATGGGTTATGGGCCTACTCACTAATCACCCTATTTGGCCCGGTTAAGTAGTTTTTCACCCTCAAAACCTTATTTCAGCCATATCTCCCAAACGGTAAGCCCGTTTGGCTATTATGACCACTCTACGGAAAGGTAAACTATCAAACGAATCCAATAGAAGTGATTTCATGTCAAAATTCCTTTTCAATCAAAAGTTATGTCCAAAACAATACCAACTAGGGGCAAAATGGTCATTCAAAAACCGACAAAAATCATAAGCATGGAAAATGACTCTAATGGATGTTTCCCAAAGTTACATGACCATACAACTTCATATGGGAAAGAAATAAATATTCTACGATCCCCCGATGCATAGAATACGGGTTGTTATAGTTACTATCACGGAAAAATCACTAGAACGTGGTTGCAAGAAAATAAAGGAAAAAGGGATAGTGTGAAATAGGTCTTTTTTACCGTATTACACACTAATCAAGTAGAATATATATGTATGTCCACAATGAAAATGAAAGAGATAACTTGCAAATTACAGATCTTAATTGATGTGCATCGTGGAAATAGATCTTCGTTAACCAATCTAATGAAGTGTGTGAAATATTTTCTTGAAATAATAAGAAAGTACAGACGATAAATAAAGGAAGGGCACAACAACAAAAGTTGGTTCTGTAAAGACCGGAAAATTTGAATACTTCATCTTTGAATATCGTAATAATTTGTAATCTTGTTAAATGTTATAAATGTGATTTTATAACCTTGTTAAATATCATTTAATTGATAATTAATGATACTAGACTCGTTTGGGAAAAATGCTTTCAAAAATATATTTTTGGTAAAATATTGATAAAATGACCAAAAATCGTTTCATCGATAAATGGCTAATTCCTCAGTAAAAGTTATTGAAAATTTTAGTAGATGTCTAATTAATCATTAGGGAAGTAATTAGCAAATAAAATTATTTTTCGTATTTATGGCTAACCATTTTGATGATGTCATCATTTTAAAAAATGAGCATTTAAGGAAAGTTTTGTATTTTGGGTATTTAAATATTTAAATAAGTTTTTAATAATTCAGATATGCTTGTTTTTATTATTTAAATAAGATAAGTAATTTATTTTCAAGTTTTGTTTACTTAAATAAATAATTTGATTAATAACCATAAATATGATTGAGTTTTAACTTTCAGATTTACAACCTGTCATTGAACAGAAGTTGTTTCAGATCGTTGCAACGTTGTTTGGTACATTTATACACATGCGTATACATAAGTATACAAGTATAAGTAAATGCATAATTAGTCACATCAAGAGTTTAGAAAATATATTTCAGCCTTCCCATAACCCTAATCCCGAAATGGGTTATGGGCCTACTCACTAATCACCCTATTTGGCTCGGTTAAGCAGTTTTTCACCCTCCAAACCTTATTTCAGCCATATCTCCCAAACGGTAAGCCCGTTTGGCTATTATGACCACTCTACGGAAAGGTAAACCATCAAACGAATCTAATGGAAGTGGTTTCAGGTCAAAATTCCTTTCCAATCAAAAGTTATGGCCAAAACAGTACCAACTTGGGGCAAAATGGTCATTCAAAAACCGACAAAAATCATAAGCATGGAAAATGAGTCTAATGGATATTTCCCAAAGTTACATGACCATACAACTTCATATGGGAAAGAAATAAATATTCTACGATCCCCCGATGTGTAGAATGCGGGTTGTTACATTCTCCCCCCCCCCCCCCCCCCTTAAGAAATTTCGCCCCCGAAATTCCCTAACCAAAACACAATAAGAGTCCCGCATGCCTATCGACCATAAAACAACAATCAAACATGCAAACAAGTAAGATAAGTCTATCCTAGCATGCGGAATAACTTAATTACGAAGTAAATCTTACCAGGCAAAGAGTTCTGGATACGCCTTCCTAATGCTCTCCTCTGTCTCCCAAGTACAATCATCCTCGTTCTCGCCCCACTGAACCTTGACTAGCTTCACCGCCTTCCTTCGAAGAGTCTTCATATCGTGCCCCACAATACGAATCGGCTTGCGGTTCCCAACCGCCTCGGGTTCTACTTCGAAGTCCTCTAACTGATCAGGTGAAATAGTCATATCTGAGTCGTGAACGAACTTCCTTAGTTGGGAAACATGGAATACATTGTGAACTCCTGCCATCTTCTCTGGTAAGCCAACTCTATACGCCAAATTCCCGAATAGTTCAAGAACAAGGAATGGGCCAACAAATCTTGGTGCCAACTTGCCTCTCCTGCCAAATCGTATCACGCTCTTCAACGGAGAGATCTTGACAAACACCAAGTCACCAACGGAGAATTTCAAGTCTCTTCTCCTCTTATCAGCATAGCTCTTTTGCCTATCTTGAGCAGCTTTCATTCGTTGTTGAATGATCTTAATCTTATCAGAACTTTCCCTCACCACATCTGGTCCAATCACAAATTTCTCGCCAGTTTCTATCCAACATGATGGTGAGTTGCACGGTCTTCCGTACAAAGCTTCATATGGAGCCATACCGATACTGGATTGGTAGCTATTATTATAGCCAAACTCTACTAGATGCAAATGGTCATCCCATGACCCACCAAAATCCAATATACAAGCTCTCAAGAGATCTTCCAATATACGATTCACCCTCTCCGTCTGACCGTCGGTCTGAGGATGATATGCGGTACTAAGATGTAATCCTGACCCTAGAGCCTCTTGTAAGCTCTTCCAAAACCCACTAGTGAACAACGGGTCTCGGTCACTCACAATGCTTTTGGGTACTCCATGAAATCTCACTACCCATTTCATATACAATTCTGCCAACTTGGCTGCCGTCCTGGTCGATTTTACTGGTATAAATCTCGCACTCTTAGTCAATCGATCCACAATTACCCAGACGCTATCGTATCCCGACCTAGTCCTCGGTAAAGCATCGATGAAATCCATCGAGACTTGCTCCCACTTCCATTCGGGAATTTCTAATGGTTGCAACAAACCACTTGGCTTCTTTTGCTCGGCTTTAACTAGCTAGCAATTCATGCATTTGGATATAAACTTCCCAACGTCTCTTTTCATCCCTTCACAGTAGTAAGTCCGCTTCATGTCTTGATACATCTTATTACCACCGGGATGTATAGTTAGTTTTGAGTGATGACATTCTCTAAGCACTTCATCTCTCAAACCATTCATGTTGGGCACAACTAGTCTTCCATTCTTTCGAAGCCATCCATCTCGATCAAGCCCATACGCACTCATCTCCTCACCGTCGATGTTCATCTCTAACTTGGAGATGATTTCCAATAGGTTAGGATTGTCCCTCTGGCTGGAACCAATCCGCTCTATCAAAGTGGGTCTGATCGCCAAACTAGCTAGCATAACTGGATCCAATTCGCACCTTGGTCTGAAATCAAACCCCGCTATATACTCCAGTTGTTTCCATTCAAGAAACATAGCCCCTAAGCTGGCCTGTCTCCTACTCAAGGCATCGGCTACCGCATTACCCTTCCCAGGTGTGTATGCGATATCAAAATCATATGAAGCCAAGAACTCTAACCATCTCTGCTAACAGAGATTCAGATCTTTCTGGGAGAAGAGATACTTTAACGATTTATGATCGGTAAACAACTCGAATCTTTCTCCTAAGAGATAGTGTCTCCACATCTTTAGTGAAAATACAATCGCTGCCAATTCCAAATCATGGGTAGGATATTTTTTCTCATGCAGCTTTAGCTGTCGACTAGCATAAGCTACAACCCTACCTCCTTGCATCAATACTGCACCCAGTCCGGTACCATAAGCATCCGTGTATACCATCATCTATTCATTCCCTTTAGGGATGACTAACACTGGCGCACGCGTCAACTTCTCATTTAGACTCTTGAAGGCATCCTCACACACTCCGTCCCAGACGAAGGACTGATTCTTCTTAGTCAACTGAGTCAACGGTGCTGCTATCTTGGAGAAGTCCTAGATAAACTTACGATAATATCCAGCTAACCCCAAGAAACTTCTTACATCTGTTGCATTCTTGGGCGTAGGCCAATCCTGTACCATAGCCACCTTCGCAGGGTCAACGGCAATACCACTCTCTGAAACAACATGACCCAAGAATCTCACTTCCCTTCTCCAAAAATGACACTTAGAGAATTTCGCTTTCAATTGGTGTTTCCTCAACACCTCCATCACCATCCTCAAGTGTCCCTTGTGTTCTTCCTCTGTCCTTGAGTAAACAAGGATGTCATCCACGAACACAAGAACAAACTTATTCAACTGATCCCTGAATACTCGATTCATAAGATCCACAAAGTAGGCTGGTGCATTGGTCAACCCAAATGGCATGACCAACCACTCATAAAATCCAGACGGCGTCCTAAATGTCGTTTTCGGAACACTCTCATCTGCTACTCGAAGCTGATGAAATCCTGTCGTGAGGTCCAACTAGGAGAACACTCTTGCTCCTTCCAGTTGGTCAAACAAATCATCTATCCGTGGTAGAGGATACTTATTCTTCCTCGTTACCTTATTCAACTCGCGATAGTCCACACACAAACGAAGGGAACCATCTGCCTTAGTGGCAAACACAGCTGGTGCTCCCCACTCGGAGACACTCCTTCTAATAAATCCCTTCTTCAAAAGATTGCTGACTTGCACCCCGAGCTCTCGCTTCTCCCTTAGTGCCATGCGACGGGCATCACTATAGGTCTGGCATCTTTCACTAAATCAATACGGAACTCAATCTCTCGGTGTGGTGGAAGCCCGGTCACCTCCTCGAAGACGTCCGGATACTGGCCAACCACGGGCACATCTGACAACTCATCCTGCGGGATGTCGAGGGAATTTACAAAACTAGCCATAACCCCATCACTAGGTAGACTACCAAACACTACCCTCCGCTTATCATCCGCCCTCACTGTCACCAAAAAGCCCTCACAGTCTACCACCACCCCGTATCTTTGGAGCCAATTGACTCCCAATATAATGCCATACCCAGTAAAGCCCAAAACAAAGTAATCACAAACAAACGTACATCCATGACTCGATAAGACCAAATTCCTGCAAATCATACTAAGGCTAGTCGAACCACCAATCGGGTTCGTCACAACCAATGGTCTATCGACTATCTCGGGCTCCAGTCCCAACCTATCTACCAGGTCACTAGATATGAAGGAACGGGAAGCCCCAGTATCAAACAAAACTCGAACTGGTATATCATAAATAGAAAGCATACCTTGAATAATAACATTCTTTCCCTTCTCCGCCGCAGTTGGGGCATTCGACGAAGAAGGAACAGCATCAATAGCATATGCTTTCACAATCTGCTTCTTCTTAAGAGGTTGTAGACAATTATCCTTATGATGTCCCACTTGACCACAGTTGTAGCACTTCCTTTCCGCTGGCTTGGCCCGACATTCTTCAGCATAATGGCCCTTCTTACCACAGCTGAAGCACTCAACATCCTTCTTGCTCTTTTTCTGGCCACCCTTAGATTGGTCCTGCTTCCTCTTATTCTGAGAGTTATTCTTGCCTCCACCGCCTGCTTGCAGCTTTGGCCCTTCTGCAGATGCAACCTCAGTCTTTGACTTAGGGTAAAGACTCTCTGATCTCAAAGCTTTCGCCACAATCGATTCAAAAATCTCATCGATGTGATTGATAAGCCTTTCCCCCAAGTATCCATCCAAGCCAGTAATGAACTTCTCATTCTTCTTCTCAGGAGTATTGATAAGAGATAGTCCATACTTCGACAAAGTGTCGAACTCAGCAATATAATCAGAAACTGCCCTTCCGTTCTGCTTGAGTTCCAAGAACCTCTTGAACAACACTAACTTCTGGGCAGCTGGAATAAACTTCTCGTTAAAGAGAGACTTGAACTGATCCCACACAACCTGGTCCTCTGGAGTAGCTGTTCTAATTGCATTCCACCAATTCATCGCTCGCCCTTGCAGCTGACGAGACGCTAGTCTTCTCTTCATCGCATCTTCAAGACCCAAGTCATCGAAGATACGATCACAGCTATCCATCCAATCTTGAACATCTGTGGCCGATTCCGTCCCGTGGAACGGTTTCCCACCAAGGTTAGTGTAATCTTTGCACAACTTGGCGAAATCGACCCTAGGCGCCTGCACTACTGGGCCAACACCAACTCCGGGATTGGGAACTGCCCCTTGCACTTCTCTAAGCATGTCTCTCATGAGGTTAGTAAACATCGCCCTCATGTCAGCGGCATTCCCCTGGTTGGTCCCTCTACCAGCACCCCTCGTGTCTCGGCTCATCGTCAATCTGAAAAAGGGAAACGATTAACGACCCCATAGTGGTGCTAGTGCAGTGCGACTTCATCTTTATACTACTAATAGTATATTCATATATATAGATTTTGAAAACCAAAATAATCACAAATACGCGCTCTCATATACATACTATCTCTCCCTGGTGTCTTTCCCTAGATTAACTACGCAACCTAGAGCTCTGATACCAAGTGTGACGGCCCGCCCCGTACCAACCGACATTTACTCCAAAAGTGCGCTGTACACATGTCCAGTTAGCACGAAACGGGCCGTCAGAAGGAAAAAGGAAGAGGGAAATGAACTGACAAGGAACCTGTAGAATGTATCACAGCGCATAGAACAAAATATAATAATAACATACTTGACATAAAACAGGAGAGACAGTGCATAAGATGAAAACCAAAACTAAACATCATAGCAGCGGAAATCCAAAATACAGCTTATTACAACTTTCAAACTGTCTCAAAGCAAAAGCAAGATAAAGGAGGTATACTACTAATGCCCAAGTAGCGACCACCAATGACACAGGGAGAATATATATATATATATATATATATATCATACGTGGAAGCCTCCTGCCCGCCTCCGAATCAGCTACTCGCGCATCACCAGCTAACCTGTCTCTAGTCTGCTCGTGTGAGCACCCAGAGTAATAAGAGGAGACATAAAACTCTGGGTCAGACATAAAGCCTGGTATGAGCGATAAGCATCTAAAGTGAACAATAATAGGTAGAGTAGAAAACATACCTGAACCTGGACCTGCAACCAAAGAGTTAGCACTGCATACTGTACAACACTCTAAGGTGCCATATCAAACAGTGCAAAGATATGGAGGGCGGGGAGGTGTGCATGTCATAGTGATGGCAAACAATCAAACATAGCATCCATACTCACATCTCTCACTCAGTGCGTAAAGCATACGATATTCACCACTTCGATCACCCAACATACCTTGCTACGATCACTTTGCTTCATGAAGTCATAAATGGCTTCACTGCACTGATAACGTAGCCACAAATCCTTCACTATGTCCACTTTGCCCCATGGAGTCACAAGAACCCCACTGCACTGGCTCATAGCCTTACTAATCCTTACTATGTCCACTCTGCCCCATGGAGTCGCAATGACCCCACTGCACTGGCTCATAGTCTTACTACGCATCACTTTGCCCCTCGGGTCATAATGACCCTACTGCACTGATAACGTAGTCTTGCTACCATCACCTTGTCACTCAGGTCGTAATGACCCTACTGCACTGATAAGTAGCCATCATTCATTTTTTAGTGGTGAATCGAAGTTATGAACGTCGACAACTCCTTAGCACACGTCCCGCAGCAAAGCCCAACCATGAAGTGAACTCATTGGTTCCCAACTGGATCCTGAGCTCTAACTTCCCAAATTGGACTACCTTTGCATCTCGGGTTATTGGTCAATACTGGGTCGGGTCGGGTTCCTCTTCAAGCCATCGGTTCGGGTCGGGTGTCCTCCATCGGTTCGGGTCGGGTCTTCTTCTGGTACGGTTCGGGTCGGGTGTTTCTCCTTGGGTCGGGTCGGGTGCTTCACCTCGGGTCGGGTCGGGCTCCATCTCCCCTCCACTTCGTGCCTCCCTCCGATCCGTCTCCTCGTCCTTTACGTGCTCCGATCCGATCCATCTTCATGCTTCCGCTCCGATCCGTCCTCTTTAATCCGATTCGATCCCAGTTCAGTTAGCATGGCCTTCCTTTTTGCCAATTTTCTCAAGTGTCAGGTTCCGATCCGATCGATTCCCTTGCCCAGTTCAACATATCGGATCCGAGCCCCATATCCGATCCGATCCAAAACCTGCACTGTTTTCTGAAGCTGTTCTAGCAAGTGTTTACGCCATTCGACGACGTTTTCGACCATTCTAATTATTGAAATCAATCACAAAGCATATCATACAGTCATAGCAACATGCATAATCAACCACAAACATCCAAACATCAATATGATAGGTTAAAATGGATCAAACATGCCCAAAATCCCATATTTCCCCTTAAGCATGTTTAGGTGAAACTAATGATAGGATTAGCAAAACTTAACCAAATTAACCCAAACTTATATCAGAGGTCTAAAACATCATTTAAGAATTTATGAACATTTTTCCCGAATTTTTCCATGCTTAAATTCGCTAATCAGCACTAATTACCCTTAGCTAGCCATAATTAGTGTAAAACTATGCAAATCACTCACGTTAGCCACAAATAAACTAAGATCTGAAGTAAATCTCTGATTTGATGTGAATCTCAATGCTAAACAGCAGCTCCAATGTTGCTTTGGTGTAGATCTTCCTTGATTAGAGGTTGCTAAGCCAAATCCTTGACCAAAAGATGATTTGGAGGTGATTTAGAGGTTAGAGGCCATTTTTAGGGTTCCTTAGTGATAAGTGGAGGCTAGAAAACTGAAATGGAATGATTCTCCATCTCATTTCAGCCTTCCCATAACCCTAATCCCGAAATGGGTTATGGGCCTACTCACTAATCACCCTATTTGGCCCGGTTAAGTAGTTTTTCACCCTCAAAACCTTATTTCAGCCATATCTCCCAAACGGTAAGCCCGTTTGGTTATTATGACCACTCTACGGAAAGGTAAACTATCAAACGAATCCAATAGAAGTGATTTCATGTCAAAATTCCTTTTCAATCAAAAGTTATGTCCAAAACAATACCAACTAGGGGCAAAATGGTCATTCAAAAACCGACAAAAATCATAAGCATGGAAAATGACTCTAATGGATGTTTCCCAAAGTTACATGACCATACAACTTCATATGGGAAAGAAATAAATATTCTACGATCCCCCGATGCATAGAATGCGGGTTGTTATAGTTACTATCACGGAAAAATCACTAGAACGTGGTTGCAAGAAAATAAAGGAAAAAGGGATAGTGTGAAATAGGTCTTTTTTACCGTATTACACACTAATCAAGTAGAATATATATGTATGTCCACAATGAAAATGAAAGAGATAACTTGCAAATTACAGATCTTAATTGATGTGCATTGTGGAAATAGATCTTCGTTAACCAATCTAATGAAGTGTGTGAAATATTTTCTTGAAATAATAAGAAAGTACAGACGATAAATAAAGGAAGGGCACAACAACAAAAGTTGGTTCTGTAAAGACCGGAAAATTTGAATACTTCATCTTTGAATATCGTAATAATTTGTAATCTTGTTAAATGTTATAAATGTGATTTTATAACCTTGTTAAATATCATTTAATTGATAATTAATGATACTAGACTCGTTTGGGAAAAATGCTTTCAAAAATATATTTTTGGTAAAATATTGATAAAATGACCAAAAATCGTTTCATCGATAAATGGCTAATTCCTCAGTAAAAGTTATTGAAAATTTTAGTAGATGTCTAATTAATCATTAGGGAAGTAATTAGCAAATAAAAATATTTTTCGTATTTATGGCTAACCATTTTGATGATGTCATCATTTTAAAAAATGAGCATTTAAGGAAAGTTTGTATTTTGGGTATTTAAATATTTAAATAAGTTTTTAATAATTCAGATATGCTTGTTTTTATTATTTAAATAAGATAAGTAATTTATTTTCAAGTTTTGTTTACTTAAATAAATAATTTGATTAATAACCATAAATATGATTGAGTTTTAACTTTCAGATTTACAACCTGTCATTGAACAGAAGTTGTTTCAGATCGTTGCAACGTTGTTTGGTACATTTATACACATGCGTATACATAAGTATACAAGTATAAGTATATGCATAATTAGTCACATCAAGAGTTTAGAAAATATCCTAAGAGTATGTATATAAGCTCCTTATATGTATACAAATGGAAGCTTAATCCTTAAGCTTTGAAAAAGCAAACTTACCATCATCTTACACACCTCTCACATCAACTTACACGCCTCTTACATCACCTTACACACACATATCTCATACTCATTAATGCCATTAGGGTTTTAAGGGCATTTGGTCTTTTCCCATTCACATTCCGAAGGCTATGTAAAGGGAGGCATGCCCTTAGGAATTCTACACAATTTCTTTTCTTCTTCTTCTTCTTAAACTATATTAATGGCTTCTTCCTGAGTAATGGTGGTGGTGGAGGAGGTAGCAAGGAAAAGCAAGTGAAAGAAAGGAAAGGAAGGAGGTTACTAGCTTGGATCTTTATTCTTATTCTTGGATCTTGGATTTGCTAAGGATTACGGTGAGTTTACTCACTATTTAGTATAGCAAACATAAACCCTTTTGCATGTTTTTAACTATGCTTAAAGTTGCTTGAATGCTGGTAACTTATGTTAAAAATGTTAACTTGATTCTTACTTTAAAAGTAAGCGACATATGTGATCCATGTTTATGGATTGGAATGGACTTGGAATTGGATTTGAATTCACTTGTATAACAAGTGGAATGGATTTGAAACAAAGCATATAATAATTAGTATGGATTGACATATTATGGAATTGAACTTGAAAGTGCACTTATAGCGATAGTCGCTATAGATGCAGTTTGAATTGTTGTGTTTTCAACACTTTGTATGAAACTTTGCAATGACATCCTTAGTAATTTCTTATCATATTAAAATGGTTGTTTATATTTTAAATTGAAATAAGTTTGAAAGTGTGTGAAGCTAGAATAGTCATATAAGTGCACTTCCTAATTACTTGTTTATTGAATATCATGATTATTGTGCTTAATTCTAATAAGCCAACGAGTAGGCTTATCTTTCTGTTAGTGTCAAGAATGGGGTGTTTAGGCAAGGGGTGATATGCAACCAGTGCTCTAACTTACCTGGCCTCACTCTTAACCGAGGGATAGCTAAGTTGATAATGTCGGAAATGATTTAGGTGTACGAACTGTGATTTCTATAAGCACAAAATGGTTTTGGGTTTGTTGTGACAATGTGTTAATTACATTCATCTTTAACCCTCCCAGATTATATCATGGAAGTAAATATAATTGAATCTTTAAACAAAAGTTTAAAGATAATTATAAAAGGATTTGTTTTGGGTTTGTTGTAAATAGTGTTTTAGCAACACTTGTTTTTAAACCCTTGGAAATGGAATATACGGTTTAATGATTTTGAATATACTTAGATCCTTAATAATTGATTTTAAAGATAGAAACAAATGTAGAAATCTTTCAGGATAAAGATATTGAGTAAGATGTTTAACTTATAAAAGAAAAGATGTTCTTTATTAAACAATGGTTTTAACCTTTTTGATTATATTTTAAGAAATCTTAGAAATGAATTAAGGGTATACTTATACCGGGGGATAAGTATATGAATACATTTTGAAGTATTGAAGTTATAAAGTAAATCTTGAAAATGAATTGTGATTATACTTATGCCGGAGGGATAAGTATATTAGTACCTTTTAAGCATTAAGATTATAAAGGAATATTAATCGAGTATGAGTTATTGATTAATAAGGAAGTCTTGTTAGACAAATGAAGTTTTATTAGATCAAACAAGTTTACTAATAAAGGAATATTAATCGAGTATGAGTTATTGATTAATAAGGAAGTCTAGTTAGACAAATGAAGTTTTATTAGATAAAAGAAGTTTACTAATAAAGGAGTATTAATTAATGAAAGATTAATTAAATGGGAAAGGAATTAGAATCCGTTTATATGAGTTAATCGTACTTTGACTATTATCATGCTATGTGACTTGATAGTGATTTGATTGTTTATCATGCTTTGTGACTTGATAGTGCTTTAGATTCTTAGTCATTTGTTATGGAAATTAAGTGAGGCTGTTTTCCATGTACAAACGTCTATTATTTGAATTGATAATCAATTAATTGATAATATAACTTGACCTTAAATCTAGTGACTGGTTTTGAGGAGACCGAGATTGGTAAGTGTTCTACTTATCAAAAACCACTTCAAAACTAGTATACGAGTTCTATGTTTTGGAAGCGGTTGTGAAGTGAAGGTCATATGGCGATTCGAGATCTGTTGAGATGCTCGAACACATATAGTGATTCTAAGATCTATGAAAGAATCTATGTATGATTCCAAGATCTGTTGATGTATTGGAATCCATGTGTGATTCCGAGATCTGGGAACTGATCTATGTGTGATTCCAAAATCTATTGAGTTGTGGGATTCCATCTGGGAATTCTTGTTCTGTTCGAGTGATGAAGACTCGTGTGAAAGATGTCGAACGAAACCTCGACATTGGAAATGAAAGAAAATAGAGTAGGAGCACAATCTGGGGTGTTGCTAACCCACGGCAGGATATATTGACTCCATATCTAGTGTATGCTTATTATTGAATCGTTGCGGGAGCTCTTTGAAGTTGCGCGCGGGAGTTGGGTATATTTGGTTATACGTGGTGCACTTCAGTATTTTCATACGTAGGTCAGTTATGTTTACCTTATGGTATATTTTATCTAAAGATATGCGATGCTCGGATGTACTTTCTAGCCCTTGTGCATGGAGTTTGGATCTGTATTGAGAGATCTCCGATGGGAAAATCCAATACGCGAACGTGCCTTATTGGTTTTGTTTGTACACTTAATAGTTGTCGAATGTAACCAATGTAACCATTCCTTCTATGTGAATTTATTTATAATCTACACCCTAGAGATTATCTATTATACAAATATACTTTTCCTAATAAATGGTTGGATGTTATTGAGGGGATAACCGTTACGGACATGCGTACGGCCTCAGATTGTACTGATATATGAGCTGTGATGCAGGGGGATAGGTTGGAGGAATTCAACAGGATTCCTCAATATGATTGTTATGGTATTTATATTCATATGTTGTATTATGAATTGATTTTGTGTTAAACCTAACTGTGGACCCCATTGATTATATAGCGTTATTCTTTGTGTAACTGTCGTGAAGTGAATATATTATTTTATATAATATATTGAGTTTGTCTATTTCACACAATTTGGTGTGTTTGGCATAACTGGACTGAATTGGGATAATAAGGTTTGGAATGGGAATTGGGAAGTAAATTAGAGTGGATTTGAAAATAATAAGGTTGATTATATTTCGTAAATCTAAGCTTGAAGATTAAGCATGAAGGGTAGTTTGGTAATTATATTGTTGTTTGCGCATTGTAGGCTCCTTGAGTCCTATTTGTGAATATGAGAACTACGTTGGCTTGATCCTGTATCTAATTGGGTACCCAATTAGATAAGGGTATGTAGGCAGTCACAAGTTGTAGTGATGCAGCCTCTTAAATAAAATAACCCTTCTCTGTTTGTTATTTGATATTTATCAATTATTGATATATCTTTTCTGCTTACTATATTATTCTGCATTTGACTTGTTTGTTGAGTTTGGAAGAGAGTTAGAGTTCAGTTTACCATACTTTTTATATCCGTTGCATTCTATGGTGTACATCAACATTTATGAGGACAGGTTGTTATAACTGTTCAAGTTGATGATAGGTTAGTCTTCTCTGATAGTTGTAATCATACAGTTTTGTTTTGTAAAGATCATTCTTTATATTATATGTTACCGTTCCGTTGTGAGATTCTGATATTGTGTCCTCTTCTTCCTTAGTCTATTTCCTTTTTATTTTATTTCACCCTAACTTTTCGTCTTTCCGGCACTTGGGTGCTCGGCACATGAATACCGCGGATGTATTAATGTCGACATTCGAGTGCCAAAAATTCAGGTCGTTACAGGTTTATATTAAGGAACCTAAGGGAAATGTGAGGAACGGAGAATAAAACCTGTTGTACTTAATTATATGAATGAAATATAATAGGTAGGGCTTGTCCTGGAGACACGTGAAATTATAATGTAGGTTATATAATAAACCTTAGCTAAGGAACTAAGTTAATAAGTAAACCCACAACAATAGCTGTGGTAGCGGTGTAAGATAAGGTCAAAATTAATTAAAAAGGAATAAAGTAGGCTTATTATTAGTAGATGTAACACCCCGTAATTCTGTAACACTAAGATTCACAAATCAAGGCAGAATTAAATTTTAAAATCAAAATCAAGGGAAACGGGCTGCGCCATTGCGTTCGTCTCGGAATTTTGCATGAGATAGAGTCCGAGTTTGCGTTAATCGGACTCCGTATAAAGGAGTTATGGTCTTCAGAAGTTTCAGAATTTGATTTAAAATTCGAACAGGTCAGAAAACGAGTTCAAAATTCAAATTGGACCCAGATTGGGCTGGGCGGGAATTTTCTCGCCTAAGACCCAGGTCGACTGGGTAGTCGACCTGGGGGTTGACCCCCCCTGCTTTTTCCAGATCTGCAGTCTGGTTCGTTCTTCTGTATCCGGACGCCATTCTGACCAGATTCGTCCTCCTAATCCTATATAAACAGCCTTAGTCTCCTTCTATATTCACAATTCTTTCCTATCCTTATGCTGCCTCTGAGAAAATGTATAAATAAATAAAATAATATATAAAATAAATCAAGACGAGGAAATGCTGCTCAAGACTTTCAAGAAGAGATTCGAATCAAGACTAAAGCTTCAAGATAAGAATCAAAGGCCAACTCAAACGGTTTCGAGCAACGTCGCACGAATTGTAGCAACGCCATCTTTCTATTCTAAAAACCGATCAATGTAAGTCGGTTACTTTTTAGATTTGAACGTTTCTCTCTGTTCGGGACATGAAATTAAAGGAATAAAAGAATATGCCAAATCTTTATGTTCGAATCAGTGCTTATATCTTTGGACCTAATTAAGAACTGTTATGATTCGATGACCAATAAGACTGTGACTGTGAAACTATGGACCTTAAAACCATATGCCTCTTTGACTATGAACATTGCCTATGACTATGAACATTGCCTATGACTGTGACTGGACTATGAGAATTATTTCCTTGACTATGAACACCAGCCTGTGCCTTTGATTAGGAAACGTAAACTATTGCCTATGACATAACAAGGACAACTGTGATTAAACAACCTATGATTCATGACTAGGAAAGTGTTGCTTAAGTTTTTGTGACTATGAAATTGGGTCTAAACCTGATTACCTATTCTGTCTATTCTTGGTTTTCTTTGGTTTTAGATCTTGGGAATTTACCTATTAAGTTAGGTCTACCTATGATCTTGAACCTACGTCGTTATTCAACCCTTTTTATGTCATAAGATTTTCAGACCTATAGGCCTTCGATGTTTTAGATCAATTTCAGTGAAATTCGTTAGGTCTGCAATTAGTAAATTATCATTTTATGCTAGTTATTATGTCTATCTTTTTCATAGTATCTTTGGTTCATTCCCTATTTTCTACGAATCTGGATTTATCTATAATCTAGATTGAATCACGATTATACGAACGGTGGGAATACGATTTGGGAAAAATATGAAATTTACTGAAAACATAGTTATAAACTTGGAAATTGGCATAAAGTGGGAACATGTATTATGGCATGTTCATAGAAATGCAAATTGGATAAATTTGACATGAATTATAGGATGTGTAATTTGAATCTAGTATTGACTTGTAAATCTAGCATTTACATGAATTGTGAACTAGAATAATAAGTCTAGTTTGACATGAACTGTAATTAGAATGTTTAATCAGAATTGGATTAGCTAATTTGGCATGATAGTATATTGGCATAAATTTGAAATTGTCCATAATTGGGAGTACTTGTCAGGTTTAGCAAAATCATGGTTAGTGACACTTAATTTGGTATAGTTTACATACCAAAAAGCATAAATATGATATAGAGGGGGAAATGGGCCATAAGAATAAATGTTGACAATTTACATTTAAAGAGTGATTAGGAAATAAGTAAATTAGGAATAATTTACTTATAGAATTTGTCCTAAATGAGAAAATGTAAATTTTTATTAACGACATCTCTTTTAATAATACACCAGAAAGTTCTAGGGTGACAGAGAGGATAGTGTCTAGGCTTGGGTTTGGAAAATACAAGTTTCCTGCTCTCCCTGGCTATCCCTAACTGATCCGACGGACAGGATGGTTACTTTCAAAACCCGATTTGAAAATTAATCAAAACCCTTTGAACTAAGAAAACACGAATATGCCTAACCCGAGGTTAGACTGAGTTGCGATGTAAACCTGCCCGGAGCCAACCGGCACATCCAGTAATCGCAACAATACCTGTCTAATGTGAGTGGTCGTGGCTTTAATTTATTTAGTTAAAGCTAGAACAAGAATGGTAGGGTTAAGTTAACTAAGACACCTAACCAATTCAACATGATAACCAGGCCGGTGGGTGGGTTAGGTTCATACAGACACTTAACACAGTTAAGCTAGAATGAGAGGGTTAAGTCCATAGGAACACTTAACCAACTCAACACAGTTAAGCTAGAATGGGAGGGCTAAGTCCATAGGAACACTTAACCAACTTAACACAGTTAAGATAGAATGGGAGGGCTAAGTCCATAGGGACACTTAACCAACTTAACATGGTAACTAGACAAGATTTGTAAGGGTTAAGTAACTTAGAAAACACTTAGCCAAATTAACATGTTAACTAGACTAGAGGTTGAGGTTAAGTAAAATTCAATACACTTAGCCAACTTGATATGTCAGCTAGACTAGACCGTAGGGTTAAGTAAACTTGAACACTTAACCATTAGATTTTGACAAATGAATAGGGTTAAGTCTAAAACATGAAGGGATAATACTTAACCACAAATAACATGTTAGTTAAAACAGACGGGCAAGGTTAAGTTAAAAAGGAACACTTAACCAATACAGAATGAAAGGGGTAGGGTTAAGTAATAAGAAATACTTAACCAATATAACTTGGTTTGTGGTAGGGTTAAGTCAACTGATGACACTTAACCAGTTTAACATGATAAATAAAGAGGGTTAAGTTAGCTTGAATTGACTAATGACACTTAACCAATCCAAATTGACGGGAAAGAGAACTAAGTAGTAAACCTTAGTTAAAAGGAGCTAAGTAGTAAACCTTAGTTAAGAAAACAACGATTCTGAAAACTAAGTGGTAAACCTTAGTTAGTAAAACTAAGTAGTAATTCTTAGTATAACACGGGAAGGAGCGAATGTCCGTTTGAGTAAAAAGAAAGCTCCAACGAATTGGGTTACGAAGCCCGAGGCTTCGAGGGGACGTGAGGGTACTCTTGGTATCCCTCTGTGAGGCTGCAGATGATCCTTCTGGGCTCACAGAGGTTAAGGTCTGCGGTAGAAGAACCAAGGGTATGTCTTGGTTGCAAAATATGGCAACCTAAAGACTAGGATGGACCAGCGTGATTCGGCGAGAAACCGGTAGCCCTGTGATAGCAACTCGTCGTCTACCATCCATCTTCAGTCAATCGAGATACGTGAAGCGGAAAGGCGGAGAACTCCAAAAGACCATATACTTGCTATCTAGTTATGGTTGCGGATGGCCATAGGACAGTGGGGCATAGGGGGGCCTGCGTATAGTTCTCATTTTTCAAGGTGTGCCTTTCATTAGTTGAGGGAGGGGTCGAGTGGGACCATAGCCACTGGAATAAAAGCAGACCTTAGCATCTGCATCGGCAGATATCTGAAAGCTCCCGACCGAGTTCTGTGTTTCTTGATTTGCCCTGCCACAGGACTCGGGCCGCACATTATAGGACATGTGCATCTAGACAAGCGATAACGATTCACGATACATGCATGGGGAAGTATAGGAACATATACCACTCTAGGTAGTATGTCCTAGACTTGGGGGCATCGTTCGACAGGTAGCATAATCCCTAGTTGGACTAGGTGGCATAAACCCTGAATCCGAGAAGCGTTCAACAGATAGCGTAAACTCTAGTTGAATTTAGAAAGTACTTGATAGAAAACCCTAGATTAGATCTAGGTAATAAATAATAAACGTATGCCTGAAGGCAATAGAAACTACAGGGATTGGGATCACGTTATCGTTACTAGCTGGGACACTAGTTAGGTGGTGCAGGGATATAGAAACCAGTATAACAAGGAAATAGCGAAGCGGCAAAAGTATTAGAACATATCCAGTTTATCTTATCTTAGCATATCTTATGATTATCTTGTGTCTAATCTTGCTGACCCTATCGTCATGGTGTTATCTTGTATTCAGTTAATTCATGTCGTTCTGTTTTCCATGTTCACATGCTAGAAGTTACTGAACTTACTTAGGCTTTATGTCTGACTCTATTTTTCTTCCGTCTTCTTTTCTTCCGTCCCCCCCCCCAGGTTGTAAAGAAGGGAATGATATAGCTCAGGTTAAGTTTGACTGTCACTCTTTCCCAGCTTGAAGATTTGTCGAAGTTTTGCTTGGGTTCTCTTTTCAGATGCTATGGCTGGCTCTTGCTAAAATTGGGGATTATAAATGTTGTTTTATGCTTCTTTATTTTGTAAGACAGATGATACTCTGATATTGTAAGAAATCATTGTACAAACTATTTTATCAATAAAGCAAAGTTTTATTTTCCGCTGTTTAATTTCTGTCTATCTTGTAATTTATCTGCATCTTTTACCCTAAATGCTCCACAGAACTTAGTGCATTCCCTTTGTGAGTGACACTAAAGGACGTGGGGTGTTACAGTAGACTTATAATTGAAAGCATTATGTCTAAGAAATCTAATAAATAATGAGCGGAAGACCACTCCATCGGCATTGGGATGATCAAAGAAAGTATGCAACCAATTGTACGCTAATAAACCAAGAAACTTGAATAAAAAGTGAATATGTGTAAAATCAAATTAATTAGCAATGAGATGAGATAAAGCAAGCGCATGATTACAAAATTAGACACGGGATCTAATAACGCGATTATGTGGTACGCTGAATGAAACTACCCAAACTCGCCCTTACGGGAAAGCCTGGATTGAGTTTTCCAAACTAGTAGGATATGGAAATTGGTATCGATTATATATTGATTTGTTTTCCGTGAAGATTCCATAATTAATGGAATGTGATTTTGGGTCTATCGTGAATTGTGTTTTAAATAACATTGGTTCTTTAACCCAGTTAAAGACAGAATTACGTGTCTAACATTGTATTTCGAATTGTATTGTTGATCTCTGCTAAATATATATCTGTTTAGTGGTAGATAATTTATTCTCTTGCTTAACACCCTTCTTTGAGACGTACGAGCTTAGAGGTTATATATCGGCAGAAACCAATGGTACGGTGTAGATTGTCGAGTTGGCATGTTTGATTTCCCAAAGTTAAATAATCATTGAGTAATGATTTATGAGATTAAAACTAAGTGGATCCCAATGTGAGAACTCCTTCTCACTCTAATTATTTTACAGTTAAATATATTTTAGGTTGCAGACGGGGCTTAGTATCCCCTGACACTATTTTATTATACAAACCATAAATGTTTGAACAATAAAAATACCATTTTTATTAAATGTATGAACTATATAAAATAGTCAAGTGTTGAAATAAACATTTGATCATTAAAAATATAATTTTTAATGTATAAATAAATGGCGTAAAATTCTCCTGAAATGAAAATAAATATTCATTTACAAATCGTTATGTATACCCATTTAACTGACATTGATTGGGACGATAAGTTTTACACATCGCCCAACTGCACAAATAATATTCAGTATTTGTTGGTTGAAACCCCACACGGGTGTTGGGATGATATTTGACGTACACTAATCCCAATTGTTTCATTGTATGTCAATCGATTGGTTGACAAACTGTTGTAAGCGTTAATTATTTATATTTAATGCTTATGCGGTTGTGTAATGCACTCTGGATGATGGTTGATTGCATATCATTATTGTTGTGTACATGTGTTGTATGAAATCCATATAACTAACATTATATGGTAGTTGTCTGGGTCCGATTTCAGTTCAAAAATAACGAATATTTTAAAATAATATTCAGTAAAGGACTAAAATGTGGATTTGATGTCCGATTTTGGATGGACATGAAAATATTGAATTTGGACATTTCTGTTCGAATCCATTCCAATTTATAGATTGGAAATTTCTGGTTATATTAAAAAAACCAGTCCGTACACATGGATATAAAGAACCCAATAGGGTAGATCATCGCGGTGTTTGGAGATACGAGAGGAGTACATCCAACTAATTATTCTACAGGATCGGAGGAAGGCACATTGCTTCAGCAGGACGTGGTAGGATACTCTGAGATGGCCCTGTGAGGAATAAATGGATGAAGTCGTCACTTGGAGGAAGGTATTTTGCACCATCTAGAGTAAACGTTGACTGCAACTATGATGTGGCAGTCAGAAGGTTGTGGTAGATGGCATCGGATGATTTGGCGATTTGCCTTGCTCTAGGAGGAGGTTAGCCAGGACCAAATAAGGATAGTAACCATCAGATACCTATCATTGGAAGTCAGTGGGATGTGGAAAGACTAAGCGCAAAGCCAACAGACAATGATCTTTCATTAACGGGACGCTGGTGAGGGACAAGCAAAGTTGGATGCTAGATTGGTTGTTAGGGGTACGTCATTAGCTCTCGATGTAGTCATTCATTAGTTGAGGGAGGGGCCATAGCCACCGTGAAAAGAGATAGACCATATGTGAATATCTATATTTTAGGCCTAATGAAGCTATCCTTTAATGATATTGATGCTCCCGACCAAGTTCCATGCATTGGATGCACCCCTATTATGGGACACGGTTAATAGTAGGCAGTACATTCATGTGAGGGTCTAGATACATGCACTGGGTGTTGTGTTGTAGACATTAAGGTATTACTTCGTGTGTAGTCATGATTCGGCCGAGGAGTTCAGATATGAGGATCTATACGCTTACGTGGCATAGCAATGGTGGTTCTGTGCGATTACGTAGCGTAACGATATAGATTTCCATAAGCGGTTTGGCATAGGAGCGAGGTTGTGCACGCTTCCGTAGTTCGACGGCGGAGACCATGCAAGGAGTGTACTATGGGGAGTATCTTGAGACGTGGCGGTATAACTATATACATACATACATACATACATACTAGTTGTAATCTACTTTGAAGTAAACGGGTGCGACATGTGCGCAGAGCCTAGAACGCTATTAGCCCAAATAACCTAATAATTAAAAAAATGTAACTGAACGATATACATAGGGTTATTTCAGAATGTATAATTTGTCCTCTCACTAGAACTATGTTCTGACCCCCTTCTTATAGCATACTCGCAAGTTATATCTATGGTAGAGATATGGTATCCGTTGGACACTTGTTAGGCAGTGTCATTATTTTGGTAAGGCTATAATTGAGTATTATATTTTATCCGTTCCGCTGTGAGATGTTTTATCAATCTCTGATATATTTATTATCTTTGTCTTTTCTGCAGGATACTAGACAAGTCAACTCGAGCTTCGATAGAATGGGATTTTTTAGAAAAAGTTGATATATCTAAAATCGAACTGTTACAATGAAGGCAATTGTGGTGATCATTCTAGAGGATCAATTTTTCCCAAAAAGGTGTTGCGATATGGTTACTTCTAGACAGATCTTAGCAGAGACGCGGTAGCACCCTGTAAAATATACGCTGAATAGACAAAGATGATTAATTAAATTAAATATAAACAATAATAAATTAACAAAACATTAATGAAAATAAGTATTTTAGATAATTGGGAATTTAACCATGAAAGTATTACTATTGTGTTCGTGGTGAGATCTTGATTCGTTTCGTATTTCATTTGCTGAAGACGGATCCCATGTAAAGAAGTTATTAACAAAACAAGGTATATGTAAATTGTTTACTCACAAAGTTTGAAATTCAAATTAAATGAACATAAATCTATAATATAAAAATATATTACCTTGCATAAAAGAATATTCCACAAGAATTTGAATCCTGTATAAATATGTACATATAGAAGGGGACAAGAGTAATAAACATAAGGAAAGGATTAATGTCATAAATTTCGACCGTGCTCCTATAGAAGGGGTCGACAACCCTCCTATAGAAGGGGCAACCGTCCTCCTATAGAAGGGGTCAACCGCCCTCATGAGGGAATAAGTGGGGAAGGTGTTTTTTTTATAGGGAGCTGTTTATAGTTTTGCATTAATAGACTGTCCAGATTAAATCAATGTAATCCAATGGTTTATACACACTTGCAACTATAAATATAGGCCCCTATTCTCGCTATAAACCTTACTCTCATTTCATTCTATGCCTCCATATTTTCCCTCTACCATTGATGAATTCTAGAAAAAGTTAGGTTTCTCTTCTATTCCTCTAAGTCCATTCTATCTTTTCTTATCTAGATTCGTATGGATTTAGTTATATACATATAAGATTCTAAGGTTTGATTCTTATATATATTAGAAGGATTGGAGTATGATAATTTCGAAGGTTGAATCCAGATATGATTCTACACAAATTCTATCATTCTTCCTTCTCAAATCTCTATGAGTGGTAACTATAAAAGTCGCTATATTCTATCCTTTGTAATATAGATTTGGATTTTTATGCCTATATGTGATTTGGATTTTAAACGAAAATAAAACACTATAAATCCTCCAAGTCCTATATTTTGTTTATCGCTGGAATGGTCAATCCAAAGTTATATGTTTAGGTTTGTTTCATTGAAATGATGAAAGATAGTCTTTGGGTGCTGTGTAATTCCTAGTTTTTGGTCAAATTCACTTGATTTTCACTTTAAATATTATATATATTTGTGTATTAAAACGTAGGACTTGTTTGTTGCAAATTAATAGGTTTAAGCATCTATTTTAAATATATTTGTTTGAACGTATTATATACAATACATTAGAATCTTAAGTTTTTGTATGCGATAGAAAAAAAAGTGAAGCAGCCCAGAAGTAAGGTTTTGCATAAGTAATTGGATTATTGCACCATGTCTATACTTTTATTATTTAGAGAAATATTCAAACCTAGGTTGAAAATTTGATTTATATGTGTTATTATTTCCCTTTTTGTCATTGAATGTGAATATACATGTTTGGACCATGTTAATTAATAGAGAAATTAACTTGTATACCTTAATTGTTGTTATTAGGATTGACATTTCAAACGTATTAGGTCATTATTCACGTGCACTAAATTTACGTCTATCTATTTATATATTTATAGCGTAATAATGTAATATAAATACATATTAATTGCGTGCTAAATGCGTTAAGTTAGGAAAATAAAAATTTAGATGTCCCGATAGGAAATTTGTATGTGCGTGAGTTAATGTCATTTATTATAATTAATGACACACATAAACGAGGTTAACCATTGCTTGTAGTAGAAGTATGCCCAGAACCAACCGACATATCCTATATCTACAAGTTAGACTGGTTAATGTGATAGATCTACATGTCATAGGCCATTATAATTATTACACTAAGATGCGAGGTAAAGTCCAACTTGTAGTAGAAGACTACCCGAAACCGCCCGACAAATCCAGCATCTGTGGTCGATTTAATGTGAGATGTCTTATGTGTGTGTATATATATATATATATATATGTGTATGTGTGTGCGTGTGATGTAGGCCTGCCTCTAGCAAGGTATTAAGTGGTTGACCCACCTGGTTTGGGTATTAAGTGGTTAGGACTAGGTGCATTCTTAAGGTTTATTCCTTGGTTGAGGTCCCAAGTCACGAGACCCACCTTTGGTTTTAAGAGGTCACGTGGTCCGCCTTTCTCTAAAATTTACAAAGTATTAAAGGGTCTTAGCGATTACAACGACTTGGGTAGTTCTTCCCAAGTTTGTTCCTTTAGGGGCTATGTGAGGGTTGACCTATAGACAGTTAATATGAAATCCATGAGAAACCATCATATAAGGGAAGTATTAAGTGGGTAGGAGTTCACCCGTTAGGACAGCTAGATAGTAATGTAGGGTTCCGTCATGTGGGCCTTAAATGGTGTTGCCCTCCTACCTAAACCTGGTACTAAATAACCTGTTACTATCTCTTAATCTACAATGATAGTATATATTTTATAACGTTGACGATTAAAGACGCGGTCTTAAATGGATATGGGTCTACCATAGGGTAATAAGTGATAACAGAAACCACCCTTAAATAAATCTAGGTAATGGTCTTAAGTGACTGAGTAGTGCCCACCTCGTGGGGTATTAAGTGACTACAAGAATATCCGCTCTATTATTAGAGTATGACGTATTAAGTGACTGTAAGGATGTCTACCATATTAATAACCTATAGGTCTTAAGTGACTTTAAGGATGTCCGCCTCATATGATTGATTGTGTGTTTTGCTTGCATAGACATAATTCGATAAACCCATAATGCCAAGTATAGGAAATAATTATTCCTTAAACTTAAGAGATTTTCATTCACCAAAACTTATTGTTCTGACCTCCTTCCGTTTAACATATAAACATGATAGTATGTAGGAATGCTTGGATCAGTGATGCCTTGGAGTTGAAGCTTTAAGATAGAGGATCCATAGTTATTAGTTATCATTTATGTTAGTATCATTATTGTATTATTAGGATAGTTATTATTGACGTACCTTTTATTATTGCTTGAGACTCGTTGTAACTGACACTTATGATGGTTTTATTTATGGTACATCTATTTTGAGATATTATATTTTACCCCTTCTGTTGTGTGAGATTCTGATTTAGTTTTAGACTGCTTTGTTATATATGTTTAAATATTTCCTTATAGGAAGCAATGATCCATTTAGAATGGAACTTAATTTCAATGGGCCTTATCTGAGTTGGAATTTAAGCCCATTTCGGGCAGGTTGTTATAGACGTAGCCGATAACACAAGATGGTGTAATAGATGCCAGAATTTCTCCAATATACTAAGTACCCCCTCCACAAATTTGACGCAAATGGTCATCCCGTAGCCAACACACAATGTGGAATCAATCTCATATGCGTGCTTCTACAGGCAATGGAGGAGAAAAATATGAGATAGTTGTAATTGGTTACTTTATGAAGCGAGTCTAAGTGGAACAGCTGACCACAATTACTACTAAGACAGTTATTAACTTCATGACTAAAAATCTTATTTGCAGGTTTGCGGTACCGCAAAATATTGTAACTAACAATGGAACTAAATTCAAAAGCGTTGAATTCCAAAATTGTTGTAAGCGTTTCCACATCGATTTTTTTTTTTGCTGAAGTAGTGTATTCGTAGACAAACGCGAAAATGGAGTCAGTGAATAAGATCACTAAATCCCCATCAAAAATAGACTTATAAAGGCTAAATGATGCTATGTTGTTGACCTCCCACTTGTTCGATGGGCTTATCGAACAACTCACAAATCTACGACTAGACATACATCTTTCTCCCTAGTATATGGTTCAGAAGAAATGATCTTCGTAGAATTGGAGGTCCTCACTTATTGACGACTATATTGGAAACGAGCAATTACTACTTGAAGCTCTAGTTTAAATCGATAAAAAGAGAGAAGAAACAATGCTAACAATTGCATCACACCAAAAAATGGTTAGTTAAACACTCTAATGCCAAAGTTCACTAACAAACTTTCAAAGTTGGAGATCTTGTCCTCAAACGAGTTATGATGAACACCGGAGTATTCAAGCCAAACTAAGGAGGGTCTTACGTGATTTGTCGAAAGCTATTAGATGGAACTTTCAAGCTCACAACAGCAGATGGAACTTCAATACATCGAGCTTGGAGTAACAACTTATTACGACCTTGTTTTACTTGAATTTTGAATTCTAATTTTTTTCCTTACAAAATGAGTCACCCATTTTCACTGGGGCAACTCATTTCATTAAAATATCAACAAAAGTTTGCTTATAAACTATTGAACTTATGTAATTTTGAAAAAGTATCAAATTTAATCTATAATTACATGCTTGTGAAACCTAAAACTATTATTTATATGGGCTTAAGAAATTAAACAAACTCCGAAGTAATCAAAAACAACAAAGTCATTGGCTACTCAACTAATGTGTTTGCATGAAAACGCAATCCATACTCCAAATTTCGAAACTAGTTTGGAAAATCATCAAGAGAAACATAAGATCCCAAAATAACCAAGTAAAGTACTATCGAATTCCACTTCAGGACTTACCAGTGCTTATGAATTCCATACCTTAGGGAACATAGCCATGAATGCTAACTATTCATCTTAGAAAGAAGTGCGCAAGGGAAATCTAACAACACCAGGGATCCTTGCCTTAGGGAACGTTGTCTTGAATATAGTGATTAATTAAGATTTAAAGCTTCCTACCTTGAGGAACATAGTCATAAATACTGAGTATGGCCCTTAGAAAGCAGGATTAGGAAGTAATCATAGTCATGAAAAGCCTATTCCACGATGAGGCATGAAAAAGCCCTCCCCATGCCGAGGCATGAAACCTGATCTGCACTAAGAGTTTACCGCCTTAAGGAACATAGTCCCAGATACTAATATGGTTGTTATCTGTTTATCACCATTTAGTACTTAGACATATATCATACCCTCTCTATATGATGTTTATCACTTTAGCATATATTGATTGATATGCGCTAACTCTGTGGATACAAGATAGGACAGGTATGATTTTCCATACCTTCTTTTCCATATGTACTATTATGACTTTTACAGTGCTTTGAGATTTTTTTACCGCTCACACCAAATTGTTGTCTAACCAAAGATTTTGTTTCTCTCTTATTACCTTATATTCTCATCGACGATGTTGATGACTAGACTAGGTAACAGGTATCATATCATTTGGAGATGCACAGGTGAACTAGTAGGAGATGATGTTTTTCATACCTATACTTGTATCAACATTGTTTATTCCGTCGTATAGCACTGTGGATCCTTAATAGTGTTATTTATTATTTTTAGAGATAGTTTATTGGTCCGAGATTACTTATCACTTATATATACTCTATTACTATTCCGTATAACCGTATTATCGTATGTATTCTGATTATATTGTTTATATAGTTATTACCGTCTCTCTTGTTTTATATGAGTGATTTTTACTGTTATATATTATTAAATACACTATAAGATATACGAAAGTTTTGTGATTGCATTTTATATTCTATTCTTTCTCTTCTCCTCTATTTTCTTTTTTTCTTTATCTTTTCTCTTCTTTTCTCCTATTTCTTTCTCTTGACAACCACTTTATGTCAATAGGGTGCTCGTACAATGCGATTGTGTTATTAGACACCAATGGTATATAGCGAGTCGTAATAGGCGAGCTACCTCAACACTCTTCATCCATGTAGAACTGAATCAATTCCTTCTTTTTATAACCTCCATCAGCAAAATACTTGAGTGTCTTCTCCCATACTATCTTCTCCCACACTTCGGTGAGAGTGAGAGCAAAAGCGAGTATATCTCCCAGAAAAGATTAGCTTTCCTTTCCCATAAGCAACATAGTATATAAATATATTATAGTGGCTTCTAAATGGTCCATTACATCCTCGCGAGTCTTTTGGATAATGCCTTCTCGACAACAATAAGGTCTTTCTCTTTCTGCACTTGTGTGAGTTTTCCTTTGAATTGATGAATCTTGAACGTCTTGTCTAATATAGTTTATGCATGCTCAATAATAGTATTTCCATGGGACTAAAGAATGCAATTTTCCAACTCAAAGCTTTTCAAAGCAGCCTATCCACCAGTGTTCACCATTTTCAACTAGATATCAAACCATTTCTCTTCCATCTTCTTAGCAACACTCGTGTAACAACCCGAATTTTTGGAGGGTGATAGTAACGACTCAGAGATTTCGATATTTATATTATGAAATAAATAAATATTTAACATGGAAATAAATATTTATATTGGGAATTATCTATTTTTGACGATATTTGAGTTTATTTATATATTGATTCCATTTGTAAATTTATGGTAGTTTTGTCTAATAAATGGGATTTACAGTAATGTTGGGATTCTTTTGTTACTTTAATACGATCATTATAGAAAGATAAATGTTATTAATATGAATATATTTGAATATTAATTTCTGAGTTGAAGGAAAATTATTGTTTTCATGTACTTTTAAAATGGAATCCCTTTTGTAGATTTATTTTAACATGAGTGATTATCATAGTTTGTCACCAAACGATGTTAATACTTTAGAGAACTATAAATTTGATTTCTCAATTTAACTTGAGAATTTATTTGTGAATTTTGGTTTCTAAAGGAAAAAAAATTAAATACGAGATTTTTATTTGGAATGTAAATACCCAATTTGTTGCATATACTTAGTATTCAAAATAATTTATACTTGTAGAAAACATTTATTTAATTGTTTTGCCACCTGTTGGAATAGTCCCGAACTATTCTAACGTATTTAGTCTTCTGGAGTCTTCGATATCGTCCTTATTTTAACACTGTTCCTTCATTCGATAGGGGGGATTCGATTCCTCTTTTTTTATCAGGGAGGAGGAAAAGATTTTGGGGGCGGACCCTTGGTTAATGTCTCTGGAAATGTCGGCCTCTCTTTGATTTACTTTCTCCGATAAAAACGGCAGCGGCTTTGCTCCTAGGGTTTCCAATTTCTTTGAATTGAAGCCTGCGTGATGTCGAATATTAATCCAGTTGCTTCACTCAAGATGAAATACTCCATATTGATCCAAGATTACTTATTTGATTTCTGTTATGATTTTCAATTCGAATTTATGCTCTGATTTTGTTTGAACTTGGATGAATTACAAGCCTATGATGAAACCGGTGTTTAAATAGGACTTCGAATCCTTAAAATTCTCTAATTTCGTGTAAAATGATTTGATTTGATTTTGTGGTTTCCTCTTTTGACAAATTCGATTTAAAATGGATTCCTTGATTGAAATGGGTCTTAATGACTTTCTGGAAACAGTTCAATTGTAGCCAACAATGTTGATACGATTTTTGCCCCTTTGAATGAATCATTTCTGGAAATAATCCTTGCCATAAACATTGTCGTGCCCATTAAAACAGATTTTTAACAATGAAATCTTTCCTAAAATTTGCTGCATTTATCTTTTAACAACACTATAATTTAATTGCAAAAAATGACTTGAGCAAAATCTTTGTTGATTGGTAATCATGCCGAGTCTGTCTATGTTGATTTTAGGAAATAAAATTGAATTTGTCCCATATGCAAATCCTTTAACACATGCAACTGTTTCTCAGTGATTTCTGGAAAGAATTTCTTGCAGAAAATTGTTTCTTCAAATGCCTTGTTTTGCCACAAATTAACTATGTTGACCATGATTGCATTTTACATGCAGCTCTTCATTTTTGTTGCACTTTCAATCCCTGTTGCTTCTGTATACTTGAATGTGATTACATTATGAAACATAGCTGCAGTTTTATCTTCACTTCTGCATGTACCCAGCTTGACCACTTGACCACGTACTCTTGCAAATTTACACACAACCCTTTTTGTATCTATAAGCATGTATATTGTTTGTGCTCGACCACTTTGAAAATCTGAAATTGTCATTCAATTGATCATTTGTGAATATATCTCCAAGTATACATGTTCATGAAACTGCCATATGCATGTTGATGTTTGTCACATTATTTTGAGTTGTTGATTGCTTGCTGAATCTAGGAAGTTGTCTTTGCTTTCAATACATGTCTTGAACCATACTTGGATTTGAAAATTGCAGCATCCTTGCTATGTTGTTGCTCCACTTGATTTGAATAGATTGATGTGTTACCTTTGTGCTTTATCACAATTCTGGGCTGACTTGAAAGCTTGTTGCACCTTTACACATTGCCACTATCTAGCTTTGCTCTTTTATTGCTGCAATGCATTACCTGATTTAGTTGATCATTCGCCATCCAGTTTTTCTAAAACAACTTTGAGCTGCTATGTCCATGCAGCTTTGTTGCTCTATGTTAACGTTGTGCATATCTTACATAACCTGAATTTAACACTTGTTCGACCTTTTCATCTATACATATGTGTATGTGTGGCGCGGGACATTTGTGCTTGCCACTGTCTAGCTTTTCATATATGACTTCTTGAGTTGCTAGTACATGTACGCTGTGTACACCCATGTTGTTCCTTGTAAATGCTTTTGACCATGTTGTTCTTTGCCGACTTGAGCTGCTCCTTATGTGTTGTCTCAATCACTTGAATTGTAACGTCCCGTATTTTTGGTAGTCTGATATTTAATCTGATTTATTATTTTAAATACCATATTGGAATTTTGAATGGATTTATAATATATATTTCGTTTATATAATGATGTTTGAACATATAATTTATATAATTATAATTCAAACTGGTAAATGTCGCGGTATTTCATAAATTACGATGTGAAATTCATGTATATCAGTATGAATATAAAACGCTCAATGATAAATGACGATGAAATTAAATAATCATTTGAAATGGAACGTTCAAAATCAATGTGGTGCTTACCTTATGATGAGACCCGTGCTTCGCACACAGGAAATTGTTTAATATATTATATAAGCCTTAGAAATGATTTATTTTTCTAACGACCTCCGTTTTCAACAAATTTTAATGAAATACGTATCGTTAGATATTGTTAGATATCCAGTTTGGAGGCAATCAGAGTTGTTTTATCGGTACGTTCAATTTAATGGTGGACCGGTAACTAAAATAACGCTGTTGTGCAAATAAAGTCCATTTTCAACAAAACAAGTTTCATTGGATTTGCGTCGTCAAGATATAGCAGCATAACCATTTTCATCTCATTTAAAATTTGTGTGCGATAATACGAATCTTAGAACGGACAATGATATATAACATTGTTAATAATTGACCAGATTAAAATAAATGAAATATGCAAACCAAATCTACCTATATACGTCTATACGAAATACACTGGCCTGCATGAAAACACTATACGAACACTGAGCCTACTTTCTACAAAGCCTGCACATGCGTAGGCCTACATGGAAAAGAAAACACTGCAAATGAGAGGTACATATATTACCCATCTCAAAACTACTCTGACTTAATGCATATACTTGCAAGCCCTGTCATTCTACCTAATTTAAAATCTACACAACAACATAAGAAAAAGATATATAAATCTGTCCACGCAAGCCTAAATAGAAATTTCACAGTCTTATTGTACAAACCAGCCCGTAAGTCAGAACTGATTACGTATATTTTATTTAACCTTGGCTGCCAAGTTTTGTACAGTCTCCTTCCCTTTTCAATCACGCGTCAAGGTACCAAAGCCAGGAAACCATGCACAACTATCTCCCTCCCATCCTAGCCTATAATACGGCTGTCGAGATACCCCTTCCCCATATGACTATTTGCCAAAATACAATACACTGAACAGACAAGAAGTCACACTTGCCTACTCTACTATTTATCACGTTCAGCCTAATCTAAAGGACACCCTAATATTTTTATTTTCTCGTAGCTCTCCTACCCTTCCCCCTTCAGCTATGCACATGGGATATCAACATCACCCAGCTAAAGGAAGAAAAAGAAGAAGCCAGACCTATCTACGATGCCTAGTGCTTACAAAATGTTTGCGTGTGCTCCGAACATGAACCGTGAGGGCCAAGTAAACCCTTTCTGTGCCATCCAAGCTATCTCTGCTATATATATACATACCACATTTCATCATTTTCAGTTCTTTCTTACAGCGAAAAGAAAAATGGCTATACCTCTTATTAAAATTATATATATATATATATATATATAACAAAAATAGTAGAGAGAAAAATATGGTGAAGGTTGGCTACTGATTCCGCGCTATGCAACTAGGAAGGCATGCTGCGAATGAAGACAAGAAGTAACAGGGGAAAGGAGGGATTGTGTGGTGAAGCTTACTACGCAGAAGATGAGGAAAACATGCATGGTGAAGACTGAAGGGGCGCTACCGCAAATCAGCGTGAGTGGGTGTATGAATTCATGCATGCGGGTGAGCTGTTAAGTGGGGTTTAATTTGTTTGAAATGTTTTTGATCAAAGTAGAAAGAGAACGTAAACAGATGGATAAAGGAAATTACTGTTATCTTGGGGAATAATTGTAATGAAAGGGGGAGGAAGGGGGCATGGACTGTGAAACCATTTTTTTTTGGGTTATAGTCAAGGAGCAAAGAGCAGATATGTTAAGGAAAGAAAGTGAATACTGTAGAGGATGGGAAAGTTTGATATTTGTTATGTAGGGTTCAAAACTTATTATTTTGGGAAGAAATCAAATGAAACGAAGCAGGTGAACCCACGATTGGACGAGGCAGATTACAATTTGGGTCTGCAGTGTATAGTTCGAAAGGAAGAATTGACCTCTTGAGCTAGAGGACGGGTTTAGGCAATTGGCAGGTGGACGTGAAGAATTGGACACGTTGTTTCTTGTTTCCCGGAGCAAAGTTTCGAAGGTCTAAAAAAAGGGAAAAGAGATATGTTGACGCAAGCAGGAAAGACTGGGTGGCAGACGCAGTAGGCTCATGTGGTAGTTGTTGAGTGGTTTGGAGAATTCTGGGACCGAACGCGAACAGTAGTGAACGAAAGAGTATATTCGACAAATCCGACCGAACAATTTATACTGGAATCATGATGAAGGATAAAGCTTTTTGGAACTGATCTAAACAATGCAAAAGACAACTGGGATTTACAGTTAAATTAAATGATGTTTAATTTAACGGTAACCGAACAACTACAATAAACGGGCGAAATCAGGCGAGTTTACTCACTCAGTTTTGACTCATTTATATTTTATATAAATCGGGTTTATTTTATGTGCTATGGTTGATAACTGTTTGTTGGTTGCTGATTATTTATATATTGGATTGAATTGGCTGATTTAGAACGTCAATAATTTAAATAAAATCCGATCGTTATGTTAACGATTATTCCCAAACGAGGTAATTTACCTTGTTGGTTACGTTTATAATAATATAAACGTATTAAATTAAAATATGGATGTTTGAATTACTGTCATCTATTTATTGTTGAATATTATTGAATTGAATAATGTATTTGGATGCAGGGAAAATAGGTTGGAGGGATCCAACTGGATTCCTCAAAATTATGGTTTATTTTCATATCACATTATATGAACTGGTTGACCAACCTGATTAAATGATTGATTTGTTTATGAATCGTTGAATTTAAATTCAATGTTTGTTTTGTCATTAACCAATGAACAACATTGGTTAGGTAATTGGCAACATATGGCCTATAAATCCATCAGTTTATAAATATTGATTTACGATCAAGTGAATCAACGGTAATGAAGTTATAAATTTATTTTATAACCAAAAATAGATTTTTAATCTATTAATTGGAATAAAAGTTATTTGAAAAGAAAAATAAATATTTATTATTTGTTTAGTCATAAGTAATTATTAAATTGTTTTATAAAAGGAAATTCTTATGTAATGAGAAGTATAAGCAAATGAGCAGAAATTAGCCGAAGGGTTAAGAGTTGGATTAAATGGGATTATTTAAATTAATTATATCTTTAATTAATTTAAAGTAAGAACTAATTTAAATTAACGAGATAACAGTGTTTAAATTGAATAAGGCAACCGTTTTAGCCGGGATTATTAAATTAAATTAAATTAGTTATTGTTGAATAAATCTAATAAATCTATTTACGTATATTTGTTGTTTCTAATAAGACTTTATTTAAGAGAAATTTAATATTTATTTAGTAATAAAGAAGTTAACTACTTCAACAGTTGTTAATGATGAAGTAAATTATTATTTTAATTAATAATAATTTAAATAATTATTTCTTAAATGATATACATGTAAGTAAGTAAACCGTTTGGAATGGAATATGGTTAAGATTTGAAAAGGGGCTAGGAATGAGTTATATTGAACCGAGTTTTATAACAAGGTTATAAAAGATATTTTGAGTTAAGGCGATAGCTTAAATAAATGTTAATTTAACATTTGAAGTTAGTGAAAGGAAATCAAGGTAAAAAGGATTTTGTATTAAACCAGATTTATATAAACAAGGTTTATAGAAGGGGCATAAAAGTTTAAACGTTATTAACGTTACATAAAAATGAAATTTAGTGGATTGAATGGATTTGAAACGAGATTTGCAAAGCATGAAATGGTTGAGGGGGAATAGTATGGATCGATAAGAAATTAAGTGAAGGAAATTAAAAAGGAATTGAGAATGAATATAAAATTATAGTTCTAATGTAAAGGAAATAAAAGGAGATTGGGTAAATATAACGATATTGATGAGGTAAAGGGATTAATGGGATGAGTTTGGATAAGTTTATTTAAAAAGGAAATAAGTGTTTATTTGTTTCCCGACAATGAAATTCAAAGTGATTTTGTAATAATGTTTGGAATTTGATTGGACCCAAATATTTGGTATATATACAAATGAATTAAAGACAAAGTGTTTAAAAATGGTTTTGCAAATATTCTTATAATAAGGTAAGAAATAATACTATGTTTAAAAATAGGGGAAAATTAACAAATTTTAATTTGTTTTTAAATTAAAAGGCCAAGTGATGCTGAATATCGAACCAGTAAGTTCATTTTATTTTTATGGTTGAATGTTGTTTATTTGATAGTTAAATAATCGACTATCAAATCCGACTCACACGATTGTTGGTACGGAAAGACCATGATCGAATTATATTCGAAAACCATTCCAACCAGCGAATACGAAATGAAGAAGATATCAGATGTTGATCAAGACGGAGCCATTGAAGACCTAGATCTTCATAAAACGGAAGGATTACTTATATCTTTGGTCAACCCCCCTATACTTTTCAAAGTCTACTATATATGAACTTAATTTATAACCAGAGATGTACTGTGGTTCTATCGTGGTTGAAATCTACGGATTTGCAAGGACTACTCGCTACTGATCTATAGGGTGATTCCTAGGATGTGGTAGGAGGGTATCTTCGGTTCATCCTGTTCCTGGATGACTTGTATGGATGAATGTATGATAGAGTATTTCTTAAGAATCACATACGTTGTTTTTTACAAACGTATCTCTGTAGGTGGCAGAGAAGACACCTTCTCTTAGCATAAACAGCCAGAGTATTTTTATGGGCGTCAATTAGTGATTTGGCGGATCCGACGATGTGGCATTCAAAGATATTGTGATGTTCTAAAGATAATTATAACCTCAAGCCTCTTCAACCGGGAGATGACAAATATCGGGCAGGCAGCATGGCTATGTGGGTCGCCCCCATTAGGGTGTATAATCACCTATCTAGAGAAATTCCATTTCATCCTTTAATCTATCGATGCTGTCCCTTTTCGGGAAACGGTGGGTAGCTCCCAACCGTTGGTGATATACATTCGATACACTTAAACGAAATGAGTGGTCGGTCATATGTGGGCCGGGTTGCAAGAAGTTCTTGTTGAACCCAGTGTATTCCCCTCTAGAGGTACACTATCGGAAGGTGGTTCCATACCTTGTCATAGTTGGAAATCCAATCTCCAATAAGAGCTCGCGGTTTTGATTGTATACTATATATGTGGAGCGTGAGATGCACGTGTTCCACTAGATTGATATTTATTTGTGATTAGACATTGTTATAATATAAGAGGAATATATGATTTCAAAATGTTTTGGGTTATAGTAAGGTAAAACCATCCGTGTTTATGTGTGGGATGGTCTTACTATTATCCTTTTCTTTCAAAAGGACTTTTAACTTTAAAATCAATATGGATGTTACATAAACTTAGCGAGTTTTCTCACTCTGGTTCACCAGACTGATCCGGCGTTTGTAATGCTGGGGTTAGCTCGGGTTGTACAGGTTTAGGTCGGGATGAAGCGAATTCCAAGAAGACGTGCTGGAGGAGTTCAAACCTATGATATATATTTATTCCGCTGTGTGTTGTACATGAGGACAGATTATTATGACTGTCCAGATGTGTTGATATACTCTGATGATTGTAAGTATTTATTTCAAAGCTCCCAATAAAGTTTATTTCTCTATTATATTTTATTCCGCTGCGATGTGAGACTCTGATGTTGTTGTGTTGTTATTCTTCTTCTTCTATTATAATATTTCTTTCTTTCTTACCTCACCCTCTAATTTCTTTCAATAACAATCTGGTGTTTTCGATACTTGAGTTCTGACAAATGATATGGATTTATGTATTATTGTTGGGATTCGGGCCTCGAATACCGCCTGGTCGTTGCATGAACCACTCCACTGTGTCATCATGTGTACTTCTCATTTGTACATGTTTGAGCGGAAAAACTCCTGTGCTTGTATGTGCATGCAGCCCAATTTGTTGTGTTACCATTTTGACTTGTGCTCGACCATACTCACCAGCACAGTTATATATGTGTATATATACACAACAATGTGTGTATACATATATAGTGCACATGAAATTTATTTATCAGCAGATTTCTACACTGTGTTGTGGCTGTTCAGAATCAACTAGTTATGACGCCGGTTTTGATCAGCAGACCAGTGCGGTGTGTTTAGGATGATCAGTGGGTACTATAAATATATACATATCAGATCAAGTCATGAAAAATGATGAGAAACACACCTAAATTTTGAGGCAAATAAAATTTAAATCTTTGCTTGTATTTAAATCTATTTTTGTTCCAGTTTCCCACGTGTGTTTCCATGACAGGTATGAAGATGACTGGACTGGATTGGAAGCACGTGAAGACGTGCTCGTTTTGGTTCGTTCTTCTGTTTTACGTCATTAATGTATAATTTAATCTTCCGCTATATATAAAACATAAATGTTGTATTAAATCTGATATTTGTATAAAATTTTATTTTGCTACTATTGATGAGCACTGCGATTCTGTGTTATATTCCATTTTTAAACCCTGTAAACTAATAACAATCCATCGTTTTGAACGCGCTTAACCACCGATTCGGGGCAGTCAAAATGGCGGGCTATTACATTTGGTATTAGAGCTATGGCTTATATAAAACTTGGTTTACTGGGTTAAAAAAACACTTTAGAGATAGGGTGGAAATACCCTAAAATGAGCGGAATTGATACTGGAATCGCTCTGGAGAGAGCGCGATTTAGGAAAAGTAAATTATTTTAAAGAGATTCAAAAATAAAATAAAAAATAATAATAAAAGAAATATATGTTTTGTTTAGTCAAAATATGGCTAAATTTAATGTGTTGATTACTTCACATATAGGTCTTCAAAGTTCTTTGATTTCTTCCTGTGTTTAACATTCAGTTTATTTACTGATACTTTAAGAAGGATTCTATGTGAGTTTGTAGATTTATTTAATATTGGTTTTCACTAAAATGATTTGTGTCATATAAGTTATTCTTTTAGTTATAATCAGTTTCAAGGAATCTTGTTCAGACTTCTATTTGTTCATATTCGTTTGTGAATCATCTTTGTAGCTTGAACTGTGAAATTGGAGCATGATTCATTTCTATATTCCGTTCTAAAGTTTGAATTCTGCTATCTTTGTTCAATATCGGTGGCAAAATTTAAGGATGTATTGAGATAATTTTGGCTTTCTGTTGTTATGTGGTTGGTCTGAGAAGTGAAATAGAGGTAATTTGCAGTTAAGTTATGCATGATTTGTTAAACGTTGTCTAAATTGTTGATTTTCCTTTTTGACGGTCATCATGATGAAGTACCTTGATAACAAAGTGATCTTTCTTATGTGATCTTATCTGGTCGCATTTTAGGTAGCGACTATAAATCAAGCTAACTGTTATTCATCATTAGTTGCTGTGAATAAGATGAATAATAGGTGGGTTTGGCATGTAATTGGTGTTATCTTAAATAAATGTTTCTTAAGTTATGAGTTCACATATGTTGATCACTTTGTTATGGTTAAGTGTGTCATTTTGATGGTCTTATGTTTTAATATTGGCGTACCCTGAATGACAAATTTGGTGTATAGTATGTTTTAGTAAAAGGTCGGTAGATTAGTATAAAATTGTATCATATTGTATTATAGTGTTGTCGATTTGTAAAGATGAACAAAGCAAGTATAAGTCAACAAGTTAAAAAAAAAGAGAAAGAAGAAAATTTGGTACTGAATGTATTTTTCTAGAGGTACTTAGAAACTTGTGTTATATTTAAATAATTACTATTTAAGAAGTTAAACCACCGCATTTTATGAGTAGGCCTATAATAGGCTTGATCTTATTTACTATTGGATAATTAGATTTGTGGTTAAATATTGGTTTTGGTTGTTTAATTTGGGTTATATATATATTGATGAGTTTTGAGCACACACTGCACGATTTAAACTAGTTTTCTGATATAAGTATAAATTAAGTTTTCATTATAGTTTTGAGGTTAAAAGAGTTTTATAATTTTAGTTTTCACACTAAATGGCCTCAAAACAATAGTATAAAGTTATTTTCACAAGTTTATGGATTTTATTGGTTTCATAAAATATTTCATAACTTGTTTCAAAATCAAGTATTTTCTTATATACATAAACTACACAATCTTGCACCCTTCAAGATAACGTATTGGATTTTAAACGACACACGTCGTGGTATGGGACACAGAAGTATACGAAGTCGGTTAATTCCAGTGTAGTTAGATTGAAGTTGATGTCTTATTAACGATGATTGGGTGTTTTTGATGTTTTCAATTGCGAAGCTGATAAGCAGCTAGTGAACCAGTAGTGAGAACGTGTGGTATGGGACGCATTGTTACTGTAACACCCTACATCCGTTAGTGTCACTCACAAAGAGAATGCACTAAGTTCTATGGAGCATTTAAGGTAAAAGATGATGATAAATTACAAGACAGACAAAATTAAAGCAGCGGGAAATAAAACTTTACTTTATTGATAAAATAGTTTGTACAACAATTGCTTTTCTATACCAGAGTAACATCTGTCTTACAAAATAAAGAAGCATAAAAATAACATTTGTATTCCCCAATGTAGCATAAGCCATAGCAGCGGAAAAGAGAGTCTGCAGCGATATATCCAAGAGTCTTCAAGCTTGGTAAGAGAACTGAGCCTAAGTAATAACATTCCCTCACTACGGACCTAGGGGGAGGGGGAGACGGAAGACAAGAAAGCGAAAGAAAATAGAGTCAGACATTAAGTCTGGTAAGTTCAGTAACTTTCAACATGTGAACGGAAAAAGCAGCACGACATAAATTAACTGAATATAAGATAATACCATAATGATAGGGCTAACAAGCCAACATAAGATTTCTGCAAGATATGCTAAGGCAAGATAAGACATGCTTCCCTATTTCCTCTGCTTCGCTATTATCCTATTATTCTGGATTTTATATCGCTGCACCACTTAACTAATGTCTCTACTTGAAATCTGTATAATATGATAACGTGATCCCAATCCCTTAATTTGTGGTTGTTTTCAGGTGTACATCTATTATTTATTACCTAGATCTAATCTAGGGTCTTTCTATTGAGTGCTCCCTAGATTCAACTAGGGTTTTCGCGATTTATCTAATGCTTTACAGATTCAGGGTTTATGCCACCTAGGTCCACTAGGGATTACGCTACCTGTCGAACGATGCCCCTAGTCTAGGACACACTTCCTAGAGTGGTATATGTTCCTAGACTTTCCCCACGTATGTGTCGCGAATCGTTTATCGATGTCTAGATGCACATGTCCTGAAATGTGCGACCCGAGTCCCGTGGCAGGGCTACTCTAGAAACACGGAACTCGGTCGGGAGCTTTTCAGATATCTGCCGGTGCAGATGCTAAGGTCTGTTTTTCTACCAGTGGTTATGGTCCCACGTGACCCCTCCCTCAACTAATGAAAGGCAATCCAAGAAAATCAAATGCGAGAACTGTACTTTTGCCACCCTATGCCCTACTTTCCTATTGGCCAGCCTCACCCATAACTAGATAGCAAGTATATGGTCTATTGGGAGTTCTCTGCCTTACCACATACGTACACGATTGACTAAAGATGGTAGGTAGACGATGAGTTGCTATCACAGGGCAAAAACTAGTCTCGCCGAATCAAGCTGGTCCACCATAGTCTTTAGGTTGCCATATATTGCAACCAAGGCATACCCTTGGTTCTTCTAACGCAGACCTTAACCTCTGTGAGCCCAGGAGGATCATCTGCCACCTCACAGAGGGATACCAAGAGTACCCTCACGTCCCCTCGAACCCTCAGGCTTCGTAACCAAATTCGTTGGATGCCTCTTTAAGATCAGATGGACGTTCGCTCCTACTTGTGATATACTAAGGATTCCAACTTAGTTTTTCTTACTAAGGTTTACCACTTAGTTTATTGAATCATCATTTTCTTAACTAAGGTTTACGACTTAGCTCATTTCAACTAAGGTTTACTACTTAGTTCTCGTTCTTGTCAAGTTGGATTGGCTAAGTGTCATTAGTCAATTCGAGTCAACTTAACCCCTTTTGTTTGTCATGTTAAACTGGTTAAGCATTATCAGTAGCTCATGTTGACTTGACCCCTCCCACAAACCAAGTTATATTGGTTAAGTATTTTCTTATTACTTAACCCTACCCATTCATCTTGTATTGGTTAAACGTTCCCTTTAACCTAACCTTGCCCATCTGTTTTAACTGACATGTTATAATGGTTAAGTGTTCTCTTAGCTAACTTAACCTTAACATCTGTTTAATTAACATGTTCTAATGGTTAAGTATTGTCCCTTCATGTTTTTAACTTAACCCTGTTTATTTATCATGCTATGATGGCTAAGTGTTCCAAGTTTACTTAACCCCACCTTCTAGTCTAGTTAACATGTTAAATTGGCTAAGTGTATTAATTTTGCTTAACCCCTACAAGTCTTGTCTTGTTAACATGTTGGTTAAGTGTTTTAGTTAACTTAACCCTAACATTCTCATATAACTTTAATTTATTCATTAAAGCACCGACCACTCACATTAGACAGGTATTGTTGCGGTTATTGGACAGCCGGTCGGTTCCGGGCAGGTTTACACTGCAACTCAGTCTAACCTCGGGTCCTTATTGGGCTTAATGCCTTAACCTCCCACATTGGATAGGTATTGTTGTGATTACTGGACAGCCGGGCGGGTCCGGGCAGATTTACATCACAACTCAATCCAACCTCGGGTTAAGCATATTCGTATTTTCTAATCTATATATATTTATCCTTTTTGTTTATATGAAAATTGTTAACACTTTATTTCCACAGCCCACTTTCACTTTTTAAACGAATCTGGCCTATATCATATTCATTTGTCATTCCCATTAATGTACTTATATCCTAGGCCCAAGTCTTGATTTACTTATCACTTAACCCAACTTGCAGTTTTATGCCAACTTGGATCTAGTATTCCTATTTACAGTACATATTAAAACTAGATTTTATATTCTAGTTCATCATTTATGCCCAAACTAGATTTATTGTTCTAGTTTACCATTTTTACCTAAAACATAGTTTACTAGCCAATACTAGATTCAATGTATCAATTTACATATTCTCTAATTCATATTGAATTAGTCCTATTTGCATTTTAATAGTCATGTTATAATACATGTTCTAAATTATGTCAATCATAATCATGTTCATGTTCCAAACTATGCAAATTTCCAAGTTTACAACCACATTTAAGTCAATCCCATGTTTTGCCCAAATCGTATTCCCCTCGTTTGTGTAATCGTGATTCATCCTAGATCATAGATAAATCTAGATTCGTAGATAAAAAGGGGATGAACCAAAAATGCCATGAAAAAGATAGACATCATAACTGGCATAAGATGATGATTCCAAATTCACTAATTACAAATCTAACAAATTACACTGAATAAAGTGATTAATCGTAGGCCTATAGATCTAATACTATTATTATGACATGAAAAGGGTTGAACATAGGTTCAAGAATATGGGTAGACCTAACTTAATAGGTAAATTCCCAAAAATCAAGATCCAAGAGTAATTAAGAATAGGTCGGAGTAGGAAATCAAGTCTAGATCCACTTTTATAGTCATAATCCTAGGCAATACTTTCCTAGTCATGAATCATAGGCGATTAACCACGATTGTCCTCGTTATGGTCATAGGCAATAGGTTCATAGTCATAGTTTTCATAGTCCTTATCATAGGCATAGGCGTCTTCTTATGTTCAAGAGACATAGGCAATAATTCTCATAGTAAATGAATCATAGTTATGAGTCACAGTCATTAATCACAATGGTTCTTAATCAGGTCCAAAGATATAAGCACCGATTCAAATAGAAAGATTAGGTATGTTCCTTTATTCATTTAATATCATGTCACAAATAGGAAAAAGGCATTCAGATCTGAAGAGTAACCAACTTACAGAGATTAGATTCGTAGAAAAATAATCGTTGAAGCCGTTTGAATCTTCACTTGAATCCTAACTTGATTTGAATCTCCTCTTGAAAGATTTGAGCAGCATATCCTCGCCTTAGATTTATGTATTATTTTATTTATATTTATTTTAATTAGAATCAGAGCAGAGTATAGGCGTGGAGAAGTTATGAGGAGAAAATATGAAGTCTAGGGGTGTTCAAATAGGAGAATAGGAGTGTTTAGAGCCATCAGATCGGTCCAGAAGTCATCCAGTTCGTCAAAAAGGGTTAAAAATCGTCACAGGCCCGATCTGCAGAAATGTGCCCTGGTCGACCCCCAGGTCGATTGCGCAGTAGACCTGGTCAGGGGGTTCGACTACCCAGTCGACCTGGGCCTGGGCGGGAAATTTCCCGGCCAGCCTGCTTCTGGGTTTGAATTCGAATTTTGAATTCGAATTTCGAGATGTTTTCGATTCTGAAATTTCCTGAAACTTCGGAGGGCCATATCTCCCTCATACGGACTCCGATTCTCGCAAACTCGGACTCGTATTCATGCAGAATTCTGAGACGAACGCAATGGCGTAACCCGTTTCCCTTGATTTTGATTTTAAAAAATTAATTCTGCCTTGATTTGTGAATCTTAGTGTTATAAAATTACGGGGTGTTACATTCTCCCCCTCTTAAAAGGATTTCGTCCCCGAAATATTTAAGTTAGGAAGAATGTCTCCTACCATCCCATCATCCATCTAATCAACCATTCAATCACAGGCATTCATTGTCCTTAAAAAGGATTTCTAATGCTTTCATGTTCATATGCATAGTGTGTGTATATGTCTTTATCTAATGCAAAATCAGGCGGTCTACTGATTCAGTTGACCTCCTGAATGCGAATTATGTCTGTGCCATGCGTCTAATCATGTATGCAAACATCCCTAGTTATGTAAATACTACATGTGTGCATAGTCATTCATCCATATGCAACATCCATATGATAACATACCAAGTTAAATCCGTTAAGCAGATACATATATGCAAATGAAATATGAAAGTGACTATGTCGTTCTAGCGTATATGGTGTGTATATGCATCCACGAGCAACCACTTGCAACCATCAATCATAACATGTTTCAAATACATGTTTCAAATACATGTTTCAAATACATGTTAACATCCATTGGCTTCTACCTAAGGATCGATGATACGTCCTAGAGGATATACCTAAAAAGCTAGAAACAAGTAGGCCTAAAACTCCTAGAGAAAGGATATACCCTTAAGAAAAAGGGTATGATGCATGTATCTAGTCTACAATCTCTTAAGTCACATCTTCTTGAGCTTCACTCCACTGTGCCTTAACCAATTATTGATCGGATAACTGGCCTTCCAAATTCAACTGGATACATCTGCGTACTCATGGACTATTCTAACGGATAGAAAATCGTCGATCAATGTATTAAGAAATTCTAGATAGCTAAGCCTAGCCGATCCTTTTAGGATCACACGAAATCTCGAGGGTATTTCCAAGGCATGTCAAAAAGTCTAACTTTCAGAATTACTAGCCAACCAGCCTCATAGCTCTTGGAACCAAAACATAAGCATTACGCTTAAACTCAACACTTAAAGTGGTTGTTCTCAAATCTCTATAAACCAAAGGTAAACGGTTCGAACCACCAATTTGGATTTGAGTCTATTTGGGACCTTCTACTATACTAAGGTGCAGAGATTCAACTATGGAAGCAGACATGAACAAATGCGAGGCGCTAAAACCAAAAGAAAGAGTACGGACGGAAAAAAAACTAGACTCCTCCAACAGAACTTTACTGCCTTTCTCTTAGGTATGCTTAGTGGTGAAAGCATGTACTTTCCCTTTTGAAAACCTTGTCCTTTGTCCTTAATTATATCCTAGTAAAAGTACTTCCTCTTGTCTTAGGTTTTATAATTCCTTCCTCCTTCGTGAGTTAAATCTACATCCCTGAATTCCTCATCCTTGGTTGTGCTCCTTTGTTAAACTCCTCATCTTCTTACTCGTGTAATCATGTTGACAAATCTCTCGAAAGCTGCCTCCATCGTACAGAAAGCCCTACAAAGCTTGAAAGAAAACTGGCCGCAAGTAAAACTACTACGGCTATAGATGGAAGTCGGGCACTACTTTTCCCTTCGATTAGGTTACCTCCCAGAGAGCCAGGAGCCCCAGAGACTCAAGAAAGAAGGAAACAAGGACTCAAACAGAGAATCAAAAGATAGTGCATATGGCTTTGGGGAATATTCCTTTAAAATAAAAAAATTCTTTTGAAAATGCTTCTTTTAAAACCGTTTTGAAAATAATTTTTCAAATCTTTTATCTGATCCGGTAACCTTCAGCTCTGATACCAAGTGTAACACCCCACATCCGTTAGTGTCACTCACAAAGGGAATGCACTAAATTCTATGGAGTATTTAAGGTAAAAGATGATGATAAATTACAAGACAAATTAAAGCAGCAGGAAATAAAACCTTACTTTATTGATAAAATAGTTTGTACAACAATTGCTTTTCAATACCAGAGTAACATCTGTCTTACAAAATAAAGAAGCATAAAAATAACATTTGTATTCCCCAATGTAGCATAAGCCATAGCAGCGGAAAAGAGAGTCTGCAGCGATATATCCAAGAGTCTTCAAGCTTGGGAAGAGAACTGAGCCTAAGTAATAACATTCCCTCTCTACGGACCTGGGGGGAGGGGGGGGGGGGAGGAGACGGAAGACAAGAATGCGAAAGAAAACAGAGTCAGACATTAAGTCTGGTAAGTTCAGTAACTTTCAGCATGTGAACGGAAAAAGCAGCACGACATGAATTAACTGAATATAAGATAATACCATAATGATAGGGCTAACAAGCCAACATAAGATTTATGCAAGATATGCTAAGGCAAGATAAGACATGCTTCCCTATTTCCTCTGCTTCGCTATTATCCTATTATTCTGGATTCTATATTGTTGCACCACTTAACTAATGTCTCAACTTGAAATCTGTATAATATGATAACGTGATCCCAATCCCCTAAGTTGTGGTTGTTTTCAGGTGTACATCTATTATTTATTACCTAGATCTAATCTAGGGTCTTTCTATTGAGTGCTCCCTAGATTCAACTAGCGTTTTCGCGATTTATCTAATGCTTTACAGATTCAGGGTTTATGCCACCTAGGTCCACTAGGGATTACGCTACTTGTCGAACGATGCCCCTAGTCTAGGACACACTACCTAGAGTGGTATATGTTCCTAGACTTTCCCCACGTATGTGTCGCGAATCATTTATCGCTGTCTAGATGCACATGTTCTGAAATGTGCGACCCGAGTCCCGTGGCAGGACTACTCTAGAAACACGGAACTCGGTCGGGAGCTTTTCAGATATCTGCCGGTGCAGATGCTAAGGTCTGTTTTTCTACCAGTGGTTATGGTCCCACGTGACCCCTCCCTCAACTAATGAAAGGCAATCTAAGAAAATCAAACGCAAGAACTGTACTTTTGCCACCCTATGCCCTACTTTCCTATTGGCCAGCCTCACCCATAACAAGATAGCAAGTATATGGTCTATTGGGAGTTCTCTGCCTTTCCGCATACGTACACGATTTACTAAAGATGGTAGGTATACGACGAGTTGCTATCACAGGGCAAAAACTAGTCTCGCCGAATCACGCTGGTCCACCCTAATCTTTAGATTGCCATATATTGCAACCAAGGCATACCCTTGGTTCTTCTAACGCAGACCTTAACCTCTGTGAGCCCAGGAGGATCAACTTCCACCTCACAGAGGGATACCAAGAGTACCCTCACGTCCCCTCGAAGCCTCGGGCTTCGTAACCCAATTCGTTGGAGGCCTCTTTAAGATCAGATGGACGTTCACTCCTACTTGTGATATACTAAGGATTCCAACTTAGTTTTTCTTACTAAGGTTTACCACTTAGTTTATTGAATCGTCGTTTTCTTAACTAAGGTTTATGACTTAACTCATTTCAACTAAGTTTTACTACTTAGTTCTCGTTCTTGTCAAGTTGGATTGGTTAAGTGTCATTAGTCAATTCGAGTCAACTTAACCCATTTTGTTTGTCATGTTAAACTGGTTAAGCATTATCAGTAGCTCATGTTTACTTGACCCCTCCCGCAAACCAAGTTATATTGGTTAAGTATTTTCTTATTACTTAACCCTACCCATTCATCTTGTATTGGTTAAACGTTCCCTTTAACCTAACCTTGCCCATCTGTTTTAACTGACATGTTATAATGGTTAAGTGTTCCCTTAGCTAACTTAACCTTAAGATCTGTTTAATTAACATGTTCTAATGGTTAAGTATTGTCCCTTCATGTTTTTAACTTAACGTTGTTTATTTATCATGTTATGATGGCTAAGTGTTCCAAGTTTACTTAACCCCACCTTCTAGTCTAGTTAACATGTTAAATTGGCTAAGTGTATTAATTTTGCTTAACCCCTACAAGTCTTGTCTTGTTAACATGTTGGTTAAGTGTTTTAGTTAACTTAACCCTAACATTCTCATATAACTTTAATTTATTCATTAAAGCACCGACCACTCACATTAGACAGGTATTGTTGCGGTTACTGGACAGCCGGTCGGTTCCGGGCAGGTTTACACTGCAACTCAGTCTAACCTCGGGTCCTTATTGGGCTTAATGCCTTAACCTCCCACATTGGATAGGTATTGTAGTGACTACTGGACAGCCGGGCGGGTCCGGGCAGATTTACATCACAACTCAATCCAACCTCGGGTTAAGCATATTCGTATTTTCTAATCTATATATATTTATCCTTTTTGTTTATATGAAAATTGTTAACACTTTATTTCCACAGCCCACTTTCCCTTTTTGAACGAATCTGGCCTATATCGTATTCATTTGTCATTCCCATTAATGTACTTATATCCTAGGCCCAAGTCTTGATTTACTTATCACTTAACCCAACTTGCAGTTTTATGCCAACTTGGATCTAGTATTCCTGTTTACAGTACATATTAAAACTAGATTTTATATTCTAGTTCATCATTTATGCCCAAACTAGATTTATTGTTCTAGTTTACCATTTTTACCTAAAACATAGTTTACTAGCCAATACTAGATTCAATATATCAATTTACATATTCTCTAATTCATATTGAATTAGTCCTATTTGCATTTTAATAGTCATGTTATAATACATGTTCTAAAATATGTCAATCATAATCATGTTCATGTTCCAAACTATGCAAATTTCCAAGTTTACTACCACGTTTAAGTCAATCCCATGTTTTGCCCAAATCGTATTCCCCTCATTTGTGTAATCGTGATTCATCCTAGATCATACATAAATCTAGATTCGTAGATAAAAAGGGGATGAACCAAAAATGCCATGAAAAAGATAGACATCATAACTGGTATAAGATGATGATTCCAAATTCATTAATTACAGATCTAACAAATTACACTGAATAAAGTGATTAATCGCAGGCCTATAGATCTGATACTATTATTATGACATGAAAAGGGTTGAACATAGGTTCAAGAATATGGGTAGACCTAACTTAATAGGTAAATTCCCAAAAATCAAGATCCAAGAGTAATTAAGAATAGGTCGGAGTTGGAAATCAAGTCTAGATCCACTTTTATAGTCATAATCCTAGGCAATACTTTCCTAGTCATGAATCATAGGCGTTTAACCACGATTGTCCTCGTTATGGTCATAGGCAATAGGTTCATAGTCATAGTTTTCATAGTCCTTATCATAGGCATAGGCGTCTTCTTATGTTCAAGAGTCATAGGCAATAATTCTCATAGTAAATGAATCACAGTTATGAGTCACAGTCATTAATCACAATGGTTCTTAATCAGGTCCAAAGATATTAGCACCGATTCAAATAGAAAGATTAGGTATGTTCCTTTATTCATTTAATTTCATGTCACAAATAGGAAAAAGGCATTCAGATCTGAAGAGTAACCAACTTACAGAGATTAGATTTGTAGAAAAATAATCGTTGAAGCCATTTGAATCTTCACTTGAATCCTAACTTGATTTGAATCTCCTCTTGAAAGATTTGAGAAGCATATCCTCGCCTTAGATTTATGTATTATTTTATTTATATTTATTTTAATTAGAATCAGAGTAGAGTATAGGCGTGGAGAAGTTGTAAGGAGAAAATATGAAGTCTAGGGGTGTTTAAATAGGAGAATAGGAGTGTTTAGAGCCATCAGATCGGTCCAGAAGTCATCTGGTTCGTCAAAAAGGGGTAAAAATCGTCATAGGGCCGATCTGCAGAAATGTGCCGAGGTCGACCCCCAGGTCGACTGCGCAGTCGACCTGGTCAGGGGGGGTCGACTACCCAGTCGACTCCCCAGTCGACCTGGGCCTAGGCGGGAAATTTCCCGCCCAGCCTGCTTCTGGGTTTGAATTCGAATTTCGAGCTGTTTTCGATTCTGAAATTTCCTTAAACTTCGGAGGGCCATATCTCCCTCATACGGACTCCGATTCTCGCAAACTCGGACTCGTATTTATGAAGAATTTCGAGACGAACGCAATGGCGCAATCCATTTCCCTTGATTTTGATTTTAAAAATTAATTCGGCCTTGATTTGTGAATCTTAGTGTTATAAAATTACGGGGTGCTACAGTTACCACTACTCGGGTTACTGACTATGAGTCAGTGACGCATATTGTGTTTGTTAAGCCAGTACTTTGCTTCTGGGGGAAGCCGAGACTCGGGGGGAGTCACGTATATGTATTCACTTGACCGGGGGAGGGGGGTCAAGATACACTCGGCCCGGGGGAGGGGGTCGTAATGGAAGCCGAGACTCGAGAGGAGTCACATATTCACTTGACCGGGCGGTCAAGATACACTCGGCCGTGGGGGGGGGGGGGGGGGGGTTCGTAGTGGAAGCCTAGACTTGGGAGGAGTCACATATTCACTTGACCGGGCGGTCAAGATACACTTGGTCGGGGGGGGGGTTGTAGTGGAAGCCGAGACTCGGGAGGAGTCACATATTCACTTGACCGAGGGGGTCAAGATACACTCGACCGGAGGGGTCGCAGTGACCGGCGCCTAACTTGAATACGTATAAGTACTTAGCTAAGCTCGGGGTAGGGGCGAGGGGAGCTATATTATATGGTTGCACATGCATAATTATTTCTAATGGATCCATATTGTGATGATACTTTGTGATTTGATCTATACGATCATACATTGAAGATTACTGGATTTTAAATTTATATTTTGTGACTTCCTATATTTGAGTGTGATGCTCCTTTCATGTTATTTGACTCGTTCAAGTTATATGATGATTTTGATGATTTTCATTTGATAATACATGTCTGTTGCTCGGGATGAGCAATACTATAGCTCGGGGTGGGCTATAGTTTACTTAATAGCACGTGCATGTTATTTATGATGATTTTTATGTTATGATATGATGTTGGTGATTTTCATTTGCTAATACTTGGCTATTGCTCAAGGTGAGCAACATTATAGCTCGGGAGGGGATTTATTATTATTATTGCATGCGCACATTTCTTATAATTTCTTTTATAAGTTGGATTTAATGATTTTAACTAGATCAGGATGATCGTACATTTGCAGAGTGCATTCGGATTTCTATTCCATCATATTGTAAGATTTGGACGTTTTGGAGTGTGGTACTCCCTTATTAATCATATTGTTTTATATATGAAAAGTGTTATGAGTATCGTATTGATTTAAATGTGATCATCTGATTTGATTTGTCATATTGTTTTATATGATAAATGCAGTGAGAATTTTATTGAGTTATGATACTCTGACTTGATTATGATGAGTATATTATTGCTTTAAAAATAATATTTGTTATGAGTAACCTGTTGGTCTATACATGGTACTCTTTGTTAATTCATTCTATCATATTGTTTATGGATGATAAATGCCACATGATTTAATTGGCTCCTCTTTAATTTAATTTATCATATTATTCTTATATACGATAAATGTTATAAAAATTTTATTGACCTTGACTCAATTTTTTATCTTATTGTATGTGATATTTATTATGAATATCATATTAGTTTATATTTGATATCCTGTCTAATTTTATCATATTTTCTAAAGTTCTTATTAATGGAATCATATTTATTTATATACGACACCTTTATATTAAAATGGGAAGTGGGTATCCTAATATATGTATTTTACTTGGGATAAAAATTGAATTTTTTGCAAAAGTGAGTAGTCAAAGTTAGAAATTTCCTGTTGAACGATCTAAATAAATCAGGGAAGAAATTAAGATGCGGCGTTGGAATTTTGAAATGTTGTATTTTGATTTGTATAAATTGCGAGGACGCAATTTCTTTAAGGGGAAGTCTGTAACAACCCGGATTTTTGGAGGGTGATAGTAACGACTCAAAGATTTAGATATTCAAAATATGAAATAAATTAAGATCTAACGTGGAAATAAATATTTATATTGGGAATTATCTATTTTTGACGATATTTGAGTTTATTTCTATATTGATTCCTTTTGTAAATTTATGGTAGTTTTGTCTAATAAATGGGATTTACAGTAATGTTGGGATTCTTTTTTTCACTTTAATACGATCGTTATAGAAAGATAAATGTTACTAATATGAATTTATTTGAATATTAATTTCTGAGTTGAAGGAAAATTATTGTTTGCATGTACTTTTAAAATGGAATCCTTTTTGTAGATTTATTTTAACATGAGCGATTATCATAGTTTGTCACCAAGCGATGTTAATACTTTAGAGAACTATAAATTTGGTTTCTCAATTTAACTTGAGAATTTATTTGTGAATTTTGGTTTCTAAAGGAAAAAATTAGATATGATATTTGTATTTGGAATGTAAACACCCAATTTGTTGCATATAATTAGTATTCAAAATAATTTATACTTGTAGAAAACATTTATTTAATTCTTTTGCCACCTGTTGGAATAGTCCTGAAAGGTTCTAACGTGTTTAGTCTTTTGGAGTCTTCGATATCGTACTTATTTTACACTGTTCCTTCATTCGATGGGGGGATTCGGTTCCTCTTCTTTTATCAGGGAGGAGGAAAAGATTTTCGGGGCAGACCCTTGGTTATCGTCTCTGGAAATGTCGTCCTCTCTTTGATTTACTTTCTCTGATAAAAATGGCAGCGACTTTGCTCCTAGGGTTTCCAATTTCTTCGAATTGAAGCTTGCTTGATGTCGAGTATCAATCCTGCTACTTAACTCGAGATGAAATACTCCACATTGATCCAATATTACTTATTTGATTTCTGGTATGGTTTTCAATTCAAATTTATTCTCTGATTTTGTTCGAACTTGGATAAATTACAAGCCTATGATGAAACCGGTGGTTAAATGGACTTCGAATCCTTAAAATTCTCTGATTTCGTATAAAATGATTTAATATGATTTTGTGGTTTCCTCTTTTGACCAATTCGGTTTAAAATGGATTCCTTGATTGAAATGGGTCTTGATGACTTTCTGGAAACAGTTCAATTATAACCAATAATGTTGATACAATTTTATGCCCCTTTGAATGAATCATTTCTGGAAATAATCCTTGCCATAAACATTGCCATGCCCATTAAAACATATTTTTAACAATGAAATCTGTCTCAAAATTTGCTGCATTGATCTTTTAACAACAATGTAATTTATTTTCCAAAAATGTCTTGAGCAAAAACTTTGCTGATTGATAATCATGCCGAGTTTGCCTATGTTGATTTCAGGAAATAAAATTGAATTTGTCCCATATGCAAATCCTTTAACACATGCAAGGGACATTTGTGCTTGCCACTGTCTAGCTGTACATATATGACTTCTTGAGTTGCTTGAATATGTATGCTGTATACACCGATGTTGTTCCTTGTAAATGCTTTTAACCATGTTGTTCTATGCCGACTTGAGCTGCTCCTTATGTGTTGTCTTGACCACTTGAACCGCTCCACTGTGTCATCATGTGTACTTATTTGTACATGTTTGAGCTGAGAAACTCCTGTGCTTATATGTTGCATGCAGCCCACTTTGTTGTGTTACCATTTTAACTTGCGCTCGACCATGCTGACTTGCACAGTTATATATGTATATATATACACAACAGTGTGTGTATACATATATTGTGCACATGAAATTTATTTATCAGCAGATTGCTGCACTGTGTTGTGGCTGTTCAGAATTAGCTAGTTATGATGCTGGTTCTGATCAATAGACCAGTATGGTGTGTTTAGGATGATCAATGGGTACTATAAATATATACATATCAGATCAAGTCATGAAAAATGATGAGAGACAAACCAAAATTCTGAGGCAAATAAAATTTAAATCTTTGCTTGTATTTAAATATATTCTTGTTCCAGTTTCCCATGTGTGTTTCTATGACAGGTATAAAGAAGACTGGATTGGATTGGAAACACATGAAGACGTGCTCGTTTTGGTTCATTCTTCCGTTTTACGTCATTAATGTGTAATTTAATCTTCCGCTATATATAAAACATAAATGTTGTATTAACTCTGATGTTTGTACAAAATTTTATTTTTCTACTATTGATGAGCACTGTGATTCTATGTTATATTCCATTTTTAAACCCTTTAAACCAATAGCATCCGTCATTTTGAACGCTTCGAGTTGCTTAACCACCGATTCGTGGCAGTCAAAATGGCGGGCTGTTACAACTCGGCTCCTCAACTCTTTTATCAGCCTTCTTCTTGGCTGTTAAAGTCTCTTCTTTATCTTTCTTAAGTTGTTCGATTTCAGCATCACACTCTTTAAATGCCTCCAAGCTCCTTCTCTAACATGGTCATGGGTTGAGATTTCTATGAAGTTATTCAAATTAACCATGGAAAACTCCCGAGATAAGCAATGTCAACCTTTTACCTTCTCAACATCCCTTTTCCAGGCCTTAATGTTTTATATAGAAACTTTTTTATCTATCATTGTTAGGTCCAGGTCAAATCAAGTCCTTTTCAAAAACTAGATTAGAAGGTTCTATTACAATTTCGAGAGAGCTTTGGGTAACTCACATGGGCGATTGAAGAATTTGGTGAATGTCAAGAGTTTGAGCAGAGGCAACGGTATAACCTAGGGAATAAGGACCGATAGGAATCAGACCTAGGGCTCACAAGAGCTTGACTGTCCTTAATCGAGCCCTGTTTCGTTTTGTGACGTTTGTGCAGCTCATTCGCTTCAATAGCCTTTTATCTGTCATGCTCTTTCTCTCTCTCATTCTTCCTTTGTTTACGTACCTCTGTGCCTCTCTCTCCTCTCTCGCTCTTCTTTCTCTTTGTGTCTTCTTCTTTCAAGTTCCATTTCAGAGTGAGAGGGAGACAACATCTTCTCTCTTAAGCCTCTTTCAGAAAATGCGTAAATCTTCTGTAATATCAATGACCCAAGGTGCGATCTGCAAAATGGAATACGAATTGAATTCAGAAAAGGTATAAATGAAGAGGAAAAGTGTGTAATAAGTTTTGATGATCCTAAGTATGTATGGCGTACCATATAAACCCGACGCCTCTATGAATCACACTTTCTTGTGAGTAATATTAGAGTCTAAATAGATTACGAAGCAGTATTACCCGAACGGAAGTTAAAATCTAAATCAACTATAGTTAGCATCTCTATAAAGATCTTACTTGTGGTAACATGAATGTTGTTTAAATCACCAAAATCCCCAAGGTTTTTCCCGCCTTCAGAAATATGAGTAATGGGTAGATTAATGTCTCTAGGCACAGTGGTGCTCGAAAGGTTAAGAATATATTATTCTTCATGAATTAGGATGATTTTGGGTGTTTCATCAAACGACTCCATATAATCTTCTCTAGAATCACACTCTTCAGCATTGGAAGCAGGATCATTACTCTCAAAGATTTCCCCATCCTCTAAATTAAAAGGAACAACTGATTTCTTTCATGATGAGGGAAATCCACCTCACTCTGTAGTTCCAATGACATCCTAACATGTTCACTGAGCTCCACTCTTTCCTGACTTCCAAAACTCCCATCCCTGTGAGATTTACCCAATGGACCTTCCTTAATTGAAGCACGCTTTCGATTCCTTGCACCGAGTCTCAACCTTAGGATGACTAGGAACTGAAAATTCATGGGCAATCACAGACCTCCCTTAAAATATAAGTCTGAATAAGGGAAAAATACTTGCTCATAGCAAGAAGTTCTTAAATCTCAATATAGCCAGAACTGCTCAGCATTTAAGGTGGCCTCGCGGGTAGCATCTCTCATTGGAGTCGGCAAGTATGTGAAAAAATATGAGTTAAGTTAGAACCGCCAAGTCTCGAATTCGGGTTAAATATAATATTGAAACCCAAACACTCACCCTCGTGAGTCCACAATCTGTTGAACCCCTTTAAGAAACCAACAACAAAAATAGGTTAAAGAAGGCAGATAATTTTCTAGATAAGTTTAGGATAAACTTGCGATTATGCTATGCTTCGACAAAGACCAAAGAGGGATGACCATGTATCGCTCCACCAAGAGGAGATATAGAAGCTCAAGAAATGAAGGTAGACACCTGAGAGTCTGCATAGATAGCACATAAATGCATGTCAGCACCACATAACTATTTGGATGAAGTTGGAAATATGCAATCCCCATCTCTTGAAGCACTGTTCAAAGGAAGATGTTGAAAGGAGGAACACCACCGTTTAAAAAAATAAAGCGATGGCAAGCAGTATACCTAAGTGATAGTTTATCAACATACTCAACCCTAGATGGTAGTTATACATCGCTACATTATGAAAGCGTATTAAATCTCCATCGCCAGTTACGAAAGCATACTAGATTTCCATCGTCATGCTACAAAAGTATAATAGATCTCAATCGCCACGCTAAAAAAGCATACTATCTACCATCAAAATTTCGTTATCAGGCTAAACCCTTGCATGGAACTCGGTCAGGGGATTTCCATAATTGTAAAGGACAACTTTGTTAGGCCTACAATACAGATTTCCACTGATTTTTCCGACTTATTTTCTCAGTGGTTATGGCCCCACTCGATCCCCCTTCAACTAACGAATGACTTTCAAGATCTAAGTGGCTATACCCTTAATAAGCAATCTAAACATCCAATTGGCGTTATCTCTCATCCAATGTCTCGATAGTGAAAGACCATTGGCCTGTTGGTTTAGCTCTAGTCTTTCCTGTACTCTCTCTGACTGATGATGATAAGTATCCGATGATCTACTATCCTTATTAAATCCTAAAAATGAAGCTTCTCTCGAAGCCGAGGAAACCAACGAATCCTACAAACCGTTCCATCAGTACTCCGGCTGCCCACAACACAAATGCAAGGGAATTCAGAATGTGGATCTTAAGACAAAACTAACACTAGAAGGGGTGAATAGTGTTTTCAAGAAATTTAAGAAAATATGAGACTTATATGATCTACTATATGAATCACACACCATAGAGATGATCACAGACAGAGAATCAAACACAAACACAGAAATAAACGAAAATAAAATGCAGAAAAGGAAAGAACACACAGATTTTATACTGGTTCGGATTACTCCTACGTCCAGTCCCACACAATGCTGGATTGCACAAAGTTTTATCACTAGATCAGTATCCCAGTACAATCCCCTTGAATTCTTGGCTACAAGATTAACACCGCTCCAAATATCCTTGATTTCACAGCTACAAAGTTAACACCGATTCCAACACCCTTGATTTCATGGCTACAAGGTTAACCCCGATTACTTTCCTTGATTTCTGGGCTACAAGGAACACACCCTTTCCCAAACAATCCCAAATGATTACAACATCCCTATAATTCTTCAGTAGTACTTCAATTCAGAGAGTATTGAGTAGAGAGTGAGAAGAGAAGAAGTTTTATGTAGTCAGACTATAAATCGGCAGAGTAAAAGTGTATAAGTTAATAAAAAAAATGAAATAATAATAGACGAATGAAAAGAGGTGAAGATGGAGAAGAAGAATAGTTAAAAATTCGAATTCAACCCCTATTTATAAGATTTAAAAGGTTGCAACGCTTCTGGAACGTTTCAAATTGTGAAAAGTCACTTCCTTTCAAAATTGAAAAAGTGACAGTTGTATGTCGACATATGTATATACTAGGCATATGTCTTTTAAAAATTTGAAATTTGGATATTTTCAAGTGTTTAACTATATATATAATTCTGGAAGTTCTTGAATTAAAACATAGTGATATAAATGAATATTATAAAGTATAAATTATATGAAAACATAAATAAATTTGAATTTTGAATATTTTCAAGTGTTTAACTATATATATAATTCTGGAAATTCTTGAATTAAAACATAGTGATATAAACGAATATTATAAAGTATAAATCATATGAAAACATAAATATAAATTATATTAACATATTATTTTATACAAGTATGTAACTATACAATATATATAAACTTATAAACTTAAATTTGAAATTAAAAAAAAAGATAGAAAAACTAATTAAAATTAGAATTTGAAATTTGAAAATCAGACTTTGAAATATATAATTTCAACCTGGAGCACTATTCAGAGTCTTACATATAAACTAGACTCTATTACTATATTTATTTTGAACTTTTGATATCTTGATTACTCATGAGTCTTGAATCTTCTCTGAATCCTGAATTTCTTGAATCTCTAAAACTGTACAGTCTTCAGTATTAATTCCTGTATAAATTATGTATATACATGTATATATATTCTAGATAGAGTTGTTAGTATATATTTTATAATCAATTAATACTAAAAAAGTTGTTGTCATCAAAACTCCATTCTCCAAAAATCTCCCCCTTTTTGATGATAATAATGTTAGTTTATAAAATATTCATACATGTTCATACCTATTAATGCTGATCCTTCGAATACTCCCCCTGTCAATATGAATCGTATATACCCTACTTAAACTAAGTCTATATTTTGTAATTTCTTCCCCTTTGGCATTATCAAAAAGAAATTCTAAAAATACTCCCCCTGAATCCTATATCTGTCTATTCATATCCTATGAGTATACTAAGATAAATTACTCCCCCTAAATTCATGACTATAAATGATACTAATAACTATATAATACCTCATGAATTGAGCAACCTTATATTTCCCTCTAAATACATGATTCTATACTTAAAATATTATGACTATACTAGTCTAATAAACTAAATAGAAGGATAATAATCTAAGCAAACCAATCAATATTTATAATCAATTTAAACAAGCAAAGCAATTCAAACAATCAGTCTTAAACAACTAAATCAACCAAAGCAAAAATAAATGTCTATTCAAAAACACTTTTTGAACTTTCAACTAATCCCTAAAAATTCTAAAACTTCCCGTTAATCTAATACAAGACTAAACCTATCCTAAACTCTAATTCCTTTAAAACTAAATTAGACTTTAATCTAGACTAAGAAATAATTCTGATAAGATATCCTCAAAGTTACGATATAAATTAAGTAAAGCAATTTAATCCAAATAATCAATCAATTTAAGTTTTGTTGTCACAAAACATCAACTCAAATAAATTCAAACATAAAACCAAACATTTATTGTAACTTCTATTTATCCTAAAACCTAAAGAGCTCCTATCAACTACAAATGCATAAGTATTTTTCTAACAAACCCATCAACTACTAATAAAATTTAACCATATCAAGTAAGTCAATCAAGTTATTCAAGTCAAAATAAATTAAACAAACCAAATAAGTAAACCAATCTAATCGATTCAATCAAGTCAATCAATCTAATCAATTCAGCCAAGCCAAATAAGCCAATTAAGTTAATCAAGAAAAAGTAAATATGTTATATATTTGATTAAAAATCCTATATTTCTAATAAGATAAAAAAAACTTCTCATAAAATATACTTGTTATGTGTGGAGTTAAAGTTGACATGTAATGCAGTGGGTTGGTGATAATGTAGTTATGTAATGTCTCACTATTTTTACGTCTTGAATCGGTAATTAAACCAACTCCAGATGCTCAAAACGGCGAATCGTTGTTTAGCTTAGCGGGTTTAAACAGAATTTTACACATAGAATCACAGACACAGAGTAACAGTATCTCACAAATGGAATTTATGCATAAAAATCAGGGATGTACAAAATTTATATAGCGGAAAATAGTATACTATATACATAAATTTTTAAAATAAAGATTACACTTTCAGTCCGCCCTTGCGCGCATATGCATCTTCACGTGCCTCTCCACTTCGTTGCGAGCTGAAATGTCTAAAATCTGGAACACTTAGGACCTGACCCAAGTGTTCCATGCAAAACATAAAACACCCGAATCAGGATTAAAGTTATTTCAAGTAAGTCACTTCGAAATAAACACAAAAATATAATTTGTTTAATCCCAATAAATTATTAAACATTCAAGTATAAAACCCATGAAGACCGCCAAACTGGAGACCTGCATTAAATATATCCAGACACAAGCTAGCATGTAAGACATGTACTAGTGATAAGCAATGAAATAAGCATACCAGGGAGTACAACCGCAAATGTCAACAAGAAAATGGAAATATTCATAAAAGTGGGACTTGCAGGAAAACTAATACCAGGCTCCCATAGGTCAAGACAAAGGCTGCATGTTTTCCCATTTTATTTTTAGGTTACAACGTATATACTATAGATCCTAAGGTTTAAAGGTTCCCTAAGGTCATAAAATGTTGTTTCAGGTATGCAAATTTATGTTATGGTGACATTAATGAAAATATGTTGTAAAATACAAATAGCAGCAAATCATTATTATTTTTATATACACAGAACTAAAGTTCATCCAAAAAAACAAGTTAAAAAATCTTAGCTATTCTACCTATATATATAGAAAACTCAATCATCAATCTTAAAGTTCTTTTGCAATATAGAATCGTTAATTTTATCGTTTTGCTAAATATTTTCATGTATATCATACTTAATGCACCAAATTAAAGACAATGCTACAAATTAATGTTCAGCAAAATAAAATCTGAATAGTGATTCGTAAGCTAATTCCTTCTCTAATTGCTCTAGCTTTAAATAATGATAAAAGGCTGAACTTTATGTCAGTGGTAAACATAATTTAGTTTAAGAAAATAGTAAAATTGATTCCCGAAACAATACAAAACACTCTAAATTATACATAGCACTAGATTAAAAATCCGTCAATGATACAAAAGATATCCTAAATGATACAAAAGCACACAGTAGGTAACAATTCACTTGAATTAACATTTCAAATGTAAATCTCATTTTAATCAAACACACACATATTATTTTTTATTTTACTTTTCAGGGATTAAATATATCCTTTGATGCAGAGCATGGGTATTTTCTATTTTGATAGAAAGAACTAAATGAATACAACTGATTTGTTGCAATAGAGGGGCACTTTTTTTTCCAGCTACTTCCCTAAGCATGGTTTAAGGGAACCAAGCATGAAGTCGAGACCACTTCTACAGAACATACATGGGTTTAATGTGAAGATGCAACCAAAATAAAAATAAAAATAAAATAACAACATGGGTATAAATTCAAAATAACAGGGCCTATAAATGGGATGAGGTTTGTACTCCTATTGCATTTTTTCAAGTTTCCTTTTTGTGCAATGTAATCCACAACATACGTACACTTGTTTCTAAATATATATAAGTTAGTAAAATTTAAACAAGGTCAATGTAACATGCATGTGTATGGACGGTGAAGCACACAACATACTATGTGACAGTTAAGCTTCTAGTAGCGCCAAACAAAACAATACCCTTATATGTATAGAAATATACAAGTTTTACGTTTAGCAAAGACACAGCAAAAGGGAAGAACTATACAAAAATCAGGCAACTCAAGGTGACAGAACATGCAATAGGGATCCGAAAACCTGAGGAGGGTTTGCATGTTAGAGCGTTATGTATGCTAATAACAATGATGGTATGAACATGGTACATCAAGTAGAAAGTAAACAGTAACCAGAACTAAGGGAACAATTAAATTCGACGAACAACGGTAGCCAAACAATCCCAAACCAATTATATTTAGTGGACCCACAGCAACAACTTGAAAGAAAGTCTAATCGTAAGTAAACTTACATTATAATGGAGGAGAAGGCGCAGACGATGGCTTCCCGGATCAAATGGCAAGTGGTGGTAGCAAAACCAGTTGGCAGCTTCACAACTGATAGGCGCAGGCTACGGCTCGAGTAGTTTTTGGGCACTCAAAGGCGGACTGGAACAAAGCATGCACAAGATGGAAGCAACTTTAGGTTTTGGTAAAGAAGATTGGGTTCATACGTGTGCGGCTTAACAATGTACGGAGAGGAAGACACCGGCTTGCGGAGTTCACCGTTGGCTCAAAATTTGGCAGCGGAGCGTGGTTGGAACAGGAGAAGAGAGCGGTTCAGGAGAGGAAGCAATGGAGGTCACAGTGGGAACAACGATGGACGGACAGGTACGGTGGACACGAAGTTGAAGGCAAAGCAATTTGCGGTGGCCATGATTTTGATTTTGGGAATTTTTTATTGGGCTGAGGAAGGGGGGAAAGATTGAAATTGGGGAAGCTAATTATTTTTTAAGTAACAAGAAGAGACGGTGAAAAGGGGACAGATAAACAAGAGGAGAGACGCATGGTACAAAACATGGATAAAACAGGGACGCGTGGAAACAATAAGACAAGTGGCAAAACACCATTTATTTTCCAAAAATATAGGATATTTGTTTACCCAATGTACCCAAAATTAAAAAACATGCCTAAAATAGCATTTCAAAAACCAAATTCAAATTAAAAAAAATATAATTCAATCTCAAGCTTATTTTTTTTTAAAAAAAATCAAATATATAATTTTGCAAATAATAAATTTTTAATAAATTTAATATAGTAATATCGTTTAAATTTAACAAACCATTTAAATTCAAATTAAATTCACACATGCAAAAATAAATCCAACCAAGTTTTAAAAATAAGCTAGATTCAAAATAAGATCAATTATCAGGTATAAACATAAATTCAACATTGAATTAGGTCAACTTTTGAAAAAAAATGCAAAATTTCTGGTTCATTACAATCCCCCCCCCCCTTAAGACTTTTCGTCCTCGAAAAGGGGAGATTGAGAAATGAAACCAAAGCATGAAACCCATTTTTTTTCGACTTAACATCCTGGATTTATTTTCAAATCATTCGAAATACTACATTTTCTTCATATTGAATCATACTTACTTAGAGATTTTTTTAACCAAAAATCATTTTGAAATTTCAAAAAAAATCGATAAACGACATACAACATTTATGTCCCAGTCGAGAGGTTTCACCCAATGACAAGGCCACGAGGCACGACCCATGCACGTATCGATATAACGCTAAGTATTTCCCGGATAACATGCAGACATCAGACAACGTATACAAAGCACGGAGTATTTACCTTTCTTTAGTCACGGGTTTCTCGAACCTCGGTAATAAATCATTTCATTTCATATCCCGAAGTTATAAATCATTTCGAAATATTAATTCCCAAATCAACTATTATTTTATTTTTCAAACATTTCAAAATCTCGGGATTCAAGTCATCAAACTTTATACATTTACAAACTACTTTATAAACCATTTAAATTTTCGAGTCGTATTGAGTTCCATCAGTTTCAAATTATTAATACAACTTGCCTTCAGATTGACGGTTCAAGAATACGAACTGGACAGTTAACAATTCAAGCACCAATAGATCGAACGATAAGCAAAAAGTGATGGTAAGTCAAGGGAAAACTAAACGCATCAGTCGGCGAATGAACGATTATTTTCAACACACTCCTTCTATTTCAATTTTGTTCAAATTATTACTTATTACAACGTATTAGAACAAAATACGTTATAGAATTCTAGAACTTGAAAATTTTTTAACGCTCGGATTTACGGAAAATTTCAGCTACATCTCCCCTGCACGGTTCGATCGGGAAAATTTTCCCGTACACAAAACAACAACAAAAAAACAAAATATACGTCTCATCTATACGATGAGGCACCCCGAAATAGGGGAAAATCAACACAAAAACCCAAATACGGTACTAAATTCGAGACGTGTACCTTATATTAGCATTTATAAGCATGTTTGCTTAATTTTTAGCATTTATCGCAAAAATGAGCTCTCATGCGAAGCACACGCCATGGCTTCCTACTTAAACACTTAACAAATAATGAGAATCATGGATACAAAGTAAATTCAATATATATAAAACATAGGTAAGCTTGGTATGTCAATATTAATGCACATGAGCAAAATTTATTTAAAATGCTAAAGTTAACACAACATCCATATTAACCTCATTTATCCCAAACCATACACTTCACTATTTCTTACATTAGCATCCCATATTCTTGTCATTCATATTAAATTCGCCTACATCAATAGATTTTCCATACCAGACATTTAGTTGTCCATACATCCTTATTGAACTTATATACAAATTCTTAATTAGTTGTCAAACTCCATTATATCGATTTTATTTAGTTAACTCATATTTACCCTTAAAAATATCTTTCAAATTTTCTTCAATTTACTCAATCCATACATTTTTCCCGATCAAGTTGAATTCATTCCATTCGATACATTTTCACTTACCAAATCATAAATTTTTATTTAGACGCTTAACGGATTCACATTCAACAAATTCATATCTTCTTACGTCGCATTATCACATCCATTTTCCATTTAAATCAAATTTATTTCCATTTGGATTGATCTCATTTAAGTTCACTTATATTTATTTCAATCCAAAAATCATGTTTCCATTAGTAACAATTAAAACCTTGATAAGAGTAATTATTAAATCTTGAAATACCAGTTTCAAGTCAAATCATCAAAATACTACATATATATCATATATAAAATCATACTTAACAAAACACATATATAGGTTAAACAAATAGTAGTTTCAAAGCTCGAATTTTTTTATTCGATTCATCATTTTATATACATGTATATCTTTTACAAAATTTTGATTTACAAAACTTAGATTTAAACAAAAACCCTCATGTTGGCAATTTAGAAAAAAACATTTTATTATATTTCAAAGCTGTGAACTAATAAAATCTTTTAAAACCCACTTTCTTAATTTATTTGTTTAGGGTATACAAGTTTTAATTTCAAAATATTGATTTGTTATTTGAAGTTCGAAAATACTTGATAACTCGAAGTTTAACTAGTTTATCTTTGTTCTTACAGAAATTTAGGCATATGGTGTACCGACGCATGACTAAAAATCTCCAAGTACTGAATATATACCTTTTTCAACTTCTAGCGAAAATACTTAAACTTCTTTAAAAAAAAAGATATGGAAAGTACTTCACCTCCCCCATGGATCGCAGATACGTGGCGGTTAAGCTATTATCCCAGTAGAATCACTCGTGTCCATGGGTATCACACCCCTTGAATTTCGCTATGGTTGTTTGCCATAGATTGCAATTACATGGCGGTTACGCCACTATCCCAGTGGAATCGCTTGTAACTGTAGGCATCGCGCCCCATCAAATTTCACTATGGCGTCTAGATTGCAGTTACGCGGCAGTTGCGACCACTATCCCAGTGGAATCGCTCGTAACTCTAGGCATCCCGCCCCTCGAATTTTGCTAGAAAATCATTCATAATATATAACACATGTCCCCATCTCACGGGCACCGATTTCGATGGAGGTTCCAAACATTGGAACTCCAACGCAGCTGCGGTTTTCGATGGACCCGATGTCCCAATCATTACCTACCAAGTAGGCACGCACTGGAAGGTACTTCCTCATATCTTTGGTTTTGAAAACATAAGATACTATATACATATAGTACTTCATTTCATTTTCGCATATATCGCACTTATATACTCAACAATTTACGTAAGATTTTCCTTTTTGAATCAAGTTCTCGAACATATCGTTCTTATATAAATTCCATTATACAATATTTCATTCAAAACAACTACCTTCCAAATCGATAATTTCAAATCTCACACTTGTATAATTCATATATATAAATTTCAAATTCCATATCAAAATATTATTATATCGATAATCTTCAAAATTTCCTTTCACAATTAAATTGATTTCAAATAATTTAAGTAATCAATATCATTCAATAAATTTGTTTCATTTACAACTCGATTTGAGTATTCAATACCATTCAAACCTTTAAATCTACATTTACAAATTGGATTTATTATCAACATTCATGCCCAATTTGGGTTTCACATAACGATTATTGATATTCAATTGAGTCTTTACATTCAATCATTTTGGATCATAATTTGTTCAGATTATATATAAATATATATATATATATATACATACTTTTACCAAAATAATTAAGTTTCATAAAATAATCTTGGAAAAATAATAGCTTAGTGAAAATTAACTTAAATAAATAAATAGATTCTGAAATCCGGTCTGAAATAACTAGATATGCTTTGAAAAATAACTAGTCTTGATATAAGATAGATTTAAATAAATAGATAGTTTTGGAAAAGTAAGTTAAATGAGTATATAGATTTTACAAATGGTTTGAAATAAATATGTTTTGTAAAAGTAAGTTCGAAAATTTTGTTTGAAAATAAAGATAATTAGGCTTACAACTAAAATAATACAATAAACCTAATACCATAATTTCAAATAAAATAGTTTTATGATGAATACTACTTTTAAAAAGAACCCAATCTGTAACAACCCAGAAAATCTGAGCCAATTTAAAATTTTCAAACTGGCTATTTTAGTGAATTTAAAATATTTAAAACAAATATTTTAAATAATAACGACGAAAAGTAAGTTTGAATCGATGTTTGAAAATAAATATAATTATTTCTAATTATAAACAAGGCCTGAAATGGCACGGTAGTTTCAAAATTTGAATTCAAACTTTGACAGAATGTACCGGAAGCAAAACAAAACGGATTTTAGTGAAACCAAAAATATTTAAATCTGTTAGTGAATATCTTTCTAACGAATCTGAAAAATCGAAGTTTCGTAGTGGGAAGCAAAAGTTATGGTCAAATGAATTTTCAGAAAGGTCGCTATAGAGTTTATATAGCCCGTGAAAAAGGGCCATTTTTTAAACGGTCTCAGATTTCGACGAAACTAGTTTTGTTGGGACCGTATCGTCAAATCATAGCTAGATTTATTTTTCGGGAATTTTTAGAATCAGTATGTGGCCCCGGCAAATTGAAATGGACGTTCAAATTAAATACTGAATGTTTTATATTTTAATTTGAAGGAAAACTGACTGATACAGTCGAATGGGCCTTCGAAACATATCCCATTGTGTTCGTAATGGGGGTATTTAGCTAGGGACGACAGTCGTTGGGTTTGAATTGGGGTTCGCATGAGGCAAGGGGTATTTTTGGATTTTAAAAATATATAAATAAATAAAAAAATATGATTGGCCAGTCATAATTCTCTCTCCCCGATTCCCCCTATCGCGCACGGCGGAAATTTGCTGAGCCCTTCTCTCCTCAATTCCTCTCAATCCGCTCAAAATTAGACCTCCATCGTGTTGGGGATTTTGTAGAGCTCGTCAAGATATTCAAATCCACAGTTTGGATTTTTTTTTCATTAAGTAATTTGAGAGATTCGTCGCCTGGAAGTTTCAAACTTCAACCCGCCGCCACGGCCGCCTCAGGCGATCGAATTGGCCATCTCCACCGTGCGCGGGTGCGCCCTCCGCCCCTCTTCAACGCTGTATGGTCCGATCGTGCTATAGCTTCGTGGATTAATCGAAAAAGCTAAACCTAGTTTTGAATGATTTCTGAAAGGTACGACTGGATATTTTTAAAACTATTCTATAGCACTTTAAAGCGCTACGATTTTTGATTTCATTGTAAAAATCATATCTTTTTCATTTGTTGACGAAATTCAGTGAAACAAGATACAATGGACTCGTGCGGACGTCTTCTACATTCTAGAAGAGAACGGATATTTTTCTGAGCCTTCTGCAATTTTTGGTGGAGTGGAACCCAATGTGAGATTTCTGAATTATAAACGATATGGAAATGACGATGTATAAATTATATATATTCAAAGTATGAGTTATATAAGCGTTGTACACCTCATGTATAAGCGTTGTATAAGTTGTATGTTCGATGTATAAGTTATATATGCATTGTAAAAAAAACTTATATATGTGTTGAAATAGAAGTGAAATATACTTATATATATATATATACGCCCCTCGTCCACAAACCATGGACGATATTTATTGGTTGTGATTGGTGTGAAAATTTGTTGATAGCGAATGGTTGATTAGAATTGTTTGTGGTTGAAATTGATTGATTGTGGTTGAAAAATACCCGTTTGTGGTTGAGAATTATTTGGTTGAAACCACATAGGATTAGTTTGTGGAAAAGAAAATAAACAAACATGCCACTAGCGTGTGAACTAGATGCATGAAATCCCCGTTGTCAAAAGCTGCGAGGAGCCGTACTAGTGACGGTCCCGGTTTAAACTACCCTGCCGTTATGCTGCCGGAATTTTCTGAAATATTTCTGTGTTTGATTTATATTCATGTGTTGAATGTTGGAATTAAAGTCATGCGTTGAATGTTGAAACAAAATTCATGTGTTGAATAGAAATTCATGTGTTGAAATAAATTCATGTGTTGAATGGAGTTCGTGTATTGAATAAATTCTTTGAAAAATAAAAATCACATTTTTATTATATACATAAACTATATAAAATAATCGTGTTTTGAAATAAATTGTTTTGCAATAAAAATCACATTTTTATTATATATATAAACTATATAAAATAAACGTGTTTTGAAATAGATTGTTTTGCAATAAAAATCACATTTTAATTATATATATATAAACTATAGAAAATATTCATGTGTTGAATGTTGAAATAAAATTCATGTGTTGAATAGAAATTAAATAAAATAAACAAAATTCATGTGTTGAAATAAATATCTGTTGGATAAAAATATAGTTTTAATCAAATTGTGAAGTGAAAATGGTTTTGAAGTCGAAGAATCGATTATATATATATATATATATATAATTAAAATATATAGAATAACGAAGTTGCAGTTCGTGGTTTGAAACCGTGATTTCAAACGATTAGTTCGGGAGATCCAACCGTCGGATTTTCCCAAAACCGTAACCGTTGGGTTCGTCTCGGAAATATCCTTCCAAAGATATCCACTTTGTGAAAATCCAACGGTTGGATTGTCTGGAATGTTTAATTCAAATCAGAAGAAAAACAATGCCAGAATCGATTATATATATATAATTAAATTAAATCGAATAACGACGCTGCAGTTCGTATTTTGTAATCGAAACTTCAAACGAGTGTACCGGGAGATCCGACCGTCAGATTTTCCCAAAACTGAAACCGTTGGATTCGTTTTGAAAATATCTTTCTATTGATATAAAATTTGTGAATATCCAACGGTTAGATTTTCAGATATGTGTAAATCAAATCTGAAGAAAAACAACGCCACGACCGCGTTATGGCCTGAAGCGTTGTTTGAATGAAATGGCTATTTTTAAAATAAATAAAAATAGCGATAAATCGTGATAAAATATTATAAACGATATGGAATGGAAATAAACTGAATTTGCTCGGTTTATGTGATATTAGATGGTTGAATGTGTTTGGCGTGAATTGTTGTCGAATAATTTAACCATTTAAATGAATTGATTTAAATTCTAAATATACGTGAATTATTTGAAAAGGCCGAGTTAAATCTCATTTCAAATAATTGATCGACGATAAGAGGTCGATGATGAAGAAGGTGGTTGAAGACCGTAGATCTTCACCTCGGTTGGATGATAACTGATGTCATGATTGGGAGGCATCCCGAAATATAGATAATAAGTGGTGATCGTCCAGATGTACGTGGAGATCGATGGGTATGCGAGGTATATAGTGCCTCCGGTTTCGTTCACACCCATAACGAACTTGTAAATGGACTGTGTGTCTGACATTGGATTTTGTTCTGTGCTGATTGATCTCTATTAAATATATATCTGTTTGGCGGCGGAGAATTTATCCTCTTGCTTAACGCCCTTCTCTGAGACGTACGAGCTCAGAGGTTATATATCGATAGAAATAAGTCGCATAGCGTGAATTGCTAGTGTGGCACGCCTAAGTGGTAGATGATCAAGGCTTTTGTTAAAAAGAAAAGTCTTGTGGTTGATGATCAAAGCACGACCTGTGTGGCATAGCTTTGTGTATAATGTGAATTCGCGAGCCTCACACCCCGGTATGAGCCAGAAACGAGAGAGGACCTCAGGGAGGGCATGCGTTTCCTTCTAGCTAGAGGTGGTGTCAGTGCTTAAACTGGCTGACATTTATATTATTTTCACCTGTGTGGTTGTTGCTGTTGCGAGGCGCCTCGGATATATCGGTGACTATGTGGAGCCGATGGAGTCATTTGGCTCATTTACGCCCCCAAAGGGTGGGGAAACGCAGTGTTCAAGCATTTTAATCCACATCGGTGGACTGGCCCTGATGATCCAAGGGCTCACCTGTGTCTGGGTCCTGAGGCTCGGGCTAGAGAGTCTCGAAATCGGTAAGGACTTTCTTTTGCCTTGGTTCATGACGGAAATCCAATTTCCAAATACGTGACTGTGCGGTTTTGATTGTATACCTATATATGGCGACATGATATATGGTACCCATGCCGTCTATGATTGATACTTATGATTTGAAATTGTTTTTGAAACATATAAACACTAGTAATAATATCAAATTCTTTTGTTTTATTCGTATCAAGCATATTTTGGCCATTATAAGGTAAAACTCCATCCTCCGGTTTGCGTTGCATTGTGTGATGGGAACTGAGTCTTATAATGGCTTCATTTTTATAAAAAGCACTGCGATGTTTAAAAGATTTACTTGTTGTAAAGCACTAGCAATCCAATGGAGTAAACCCGTTTCGCGAAAGTGACATGGTCATGTGATTAGCCATATTATAAAATGTGTTAAGAAGATTTATCATACCAGTCCCATGACTGACTCTTAGTTTGTTTCACTTGCAAACTCAGGTGCCCCTCTTTCTACACGGGCGGCCTTGTATTCAGGTTTTAGCAGGCTCTTTCTGGATAGCTGGAGCTGAAGATGGATTCTATCATTTATCTCTTTTTATGATGTTCAGCTCCTATTGTACATATTATGTTTGTTTTCTGCTGTAGACATTTATGTATAGATGAACTGTATTTGTACTAAGTATGATCCTATATTCCATGTAACTTTGATGATTATGTTTATCCAGTGTATTATTTGTTCATTATCTGGTGTATTTATTTAATTCTATTTTGCTATTGTCTATTTATGTGTTATATTCCGAAGATTACCCTTGCCACCGTCCTACGGGGTTTTGGGGTCGTCACAACGTGGTATCAGAGCTTTGGTTAAGCTTAGTTCTGGAATATAACATATTAATGAACTCGTCAGAGATAGAACCAGTAGTGTTCTAGAACGAATAACTCATTACATATAGGATCAGTAATATCCTAGTATGAGTATAGCAAAATCAGAATAACTCGTTAGAGATGGGGTCAGAAGTGCCCCAGAACGAGTTGAGAGTTATATGTTTATAAATAACGTATTTGTGATTATATATATGGTCTGGTTTTAGAAATATAATTTTTGAATATATAAAAGATATATATTTGAAAAGTTAAAAACAAATTGATTGTTGTTTGTGTTGTGTGATAGTGGATATGATTAATTAAATTATTAGAATGATAGTTAATTTAATCAATAAGAGAATGATGGTAAATTTATGAAATTAAATCAAGTATTGAACTGATTTAAAAATAGATAGAAATATATACATGTGCATTATATATGTTTGAACATGTAAAAGGATTAGCGGTTGATTAAAGAATTTATTTGCATGCCCGACAAATAGGTAAGCCTTAATGAGTTGGATGCGCAATTTTACTATTATATTAACTCATGTGAATGCCATTGGATGCGGAGTGCTAGTTGTTCTGTGTGTAATAATAAACGTCGCCATAGGATAGTAACAATTAATTTTGAACTACACTACATGGCATACTTCTTGAAGATAGGCATACTTCATCATATACCGCATAAGCATTTGGAGCTTGTGTGACGAGGTTGAAGATTTACCATAAGAGCGAGAGGCTTGTATGGCGATGACTATATAGTACAGGTTGAACTGATGACTGATATGGACCATATAAAATGTAATGGTAAATGGCAAGATTAATCAAAACCCCACACGGGTCTGGAGATGATAATAAACACGTCTCTCTGGTCATTAAGGCACAAAAACCATTTATAGGGTGACGAGAATTTATTCTCTGGAGTTATGATCTATACACACTCCCCTGTGGACACCGGAATATATCACTATAAATATGTGCATGCTTATTAGGATTTATTGGGTACCTAATACGGCCCAATAAATTTCCAAACCCCTCCCCGTACAAAGGAGGTTATGGCGAAATTTTTCGAAAATTTAGGGTGTTAGCCAAATTTTTGAAGAATTTGAGAATTCTTAGAAATTGAAAAGTTGGAGGATGAAAGCCTGATTGAAAGTAGAGTTCGTTAATGAACCCACTTTCGACTTTGTTCCTTTTCGGGGACGAAAAGTTTTAAGTGAGAGAGATCGTAACAACCCGAAAAATCTGAGCCAACTTAAAATTTTCAAACTGGCTATTTTAGTGAATTTAAAATATTTAAAATAAATATTTTAAATAATAACGACGAAAAGTAAGTTTGAATCGATGTTTGAAAATAAATATAATTATTTCTAATTATAAACAAGGCCTGAAATGGCGCGGTAGTTTCAAAATTTGAATTCAAACTTTGACTGACTGTACCGGGAGCAAAACAAAACGGATTTTAGTGAAACCAAAAATATTTAAATCTGTTAGTGAATATCTTTCTAACGTATCTGAAAAATTGAAGTTTCGTAGCGGGAAGCAAATGTTATGGCCAAATGAATTTTCAGAAAGGTCGCTATAGAGTTTATATAGCCCGTGAAAAAGGGACATTTTTCAAACAGTCTCAGAATTCGACGAAACTAGTTTTGTTGGGACCGTATCGTCAAAACATAGCTAGATTTATTTTTCGGGAATTTTAGAATCAGTATATGGCCCCGGCAAATTGAAATGTACGTTCAAATTTAATATTGAATGTTTTATATTTTAATTTGAAGGAAAACTGACTGAAACAGTCGAATGGGCCTTCGAAACATATCCCATTGTGTTCGGAATGGGGGTATTTAGCTAGGGACGACAGTTGTTGGGTTTGGATTGGGGTTCGTATGAGGCAAGGGGTATTTTTGGATTTTAAAAATAAATAAATAAAATATGATTGGCTAGTCATAATTCTCTCTCCCCGATTCCCTCTATCGCGCACGACGGAAATTTGCTGAGCCCTTCTCTCCTTGATTCCTCTCAATCCGCTCAAAATTAGACCTCCATCCTGTTGGGGATTTTGTAGAGCTCGTCAAGATCTTCAAATCCATAGCAAGTTTGGATTTTTTTTCATTAAGTAATTTGAGAGATTCGTCGCCTGGAAATTTCGAACTTTAACCCGCCGCCACGGCCGCCTCAGGCGATCGAACATGCCATCTCCACCGCGCGCGGGTGCGCCCTCCGCCCCTCTTCAACGCTGTATGGTCCGATCGTGCTATAGCTTCGTGGATTAATCGAAAAAGCTAAATATAGTTTTGAACGAATTCTGAAAGGTACAGATGATTATTTTTAAAACTATTCTATAGCACTTTAGAGCGCTACGGTTTTTGATTTCACTGTAAAAATCATATCTTTTTCATTTGTTGACGAAATTCAGTGAAACAAGAGTCAGTGGACTCGTGCGGACGTATTCTACATTCTAGAAGAGACCGGATATTTTTCTGAGCCTTCTGCAATTTTTGGTGGACTGGAACCCAATGTGAGATTTCTGAATTATAAACGATATGGAAATGACAATGTATAAATTATATATTCGAAGTATGAGTTATATAAGCGTTGTACACCTCATGTATAAGCGTTGTATAAGTTGTATGTTCGATGTATAAGTTATATATGCGTTGTAAAATATATATATATATATATATATATATATATATATATATATATATGTGTCGAAATAGAAGTGAAATATACTTATATAAATATATATATATATATACGCCCCTCGTCCATATACCATGGACGATATTTATTGGTTGTGATTGGTGTGAAAATTTGTTGATAGCGAAAGGTTGATTAGAATTGTTTGTGGTTGAAATTGATTGATTGTGGTTGAAAAATACCCGTTTGTGGTTGAGAATTATTTAGTTGAAACCACATAGGATTAGTTTGTGGAAAAGAAAAAAAAATAAACATGCCGCCTACGTTCGAACTAGATGCATGAAATCCCCATTGTCAAAAGTTGTGAGGCTTTAAGGTAGAGCGAGGAGCCGTACTAGGGACGGTCCCGGTTTTAACTACCCTGCCGTTATGCTGCCGAAATTTTCTGAAATATTTCTGTGTTTGATTTATATTCGTGTGTTGAATGTTGGAATTAAAGTCATGTGTTGAATGTTGAAACAAAATTCATGTGTTGAATAGAAATTCATGTGTTGAAATAAATTCATGTGTTGAATGGAGTTTGTTTATTAAATAAATTCTTTGAAAAATAAAAATCACATTTTTATTATATATATAAACTATTTAAAATAATCGTGTTTTGAAATAAATTGTTTTGCAATAAAAATCACATTTTTATTATATATATATATAAACTATATAAAATAATCGTGTTTTGAAATAAATTGTTTTGCAATAAAAATCACATTATTATTATATATATATATATATATATATAAACTATAGAAAATATTCATGTGTTGAATGTTGAAATAAAATTCATGTGTTGAATAAAATTTCTGTGTGGAAATAAAATAAACAAAATTCATGTGTCGAAATAAATATCTGTTGGATAAAAATATAGTTTTTTTTTTCAAATATGTGAAGTGAAAATGGTTTTGAAGTCGAAGAATCGATTATATATATATATATATAATTAAAATATATAGAATAACGAAGTTGCAGTTCGTGTTTTGAAACCGTGATTTCAAACGATTAGTGCGGGAGATCCGACCGTCGGATTTTCCCGAAACCGTAACCGTTGGGTTCTCTCGGAAATATCTTTCCAACGATACCAACTTTGTGAAAATCCAACGGTTGGATTGTCTGGAATGTTTAATTCAAATCAGAAGAAAAACAGCGCCAGAATCGATTATGTATATATATATATATAATTAAATCGAATAACGACGCTGCTGTTCGTATTTTGAAATCGAAACTTCAAACGAGTGTACCGGGAGATTCGACCGTCGGATTTTTCCAAAATTGAAACCGTTGGATTCGTTTTGAAAAGATCTTTCTAAAGATATAAAACTTGTGAAGATCCAACGGTTAGATTTTCAGATATGTGTAAATCAAATATGAAGAAAAACAGCGCCACGACCGCGTTATGGCCTGAAGCGTCGTTGGAATGAAATGGCTATTTTTAAAATAAATAAAAATAGCGATAAATCGTGATAAAATATTATAAATGATATGGAATGGAAATAAACTGAATTTTTTCGGTTTATGTGATATTTGATGGTTGAATGTGTTTGGCGTGAATTGTTGTCGAATAATTTAACCATTGAAATGAATTGATTTAAATTTTAAATATACGTGAATTATTTGAAAAGGCCGAGTTAAATCTCATTTCAAATAATTGATTGGCGATAAGAGGTTGATGATGAAGACGGTGGTTGAAGACCGGAGATCTTCACCTCGGCTGGAAGATAACCGATGTCTTGATTGGGAGGCATCCCGAAATATAGATAATAAGTGGTGATCGTCCAGACGTACGTGGAGATCGATGGGTATGCGCGGTATATAGTGCCTCCAGTTTCGTTCAGACCCAGAACGAACTTGTAAATGGATTGTGTGTCTGACATTGGATTTTGTTCTGTGCTGATTGATGCCTATTAAATATATATCTGTTTGGCGGCGGAGAATTTATCCTCTTGCTTAACGCCCTTCTCTGAGACGTACGAGCTCAGAGGTTATATATCGATAGAAATCAGTCGCATAACGTGAATTGCCTGTGTGGCACGCCTGAGTGGCAGATGATCAAGGCTTCTGTTGAAAAGCAAAGTCTTGTGGTTGATGATCAAAGCACGACCTGTGTGGCATAGCTTTGTGTATAATGTGAATTCGTGAGCCTCAAACCCCGGTATGAGCCAGAAACAGGAGAGGACCTCAGGGAGGGCATGCGTTTCCTTCTAGGTAGAGGTGGTGTCGGTGCTTAAACTGGCTGACATTTATATTATTTTCACCTGTGTGGTTGTTGCTATTGCGAGGCGCCTCGGATATATCGGTGACTATGTGGAGCCGATGGAGTCATTTGGCTCATTTACGCCCCCAAAGGGTGGGGAAACGCAGTGTTCAGGCATTTTAATCCACATCGGTGGACCGACCCTGAAGATCCAAGGGCTCGCCTGTGTCTGGGTCCTGAGGCTCGGGCTAGAGAGTCTCGAAGTCGGTAAGGACTATCTTTTGCCTTGGTTCATGACGGAAATCCAATTTCCAAATACGTGACTGTGCGGTTTTGATTGTATACCTATATATGGCGACGTGATATATGGTACCCATGCTGTCTATGATTGATACTTATGAATTGAAATTGTTTTTGAAACATATAAGCACTAGTAATAATATCAAATTCTTTTGTTTTATTCGTATCAAGCATATTTTGGCCATTATAAGGTAAAACTCTATCCTCCGGTTTGTGTTGCATTGTGTGATGGGAACTGAGTCTTATAATGGCTTCATTTTTATAAAAAGCATTGCGATGTTTAAAAGATTTACTTGTTGTAAAGCACTGGCAATCCAATGGAGTAAACCCGTTCCGCGAAAGTGGCGTGGTCCTGTGATTAGCCATATTATAAAATGTGTTAAGTACATTTCTCATACCAGTCCCATGACTGACTCGTAGTTTGTTTCACTTGCAAACTCGGGTGCCCCTCTTTCTACACGGGAAGCCTTGTATTCAGGTTTTAGCAGGCTCTTTCTGGATAGCTGGAGCTGAAGATGGATTCTATCATTTATCTCTTTTTATGATGTTCAGCTCCTATTGTACATATTATGTTTGTTTTCCGCTGTAGACATTTATGTATAGCTGAACTGTATTTGTACTAAGTATGATCCTGTATTCTGTGTAACTCTGATGATTATGTTTATCCAGTGTATTATTTGTACATTATCTGGTGTATTTATTTAATTCTGTTCTACTATTGTATGTTTATGTGTAATATTCCAAAGATTACCCTTGCCACCGTCCTACGGGGTTTTGGGGTCGTCTCACAATCTGAATCAATTATCCAAAATTTCAAATTTCTTAACCATTGTTGGTTCCAATTTCAAGATTTAACTCAATTTAACCTCAAATTCAATTCATTTACATTTCGAGTCGAACCCAAGGTTCAAATTAGCCCCTTGCTTGAGTTTCCATTTTAATTTCCGATTTCAATCAAGTTCGAACTTAAATTTCAATTTCAATTTTATTCCACATCGAACTAATTTTCCCAACTCCCATTCATGTTCAATTTCCAAAATTCTTTACACAAAATAGTACAGAAATTTAATTCCCGATTTCAAACATTTAAATCTTATCTGAAAAGATACGTTATTCAAAAAGTCACATAATCTCTTGAAACAACTTAATTCGAAAATATTCTCGCTTTCGATGCGCACTCTGATTTGTATACACATTTCAACCAAGTTCATTTAAAAAAAATTCTAAATCGATTACAAACCCATTGGAAACCAAATTTCATTTAATAATTCTTTTTCAAAGATCCCACTTGTCCATCATTGGGTCGAAGCAAGGCAAAGGATTCGAGGAATACGAATCAGACAGCTTCAAAATTTTAAACACGAATGGTTCGAATCGGTAAGCGAAAAAAATGACATCAGGTCGAGGGAAAACAAACATAACAAGCAAAGCGACAAAAAAGAAATTACATTTCAAGACATTCGATCAAGTTCAATTTTATTCCAATTTAATTTCGTATTTTATCCTAATTCATTTGCAATATATTACTTTATTTAGATTCTGCTTCTATTCAAGTTCGCCTTACCTTATCAAAACATTTTATTAAAATTATTCAAATCTTATCTTAATGATCTCCAATTTTATCTCAATTCAGTTTCACGTTCAATTTATACTTTACTCATTTATTTTGCTTATCCATTCTAGTTCAAAATAACTTATCAAACATTTATCGACACGGTTTCAAGTATTTCTCGACGTTTAAATCGGAACCATACAGTCATCACACTTTCAAGACTTGAAAATAAATATCTGATGATGATGCATCAATCATCAGAATCATCCTCAGGCAACTAGAGTGTGATCCTATATCTGTCTAGTACGCATAAGACATTGTACATACACTGGCCAGACGTATATTTGAAATCTTCACATATCGACAGTCCAACTTCGACGTTGATAAAATAGTCAAACTCTTATCAAAATTATATTTCAAAAATAAATCCACTTTTCAAAATGTTTTATTTGATTTCAAAATAATTATGCTTTCCAAAATGGTTTGTTAAATTTCAAATAATTTATATTTTCAAACTACGCTCTCTCAACAGTAATTCTTGTGTCAATTCCACTCATTCTAGAGTATTGCTACTCTATCTCTAATGAGCTTTTAAACCCAATAAGCTATGCTTTGTCAAACTAAAGCTCTGATACTAACTGTAATGACTCACTATTTTTACGTCTTGAATCAGTAATTAAACCAACTCCAGACGCTCAAAATGGTGAATTTTTCTTTATCTTAGCGGGTTTAAACAGAATTTTACACACAGAATCATAGACACAGAGTAACAGTATCTCACAAATGGAATTTTATGCATAAAAATTAGAGTTGTACAAAATTTATACAGTGGAAAGTAGTGTACTGTATACATAAATTTTTAAAATAAAGATTACACTTCCAATCGGGCCTTGCGCACGCGTGTGCGTCTTCACGTGCCTCTCCACTTCGTTGCGAGCTGAAATGTCTAAAATCTGGAATACTTAGGACCTGACCCGAGTATTCCATGCAAAACATTAAACATCTGAGTCAAGATTAAAGTTATTTCAAGTCAGTCGCTTGGAAATAAACACATAAATATAATTTGTTTAATCCCGATAAATTATTAAACATTCAAGTATAAAACCCATGAAGACCACCGAACTCGAGACCTGCATCAAATATATCCAGACACTAGCTAGCATGTAAGACATGTACTAGTGGTAAGCAATGAAATAAGCATACCAGGGAGTACAACCACAAATGTCAATAAGAAAATGGAAATATTCATAAAAGTGGAACTTGCAGGAAAACTAATACCAGGCTCCCACAGGTCAAGACAAAGGCTGCATGTTTTCCCATTTTATTTCTTGGTTACACCGTATATACTACATATCCTAAGGTTTAAAGGTTCCCTAAGGTCATAAAATGTTGTTTCAGGTATGCAAATTTATGTTATGGTAACATAAATGAAAATATGTTATAAAATGCAAATAACATCAAATTATTATTATTTTTATTTATACAGAACTAAAGTTCATCCAAAAAAAACAATTACAAAATCTTAGCTATTCACCTATATATATATATAGAAAACTCAATCATCAATCTTAAAGTTCTTTTGCAATATAGAATCGTTAATTTTATCGTTCTGCTAAATATTTTCATGTATATCCTACTTAATGCTCCAAATTAAAGGCAATGCTACAAATTAATGTTCAGCAAAATAAAATCTGAATAATGATTTGTAAGCTAATTTCCTTCTCTAATTGCTCTAGCTTTAAATAATGATAAAAGGCTGAACTTTATGTCAGTGGTAAACATAATTTAGTTTAAGTAAATAGTAAAATTGATTCCCGAAACAATACAACTCTAAATTATACAAAGCACTAGACTAAAAATCCGTAAATGATACAAAAGATATCCTAATTGATACAAAAGCACACAGTAGGAAACAATTCACTTGAATTAACATTTCAAATGTAAATCTCATGTTAATCAAACACACACATATTATCCTTTATTTTAATTTTCATGGATTAAATATATCCTTTGATGCAGAGCATGGGTATTTCCTATTTTGATAGAAAGACCTAAATTAATACAGCTGATTTGTTGCAATAGAGCTGTACTTCTTTTTCTTTCTAGCAACTTCCCTAAGCATGGTTTAAGGCAACCAAGCATGAAGTCGAGACCACTTCTACAGAACATACATGGGTTTAATGTGAAGACGCAACCAAAATGAAATAACAACATGGGTATAAATTCAAAATAACAGGGCCTGTAAATGGGATGAGGTTTATACTCCTGTTGCATTTTTTCAAGTTTCCTTTTTGTGCAATGTAATCCACAGCATACGTACACTTGTTTCTAAATATATATAAGTTAGTAAAATTTAAACAAGGTCAATGCAACATGCATGTGTATGGACAGTGAAGCACACAACATACTATGTAACAGTTAAACTTCTAGTAGTGCCAAACCAAATAATACCCTTATATGTATAGAAATATACAAGTTTTACGTTTAGCAAAGACATAACAAAAGGAAAGAACTATACAAAAATCAGGTAACTCAAGGTGATAGAACATGCAATGGGGATCCGAAAGCCTGAGGAGGGTTTGCATGTTAGAGCGTTATATATGCTCATAACAGTGATGGTATGAACATGGTACATCAAGTAGCAAGTAAGCAGTAACCAGAACTAAGGGAACAATTAAATTCGACGAACAATGATAGCCAAACAATCCCAAACAAATTATATTTAGCGGACCTGCAGTGACAACTTGAAAGAAAGTCTAATCGTAAGTAAACTTACATTATAATGGCGGAGAAGGAGCAGACAATGTCTTCCAGGATCAAACGGCAAGCGGTGGCAGCAAAACCAGTTGACGGCTTCACAACTGACAGGTGCAGGCTACAGCTCGAGCAACGTTTGGGCACTCAGATGCGGACTGGAACAAAGCACGCACAAGATGGAAGCAGCTCCGGGTTTTTGTGAAGAAGAGTGGGTTCATACGTGTGCGGCTTAACAATGTACGGAGAGGAAGGCGCCGGCTTGCAGAGTTCACTGTTGACTCAAAATTTGGCAGCGGAGCATGGTTGGAACAGGAGAAGAGGGCGGTTCAGGAGAGGAAGCAACGGAGGTCACAGTGGGAATAGCGATGGACGGACATGTACGGTGGACACGAAGTTGAAGGCAAAGCAATTTGCGGTGGCCATGATTTTGATTTTGGGCTGAGGAAATGAAAGGGGGGAAAGATTGAAATTGGGGAAGTTAATTTTTTTTCTTCTGAGTAACAAGAAGAGATAGTGAAAAGGGGACCGATAAACAAGAGGAGAGACACGTGGTACAAAACATGGATAAAACAGGGACGCGTGGAAACAATAAGACAAGTGGAAAAAAAAATTGATCGAAATTCATCCTTTTCTCAAAATTCCCAAAATGGCGACAGCCGCTACCCAATTCCAAAACCCTTCCCCAAAATCCGATGTCACTCTTCCATCAAATCTCTCTCCAGATCCACCGCCTGAACCCATCCCACCCTTGCCTGAACCACCTCCTCCCTTCGTTAACCCTATCCCCTCTCGAGCCCCTACTCTGCCTTCTTCCAACATCCAACTGGAATCTCTCCCTCAGCAAAAATGGTCCACTCTTTTTGCAGCAAAGCCAAAGAACGCCGGTTCTTTTGAGGCTGATGACATACATCTGGAGTTCAACGGTGTTAATCTGTCCCAACTGAGGACATAGTTCGAGCGAGCTCGGATCAATGGAATGGCCATCTCGTTGGGTTCTTCCTCGACTCTCCTCTGGCTTATTACACGGTGGTGAATTTCCTGAAAAATCATTGGAGGCCCCAAGGTAATGTTGATATAAAGTCGAACGGCAGTATATTTTTCTTCCAATTTTCCTCATTGGCTGATAGAATTAGGATTCTAGAAGCTGACCCTGTCATCATCCGGAATAAATTGTTTATCGTAAAGCCATGGCAACCTAGTTTGAGTAACGTAGCCAACTGTGTGAGGGTTGTGCCTGTTTGGATTAAAATGTTCAACATACCACTAGTAGCTTGGTCGAAGCGTGGTATTAGTTGGTTGGCAACTAGAGTAGGGAAATTCTTGTGTATGGATACTAATACTGAAAGCTTGAATAGACTGGAATACACTAAATGTATGGTGGAAGTCTCTGCTAACTCTCCACTGCCGAACTCCTTTCCAGTTCGCAACTTAGATGGTACTATCCAATTTGTAAAAGTTTTCTACCTTTGGAAACCAGAGTTATGCCTACTATGTAATGTTTTTGGTCACTTAGATGCAAATTGCCAAAGTCAAAAATTAAGGGTTAGAGAAAATGCTGTTGAAGATATAGTTATTCCAGAAGTCACAAAGAAACAGGAAAAAGAAACAACCAAGACAAGGGAGAAAACTGAAGCTGTAACTGAGGTAGTTAAGAATGGATGGTCTATAAGAGGTTCTCAACGATCGCGCAATGCCACCAGGATAAATACCTGGACCAGAGTGACCAAGAGAAAAAATCAGGTCAGATTTACAAGTAGAGAGAAGGGGAAGAAGGTGGTAGTTGATGTCACTCCTCCGGTGAAAGTTTCAAGTGGGGTTGGAACTTCTAATGCCTTCACACACTTAGTTGTGTATGAAGTGGATCACTCATGACATGAAATAAGCAATGAGATAGAAGATGGTGAAATAGAATCAAATCGTATGAATGACAAACATGAAGGAAGCAAGGCGGAAGAATTAGTGGGCTCTGAAATTGAAAAGAGTAAAAGTACTTTGAGTCAAACTGAGTACATGCTTTAGAATTCAAAGTTGGATGCAAAACTTGCTGTGCCGCCCCTGCAGATTGGTCAGAATGCGAAAAAAACTCAGGATGACCAGATTGCTATGGTAGATGAGATTTTGAAACAAACTTTTGGATCTCCTTCAGCAAAATCTGATGCAAGCTTAGGTAAGCTCAACAATGCAAAACTACAAGACAATGTTATTACTATACTGTCGGAGACATCAGGTGCGGATGTGCATAATGAAGTTTCTACTTCAGAGACCGTAGGCATAACAACTCTTGTTCATGCTATGCCGCCAGTTTTATCCTTACAAGTTCAGGTGCCCGCGTTGCTTAACTCTCCTTGTGCTAGTGCTATTGAATCAGCAAGATCGGCTCACATACGAGCAATTGATGCTGATATAAAGGTCATCTCCAAATGTCTTCATATTGAGCTAGAAAATAGTGAAGTTAACACTCCGGAGCGACTAGTTGCCGAGAAGAAAGTGGAGACTTTTAAAACTTACTGTTCTGGTATAATCTACGACCAATTGCACACTGCTCAGCTGGGTTCTGTTTCGGCAATCCTTCAAAAAACTATAGCGAGTGGAAGGAAAAAAGAGAGAAAGTCTCCAAAAGTCATTGATGTATCGGCTAACCCATATGCGCACATACCTCCCCCTTCTGCATTCAAGGCTCGGCCTCCGGATATAATCAATGACCAAGTGACGCCTAGCTCCAAAGGAAAAACTGGAACTAATACTCATGTTACTAGGAGTGTGAAAAAGGAGATGCTGAGAAATCTCAATGGAACAGGATAGCAGTCTTCTTTAGGCAAAGTAGTTCCTTTGTGGAAAAAAGGTGTAACTTAAATGTAATGTGAGTTTGAAAATTGATATTGTGTAAGTGGTAGCTTGTCTTCCATGTGTGGAAGCCTTTGCTGATATGCTTTTTGTATATCACCAGTACCCCATGTATTTCTTCTTTTTGAATAAAACAGTGTTACGGATCACTATAAAAACCGGTCAGCGTTGCCATAAAAAAAAGACAAGTGGCAAAACACCATTTATTTTCCAAAAATATAGGATATTTGTTTACCCCACGTACCCATACCATTTGTAATACTAAGCTTTATACAAAATTCAAATACATGCCTAAATAGCATTTCAAATTCAAATTTAAAAAATAAAATCAATCTCAAGCTTAAATTAAAAAAAACAAATATATAATTTCACAAATAGTAGATTTTTAATAAATTTAAAATAGTAATATCGTTTAAATCTAAGAAACCATTTAAATTCAAATTAAATTTACACATGCAAAAATAAATCCAACCAAGTTTTAAAAATAAGCTAGATTCAAAATAAGATCACTTATCAGGTATAAACATAAATTCAACACTGAGTTTAGTCAACTTAAAAAAAAAATTAAAATGCAAAATTTCTGGTTCGTTACACAGTATGTCATATACAAAGCCATATGAAGTGATATATTGAATGAAATGCAACTTGTGATGTGAATGATTTTAATTTGAAATGTACTGTAAATCATAATAATGATGTATGATATGAAATTAGATGTGTAATGATATATGATGATGTAGAATGATTTGATGATGATATGTATTTCTGTAAAAGATATTTAAAGCAATATCAACTATTATGCATATATACATGTATTTTATAAATTATTTTAATCAACCAAAGGTAATATACATTAATTTCTAGGCTTAGGTTAATGATACTAATAAATTGGATTAAGAGTTTAATGATAATTAGATAGTAAAATATTCCAAATAATTCTTATGGAGTTAAATAAAATTAGCAAGGTGCTTTTTAATAATGCATTAAATATTGAAGATCTTTTCAAAGATAGTATATAATTTTATCATATGAAGTAAACTATTTTGATATAAACATATAATCATAATTGTATGTATAAAAACTAATTTTAGAAAAGGACTTAAATTTTAATTTAGTATACAATATTCATTAGTCTTTTGATACAAACCAATTTAAAATTTAAAATTTTGGGAATCAAAACATACTAACTTGCTAGAGAACTATTTATATATTGAAACTTTTAAAAGAAATCTATGGTTACAATAAAATTATGAAATCTGGATATAAATTAAACTATAACTACATATTTAAGACATAAAATCACATATATATATATATATATATATATTATTTTTATCAAAATATTAGGTTAAATATTCAAGCTATTATAAACCTTAATAAGAAATCAAAATAAGTATTAAGTTACAAGTAGTATTTGTAATAATGCAACCCAAAATTGTTATGAAATCATATAAATAATACAAAAGTCAAACTATATATAAAAGGTAAATAAATTTATAACAATATAAAAAAATATCAACTCTATATATGATATTAACATGTATATATAATTTTATTAATTTATACTTTTAATATATATATTTTGAAATGGGATATAAGAAAATAAGTAGACAGACAAAGTTAATAACTAGAGTTTGAACTGGCATTTTCTTATTGAAAAGATGGAGGAAAGTTTGAAAGTTCAAAATTTTAATTTATTGGTACATATTTCAACATGTCAATTTCTGTATGTCGACATATATGTATGTTTTCAAAAGACAAGTTGCTTTTTGATTTTGTTTTATTATTTAAACTTTCATATTTTCTATTTAATTTTTTTCCTGAAATAATAATAATCTTAGTCAAATGTTTAAAATTAATTATATCATTATTTATTGTTTTGAATTTCAAAATTCAAATTTCAAATTTAAATTTTACTCAGAATTCAAAATTGAATTTAGAATTTTAAATTTCAAATTCAAATAAGGCAAACAAAGCATTTATTCATCTAAATCAACCAAAAATTTAAAAATTTATTAAGGTGTACCAGGTTTTCAGATCCATTTCTTCATTATTCTCCGAATTCTGAATCGTTGTAAAACACATATTTGGATTTCCAGTTACTGGCTCTTCATCGCATGTTGATGAATCTGAATCATCTGGATAAGGACATATCCTTTTTATATGGCCTGGTCAACTTGGCGTCAAAATTTTGAATTTAAATTTTGAATGAATGGACACTTCAACTAATGTAAGCCCAAAAGTCATATCCCTTCTTAAAGATTCTTTTCTTCATTGATGAATGATCATCTTGGTGTCTTATGGCCAACAATCACCAGATATAACTACTTTTCCTGCAAAACAACACACCTTTTCAAAGAATCAAGTGACTTTTCAAAATAACTAACTGTAATTTGAGATAATAACATTATGATGATTCTGGGATATATCCATTTCAACTTTTCAAGAAATCATATCTTGATAACTTGATTTTTTTTTCAATAAAATTGAATGCAGACTCATCTAATATTGATGCAATGCATGCATTTAAACTAGTGTTCAAATTTTGCCATTTAATATTTTCAAAAATCAGGTTATGAACTTTTTGAAAAACCTTGCTCTGATACCAATTGTTAGGGAATGAGGAATGTGGATCTTAAGGCAAAACTAACACTAGAGGGAGGTGAATAGTGTTTTCAAGAAATTTAAGAAAATATGAAACTTATATGATCTACTATATAAAGCACACACCATAGAAATGATCACAGACAGAGAATCAAATACAAACACAGAAATAAACAAAAATAAAATGCAAAAATGGAAAGAACACACCAGATTTTATACTGGTTTAGATTACTCCTACGTCCAGTCGCATGCAACGCTGGATTGCGCAGAGTTTTATTACTAGATCAATATCCAAATATAATCTTCTTGATTTCTCGGCTACAATGTTAACACCACTCCAAACACCCTTGATTTCATAGTTTCAAGGTTAACACCGATTCCAACACCCTTGATTTCACGGCTACAAGATTAACACCGATTACTTTCATTGATTTCAGGGCTACAAAGAATACACCTTTTCCCAGAACAATCCCAAATCATTACAACAGCCCTATAACTCTTCGATAGCACTTCAGTTCAGAGAGAAATGAGTAGAATATGAGAAGAGAAGAAGTTTTATGTAATTAGAATAGAAATCGGCAGAGTAGAAGTGTATAAATCAATAAAAAATGAAATAATAATGGAATGATGAAAAGGGGGTGAAGATGGAGAAGAAGAATAGTTAAAAAATTCGAATTCAACCCCTGTATATAAGATTTAAAAGGTTGCAACAATTTTGGAATGTTACAAATAGTGAAAAGACGCTTCCTTTCAAAATTGAAAAAGTGACGGTTGTATGTCGACATATATATGTATGTACATATGTCGACATATGTCTTTTAAAATTTGGATTTTGAATATTTTCAAGTGTTTAAATATATATATAATTCTGGAAATTCTTGAATTAAAACATAGCGATAAAAATGAATATTATAAAGTATAAAATCATGTGTAAACATAAATATAAATTATATAAACATATTTATAAAAATATAAAATTTAAAACTATATAAATATATAATTATACAAGTATATAACTGTATAAAATATATAAAAACTTATAAACTTTAAAACATAAATTTGAAATCTAAAACAAGATAGAAAAACTAATTAAAATTAGAATTTAAAAAACAGAATTTGAAAAATAGAATTTGAAATTGAACATGGAGTGTTATTCAGAGTCTTACATATAAACTTGACTCTATTACTATATTTATCGTAAACTCTTGAACTCTTGATATCTTGATTACTTATGAGTCTTGAATCTTCTCTGAATTCTGAATCTCTTGAATCTCTAAAACTGTATAATCTTCAGTATTAATTCATGTATAAATTCTGCATACACACACACACACATATTCTAGATAGTGTATATTTTATAATCAATTAATTGTTTTCATCAAAACTCCATTCACCAACAACCTAGGCATACTCTATGGATGAAAACCATACAAATCTTCTTATGGGATAGCTTGCTACAGGCATCCCCAGAAGGCCATCTTAGGGTATACTTGTGTCATGTAGAAGTTTCGAACTTATCGAATATTAAGTTGGACGTATTTCCACTGTGCCTCCAGACACCTGCGATGACCTTCCCATTGGGCTCTTCATTCAAGATTCCTTCAGACTTGTCTAAATGCATTATTAGCCACCATAGGACCGTCAAATAACCATAGAATGCTTATTTACGAAGCCACTATAGAAATGTGTTTATTAAACTTTATTCACAATTTTAAGTTTATGCATAATAAGACTCTCTTATTTCATTTTACTTTTAATTAGAACTCTCATGTTATAGTCTTACTTTCACCATAGAACCATAACCATAAAATTATGCTAATTAAACTTAATTTACAATTGTAAAACCTTCATGTTATAATCTTACTTACAAACATATCAAAACTACCAATTATGATTCATTTATGTGTCAATACAATTATCCTAATTGGTTATATTATTTTCTAGCTATCAGGTGTTTAACTTGATTTCTTACTTCTTTTCTTTACACAACATCTTTTTGTTATGCTACTCTTTTCCTTACAGTCTTTGTAAATTTATTTTTTCGGAAGTTAGGCATATTCCTACTTTATTGGTTATTGAAATTGCATAAGAATCTATTTTCGTAGTTTAAGGTAATTGCAACAATAGAAACCCATAACCGCAAGACATTCTTTTCGTTTATTTTTAGGCTAATGAATAGTGCGCAATATGGCCCAAGTCCCTATTTCGCACTAATTTATGCTTTTATATCTTTTTATACTGGCAATTATGTTTTCCATTTTTCTTACAAACCAAGCTATGAAAATATATTCACTTTTCCTAACCAATCATCTAGGTTATTCCTAACTATTGATGGCAATGGGGAGGGTTAGGATGACTTTTTAGTGTCCTAGACCCACCTCGAGGTTTTTGAACCTTACCCTAGACCCACCTCATAGACCCGGTGCTGGTCTGGATTTTTGCCCCGTACCTAGAACTGTACGGGTCAGGGTAGACCTGACCCGTCCCAAGACCTGATGAAATTGTGTACTAATATAAACAGTTTCATTTATTTATAGTTTTTTTACTAAATGATAAATTAAATACAACTAATTATGTGTCTCCAATGATAAGAGAATATAACATAATGAATTGTACGATAATAGTGTAGAATGTATGCATTTGTTATTGTACAATTATCATTGATGCAACTAAATAGTATGATAAATTTATAGCTTATTAATTGAAAGTACATAATATTCATGCTATAACCACGCATATGTAAAAAGATAATATAAACAAGTAATCATTATTGTTATACATCAGTTTAACGATGTTTCACAAATACGGGTCGCTTTGGGGGGTTAGCCATGCCCCAGGCCCGACCCCTGGACCTTTCAAAGCAGGTAGCGATGTAACCCCCTGCAATTTTATTAACAAAACTATAATAATTATATTAAGAATATGCGTTTGAAGTTCGAAAATGAACGCATGTTATAAAATGAACAAATAAATAAAAATTTGTCATTATGCAAATATAACGTGCAATGATATAAATGGAATTAAACAAGAAGAAACAGAAAAAAGAATGGAAGTTAATAAACGGTACGTTATACATTATCAAAAAATATACGGGCATATTAATTGTATAAGCAATGTGCATTTGAATTTGAAAGCAGTGGAAGATTAGTAACATATTAACAAACTTAACCAATTAATAAAATAGAAAAACATGTGTGTGTGAAAGAAAGGATTAAATCAAGGTAAGAGGAAGCACTTAACATCAATATTGCAATATTCCTTTTAATTGACAATGCATGTCACAATTAACATTAAAAGAGAATTAATGTGGATAAGATCGAATTTTGAAATATACAATCAACCTGGAATGTGAATAACACGCATGTATGTATATTAAAATAAAAATATATAGGTATAAGTTACAGAGATAATATGCATCATAAATGGTATGAAACCAAGAAATAAAAGGATGTTTAAATGACGTTAATTAAGTAATGTTTCAATTTAAATTGAGCATATTAATAGTACACTTTTGAAATTGGAATTAATCGCGCATTAAAAATGGTAAAGAACTGAATACAAAAAAGAATAGAAATAAATGTTAAAAATAACTTTCATGAAATAAAAAGAATTAAATGTGCAAGAATTTAAAAAGAAAGAATTATAAGAAAGAATTATTAATGCGCAAATTGATTGCACATTTAAATTTGAAATAAGAACGTGTGTCAAAACAAGAAAATAATATTTGGAAATAAATCAAAATGGTTGAGAAATACAATGTTTAAACGCAATGACAATCACCTAGAAAACAACCCAATATACGATTTTAAATCATATATATGGTTCGACCTATGCCTAAAGTGGGTCGACACACTTTTGAGATGGGTCAACCTAGGGTTCGACCCATCAAAAGCACGGGTTGACCCATTTGGGTCAGATCTGGCATGATTTTGTTTCGTTTACAGCTCAGATTTATTTACATTGAATCGTACAGATGAGGTTCTTTTGGGAAACAACATATAAACCTGTAAGGCCTAGCTTCCAACTCATATTTTCTGAGAGGGCGTCGAAGCTTTGCCATTTTATTTTCTCTTGCAATCCCTTCAGAAATAAATTATATTTTAGATTTAGGATTTCTGATTCAAGAACTAGAGGAAAATATAGTAGATTCAATATGTAGGTTGCCCAAATTCCATAATTTGTAAAATCAAGCTTAGATTCAAAACTTAGAGCGCCAATCCTAAGCGAGTGGATTTAAATTATTTTTTTACTATAATAGTATATTATATCATTTGATTCCGTAAGAATTTATAATATGTTTTCTTCTTCCTCTTTTCCCCTTTTCTACGTCGAAAAAGCGGGCTTAGTCTACTTTTTACTTAGCCCCATAATTAAAACTTAAGAAAAAAGAAGCTGAAAAAAAGTAGAAAATGATTTCTATAAAAGTTTTCAAGTTTCAAGTTTAAAACTGTACAATTTTAGAAATTTACTAGTCTATAATTTAAGAGTTGCATTAAGATAATAATTGAGAAAATTATGCAAACTTACTTTTGAAAAAAATTATGTACGTAAGCAAGTTATGGGGTTAAGCGATATTAGAAGTTAAGAGAAAAAGCGAACATAAACGAATTAGCCATATGTGGAGGGGACCTTGAGTGAAATAAAATATAAATGTTTTTCAAAACGACAGATTGTGGCACACTTTGACTTAATAAGAAGTATTACAGGATATTTTTTTGTGAATCAATAAGTTTGTATATAAACATGTTTTTTTAAAGTGACAAGGAAATGTGCAACGAAAGAGGTGTACAAAATATAAGAGAAGCTCCATATTTTGTGCTATCTGTTTCAACAAAGAGATGAAAGAATAGTTTCCTTGTTATTTTACATAGAATACAAAATCCCTATTTGGAAAAGATTCATAGAAACTTAATCTTATTAATTCCTATTGAAAAAGAAATATATATTAAATAAATAAAAGCTACAACTAAATTAAAGAGAACAATCCTATCTTTCTTAGTTTTAACTTTTGGGATAAGTTTTGAGAATACGAGATTTTATTGATTTAAAGATAATTTAGTAAGAGTGGTTCTAGTAGTGTGCATGAACTTTTGGTAAAGGTATCAGGAACTTTTTTGGGATGTGAGTAACCCTTAAACTTTAGTGGTAAAGTCTTTAGGGAGAAATTAAGATATAAGAATGAGAAATGGTAAACATGCAAAGGCTATGCAGTGACGTAAGAGAATTGAAAAAAATATTATATTTAGAAAATATGTTTTGAGTGGTTACGGTTTAATAGAATGAAGTCAAAGGAAATCTTAAAACTTGCATGGTTTAAGGGAAGAGGACAAAGGATAAATGAATTAGAAAGAGAAAGTTGGACTTTTATAAGTGGAATTATATCGCGGTTTGTAATGAATGGAAATCATTTTTCAGCACTTCTTGAGTAAATAGGAAGGTTTGACATATTGTCTCAATTTATGATGGAATAGGAACTAGGGATATGCGGCTTAAGTTTGTAGAGAGCGGTATATGGAAAGGAGGAGTGCTATGGTTGTCTAGATTCAGTGATGATGACCTTTTTATGTTAGAAGGGCATGATCTTAGGTCTTCCAGTCCTCGTGGATAACCACATTTATCCATTGTATCTTTTATCTTGTAATGATTGCAGTAGAGTTTGTATTATTTTAGTAAATATTTGCACTCCTATGTAATGTGCTATTATATTATAGAAAAATAAAATAGTTTAGTGGAATATTTTCTTTATTGGTGTTTGTAATGATTACTGAACAAGAACAAAAACTCAAGATAATGTAAATAAAATGAAAATGAAAGCAAAAGATAAACAACTAAAAGAAAAACAAACAAAACTTACAAAAGAACCGAAGATGAGAACTGCAATAAATATGAGCAATAAAAGAAAATAAATTCTTCCAAAGTAAGTTCGGAAAACTAAAAACAAAATTCTTCTTACATGAACTGTTCTCGAATAGAAATAGGAATTTTTGTAAGATTGGCAATTAAGGTTTTCAAGTATGGGGAAAATGTGCGTGAAAGTGATGGAAAACGTTTTGTCTTCCATTTTCTACCTTTTTATAACATAAGAAATCAAACTCAGACAATTAGATTTTTTGGAAATTCACAAATTTAAAGTTGGTTGGTAGGGTTTGGACGCAAAAATTGGATGAACTACATTAATTACTTTGAAATAATGTGAAAAGTTTTGGATGAAAAGGTAACTTTTGATTTTCAAAATATTGCATTCATATAGAAACTACCAGTATATTTAGGATGTATGCATCATGTTATCAAAAGATTTTCAAAAAATTTGCATTCATAAATGAGGTACCGTTTAGGCATTCATTGCAGTAGTGTATTTTTATATTGAGTTACACTTTACACAAATGCACAAATGGTTGCAAAATCGGATGTACATAATATTGTTACAAATTATGTGAGGAATTACATAATTTTACCCTTACTAAATTTCGGAACGAAATTTCCTAAGGGTGGGAGAATGTAACACCTCGCAATTTTAATAACAAAATCTTAAAAATAATTATATTAATAATATGCGTTTGAAATAATTAGAAAATATAATGTGCAATGGTGTAAATATAATTAAATAAAAAGAAATAGCAAAAAAGAATGGAAGTTAATAAATGGTACGTTATAAATAATCAGAAAATATATGTGCATATTAATTGTATTAACAATGCGTATTTGAATTTAAAAGTAATAGAAGATTATTAACGATAATATATTAACAAACTTAATCAATTAATACAATAGGAAAACATGTGTGTGTGTGCGAAAGAAATGATTAAATCAAGGAAAGGGGAAGTAATTAACGTCAATATTGCTACATTCCTTTTAATTGACAATGCATATCATAAATAATATCAAAAGAGAATTAATAGGGATAACTTCAAAATTTGAAATAGACAAACAATCCTGGAATGTTGACACACCTATGAACAACACATATGTAGGTATAGTAATATATGTGTGTGTGGGGGGTGGGTGTGTATATATATATATGTTACAAAGATAATACACATCATAAATGGTATGAACCAAGAAATAAAAGAAAGTTTAAATGACGTTAAACAAGTGATGTTTCAATTTAAATTGAATGTACACGTATTAATAGTATGCTTTTGATATTGGAATTAAACGCGCACAAAAAATCGTAAAGAACTGAATAAAAGCGAGAATAGAAATAAATGCTAAAAATAACGTTCATGGAATTAAAAGAATTAAACACACAAGAATTTAAAAATAAAAAATTATTAATGCGCACATTGATTGCGCATATGAATTCGAAATAAGAATGCACGTCAAAACAGGAAAATAATATTTGGAAATAAATAAAAATGGTTAAAAAATACAACGTTAAAAATACAACATTTAAACGCAACGAGAATCGCGTAGAAAACAACCCAATATACGATTTTAAATTGTATATATGGGACGACCCAGTGGTTGACGCACTTCGGAGATGGTTCGTCTCACCGGAAGCATCGGTCGACCCATCCGGGTCAGATCTTGCATGATTTTGTTTCGTTGATGGCTCGGATTTATTTGTTTTGAATCCTACAGATGAGATTCTTCTTGGTAGCTATTAAAAACCTGCAGGGCCTAACTTCCAACTAATATTTTCTAAGAGGGAGCCAGAGCTCTGCCATTTTCTTTTCTCCTCTAAACTCTTCAGAAAATAAATTATATTTTAGACTTAGATTTTTGATTTAAAAAATAAAGGAAAATATAGTAGATTCAAGATGTAGGCACCCAAATTCAATAAATCTGTAAAAGTAAACGCAGATTCAAATCAAATCAAAAACAAAGTGCGCAAATCCTAAGTGAGCGGATTTAAATTATGTTTTCTTATAATAGTATAATATATCATTTAATTCCTACAAGAATTTATATTATTTTCTTTTCTTCCTCTTTTCCCCTTTTCTACGTCGGAATATATATAGTTTATGTTGAATTTTGGTTATGCGCAAAATAAACATAAACCTAAAGCATTAATATATATATATATATACATATATATATACATACATAAATATATATGTATATTTACATAATTGAGTTATGCGCAAAAATTCAAACGATTGATTACAATCCTTTTTGAATGCGTGTTTTTGAAAAACATAATTTAACTGGAACTATGAATAAAAGAGGATTTGGTATTTATGGGCATGACATAATTACAATTCTGAACAGTAAATTAGCAGTTAAATGGAAAAACAAAGAATTTCTATGTCAATTGAAAAGAATACCTTTCAAAGAATGAATACAGAAATTATTGGAATTAAAAAAGGCATAACTCAACTGCATCTAAATTTACTGTAATTATGTAAAAAAGGGAAAATAAGTTGAGTTAATGTATACCAATTAAAATAGGAAGTTAGAAATAGCCTAGATTGATTGGTTAGTAAGAAGAGAATATATTTCCAAAGTTTGGTTTGAAAAAGAAATGGAAAACATAATCGCAAGTTTTAAAATAAGTAAAGGCATGTATTAGTGCAAAATGAGAAAATAGCCATGTTGCGCACTATTCAATAACAGTAAAATAATTGAAAGAGATGTCTTGCAATTATGGGTTTCAATGGCTGTCATTATCTTAAACTATGGAAATAGATTTTATAAGTTTTGGTGACCAGTCAATTGGGAATAGACTTAACTTTCTAAAAAGAATAAATTATAAAGATAGAAGAAGAAAAGGTAACACAACTGAAAGAGATTACAAAAAGACAAAGGCTTAATGTAAACTTATAACTGGAATATAATAAGCACCTATGCAGTTAAATCCCCACTAAAACCCACAAAATCTCTGCTATAGCCCGTAGCACCCTTCAAAAAGACAGGAAGGAAGTGAAAGACTTCGATGGGATGTGAGGATACTCCGTGATGGTCCTCTGTGGTAGGCCCTGTGAAATGACCCAAACTCGCCCTTACGGGAAAGCCCGGATTGAGTTGAGAACACGACAAATCAGAATACAAACAACAGAATATTTCATTGCTTATTACAACAATTTACATCATAGTACAAGAATATACAGAGTATGAACAAACAATATACATTTGATAAATATCAAAGATTTACAAATTACAATGCAACGGAAAATAATACAAAACACAACTGAAAGAAATACACGGATACAGAGCATTATGAATATAGCTCTAGCTGTAAATCAGGATCCTGTGAATATAATATCTGCAAAACCCAACTACTAGCTGCCCGTATGGAAAATTGAGGCACCCAGAGTTTAGGTTAAAACAACAAACTCCAGGTCAGTCATGTGACTGGTGTGAGAACTAAAACAGTTAATTAAAACTTTACTTTAAAATTTAGTAAATCAAGGGACCATGCCGTATAACACGGAACGTGTTCCCTCCCAAGAATACCAGTGCATAAAACAAACAGCGCAATGGTTTTTGAAAAAATGAAGCTATTATAAGACCCAGGTCCCATCACATAATGCAACGCAAGCCGGAGGATAGGTTTTTCCCTTATAATAGCCAAACATGCTTGGTATGTTTAAAACAAATCATTTGATACTATTATCAGTGCATAGTGTATAAAACAACTTCAAATATAAATATATCAGTCATAGACTGCATGGATACCATATATCATGTCGCTAATACTAGGTGATCGACGCTTTCCTATGAATTAGAAAAGCGCGAATTTTAAATTAAATACTGCAAGCGTACAGATGTGTAGCATACAGGTTGAACACAGGGAGGTAAATTAAAATCAAATTATTTGTCTAATCTCTTGGGCGAGTTAGACGAAGCCTGGAGATTTTGTTGAAATAAAAACAAATTGAAATTGCGAACTTAGGATTATCGTTGAATCTAATCAATGATTAATCACTAAAGAAAGTAAATTGCAAAACAAGAACAACAATGCAGAAAATAAAAGTGTAGAATAAGAAGAACAACAAAAAAATAAAATTAGGATTGTCGTTGAAACTAATCAAACGACTAATCACTAATGAAACAAATGTAAAATACAACTAGTACTCTACCGAATCTAATCGGGTAGATGACACTAGTTGCTAAAAAAAATACTAGAAAATAAAAGAAGAAGAAGAAGAATTTTTATTAGAGCAATGGAATACAGAAAATGAGATGGTGGCTACAATGACATTACAAGGGTGTTTATAGGATAGATAGCCAAACCCTAACCCTAATACAATGACAGACGAGCCTTAGGGAATTCACCAAAAGAGTTTACAGTGAGAATCTCAAATGGGCCTTAGTTAAATCTATTAAATTTTTGGCCTTTCTTCTTTTCCTATTGGTTCTTTGACAAGTCTTCCTTGATTTGAGATGTGCATGGCCTTTTTATCAATCGTTTTCTTGTCCAACAGCAACTAGATGTAGGATCTTCATCTATAATTCTTCAAAATGTAAATATATAGCAATCTGATCTCCATTTCTCTACTTTTCTGGTTGCATTCGGGCTGGGTTGGAATATCTGTAAAAGTAACAAAACAATACCCAAGTAATATTTATTTATATACAAAAGATAAGATATAAGAGTATAAAATAAACACATTTTCATGTCAATCAAATACCCCCACACTTATCTTTTACTCGTCCTCGAGTAAAACAAGAAATGAAAAACTAAACTAGATAGGTCACACTTTCGTAGGAAACACGATTGCATTGAGCATATGCAACAAGCCGTTAAACCTCTAAGTGTCCCTAGTAGGACGAGTGGTGTCTCGTGAGGGTTTTCAGCGGTTACTACCCACAAAATCCAAATGCAGTATGCTATGATTCTAATGTAACTACATGAATGCAAGAGACTTATGCAATTGAAAACAAAAAATGAAAACACGACTTGTTTAAGGAAAGTGGTAAAACAAATTAAATTAACAATTTCTAGTCAATTGATTTTATTTTAGATATCTCAACTTGTCACAAATTTTCAATATAAATCAAGTTTTCAAATGTTAAATTCCAGTTTGGCCAGTTAGTTCGGTCGATAACATAGTGCAGCCATGAAATAGATTCTTAATTTGCTTGGCACAATTTGCAAAGGGGTATTATTATTTTCTCATGTATGGCTAGTCAAATCAATAAAGTCAAGAAGTGTTTGGGCATCATCGCTTATTCTTTATTCTATAAAATTTTAAAATTTATGATTAAGTACATACACCTAACTTAGAAGACCAAGGTTTACCACCCATGCACTGCCTCGCGGACTAACAGAGAGTGGGTAAAGAGCTTGGCGGATTGTGCAGGCCGACTTTGACTTTGTCAACAACGTGTCGGTAATCCTTAGGTGTCCAATCTCATGAAATGAGACCAAGATATTCTAACGCTGACTTTTTCAACAACATGTCGGATAGAGCTTGGCGGGTTTGCACACCAACGCTGGATATACAAGCAATGTTGGATACCCTTGGATTACTATTATTATTATTGAAATTATAAGCACAAAAGAGAGTTACGCGAATTCAACTTAACACAACTTAGTTTTAAAGATTTGACAAGCCAATATAAGTATTTTAAGTCCTCCACTTATTTAAACAAAGTCTACAATATAGAATAGATTTCATGGCCATCACCTAAGAATCTCCCTATGTACCGGTCGCACTATTATCCCTCAAAATTAAACTTTTCATTATATTTCATATTCGATCTTAGCTGAGAGAAAATAAATACTATCAACTGATTAACAATCCTTAACTTATTTTGTTGTATCAACCTAAAATGATTCATGTTTTCAAAAAAATAAAAAATGGCATGTTACTACAGTCTAAAATGCATGATGGTCCTATTTAATTGGATGAAAATGAAAAGAATGAAAAATAATGAAAAAAACGAAAAATGAGTGAAATGCAGACTCCCCCCACCCACACTAAAACTAAACAGTGTCCACACTGTGAACGTTTCCTAAATTTGAAAGATCGTACCCAAAGGTGTATCAAATGCATAATGATTTGTAGAATGAAATGCAATTTAACCACTTTATATGAATGGAAGTCATATGCAGCATGATATCTACGATGATGATGAATGTTTTGTGAAAAATGGGATTTCCTTTTTCCCCCACACTTACCTCTATCGAAAATGGTATATGATGATTTCGTGTCTGACTTTTGAGGTACCATAGGCATATCAATGAATTCTGAAATCAGAATCCTTCCAATGAAAATTTTATCGTGTCAATTATTTAAATCATTCAACAGAAGATTATCATAATCCCATAAACTTAAGTTTTTAGCAACAACTTCATTTGATGGTATGGAACTAAAATTATCTTCAAAACATACTCCAATTCATCATTTAAAAAATTAAGCTCTTCTTCGAACAGTTCTTCGAAAGAAATAGTGAATACGTCTGTTGAGGGAAGTGAAGTTTTCTGCGGAGATGAACAAGACGTATCATCTAAAACTGTTTCTATTATGTCGACTTCTCCTATTTCGATCTCTTTGGGTTGATGAAAAATATTTAATTCAATGGTTAAGTGCCCAAATGATAGTCGAAGTAGGCCGCTCCTACAATTAATGGTGGCATTTGAGGTAGCTAAGAAGGGACGACCCAATATCAATGGAATCTGACTATTAGGATTCGAAACAGGCTCGGTTTCAAGAACTATGAAATCAACAGGGAAATAAAACTGTTCAATTTGAATCAAAACGTCTTCAACAATGCCTAAGGGTTTTCTAAAAGATCGATCAGCCAGTTGAAGTGTGATACTCGTGGGTTTTAAATCTCCGAGTCCAAGTTCGAGATAAACACTATAGGGAAGAAGGTTGACACTTGCACCAAGATCAAGTAAGGCATGACTGATGTGTGTATTTCCTATTCGACAACCGATTGTAGGGCAACCAGGGTCCTTATACTTGATGGGTGATGGATTTGAGAAAACAGAGCTAGTGTTCGCAGTCAAGAAGGCAGTTTTAGGAAAATTAGTGGCTCGTTTTTGGGTGCATAGCTCTTTCAGACACTTGGCATATTGAGGGATTTGCTCGATGGCATCTAAGAGTGGAATATTGACACGAACTTGTTTAAATATTTCAAGAATTTTTTCAAAATTTGCATTCTTCTTCTTATTGTTTAGTCTATGAGGATATGGAGCTACCGGTTTATAGACTCTATCGGAAATTTGATCGTTCGAAGAAGAAGGTTTCGATATAGTAAGTGAAGGAGGTGCAGAAATAGAAGGTGAGATGCTGGGATTGCCAACATTAGAGGTGGAGGTATTGTCGGGGTTGCCGACATTATTGTCAATCGTTTTTCCAGACCTAAGGGTGGTGACAGATTTAACCGAATTATTTCCGTCCTCACAAGGATTAACAGTACGAGAATTATATTTTGGATTCACCTCAGGTTGACTAGGCAAATTTTCATTCTCATTATTTTTCCTTAGTTCCTTTATCATATTAATCATTTGTTCCATTCGTTTCTCTAAACGCACAATTTCTGAAGACGATTGAGAAGATGAAGTAGATTGAAAGTTAGAATGTCTATATGGTTCACTCGAAGGCTCGGATTGAGGTGAAACTTGAGAAGTTTGAGGACTAAAAGAAAATGGAGCTTGGTAATTCGAATTCGGTATCATGTGAGATGGATTCACGACATTATTTGAATTAGACCATGAAAATTTTGGATGATTTCTCCAACTAGGGTCAGATGTGGATGAGTAAAGACCATTTTGAGCTATGACATTGACTTGGCCTTGAGGTAGTCCATTGAATTGAGGAGTTTGAGTCTCTAAGGGAATATGAATTGTATCCACGACATGCACTCCTTTAGTGGAAGCACGGATGGGAACACGAATGGACTCCCATTGCATGTCCTTTTCAGAATAGTCCTCTAAGAATTTCCAAGCTTCATTGGCCGTTTTACACATAAAATCTCCCCCACACATTGATTCTAGTTGAGTTCTAGTCTGATAGTTTAGACCCTCATATACAATTTGACATAAGTAATCTTTTATGATTCCATGATAAGGACAACTATACAGTAATTGGTTGAACCTATCAAAGTATTTTGAAAAAGTTTCCCCCTCATTTTGAGAAAATTGATTTATTTCAGTTCGAATTTTCAGAGTTTTGTGGAAAGGGAAAAACTTTTTCAGGAATACGCTGACGAATTCATCCCAACTTCTTATTGACTGTTTGGGAAGAGAATTTAGCCATCTTTTAGCGGTTTCAAGTAGTGCAAATGGAATTAGCCTTAGCTTGATTGATTCATTAGATAATTGTTGCATTTGAGTTGTGGATGAATACAATTCAAATTCACTTAAAAATTCATAAGCATTTTCAGAACCAGTGAATTTTGGTACCCCTTGAATAAAAGAATGTTTAAGATCAAAATTTCCTTCAACTGGTGGAAGTACTATGACAGATGGTTGAACGGTCCTAGTTGGATAACATCGATCACGAAGAGATAAGGGTCTATCCATTTCAACATTAAGATTTTGAAAATTGTGATTAATTCGATTTTTATTCATCTCATTTGGAAAATTTTCATTTATACGAGATTCCCTAGGAGAATTATGGTGGCTGACACTTCTTTCACTCATCATTATCAAATGTAAACAAAGAAAATCTTAGATTCGAGGTTGACAAAATGAGCTTCAATTCAAAATAAATAACGTACACTAGTATATCTTATTAATTGATGATCTCGATTTGAAGGGGGAAGAGGGTCTTATGGCCGTTCACGTATAGTATAAATACTAAGGGATACGACCAATGTTTTACGGGTAGTATGCAACCTCTTTTGCTAGAAGTTCAATAAATTGAACTAATATATATCCGCGATCAAACCGTTGAGAAAATCAATTTCATGAAATACACTCTTGTAGTTAAATAATTTGAAATAACTAATCAGATTTTACTGTTGAAAAATGATGAAAGTGATGATTTTAATTATCGAAATTCGCTCCTCACCAAATAGATTCAGAAATTTCAACAACACAGAAAAGTCACAGAATAATAACAGAAAATTAAAATATTGTACAAGCAAGCCGCTGCCCCTATAGAATATTTTTACAAGCAATTTCTATATTTTTCAATGCAGCACCTGTAGAGTTTAGAAATTGTTACAATGGGGTATGGCTGTCCTTCCAGAGCACTTGAATGATACCTGAACGATTAAAATCTCACTTTCTGCTAATCATTTGACTGCTGAATTCCCTGTTTGCTTGCTTGAACTCTTTCCTTTTCACTTTGGTCTTTTAAATTTTTGATTTTTCTTATTTTGAAAATAAAATAAAAAAATAAACAACTAAACTAAACCAGAATTAAAAGAAACTAATTTAACAAACTAACCAAGCTAAGAAAACAAACAAAAAGAAAAAAAAGAAAAAAAAACTAAACTAAGCAAAAGAATTGAAATGAACAAAACTAGACCAATACTTAAACTTAATAACAAACAACTAAGCCCACCCTAGTACACTTTCTAAGCAGATAAAACCCGCTCGAATCGCACATCACAGATTGTAAAATACAGTACCACCCTTTTTTTTTCCTTGTCTACAACAAAACTGCAGAAGCCACGCCCCACTGACTAAAGAAAATGAGTTCCTCAAAATAAATCAAAACGCCGGCCCTAATATTAGAACCAAACACGTGCCCTACTCAAAACCAAAAACTTAAACAGCAGGCAATACTACCCTTTTCCCAATTATAAAAACAATTTCCTCCTCCAATTTAACACACCATCTCAGAAAATTCCAATGAAATTAGGCAACAAATCGTGATTCCCCCATTTTTTTCTTTTTTTTGGAATCGATGTGGATCGAATTTAGGGGTTCGAGGAACTGGATTTCGATTTAAAATTGAATTGGAGTTGAGTAGGGTTTTGGATGAACTGTTGTTCGAACTCCGGTTACGCTGGAGAAGCATAATTGGGTTCGAAATGGGTTGAAGGGGATGCGATTGAAGATGGAGGGGGAGATCGGGTTTTCGAACTGCGGTTTGATGATTTGGTGCAGGTGGTGATTGCTTGAAAATCCGTTGATGGTGCGGTTTCGGGGCAGGGTATGAGGAGCGGTGGAGGCGCAAGTCGTTTGAACGGTGGTTGGTGCGTTGGCACAGTTCGATGGGATGGGATTGTATAGTTGCGGTGATATTTGCGAGATGCCGTAGGAGGTTTATGGCTGCATGGATGAGATTTGTGGTAGAGAACGGGTTCGATTTGAATCGCCTGGTGTTCCGTGGAATTGAATGTTGAATTCAGGTTTAGATGTAGGAGTTGCGTTGGGAGTTTGTTTATTGGGTTGATCTGAGGTGATTTTCGGTGAAACGGGTTCCAAAGAGGGGTGGGCGGTACTGTGATGTTGGATGCTGCTTTGATGGGTTGTGCGAATGAAGTGGGAGTTGTGTATTTTTGGCTGGCATGGATAATGTTTGAGGAGGTGATGACTTGGGTATGGAGTATTTGGACGTGAATTGCTAGGTGAATATGGAGATGGGTATGTGGACGTGAAGGCAATGTTTATGAAGATGGGAAGGCAATGTTTATGAAGATGGGAAGAATATGGGAAAAGGTAGAAGATGAGAATACAGACAGCAAGAAATACAAGCAAAAAGAGAATTAAAGGATTTTTTTTCCTTTTCTTTTTTTTATTTGTTGTGAAAGTAAGTGAGGAAAAAAAATTGTAAAAGGAAAGATATTGTTTTTTTTTTTGGAGAAAAGGGATTGTAGAGATAAGACAGGAAAGAAATAAAAGAACAATTTTTTTATATATATACTTGGAAAAGAAGAAATTAAGGTACAGAAAAGAGGAAAGAAAGTGAACAAAAGATTGGAATTTTTTTTTCTTGATTAGGAAGAGTATGGTATCATGAAACAATACCAAATCTAATCAATGAAGAAACTTATTATTATTTTTTTAAAGGAAAAGAGGTTTGTAAAAGGAAGGGACTTGTAGATGAGAAATATAAGAAGGGAAATAGATGAAAACAGGAAATAAATCAAGGAATTTTGAGAAGTGTTTTTTTTCTCTTGTTGTGGAGATTACAGTATCAACATATGATACCAAATCAAACCACTCAAGATTTTTTTTAATATATATACAGGAAAACAAAAGAAAATTAAATAAAATAAAAAACAAAAACTAACACGAATCAGAAATTAAATAAATAATAAAATTTAATCGTTACCTCCCAGGCAATGGCGCCAAAAACTTGATCGACGCTTTCCTATGAATTAGAAAAGCGCGAATTTTAAATTAAATACTGCAAGCGTACAGGTGTGTAGCATACAGGTTGAACACAGGGAGGTAAATTAAAATCAAATTATTTATCTAATCTCTTGGGCGAGTTAGACGAAGCCTGGAGATTTTGTTGAAATAAAAACAAATTGAAATTGCGAACTTAGGATTATCGTTGAATCTAATCAACGATTAATCACTAAAGAAAGTAAATTGCAAAACAAGAACAACAATGCAGAAAATAAAAGTGCAAAATAAGAAGAACAACAAAAAAATAAAATTAGGATTGTCGTTGAAACTAATCAAACGACTAATCAATAATGAAACAAATGTAAAATACAACTAGTACTCTACCGAATCTAATTGGGTAGATGACACTAGTTGCTAAAAAAAATACTAGAAAATAAAAGAAGAAGAAGAAGAAGAAGAAGAATTTTTATTAGAGTAATGGAATACAAAAAATGAGATGGTGGCTACAATGACATTACAAGGGTATTTATAGGATAGATAGCCAAACCCTAACCCTAATACAATGACAGACGGGCCTTAGGGAATTCACCAAAAGAGTTTACAGTGAGAATCTCAAATGGGCCTTAGTTAAATCTATTAAATTTTTGGCCTTTCTTCTTTTCCTCTTGGTTCTTTGACAAGCCTCCCCTGATTTGAGATGTGCATGGCCTTTTTATCAATCGTTTTCTTGTCCAACAGCAACTAGATGTGGGATCTTCATCTACAATTCTTCAAAATGTAAATATATAGCAATCTGATCTCCATTTCTCTACTTTTCTGGTTGCATTCGGGCTGGGTTGGAATATCTGTAAAAGTAACAAAACAATACCCAAGTAATATTTATTTATATACAAAAGATAAGATATAAGAGTATAAAATAAACACATTTTCATGTCAATCACTAGGCTCTACAATCAAAACCGAAATGTCACGTATTAGAATTTGGATTTCCGTTTATCAACCAAGGCAAGGGATCGTCCTTACCTCGTCGATACAATCTAGCGTACCATGTCTCAGGCAAGTACTCATTCAAGCCTTTGGATCATCTGGGCCGGTCCACCTTGGTGGATTATAATGCCTGAACAATACGTTTCCCCGCCCTATGGGGCTTAAACTGGTCAGTATATCGACCAAACCATCCATCATCCCCGTAGTAACCGATATAATCGAGGCGCCTCGCTATCCATCATCCACAAAAGTAAAATGTCTGGGCTCCATACCATGACACCACTCCTAGCTAGAAGGAAATGCATGCCCGCCCTAAAGTCCTCTCCCGTTTCTGGTTCACACCGGGGTGTGAGGCTCGCGAATTAACGCTATACACAAAGCTATGCTATATTAAAGTCGTGCTTTGATCATCAACCACAAGATTATGCTTTTCAACAGAAGCCTTGATCATTTGCATCTCAGCATGCCACACAGGAAATTCAAGCTATGCAACCAATGTCTATCAATTACACAGAATTAGATCCGATGTCACACACATCCATTTACAAGTTCGTTCTGGGTCTGAACGAAACCGAAGGCACCTTATTCCTCGTCCCATATGTCCAATACAGGAGAGAGTTTCTCGCATATCCGGTTGATCTCCAAGTACGTCTGGACGATCACCACTTAACAGCCCAATCAAGAAATCAGCAATCATCCAAACGATGTGAAGACCTCCGGTCTTCAACCACCATCTTCATCATTGACTTATCGTCGAATCAGTTATTCAAAATGGGTATAAACCCGGCCTTTCCGAATAACTCGTGTATGTTATAAATAAGTGCTATAAAACACAACATACGCCTCATTCCAGTTCTGAATATTCTTTTATTTTAATATTCATATCCTTTGGGAAAGGTTCCCATTAATTTTATCAAAGATAAATTCCTTAAATTTATTCTTTAATCTTCCTTTGAATATCGATTCAAACCAAATTAAGGTTTATCCAAACTAGTCGGGATTAGCGATCCTTACTGAAGTAATCATTTATTTTATTTTCCAATCCCAACCTATTCATCCCATGAAGCAAAACTGGTAATACTTCATATCTAACACCACGGTGTTATCGATAAAATTAATTACCATTTCACGTTTAAATCTAATTAAAGATTTAACTATCGCTTGGAGAAAAACTGGTGATACTCCATTCTCGATCATTTCATGAGTTCGATAAATTTAATTATCGCATTCACATTCCAATCTAATTAAAGATTCAATTAAACTTTGGTTCAGTTTTAATCTCAAAAATCATTCCTTAATGATTATTCAAAGTTAATAAATTAATCTTATCTTTAACTGGGTTAAAGAACTAATGTCATTTAAAACACAGTTCACAATAAAACCAAAATCCCATTCCATTAATTATGGAATCTTCACGGAAAACAGATCACTATATATAATCGATATAAATTTCTATGTCCAACTAATAATATAAATGGAATAACGACAAAGCCTTTTAAATTCCATATATATTAACAGTCTTCCTCCACAGAAGCTCACATCGATTATTATCAAATCGAATTCCATTCCATTCCAATTTATTGCATTAAATTAGAAAATTTTACTTCGGAAATTTTCCTTTAAATCTTAATAAAAGATTTACAAATTCCAAATCACATTTCACTGTAAATCGGGTTAAAGAACGAATGTCATTAAAACACAGTTCACGATAAACCCGATTCACATTCCATTTTATTCCAACTACCAAATGTAACTGGAAACTCTAATAATCTTAACTAAAAGATTTATTATTTTCAAACGGGATTTAAGAACAGTGTTACTGAAGATACCGTTCACGACAACCCAAAATCCAATTCTTTTATTCAATTCCAATTAAATATTAATTAATTGGATAATTTCACTAAATATTATTAAAAAGATTTATTCTTTCCTCAACTGGGTTTAAGAACAGTGTTATTTAAGACACCGTTCACGACAAACCCAAAATCCCATTTGATATTAAATACAAGGCTCTGAATAGAAAATATATCGGCTTATAATCAATATCAAATTCTGCAACCAACAAATATCATATTGGAAATAATGATATAAATATATCTTTCAAATTTCCATTAATCACGAAATACAACATCGAAATATTCCGAAGATAATTTCGATTCAAATCCATTCCAATTCATATATTGGAAATTCTGGTTATTTTTAAAACCATTTCAAATCCAATTTATTTATTTAAAAATATTGGATTATAATTCTAGTTCATAATTAGTTCATTTTGATAAAAAATATATTTTTGTCTTTACAAACGTGGAATTTTTCATCCAAATTTTTTCCAAATCATTTATTATGATTTTACACAAAGTATTGATATTCTTAATAATTTTATCAAAGTCCGTACAGTCGATTTACATAAACGGTCATTGAATGCACATACAGCGACCTTTTCCAATTTTGATTTGGACATAATTACAAATCCAACCATTAGATTTCAAATCTCTTGTATTCGTTGGAAAGCTCTTTTCGATACAAACCCAACCGTTCTGGTTTTAGGAGAATCCGATGGTCGGATCTCCCGTAATATTAATTTGAAGTCAATGGTCGAAATTCGTGAACTACCACGGCGCGGCGCGTTCTATTCAGGCCATTATATTATATATATAATATATATATTTCGTCGATTTCTATTTAAAACATATATTATAAATTCGTTTTAAAACGATTCTAACTTAATTTTCAATTTTAAATCAAAACTGAATTTTCCTTATCATTAAAATGTAAATGATAATATTTTCAAATTTGAGATCACTTTCTTTTCGATGTTCATTATAAAAATGAAAAAAATCGATATAAATATCGTTCACGTCAAAATGGCGTTAATCTAATCAACACAGCTTTATATATTTAAATATTTTCGTGCCCATCCCAAATCGGACATCAAAATCATATTTTAATCCATTACTGGATATTATTTTAAAATATTAGTTATTTTAAAATATTCATTATTCGTCATTTTAAAATATTCTTTTAATTTAAAATCTTCGTTCTTTTCGAATTGGAATCAGACCTAGTCTATTACCATATAATTTTATTTATATGGATTTCATACACGCATGTACACAACGATAATCAGACACAGTCAACCATCATCCAGAGTGTGTTATACAACTGCATAAGCGTTAAATATAAATAATTAATGCTTACAACAGTCTGTCAACCCATCGATTGGCATACAACTAAATATTGGGATTGGTGTATGTCCAATATCATCCCAATAACCATGTGGGCTTTTCAAACAACAAACACTGATTATTATTTGTGCAGTTGGACGATGTGTAAAATATATCGTCCCAATCAATATCAGTCAAATGTGTATACATAAACAAATCGTCCAATTTGTAAATGAATATTTATTTTCATTTATATATTCGTTAAAAATTATATTTTTAACAATAAAATATTTATTTCAACACATGAAGAATTTATACAGTTCATTTATACAATAAAAATGATATTTTTATTGTTCTAACATTTTTAGAAAATTTCGGCAGCATAACGGCGCGATACTAGAACTGGAATAAGGTCTAGCCTTATCCCTCGCTTAATAATGGCTTGCGCCATACACAAACCAAATTCTAATCAATTCCTTTCATTTCCCAAACCAAATTCAACCAAATAATCCAATCAACCAAACAGCCAAACAAACATGGTTTCGAACAAATGTGTCGGGTGCTACTAAGCACCATCTGCATCTCAGTATATATATTTAACCAGAAAATAAATTAGAGTGAGAAGTTCTCACCATTGGGATCCACTTCACCAGTTTTATTTTTGAATTTCTGAACAGTTTGGATTTGCTCGAAATTCCAATGCAATATTTTCACGCTGTTCATAGTAAAGTTCGCATTTTTAATATGAAGTTTATATATTTTTATCTAACTAAAAATAATATTTTTACCTACTAAAAATCATATTTTTATAGAACTAAAAATCGTATTTTTATCAATGCTGTATATATTTAAAAACAATGCTATATATATATTTAAAAAATCCCATTTTTAAAACAACTCTTTTTAAATTAAAAATCACATTTTTATTACTTCCCTATATATATAAAAATCAAAATTTTATATTGTTAATATATAAACAAAAATCACATTTTCATTTCAATGTCATATATATAAAAAATCACCTTTTTATTTCGCTACATATATAAAAATAATATTTTTACTTCGAATCTAAATTACAAAAATCATATTTTTATTTCAAATCTAAATTATAAAAATCGTATTTTTATTTCAAATCTAAATTATAAAAATCATATTTTTATTTTGCCATTTCTATTTTAGAAAGAATGCTAATTTTACTTTAAAACAATGTATATTTTATTTTTCAAAACAATGTATATTTTATATTAAAACAATGTATATTTTATTTTTCAAAACAATGTATATTTTATATTAAAACAATGTATATTTTGTTTTTCAAAACAATGTACATTTTATATTAAAACAACGTATATTTTATTTTTCAAAACAATGTATACTTTATATTAAAACAATGTATATTTTATTTTTCAAAACAATGTATATTTTATATTAAAACTGATTTTAAATAATGTGAATTTATATATAAATTTCAGATTTAAAGAGAATTACTTAAACTAATTATAGAATAATTAACATTAATTAAAATTAAACCTCTCTGTATCGTCCCAGGAATCAAGCTCGTCGCCGTCGACCTCGAACCGTGCCACCACCAGATCGACAGACCACCATCAGACTGCTCAACTGGAACCGCCACCTCGCCACTCCCCTCCGCGCCATGAACGACACACGATTCAGTGCTAAATCGAGCCCCCAAATCCTGATCGAAATTGGCCACTTCGAGACCCATTTTCTCCCAAACCCCGAAACGAAAGATGATCACCCAAGTACAGATCTAAAGCTCTTAACAAACTCTTTGATTTTGGTTTTGATTTCATATTTTAATTTGAACTTGTTTGGGAGATTTTTGGATTTGAAATTCAGAGATTTTTGGCCCTTCAACGTTTTGAACGGCGGCTAGGGTTAGGCTGAGGGTTTTTTATAGAATTTTTTAGAGCAAATTAGTTTAAAGGAAAAACATTACAATAATTTATTAAGCGGGGACGTAACTTTCATTATTTCATTAGAAGGACAATCGCCTTTTCCCCTAACCAGCTTCTGAAGTCACCACGATTTCACTTTTTCCCCCTGACAGCCTTCCGAAGTCATCGCCGCCACTGTCTACGCAGAAGCCGCCGCTGCAGAACCCCCCGCCGCCGCCGTCAACGCAGAAGCCACCGTCTTCATTTTTACCATCGTCGATTGTCCTCCCCGTAAAATTCCTCCTCGTCCTCTTCTCAATCAAACTATACCGCGTCGGTGTCTAAATTATTTGTTGTTGTACCATCTGCACCCTCATCATTATTGATTTGGATTTTAATAAAAAATCATACTACAGCACGACATCTTCTCATTCATTATTGATGTGAATTAAAAAAAATCAATTATACTAAAAGTGCTAAATTAACTTAGCATTACATCATGATAATATCATATTAGTTTTTTTACAGTTCAAAAATGCTAAATTATATTATCGTTTTGCATATAGTTAAAATGCTATATCAGTCTATCATTTATCATACTCTCAAATATGTTACTGGGCTCTACAATCATTTAGCATATTGTACATATGTTATTTCACTTTAAAAATACAATACTATATTCAACTATCATTTAGCATATTGTACATATGTTATTTCACTTTAAAAGTATAATGCTAAATTCAACTAACATTTATCATATTTTATACGTGCTAGTTCACTTTATGATTATAATGCTATATACAACTATCAATTTTCATATTTTATACATGTAATTCAATTTAAAAATATAATGCAATATTTAACCCTCATGTAACATATTCTACACATGCAAGTTCAATTTAAAAAATACAATGCTAAATTAAACTATCATTTATTATAATTTATACATGTTAATTCATTCTTTTTAAATATTATGCTATATTCAACCATTACTTAACATACGATACATGACGCTCTATTCATTTTAATAATATAATGCTAAATCACTTTAAAAGATGCAATGCTAAAATCAACTATCATTATTTATATTTTATATACAGTACTTGTTTAATTTACAAATATAGCGCTAAATTCAACTATCATTTAGAATATTATACACATGCTAGGTCACTTTCAAAAATACAATGCTAAATTCAACTATCATTTATCAAATCTATACATGCTAGTTCTCTTTAGGAAACACATTGCTATATTTGTGTATCATTTTTCATATCTTATATGTGCTAGTTCGCTTTAAAAATATAATGCTACATTCAACTATCATTTAACATATTATATACATGCTAGTTCACTTTAAAAATACAATGTTGAAATCAATTATCATTTATTATGTTCTATACATTCTAGTTTACTTTAAAAATACAATACTATATTCAACTATCATTTAGCATATTTAAACGTTCTAGTTCCTTTTAAAAAATACAATGCTAAATTCAATTATCATTTATTATATTCTATACAAGCTAGTTCATTTTACTAATAAGTACTATATTCAAACATTATTTTGCAAACTCTACACGTGCTAACTCACTTCAAAAATGCAAATGGTAAATTCAACTACCATTTATTATATTTTATATACGGTTGCTCACTTTATAAATGCAATGTTATATTCAACTACCATTAGCTGCACGAGAGTATGCATGCCAAACTAATCCTACTGGTAAGCCATATAATCTATTATACATTAATCATTCTTGTTCCGCCTTATGCATATGCTGATACACCGTATTAAAACATTCTTGTATATAATTATGTATGATATATATGCATAGGCTTCAAAGTTCATATGCTACATTATCATCAGCTTTAGGAGCAATGGAATTTAGCTTGTAGCCCAGAGGGTCTGAGGCTAGTGTATTGGAAGATCTTTCCAAAGCCATCAACCTGGTCTGTACAAAACGAAACCTTGTTTTATTCAACCATGCTCACCATGTTCAGCAAGATTACATAATTTAAACACGAAGGCACTCAGACTAGTGAACTCTTCAACACAAAACAACACGAAGACACTGGGGTTTATTATTTGCTGAATTTAAACTTCTAACCTCTAGCATACAATTCTGCGTCTCCACCTCACTTTGTAACGTGGTTAGTGATCGCATCATTCCAAACCACTCAAAATTATAGTTTCATATATATCATTATTCTGGAAAGAAACAAAAACCCAATCAAAACAAATCACAGCAGCATAATCTCTTATTCTCAAAATTAAAAATCACAACAAAAACGAAAAACTCATTTGATTTGACAGTAGATACACGATTTGAGATCGATCGAATAAATTTGCAAGGACCTCAATCTTCATTCCACAGAAAACACACGATTGCAGATCGATTTGAGGTTGTAGGCGTTAGGGTTTTTGATTAAAGACGAACAATTTGAGAATCGAGGATGATTTTTTTTTTTTTTGATCGGCAGCATTGAAGATGAAGATTGAAGAAGAAGACGCTCAAATACATTTACTGCAAACATTTTTCCTTCAGCCGAAATTTTGATCGGCGCGTCTTTTCTGTGAAAAAAAATAATGGCCGCGTCCTTCAAACTAAAAAACCGCCCATGTTCTTCCTTCAACCGATTTATCAGAAATTTTTATACTATTTTATTATTTTATTAATATCAATTTCCAAATTTAATTGTTTATCAATCCTAACTCCAAATCGAGCCCAACGACTATCGCCTCTAGCTAATTACTCCCATTCCAAACACAATTGGATATGTCCGGTAAGCCAATTCGACTGTTACGATCAGTTTTTATCAAAATTAAAATATAAATTAATATAACGTTCAAAATTGATTTCAACGTACATTCTAATTTACCGAGGCCACATACAGACTCCAAAAATTCCAGAAAAATAAATCTGGCTATGTTTTGACGATGCGGTCCTAACAAAACTAATTTCGACAAATTTGGAGACCGTTTGAAAAACGGTCATTTTCCAGTCCATTAAATTCAAACTAAATTGACCAAATACGTTTAAATTCACCACGCTCACATATTGATTCCAAAAATTATGAAAATTGGAATCTAACATTAATTTGACATTCCAGATCCAGCAAAAGTGGTCTTGTCGAAAATGGAGGTCGTTTGCAAAATCGCTATTTTAAGGGCTATATATATATATATTCCATATCGACTATTCTGAATTTTCAACTGGACATAACTTTTTATTCCCGTTATGAAATCTGGATTTTTCACATCTGTTGGAAAGGTATTTTCAAACAGATTCAAATATTTCTGTTTTTTACCAAAATCCGGTTTGTTTTGAATCTTGTACATTCATTTGAAAATTGAAATCGAATTTTCAAACTACCGCGCCATTTCCAATTCCTTTTATAATTAAAATAAATATTTATATTCTAACTTCGATTTAAATAAATTTATAAACTCTAATTCTATTCAAAATAAATTTCTAGTCATAATTATTTAAAATATATCATTTTAAATATTCAAAATTCACTAAAATAGCCAAAATAAAAATTTTTAATTGGTTCAGATTTTCCGGGTTGTTACAATCTTCCCCACTTAAAATCTTTTCGTCCTCGAAAAGGGATGGAGATGAAAGTTATTTAACCAACCAACACAACTTTCCTTCTGGTGTTCGTTCTTCAACTTTTCAGCTTCTAAGAATTTTCAAATTCTTTGAAAATTTAGCTAACACCCTAAATTTTCGAAAAATTTCGCCATAACCTCCTTTGTACAGGGAGACATTATAAAACCTCAACTAGCCATGCAGGGCCCTCATCATCCAAAAAGAAAAAGAAAAAGAAAAAGCCAAGCAGCTAGCCAATCGGCTCATAAAATCATCCAAACCCAATAAATTAGTAAACATGTACCTATTTGTCGAGCATACAATTTTATTCGTCTTCTTAGTTTCCTTTCTATGACCTGTCCAATGTATATACATGTATATGCATGCAATTTCAATCCATTTTCAATTCAGTTAAATATTTGACACAATTTGGCTTAATGGTTCAAAATTTTAATTAATCAAACCAAAAATCAAACAACACAATCACTAATCAATTAGTTGATTATCGTTTCAAACGCATAGCTTTTATATATATATATATATATATAAATCCATTTTTAATGCCAAGTTACAACAATAGACCCTATCTAGTTTTGGTGTTAACACCAGTCAATCGGAAATATACAGATATCCCACTTTCGAAACTCGAATATAAACTACGAATGTTGACATATCAATCTCCAGTATCATCAGAGTCATCTTCGGACGACTAGAGTGTGATTCTATATCTATCCAGTATATTACAACTTCGAATGCACGTTTGCAACGCATATATGCAAAATCTTTATATACTCGATTTTCCAAATTCAATATAAAATAAATATTCAAATACATATAAAATGGTTTAAATTTTCAAAACAAAATTTGTTTTTATAAATAATACTCTTCTCACTCGCTCTAGGATATTGCTGATCCTATCTCTAACGAGTCCTTCTCATTGGATATTACTAATCCATCTCTGGTGAATTCTTTCGTTTGGTTCTAATATGCCTTGTTCTCAAGCTCTATAAATCAATGCTCCGATACCATGATGAAACGACCCAAAATCGCCCTTAGGGGAAAGCCCGGATTGAGTTGAGAACACGACAAATCAGAATACAAACGACAGAACATTTCATTGCTTATTACAATAATTTACATCAGAGTACAAAAATATATAGAGTATGAACAAATAATATACATTTGATAAATATCAGTGATGTACAAATTACAATGCAGCGGAAAATATACAAAACACAACTTAAAGAAATACTCGGATACAGAGCGCTCCGAATATAGTTCCAGCTGTAAATCAGGATCCTGTGAATATAATATCTGCAAAACCCAACTACTAGTTGCCCGTGTGGAAAATAGGGGCACCCAGAGTTTAGGTTAAAAAAATAAATTCCAGGTCAGTTATGTGACTGGTGTAAGAACTAAAACAGTTATTTAAAACTTACTTTAAAATTTGGTAAATCAAGGGACCACGCCGTATAACACGGAATGGGTTTCCTCCCAACAATACCAGTGCATAAAAAAAACAGCGCAATGCTTTTTGATAAAATGAAGCTATTATAAGACCCAGGTCCCATCACACAATGCAACGCAAGCCGGATGATAGGGTTTTCCCTTATAATAGCCAAACATGCTTGGTACGTTTAAAACAAATCATTTGATACTATTATCAGTGCATAGTGTATAAAACAACTTCAAATATAAATGTATCAATCATAGACGACATGGGTACCATATATCATGTCGCCGATACTAGGCTCTACAATCAAAACCAAAATGTCACATATTGGAAGTTGGAGTTCCGTCTGTGAACCAAGGCAAGGGATCGTCCTTACCGCTTCAAGACAATCTAGCCTACCATGTCTCAAGCAAGTACTCAGTCAAGTCTTTTGATCGTCAGGGCCGGTCCACCTTGGTGGATTAAAATGCCTGAACAATGTGTTTCCCCACCCTATTAACTGGTCAGTACATCGACCAAACCATCCATCGGCCCTGCAGTGACCGATATAACTGAGGCGCTTTGCTATCCATCATCCACATAAGTAAAATGTCTGGGCTCCATGCCATGACACCACTCCTAGCTAGAAGGAATTGCATGCCCTCCCTGAAGTCCTCTCCCGTTTCTGGTTTACACCGGGGTGTGAGGCTCGTGAATTAACGCTGCACACAAAGCTATGCTATATTAAAGCCGTGCTTTGATCATCAACCACAAGATTTTTCAACAGAAGCCTTGATCATTTGCATCTCAACATGCCACATAGGCAATTCACGCTATGCAACCAATGTCTATCAATTACACAGAATGAAATCTGATGTCAGACACACATCCATTTACAAGTTCGTTCTGGGTCTGAACCAAACCAGAGGCACCTTATTCCTCGTCCCATATATCCAGTACAGGAGAGAGGTCCTCGCATATCCGGTCGATCTCCAAGTACGTCTGGACAATCACCACTTATTACCTCGTCTTGGGTGTATAACCACTGAAGTAATCATTTATTTTATTTCCCAATCCCAACCTATTCATCCCATGAAGCAAAATTGGTAATACTTCATATCTAACACCATGGTGTTACCAGTAAAATTAATTACCAATTCACATTTAAATCTAATTAAAGATTTAACTACCGCTTGGAGCAAAAGTCGTGATACTCCATGCTCGATCATTTCATGAATTCGATAAATATAATTATCTCGTTCACATTCCAATCTAATTAAAGATTCATTAAAACTCTGATTCAGTTTTAATCTCAAAAATCATTCCTTAATGATTATTCAAAGTCAAGAAATTAATCTTATCTTTAACTGGGTTAAAGAACTAATGTCATTTAAAACACAGTTCACGATAAACTCAAAATCCCATTCCATTAATTATGGAATCTTCACGGAAAATAGATCACTATATATAATCGATATAAATTTCTATGTCTGACTAATAATATAAATGGAATAACGACAAAGCCTTTTGAATTCCATATATATTAACAGTCTTCCTTCACAGAAGCTCACTTCGATTATTATCAAATCAAATTCCATTCCATTCCAATTTATTGTATTAGATTGGAAAACTTTACTTTGAAAATTTTCCTTTAAATCTTAATAAAAGATTTACAAATTCCAGATCACATTTCATTGTAAATCGGGTTAAAGAACAAATGTCGTTAAAACACAGTTCACGTTAAACCCGATTCACATTCCATATTATTCCAATTACCAAATGTAACTGGAAACTCTAATAATCTTAATTAAAAGATTTATTATTTTCAAATGGGGTTTAAGAACAGTGTTACTGAAGACACCGTTCACGACAACCCAAAATCCAATTCTTTTATTCAACTCTAATTAAACATTAATTAATGGGAAAATTTCACTAAATCTTATTAAAAAGATTTATTCTTTCCTCAACTGGGTTTAAGAACAGTGTCATTTAAGACACCGTTCACGACAAACCCAAAATCCCATTTGATATTAAATACAAGGCTTTAAATAGAAAATATATCGGCTTATATTCAATATCAAATTCGGCAACCAACAAATATCGTATTGGAAATAACGATATAAATGTATTTTTCAAATTTCCATAACAATATCCATATAATCACGAAATCCAACATCGAAATATTCCGAAGATAATTTCGATTCAAATCCATTCCAATTCATATATTGGAAATTCTGGTTATTTTTAAACCATTTCAAATCCAATTTATTTATTTAAAAATATTGGATTATAATTCTAGTTCGGAATTAGTTCATTTTGATAAAAATATATTTGTTCTTTACAAACATGGAATTTTTCATCCAAATTTTTTCCAAATCATTTATTATGATTTTACACAAATTATTGATATTCTTAATAATTTTATCAAGGCCCGTACAGTCGATTTCCATAAGCAGTCATAGAACTGCACTTACAGCGACCTTTTCCAATTTTTATTTGGACATAATTCCAAATCCAACCGATAGATTTCATATCTCATGTATTCTTTGGAAAGCTCTTTTCGATACGAACCCAACGGTTCCGGTTTTAGGGGAATCCAACGAACGGATCTCCGGTTATATCAATTCGAAGTCAATGGTCAAAATTCGCGAACTACCGCGGTGCGGCGCTTTCTATTCAGGCCATTATATTATATATATATATATACATATATTATATATATATATATATATATATCGTCGATTTCTATTTAAAACATATTTTATAAATTCGTTTTAAAACGATTCTAGCTTCATTTTCAATTTTAAATCAAAATTGAATTTTACTTACCATTATAATACAAATGATAATATTTTCAAAACATAGATTTTTAAATCACATTCTTTTCGATATTCATTATAAAAATGAATAAAATCGATATAAATATCGTTCACAGCAAAATGGCATTAATCTAATCAACATGGCTTTATATATTTAAATATTTTCATGTATATCCCAAATCGGACATCAAAATCATATTTTAATCCATTATTGAATATTATTTTAAAATATTAGTTATTTTAAAATTCATTACTCGTAATTTTAAAATATTCTTTTAATTTAAAATCTTCGTTCTTTCCGAATTGGAATCAGACCCGGTCAATTACCATATAATTTTATTTATATGGATTTCATACACGAATGTACACAACGATAATCAAACATAGTCAACCATCATCCAGAGTGCGTTGCACAACTGCATAAGAGTTAAATATAAATAATTAACACTTACAACTGTCTGTCAACCCATCGATTGACGTACAACTAAATATTGGAATTGGTGTATGTCCAATATCATCCCAATACCCGTGTGGGGTTTTCAAACAACAAACACTGATTATTATTTGTGCAGTTGGGCAATGTGTAAAATATATCGTCCCAATCAATATCAGTCAAATATGTGTACATAAAAAAATCGTCCGATTTGTAAATGAATATTTATTTTTCATTCATATATTCGTTAAAAATTATATTTTTAACGATAAAATGTTTATTTCAACACATGATGTATGTCCAATATCATCCCAATACCCGTGTGGGGTTTTCAAACAACAAACACTGATTATTATTTGTGCAGTTGGGCGATGTTTAAAATATATCGTCCCAATCAATATTAGTCAAATGTGTGCACATAAACAAATCATCCGATTTGTTAATGAATATTTATTTTCATTAATATATTTGTTAAAAATTATATTTTTAACGATAAAATATTAACTTCAACACATGAAGATTTTATACAGTTCATTTATACAATAAAAATGATATTTTTATTGTTCTAACATTTTTAGAAAATTTCGGCAGCATAACGATGCGATACTAGAACCGGAATAAGGTCTAGCCTTATCCCTCGCCTAATAATGGCTTGTGCCATATACAAACCAAATTCTAATCAATTCCTTTCATTACCCAAACCAAATTCAACCAAATAATCCAATCAACCAAACAGCCAAACAAACATGGCTTCAAACAAAGGTGTCGGGTGCTACTAAGCACCATCTACATCCTAGTATGTATATTTAACTAGAAAATAAATTAGAGTGTGAAGTTCTCACCTTTGGGATCCACTCCGCTAGTTTTATTTCTGAATTTCTGAACTGTTTGGATTTGCCTGAAATTCCAAAGCAATCTTTTCACGCTGTTCATAGTAAAATCGCATTTTTAATATTAAGTTTACATATTTTTATCTAACTAAAAATAATATTTTTACCTACTAAAAATCATATTTTTATATAACTAAAAATTGTTTTTTTATCAACGCTGTATATATTTAAAGACAATGCTATATATATATAAATCCCATTTTAAAATTAAAAATCACATTTTTATTACTTTGCTATATATATATAAAAATCAAAATTTTATATTGCTAATATATAAACAAAAATCACATTTTCATTTCAATGTCATATATGTAGAAAAACACCTTTTTATTTCGCTACATATATAAAAATAATATTTTTAATTCGAATCTAAATTACAAAAATCATACTTTTATTTCAAATCTAAATTATAAAAATCATATTTTTATTTCAAATCTAAATTATAAAAATCATATTTTTATTTTGCTATTTCTATTTTAAAACAATGTTGATTTTACTTTAAAACAATGTATATTTTATATTAAAGCAATGTATATTTTATTTTTCAAAACAATGTATACTTTATATTAAAACAATGTATATTTAATTTTTCAAATCAATGTATATTTTATATTAAAACAATGTACATTTTATATTAAATCAATGTATATTTTATTTTTCAAAACAATGTATATTTTATATTAAAACAATGTATATTTTATTTTTCAAAACAATGTATATTTTATATTAAAACTGATTTTGAATAACAGGAATTTATATATAAATTTCAGATTTAAAAAGAATTACTTAAAGTAATTATAGAATAATTAACATTAATTAAAATTAAACCTCTCTGTATCATTCCCGGAATCAAGCTCGCCACCGTTTACCTCGAACCGCGCCACCATTAGACCGACAGACCACCATCGGACTGCTCCACCAGAACCGGCACCTCGCCATTCCCCTCTGCCATGAACGACACGCAATTTGGTGCTAAATCGAGCCTCCAAATCTTGATCGAAATCGGCCACTTCGAGACCCATTTTCTCCTAAACCACTAAACGAGAGATGATCACCCGAGTACAGATCTAAAGCTCTTGAAAACTATTCGATTTTGGTTTTGATTTCATATTTTAATTTGAAATTGTTTAGGAGATTTTAGAATTTGAAATTTGGAGCTTTTTGGCCTTTGAATGACGGCTAGGGTTAGGCTGAGGTTTTTTTTATAGAAAATTTTATATTATTTTATTAATACTAATATCCAAATTTAATTGTTTATCAATCCTAACTCCAAATCGAGCCCAACGACTATCGCCCCTAGCTAATTACCCTCATTCTGAACACAATGGGATTTGTACGGTAAACCAATTTGACTATTACGATCATTTCTTATCAAAATTAAAATATAAATTAATATAACGTTCAAAATTGATTTCAACGTACATTCTAATTTACTGGAGCCACATACGAACTCCAAAAATTCCATAAAAATAAATTTGGTTATGTTTTGACGATGCAGTCCTAACAAAACTAAATTTGTCAAATTTGGAGATAATTTGAAAAACGGTCATTTTCCAGTTGATTAAATTCAAAACAAATTGACCAAACACGTTTAAATTCACCACGCTCACATATTGGTTCCAAAAATTATGAAAATTGGAATATAACAATAATTTGACATTCTGAATCCAATAAAAGTGGTCTCGTCAAAAACCAAGGTGGTTTGCAAAATCGCTATTTTAAGGGCTATATATATATATATATATAAATTCCATAGCGACTATTCTGAATTTTCAACTGGACATAACTTTTTATTCCTGTTATGAAATATGGATTTTTCGCATCAGTTGGAAAGATATTTTCAAACAGATTCAAATATTTTTGGTTTTACTAAAATCCATTTTGTTTTGAATCCTGTACATTCATTTGAAATTTAAAATCGAATTTTCAAACTACCGCGCCATTTCCAGTTCGTTTTATAATTAAAATAAATATTTATATTCTAACTTCAATTTAAATAAATTTATACGCTCTAATTCTATTCAAAATAAATTTCTAGTCATAATTATTTAAAATAAATCATTTTAAATATTCAAAATTCATTAAAATAGCCAAAATAAAATTTTTAAATTGGTTCTGATTTTTCGGGTTGTTACACCCTGGGTTGTATCCATAGTGGCATGGGTTGTACGGTACCATTCAATGAGCATGCCTTGGCTGCATCTGTCATTGTAGGCAGCTTAAATATTGATTACGATGATTTCTAGCATTATTCGGCTACTGCCGCAGGGTGGGAGGCTTTGTGGTCAGGACCCAACTAAGGATTGTAGGTTGTCGGACACTTGTCATCATCGATCGGAGCATGTGCGGAAAGACTAGAGCTAAAACCAAAAGGCTAATTATATTTTACTACTAGGAATTGGATGAGGGATCACATGTTTATTTAGATTGCTTGTCAGGAGAGGTCATTTAGCTCTTTGAATGATCTTCCATTAGTTAGATGGTAGGGTAAGGGGCCTATAAGAGCCACATAAAGAGACATACCAAGTTTTGTTATCTGTATTGTGGACTTAAAGAAGCTATTATTTTTTAGCCTAATGAGACCATTCTTAACAGATATGAAAAATCCTCTGACTAAGTTCCGTGGAAGAACTCAGGCTTTGGGTGCCTTTATGGCGCAGCGGCTGGAGCCTATTCATTTTCGTAGCGCGGCTTAGCACGTGTTATGGTGTAGTGATGGAGATATAGTGTGTTTTCGTAGCATGGTCTAGTATGCTTTTATAGCGTGGTGATGGAGGTCTTGCACGTTTTTACAGTACGCAATAGAGACCACCTGAGGAGGGTATTATAGGGAGTTACTTGATATATTGGGCATATAACTGCATATATATGGTTTATTATGTTAATCTACTTAGGAGTAGATGAGCACAATTTATGCATGAATCGAAAGTGTAATGTATAATATACCCAAAATAACTTAATAAAGATAAACAAGTGATAGAACGATATATGTAGTGTTATTTACAGAAAGTATTATTTGTCTATTCAACATGAATTTTTAATTGACCCCCTCCTTATCACAAACCTGTAGGTCATACAGGTGGTAGAGATTACAGCTTATAGACACTGGCTAGACAATGTCATTATTTGGGAATGTAACACCCCCGTAATTTTAACAACACTAAAGATGATAAATTAAAGGATAATTAAATAAATGTTCAAAATTATGTGAAACGGACTGTGCCATTCCGTTCGTCTCGGAATTCTGGTCAAAATAGACACCTGGTTTGTGTAAAACGAATACTGTATGAAAAAGTTATTAAGGTTTGAAGTTTGTATATGCATAAGAAGAATATACATATATAATAATCCCGGAATTCAAAATTAGTTCAAAATAATTCAAAATTGCAGAAAAGGGGGGAGTGGGAAAAATCCCGCCCAGGGGTGTCGACCCCACCAAGGCATTGTCGACCCCATAAGGGGGTGTCGACCCATGTGTCGACCCCATAAAGGGGAAGGGTCGACCCCCTTACTACAGATCTAGACAGAATTTTTTTGACTTAATGTGGACTCCTTTCTTGACTTGGTTCATTGGCTTTAGGCTATAAATAAGACCCTGTTTCTCTTGTTTCTCTACACCTAAAACAATGGAGAACTGGATGCTGCCTCTGCCCAGATTAAATCAAGTCTTTTCTTCTTTAGAAATCAAGTCATTCAAGTTTAGAGATCTGTGATTCAACATCAGCAATACCTTTTCTATTTTTCTAGATCCAATCATAGTGAGTGTTAATTTTAGATCTAAATAATTAAAAGTTAATCTTGACATGACTATAACTTGGATCTAAGCTTGTAACTAATTGAATCATATCCGATCTGCTATAACCTGTGTATTTATATTATTCTGACATGACTATGAACAAGACCAAAGCCTAAACCAATTTATCATGTCATAGTTGCCATTGTTAGTTGATCTAATTCATTGTTTAGATCATATCGTGCCTATTTATGATGTCCCTAGTATGTTAGAATCAGTTCTACTGTCACATGTTCATCAAATATGTTCATATATGCTTATCTTGTCATTATGCCACTGTATGTTTATGCCCATTTCTGCCATTATATGTCAATCTTGTTAGTATGATCATTTTTGTCCTCTTCCCTTTTATTTTTATAGCCAGGCTGCCTTCGAGCCTAGGCATGCCACTGAAATATGCGAACGCGTTAAAATTGGGAATGAGGGAAAAACTGTAAAATTGGGGCATAACTTGTATTTGGAATTTTGGGCATAACTTGAATGAAATATATGAATATGAATTTGGAGAATATGGTTATTATGAACAAAACTTAGGAAAGGAGCATGAAACCCTATAATGACACAGGAATAATTGGTTGATAACAGAAATGCCTAGAATTACAGTATTAGAAACTATAACCGCGCCTAAACACGAGGTTGGATTACATTTATGGTGGAAGTCTGCTCGGAACAAACCGGCATATCCAGCGACCAAAAGGGGTGATTCTAATGTGAGGAGTCTAAGTGCATAAACATGTGACGTGCTAAGACACGATGTTAAGCCCGACTTGTGGAAGAAGTCTACACGGAACCGCCCGACATATCTAGCATCCACAAGTTGTAGGCTTAATGTGGGAGATCTAGTACACTATAACCATAAATGAATATGGTAATAAACTTGAATACTTAACCTAGTTGAATCCATAGGGAATTTATATGTTAACTTGCGTAGGGTTTAAGTAAAATTGTATGAAATAGTGGGAGGGTTAAGTATATCTTTGATTGGTGAGTAATATTTGTATATAGGCCCACAAACTTACCCTTTGGGGTTATGCAATCTTTTACTCTGGTATGGCATAACCTATGGAAAACCTAGTGGGGATGCAAGCATAGGAGGAAGCTTGTATCATCTTGTGTGTGGGACCCGCTTCAGTCAGTAACCCATATATAGGTATCAGACGAGTACTCCGAGCTAGGTCGGAGTCGAAGAGATCCAAATGAAGGGGTAGTGTGGGCGGCGCTTTCCTATGGAATCATGTGTGTGCATGGGTCTGGCAGAGGAGGTTTAGACGTCGTGACATCAGTAGATATGGTTGTGCACATCCTGAAAACAAAGGGTTGCCACTTTAGGAAGTGATACATCGCCAGCACAGGGTATCTACAGAGCAGGGAGCCGATCGATTGGGGTAGTAATTAGGGTACATCAAGACTGTGGTATGTTTAGGAGCCCATTATTATCCTTAGGGGTAACTCTGGTATGTTGGGCTGCCTATTGATTGTATGGGGTTAAAACCTCTCTACTAGAAGTACACCTAAGTCTACCATCTTATAGTTGTTAGGATAATCTCATCTTGGTTATACTAATATTAGTGTAGAGAGAGAAAGAGAAATTACTAGAGAATCGTAATATACTTTATCATGTTACTCCTGTTTACCTTGTCATACCTGCCTTTTTATGATGTTATCTCTCTTATCCACTTTATATGCCATTCATGATATTTTTACTTATTTATATGCTAAAAGTAATTGGACTCGCCAGACTTTATGTCTGGCCTATTTTGTTTCTTCTTCTTTCTCTTCCATTCCCCCTAGGTTCTCAGGGTGGGAATACTCAAGCTTGGTCGGGACTCTGCTTTCATCTTGCTTGGAGCTGTTTTAGATGTACGGTCTGATTTCATATCTCTCAACTATGGCTATGTTTTGGGGATTATGCTTCTTTTATTATTGTACTATGATGTTTTAAGTAAAAGACAAAAGTTTTAATGATGTACTGGGTTTTATGCATTTCATACATATGATGTAACCATGTTTTGAACTATGATGTTTTCTACTTAATAAAATTTTAAATTCCGCTGCTATTTTATACCTTTTTTGTAATGTTTCTGTTTACCTATAACGCTCCATGAGACTTAATTCATTCTCTTAGTGAGTGTCATTAATGGACGTGGGTGTCACACTTGGTATCAGAGCTGAAGGTTACCAGATCGGATAAAAGATTTTAAAAATTATTTTCAATAAGTTTTTTAAAAGAAAGCATTTCCAAAATAAAAGTCTACTTTGAAAAACATATTCCCCAAAGCCATATGTAAACCTCTCGATTCTCCACTTGAGTCCTTTTTCCTTTTTGTCTAGGGAACCGATTCTTTCCGAAATGTGTCCCCATTGCGGTATGGTTCCGTGGGCATGTTAAAACTATGGCACATGTTGAAGGACAATGAAGTGCCTAACCTCCATATGTAGCCGCAGTAGTTTCATCTGCGGCTAATTTTCTCAAGCTTCGTAAGGATTTCCTTGCGATGGAGGCAGCTTTTAAGAGATTTATTAGCTTGTTACACAAGGAAGGTAAAAAGGAGAATAAGGGAGTTAGGGCTATGGAGCATAGCCCAAGGATGAGATAAATGGTGGCCCAGGAAGGGAACATAGATAAAGTTCAAGAAAGGCGACAAGAAAGAAACTAAGGTGGATGAAACACAAAATAAGAAAGTGTGGCCAAAGAAAAGGAAACAACAACAGGAGGGCGGAAAGAACGATAAGGCTAAGAATAAGAGGAAGTGCCATAATTGCGGACGTGAGGGTCACTTGGTAAAGGACTGCAAAAGAAGGAAGAATGCTTGCTTCAGTTGTGGAGAGGTCGGACACTTTTCTAAGGAGTGCCCAAAGAAGCAAGGACAAGGTCAAAGGGAAGGAGCTTCTAGAGGGCAGGTTCGTGCTGTCGCGACCAGTGCTCCAGATCGAGGTAGGAAAGTTTTCGTCGAAGGTTTGATTTCTCTTTCCAATCATCTAGTTAGAACACTTTTTGATTCGGGCGCTTCACATTCTTTTATATCGGATTCTGTGGTTGAGTGTCTGCACCTTAGTACTAGTATAGTAGTGGATCCCGTTGTTGTCTCAAACTCCGTTGGCGGTATGACTCATTTATCTATGATTTGTCGGGGTTTGAGAATATCTGTGTTAGGCATCAAATTTGAATGTGATGCATATGTTCTTGGTTTCATGGGCTATGGATAGATTCTAGGGATGGATTGGCTAACCATGTATGCTGCCATTCAGGATTATGAGACGAGGGTCATTAGACTTTTGACTTGCCATGGGAGGACTCTCGAGATTTCTTATGACCTAAAGGTGTCTGTCATGCTTAGTTTCCTAGAATCACTTGATGCTTCTATCGATAATCTACGATCTGTATCAGTAGTCCGTGAGTATCCTGATGTTTTTGATGAGGTTCGGGGATTACCTCCGAGGCGCGAGATCGATTTCGTATATACTTGGTGGACAATGCAAAGCCAGTTGCATTGCCTATGCGCCATATGGATCCAAGGGAAAGGAGAGAGCTTAGCATGCAAGTAGGGGAGCTACTTGAGAAAGGGTTTATTAGGCGAAGCATATCTGAATGAGGTGCTCCGGTGGTATTCGCAACTAAGATGGATGGTTCGCTTCGCTTATGTGTAGACTATAGAGAGTTGAATAAACTTACCAAGAAGAACAGACACCCACTTCCAAGGATAGATGATCTGTTTGACCAGCTTGTTCGTGCATCAGTTTTCTCTCAGCTAGACTTGGCCACGGGTTTTCATCAGTTGAGGGTGGTCGAGGACAGTATAGACAAGACCTCTTTTAGGACTCCAGATGGTTTCTTTGAATGGCTCGTTATGCCTTTTGGGTTGACGAATGCATCTGCCTATTTTGTTGACCTAATGAGTAAGGTATTTCAGGAGTTCCTAAATAAGTTCGTTGTGGTCATTGTTGATGACATCTTTATTTTCTCGAAGAGCGAGGAAGAGCATGCCTTACATATAAGGGAGTTTTTGAATACTCTGCGTGCGCATCAACTTAAGGCGAAATTCTCCAACTTCCTTTATTGGTGAAAAGAGGTGAGATTTCTAGGGCATGTGGTATCTAAAGATGGGATAGCAATAGATCCCGCAAAGGTAGTTGCAGTTCAAGATTGGCAGATCCCAAATAATGTAACGGAGGTGAGAAGTTTTTTTGGATTGGCAGGCTATTATAGGAAGTTCATTAAGGATTTCGCAAAGATATCAGCTCCACTCAGCAGGTTGATGAAGAAGAATCTGACTTTTTCGTGGGATATAGATTGTGATGTTGCTTTCCCACAATATTGAAGAATGCTCTGACAACAGTCCCAGTCTTTTCCTTGCCCGATGGGAATAAAGTGTTTACAGTATGCACCGATGCATGTAGTACATGGCTTGGTGCAGTTCTGATGTAAGAGGGAAGGGTAGTATGTTATGAGGGTAGACAGCTAAGAGTTCATGAGAAGAACTACCCTACCCATGATTTAGAGCTAGCTACCATAGTATTCGCACTTAAGACGTGACGCCATTATTTTCTTGGAGAGAAGTTCGAGTTGTACACCAATTTTAAATCTCTCAGGTACTTGTTCTCACAGAAGGATCTTAATTTAAGGCAACAAAAGTGGATAGAGTCCTAGCATCTTATGAATTCGAGATTGCTTATACCCCTGGCAAGGGTAATGTGGTGGCAGACACACTGAGTAAGTAGAGGATGACCTTAAATCCTCTGTTTGTGGAGAGGAAAAGCTTGGAGTTTATATCGATTTTTGACTTTAAACCCTCCACTGAGTTTTTTCCTGGTTTATTTGCATCACTGGAGGTGCAACCTACCCTTATGGATCAGATAGGAGCTTCGCATTGAGAGGATCCATAGATTTTAGGCATCTTGGATAGGCTCAGTAAAGGAGAGACTTCTAGTCACCTCAGTTGATATTCCACAGACAATAGAGGGTGGTTGCGGCGAGATGGAAGGCTTTGTGTTCCAAAAGTTGGTAGTTTGTTGAAGACAGTCCTAGAGGGAGCCCACCATTCTAAGATGACTATTCATCCAGGCGGTGATAAGATGTATAGAGATATAAAGTGGGTTTTCTTTTCGGCTGGGATGAAGAAAGATGTGGCAAAGTTTGTTTCTCAATGTTTGATTTGCCAGCAAGTCAAAGCTGAGCAAAAGAAGCCCGGTGGTTTACTTCATCCTTTGGAGGTCCCATAGTGGAAGTGGATGAGCGTCTCTATGGATATCATCGATGGTTTCCTAGATCAAGGAAGGGCACCATCAGTATTTGGGTTGTAGTAGACATACTTACTAAGAGATGTCATTTTATTCCAATTAAGAGTAAGAGGACGACAGCATGGTTGGCAGCAATTTACGTCCGTGAGATAGTCCATCTTAATGGAGTACCTTCCAATATCATAAGCGATCGTGACCCCATTTTTACCAGTGAAATTTGGAGGAGCTTGCAAGAAGCATTAGGAATACAGTTGTGTTTGAGCACCGCTTATCATCCTCAGGACAGACGAAAAGAGTGAACAGAGTCCTTGAGGATCTTCTAAGACTGTGTATCCTACACTTCGGAGGGACTTGGGAAGAGCATCTTCCTTTAGTAGAGTTCGCCTACAACAACAGTTATCAAGCTAGTATTGGCATGGCACCCTTCGAAGCACTATACAAATGATCGCGTAGATCACCGACTTGTTGGTGGGAGTCTACAGAATGACTTTTACTTGGACCAGATATGGTTAGAGAAACTTCCAAAAAGGTTGATCTTATTAGACGGCGAATGAAGATAGCTCAGGATAGGCAGAAGTCCTATGCAGACAAGAGAACGACTAACAATGAATTTGAGGTAGGAGATATGGTTTTCATTAAGGTATCACCATTAAGAAATGTGGTTCGCTTTGGATCTATAGGGAAACTAGCACCAAGATTTGTAGGGCCATTTCCCATAACAGAAAGGATTGGCCAAATGACCTATAGAGTAAAGCTACCAGAAGACTATCTGGCGTCCATGATATTTTCCACGTTTCTCATTTGCGGAAATGCTTGCATGATACTGCAGAAGTAGTTGAGCCGGGTATATTGGAGGAAATAGAGGTGGAACGGGAGGCGACAATTAGACGAGTTCCTACCCACATTCTTGGATCAGAAGTTAAGAAGCTACACAACAGAGAAGTCAAGTTGATGAAAGTTCAATGAGGAGACAATGAAGAGGATGCAACTTGGGAGACCAAAGACAAGGTTTGCGCTTCGTACCCTTTTCTTTTCAAAGGAATGTTATTAGTTTCCTTTCCTAAGCTTTTATTCATGCACGTTTCTATCATTTAAGTATATCCTATCGATTGAATATTCGACCTTTAGGTAGGAATCCCATGGATGTAAAGCATGTGTTTGAGACATGTTATGTTTGATGGATACAAGTGGACGCAAGTATTTGCTAATGGTTGCTCATGGATGCATATACACACACATTAGGCACTGGATCAGCTCAATCAATATACTGCATATGGATGTGTGTGCATTTTTCTTCTTTTTATGGATGGAAATGGATGTATCATCATATGGATGTTGCATTTGGATGAATGATTGTACACACATATAGAACTTATATGTTATAATAGGATTATTTGCATACATGATGGATTAATGGCACTAATATACATTGCATTAAGGAGGTCGACTGAATCAGTAGACCGCCTGATCTTTCGCATTAGTACAAGGACATATACACACACCTTTGCATATGTTTACATAAGCATTAGAATTTTTTTAAGGACAATGGATGTCTGTGACTGGTGGATGAGTAGAAGAGAATGTAACACCCCATAATTTTAACAACACTAAAGATGATAAATTAAAGGATAATTAAATAATGTTCAGAATTAAGTGAAATGGACTGTGCCATTGCGTTCGTCTCAGAATTATCTTTAAAATAGACACCTGGTTTGCATAAAACGGACACCGTATGAAGAAGTTATTAAGGTTTGAAGTTTGTATACGCATAAGAAGAATATATATATATATATATAATAAACCATAATTCAAAATCAGTTCAAAATAATTCAAAATTGCAAAAAAAAAGAGGGGAGTAGGAAAAATCCTTCCTAGGGGTGTCGACCCCTGGGTCGACTATATAAGGGGGGTGTCGACCCATAGGTCGACCCCATAAGGGGGTCTACACCCTTACGGTAGATCTGGGTAGAATTCTTCTGGCTGAATGTGGACACCTTTCTTAACTTGGTTCACTGAATTTAGGCTATAAACAAGACCCCATTTCTTTTGTTTCTCCACAACTAAAACAATGGAGAACTAGAAGCTGCCTCTGCCCAGATTAAATCAAGTCTTTTCTTCTTCGGAATTCAAGTCATTCAAGTTTAGAGATTTGTGATTCAACATCAGCAATCCCTTTTCTATTTTTCTAGATCCAATCACAGTGATTCTATGTTGATTTTAAATCTAAATATTTAAAAGTTAATCTTGACATGGCTATAACTTGGATCTAAGCCTGTGACTAATTGAATCATATCAGACCTGCTATAACCTGTGTATTTATGTTATTCTGACATGACTATGAACTAGATCTAAGCCTATACCTATTTATCATGTAAGATCTTCCATTGTTAGGTTATCTAATTCACTGTTTAGATCTTATCATGCCTGTTTATGATGTCTCTATTATATTAGAATCGGTTCTATTGTCACATGTTCATCGGATCTGTTCTTATATGCCTATCTTGTCATTATGCCACTGTATGTTTATGCCTATTTCTGCCATTATATGTCAATCTTGTTAGTATGATCATTTTTGTCCTCTTCCCTTCATCTTTTCCCTTTTATTTTTATAGTCAGGCTACCTTCGAGCCTAGGCATGCCGCAGAAATATGCGAATGCGTTAAAATTAGAAACGAGGGGAAAATGGTAAAATTGGGGCATAACTGGTAATTGGAATTTTGGGCATAACTTGAATGAAATATATGAATATGAATTTGGGGAATATGGTTATTATGAACATAACTTGGGAAAGGGGCATGAAAACCTATTATGATGTAGGAATAATTGGTTAATAACGGAAATGCCTAGAATTACAGTAATTAGAAACTATAACCGCGCCTAAACACGAGGTTAGATTACACTTGTGTCGGAAGTCTGCCTGGAACCAACCGGCATATACAGCGACCACAAGTGGTGAATCTAATGTGAGGGGTCTAAGTGCATAAACACGTGGCGTACTAAGACACAAGGTTAAGCCCGACTTATGGAAGAAGTCTGCTCGGAACCGCTTGGCATATCCAGCATCCATAAGTTGTAGGTTTAATATGGGAGGTCTAGCACACTATAACCATGAATGAATATGGTAATAAACTTGAATACTTAACCTAGTTGAATCCATAGGGAATGTATATGTTAACTTGAGTAGGGTTTAAGTGAAACAGTGGGAGGGTTAAGTATATCTTGGGTTGGTGGGTAATATTTACATATAGGCCCACAAACTTAACCTGTGGGGTTAGGCAATCTTTTATTCTAGTATGGCATAACCTGTGGAAAACCTAGTGGGGATGCAAACGTAGGGGGAAGCTTGTATCATCTTGTGTATGGGACCCGTTTCAGTCAGTAACCCATATACAGGTATCAAACGAGTACTCTGAATTAGGTCGGAGTCGAGGCATGCTTACTGGGTTGGTTGTAAGAGATCCAAACGAAGGGGTGGTGTAGGCGGCGTGTTCCGACGAAGTCATGTGCATGCATGGGTCTGATAGAGGAGGTTTAGACGCCGTGACATCAGTAGATATGGTTGTGCACATCCTGAAAACGAAGGGTTGCCACTTTGGGAAGTATACATCCTACTGTGGGGCCAACACAGGGTATCTACGGAGTAGGGAGCCGATCGATTGGGGTAGTAATTAGGGTACATCTAGACCCTGGTATGTTTAGGAGCTCGTTATTATCCTTAGGGGTAACTCCGGTATGTTGCGCTGTCTGTTTATTGTATAGGGTTAAAACCTCCTACTGGAAGTACACTTAAGTCTACCATCTTATATTTGTTGCGATCATCTCATCTTGCTTATATAAGTATTGGAGCAGAGAGAGAAAGAGAAAGTACTATAGAAGCGCAATATACTTTATCATGTTATTCCTGCTTACCTTGTCATACTTGCCTTTTTATGATGTTATCTCTCTTATCCACTTTATATGCCTGTCATGATACTTTTACTTATTTATATGCTAAAAGTAACTGGACTCGCCAGACTTTATGTCCGGCCTATTTTGTTTCCTCTTCTTTCTCCTCTCCCCCCCCCCCCCCCCCGGTTCTCAGGGGGGAATACTCAAGCTTGATCAGGACTCTGCTTTCATCTTGCTTGGAGCTGTTTTAGATGTACGACTTGATTTCATATCTCTCAACTATTGCTATGTTTTGGGGATTATGCTTCTTTTATAATTGTACTCTGATGTTTTAAGTACAAGACAAAAGTTTTAATGATGTACTGGGTTATATGCATTTCAGACATATGATTTAACCATGTTTTGAACTACGATGTTTTCTGCTTAATAAAATATTAAATTCCGCTGTTATTTTATATCTGTCTTGTAATGTTTCTGTTTCTATTTACGTATAACGTTTCATGAAACTTATTGCATTCTCTTTATGAGTGACACTATCGAACGTGGGATGTCACAGGGTAAGTATGTACTTACTATTTTATTCGTTCCGCTATGAGATATTATTATGAATTATGATATATTTTATCTTTGCCTTTTTGCAGGATACCAGAGAAACAAACTCGGGTTTCAATGGACTTGGATTTTAGCATTTTGCGAAAAATTTGGGCCCATTGAAATTTGGGTTGTTACTTTGGTATTTGACCATAGGTTTATGATTCATATATGGATAATGAGTGAACATATTTGTATTTTTAAAATATAAAATTATTATTTATGTACATACCTACATTTGTATTTGTGTTCCGTGTAAAGTAAAAAAGAAAACTTTATAATTGTAATATTTTTTTATTTTTTGTTGAAATAGGTAGTACAAAATTATGGTATTTCGTCTATATTTTATACACCTCTTTCGCTGCGCATTTCCTTGTCACTTTAACAAAACATATTCACTTATTAACTTATTGATTCGTAAAAACTTCTCTTAAAAAATTTCTTTTCCCAATAAATTAAAGTGGTCACAACCCGTTCTTTATGAAAAATCCTATATTTTCTTTCGAAAAAAAATTTGTTGTTTTCTTTTCCAAGATCATCTATTTTTATACTGAAACATGTCTTTAGCTCATTCGTGCACAACACATATGTCTAATTCATTTAAATTCGTGCTTTCCCTTAGACACTTATGTTGCTTAACCCAACAACTTTCTTACGCACTTTATTCCTTTGAAGTCAAATCTATATACTTTTCTCAAAAATTATTTTAATGCCAACCTCAATATTACAAACCAATAAATTTCTGAAAATTGAAAACTCTTGAATATGAAAACTCTTCTAGAAATCTTTTTCTATATCTGTATTTTTCACTAATTATTTTTTAAAGTTTAATTGTAGGGGTAAGTACAAAGTGGTTTCTTAGTTTTTCATTTCTAGACCCTTTCCATATATATATATATATATATATATATATGTGTGTGTGTGTGTGTGTGTGTGTGTGTGTGTGTGTGTGTGTTTGTATTCCTAATCTAGTTTTATTTTCGCTATTTCTCAATTTACAAGGCTCTACTGCCCAATCCATTAATTTCAAATCTCAAGATTTCAGATGTTAACACCTATTACTAATCCATTTTCCTTCTTACTATTTCTCAATTCACAAGGCTGATCTACTGCTCAATCCATTAATCTGAAATCTCAGATTTCAGATATTAACACCTGGAATTCTCCATTTTACTTCAAATTTTTTTCTACATTTCATATTCTAGTCATTCATGGACTTACTTTTTCCCAAATTTCTATAACCATTGCCTAAGTGTACAAATGATATTCTAACTTTTTTGCCATATGTTAGTCTCTTTCCTAGTGGGTTTTCCTATAAATCCAGATGTGTGTATGTATGTATATATATATAATTCATATTGTTGAAATTACAAATACGTTCGCTCATTATCTATATAAGAATCCTAAATCTAAGCTCTGATACTAGATATAACAACCCAAAGTCTAGTGAGCCTGATTTTTTTCCTTCAAAATGCTAGAAATCCAAGTCCACTGAAACTGAGCTGATTTGTCTGGTATCCTACCAAAAGAAATTGATAAATATATCAGAGCTCATAATAAAAATCTCATAATGGAACAAATTAAATATGGTAGTAAGCAATTACTCACCATAATAATGACACTATCTAACAAGTGTCTCTAAGCTATATAATCTGTGTCACATGTCTAACCTATGGGTTTGTTATGAGAAGGGGTCAGAACAAAAGTTCTAGCGAATGGACAAATTATACTTTCTGAGGATAACACTACATATATCATTCTATCACTAATTAACTTATATTAGGTTGTTATGTTTTAACACTCACGCCTCTACGCGTAAATTGTACCCATCTACTCCTTGATAGATCAAACCAAATAGTATGTATATATGTAGTTATATGCCTAAAATATCTGAGCATTACACATGGTACCCTCCTCGAAAGGTCTCCATTGTCACGCTACAGAAGCATACTAAACCTCCTTCGCCATGCTACAAAAGCGTACTAGATCTCCAATGCCATGCTATGAAAGCATACTAGATCCCAATCATCATACTAAGAAAGAGTACTATTTACCATAAGTGTTTGTCTATCAGGATAAACCCTTGCACGGAACTTAGTCGGGGGGTTTCTATATCTATAAAGAATAGTTTCATTACGCCTATAATATAGATATTCATATATTGGCCTGTCTCCTTTTCTCGATGGCTATGACCCCACTCTGACACGACCCGAACTTCCCCGGTAAGGAAAGCCCGGATTGAGATGAGAACAACACACATCGGAACGCAAACAGAAGAATATTTCATTGCTATTACAACAATTCCATCAGATACAAGAATATACAGAGTATAAATGAATAAATTACACATTTGATAAATATCAGAGATTACAATAAATTACAAAGCAGCAGAAAAAAATAATACAAAACACAACTGAAAGTAAAACACGGATACAGAGCTTTCCCAGCATCGTTCCAGTTGTAAATCAGGATCCTGTGAATATAAATCTGCAAAACCAAAACTACTAGCTGCCCGTGTGGAAAATAGGGGCACCTAGAGTTTAGGTTAAAATAATAAACTCCAGGTCAGTCATGTGACTGGTGTGAGAACTAAAACAGTTATTTAAAACTTTACTTTAAAAGAGAGTAATTCAAGGGACCACGTCGTATAACACGGAACGGGTTTCCTCCCAAGAACACCAGTGCATAGAATAAACAACGCAATGCTTTTTCGAAAAATGAAGCTATTATAAGACCCAGGTCCTATCACACAATGCAACGCAAGCCGGAGGATAGGGTTTTCCCTTATAATAGCCAAACATGCTTGGTACGTTTAAAACAAATCATTTGATACTATTATAAGTGTATAGTGGCAAAAAAATTCAAATCATAAATATCAATCATAGGCGGCATGAATGACCCATACCACTATGTCGCCATACTAGGTTCTACAAATAAAACCGCAATATCACGTATTGGAAATTGGATTTCCGTCATGAGTCGAGGCAAGGGGCAAACTCCTCTCCATTCGAGACACTCTAGCAAATGTCTCAGGACCCCACTTTGATCCTTGGAATCGGTTGGGCTGGTCCTCACCTAACATTGGACGATTGGCAATTCCTGAACACACGTTTCCCAGTCCTAACAGACCTGTATCCGAGGCGCCTTGCGTTCCAACATCCACACAGGTAAAAAGTATATAAATGTCAGGGCTGGTAGGTCACTGACATCACCCATAGCTAGAAAGAAACGTCGTGTTCTCCCAACGGTCCGTATCCCCTTTTTGACTCATACCGAGGTGTGAGGCTCGTGAATTCATGTTATACTCAAAGTTGCGCCACACAAGCCGTGCTTTGATCATCAACCACAAGACTTTGCTTTTCAACAGAAGCCCTGATCATCTTCCACTTAGGCGTGCCACACATGCAATTCACTCCATGCGACTGATGTCCATCGATATACAACCTCTGAGCTTGTACGTCTCAGAGAAGGGAGTTAAGTAAGAGAATAAATTCTCCGCCACCAAACAGATGTATATTTAATAGAGATCAATCAACACAGAATAAAATCCAATGTCAGACACACAGTCCATTTACAAGTTCGTTCTGGGTCTGAACGAAACCGGAGGCGCTTTCCTCGCATATCCATCGATCTCCAAGTACGTCTGGACGATCACCAACTGTTTCTCTCCTCTTGGGTGTACAGCCCAATCGAGATCATCAGAAATCACCCAAACGATGTAAAGACTTCCGGTCTTCAACAACCGTCTTCATCTTCGACATATCGTCGAATCGGTTATTCAGAATGGGTATAAGCCCGGCCTTTCCGAATAACCCGCGTATATAATAAACACGTGTTACACAAACACAACATACGCCTCATTCCAATTCAGAATATTCTTTTATTCAAATTTTCACACTCTTAGGGAAAGGTTCCCATTAATTTTATCAAAGATAAATTCTTCTAAATTTATTCTTTAATCTTCTTTTGAATATCATTTCAAACCATATTATGGTTTTCCAAACTAGTCGGGATTAGCGAACCACACCAAAGTAATTATTTATTTCATTTCCCAATCCCAACCTATTCATCCCCTGGAGCAAAACTGGTAATACTCCATATCTAACACCACGGTGTTATCGGTAAAATTAATTACCATTTCACGTTCAAATCTAGTTAAAGATTCAACTATCGCTTCGGAGCAAAACTGGTGATACTCCATTCTCGGTCACTTTCCAAATTTGATAATTTAAATTATCAATTCACTTTTCAATTTAATTAAAGATTCATTAAAACTTCACTTAGTTTTAATCTTCTCAAAAATCAATATCCTGCCTTTAACTGGGTTAAAGAAACAATGTCACCTAAAACACGATTTACGATAAACCCAAATCACATTTGATATTAAATACAAGGCTCTGAATAGAAAATATACCAGCTTATATTCAATATCAAATTCTGAAACCAACAAATATCGTATTGGAAATAACGATATAAATATATCTTTCAAATTCCCATAACAATATCTGTATAATCACGGAATCCAACATTGAAATATTCCAAAGACAATTTCGATTCAAATCCACTTCCACTTTATATATATTGGAAATTCTGTTTATTTTCAAAACCAATTCAAATTCAATTTATTTATTTCAAAAATAAATTGATTTTTATTCTAGTTCAAAACTCATCTCAATAAAAATCTATTTTTATCCTTTCAAATGTGGAATTTTTTATCCCAGTTCTTTCCAATTCACATATTATGTTTTTACACAAATTATTAATATTTTTGATAATTTTATCAAGGCCAGTACAGTCGATTTCCATCAACGGCCATCGAACTGCACTTACAACAACCTTTTCCAAATTTGATTTGGACATAATTCCAAATCCAACCATTAGATTTCAAATTTCTAATATTCATTGGAAAGCTCTTTTCGATACGAACCCAACGGTTCTGGTTTTAGGAGAATCCGATGGTCGGATCTCCCGTAATGCCCGTTCGAAGTCAATGGTCGAAATTCATGAACTGCCGCGGCGCGGCGCGTTCTATTCAGGCCATTATATATAATATATATATATATTGTATATATTTCATCGATTTCCTTTTAAAACGTATTTTATAAATCGTTTTAAATTCGTTTTCAAAACCATTTCAACTCTATATTCAATTTCAAATCAAAATTGAATATTTCATATCATTACTATATAAATGATAATATTTTCAAAATGTTATATTTTGAAATCACTTCTTTTTCTATATTCATTATCAAAATGAATATAATCGATGTAAATATCGTTCACGTCAAAATAGCGCAACTCTAATCAACACGGCTTTATGTATTTCAATAAATTCGTTATTCTATTCAATAAATGAATATTTATTCTATTCAACACATGAATATATATTTCTTTCAACACATGACTAATCTCAACACATGAGTACTGTCTACACATGACTATTTTTGTTATGTAATATATTTTATAAAATTATGGTATCTATCGTTTGATTTTCAATCAGACTCCAACCGTAAAGTAGTTCTAATCTTAAATATGATAAAGATGTAAATTTTATTGTTAAAATATTTTACTCAACACATGAATATCGTCAACACATGACTATTTTTATATTCAATACACGAATTTTCTTTTATAATATTCTTTATTTTCCCAATTGGAATGAGGCCCAATCAATTACCATATAATGTTAATTATATGGATTCCATACAACACATGTATACAATAGCAACGATAAACAATCAACCATCATCCAAAGTGCACCACACAACTGCATAAGCATCAAATAAAAATAATTAACGCTTACACAGCCTGTCGACCAATCGATTGACATACAATTAAATAATTGGGATTGGTGTACGCCAAATATCATCCCAACACCCGTGTGGGGTTTCAAATCAACAAACACTGAATATTATTTGTGCAGTTGGGCGATGTGTAAAATTTATCATCCCAATCAATGTCCTTCAAATAGGTGTACATAAACAAACCGTCCGGTTCGTAAATGAATATTTATTTATTCACATTCACGTTAAAAATTATATTTTTAACGATAATTAATTTATTGCAACCATCTACATTTTATTATCGATTTCACATCAACATCACAAACAAATTTCACAACACATCAAACAAGCATACAAGCCGTCCATGGTCTGTGGACGACGGGTGTCGGGTGCTACTAAACACCATCTGCATCCTAGTATATATTTCTAACTAGAAAAGTAAATTTAAAGCGAGAAGTTCTCACCGACTAGCTAATCCAAACGCCAGGACTCTTCTTATGTAGAAATCTTCACCTTTTCGTCCTTTGTCACTTTCGTTGCCCAAATTCACTACATATATAAAAGTCACATTTTTATATTGTTGCCATGTATATAAAAATTCTATTTTTACATCGCTACTATATAGATAAAAATTCTATTTTTACATCGCTACTATATAGATAAAAATTCTATTTTTACATCGCTACTATATAGATAAAAATTCTACTTTTACACCGCTACTATACAGATAAAAATTCTATTTTCACACCGCTGTTCATATAATAAAGATTATATTTTTATCATGCTATTCTTCATATAAAGATTTCGCCTTTTCAACTTTAAAAATATAATCTTTATACTTTAAAAAAATACAGTTTTTCTTTCGGTAAAAATCAATTCTTTTTCTACATAACAAAACCAAATTCAAAAACTCACCTTTAACTAAAAATTTCATCTTTGTCAAAGGAAGGGGGCTCCTGCGCTGTTGTTGGCGTTGTAGCAGGTGATGCTCAGTGTTGGGGTGCTCGCGTCGGTCGTAGATGGTCGGAGTGCGGCCCTTGGTGGCGGCTGTCCTCGATTTTGGGATTGCGGAAGTCTTGGCCGTTCAATGAAGAGAGAAGAGGGGATAGGGGTTGGTGGCGTCGGGCCTGACATGGCTGGGGGAGGGTGCGGCTAGGCTCTGGTGGCAGATTCAAGGTGGCGGCGGTGGGTTTTCGTGTGGATTGGGGTTTTAAGGTCGGTATGGGGAGGATAGAGAGGAGGGGAGGGTGGAGGCTGGTGGTGGCTGACGTGGGGGAGGGGAGCGCGGTGGCGAAACGACGGTAGGGCGGCGATGGTGGTGCTAGGGCACGAGCGACAGTTTTTTTTTCTTTTTTTACCTGAATGAATGAAGAACGAGGGGGGCCAGAGAGAAGGTAAGGGGTAGAGGAGAGAGTTTTATTTTTATATTATTTTATTTCAAAAAAAAGTTGACTTTTTATTTCGACCTCGAAACGAGGCCCACCGCCTGTCGTCCATAGCTAATTACCCCCATTCCGAACACAATGGGATATGTATCGTAAGCTGATTCGATCGTTTTGATCAGTTTTCGTCAAAGTCAACATATAACTCTATATATTGAATTTGAACGCGCATTTCATTTTACCGGGGTCACATACTAACTCTAAAAATTCCAAAAAAATATTTTCCAGCTTCGTATTGATGATATGGTCCTAACAAAACTAATTTCATTGAATTCTGAGACCGTTAGAAAAATGGCCATTTTCCAGTCGATTAAAATCAACTGAAACTGGTCAAACGCGTTTTCCTATACCACGCTCACATATTGATTCGAAAAATTATGAAAATTGGAACCTAGCAATAACTTGACATCCTGGATCCAACAAAAGTGGTTTCGTCGAAAACCGAGGTCGTTTGCAAAATTTCCATTTTTAAGGGCCAGAATTCCATAGCGACTATTCTGAATTTTCAACTGGACGTATCTTTTGATTCCCGCTATGAAATTTCGATTTTTCGGATTCGTTGGAAAGATATCCTCAATTAGATTCAAATATTTTTGGTTTCACCAAAATCCGGTTTATTTTGCACCCGGTACATTCAATTAAATTTGAAATCGAATTATTGAACTACCACGCCATTTTCAATTCCTTTTATAATTATATATAATTATTTATATTCTAACGACGACGTATATAAATATATACCTTCGAATTCTATTCAAAATAAATTTCTCGTCGTTTTTATTTAAAATAGTACATTTTAAATGTTCAAAATTCGCTAAAATTGCCAAAATAAATTTTTTAAATTGGCTCGCATTTCCGGGTTGTTACACACTCGGTACCCGCTCAACTATAGTAAGACCATTTCAAGAGCTAAGTGACTGTGCCTTTATAAATAATCTAAACATCCAATTGGCGTTGTCCCTTATCCAATGTCTTGATAGTGAAAGACTATTGGCCTATTGGCTTAGCCAAGTCTTTCCTGTAATCGCTCTGACTGAAGATGATAGGTATCTGACGATCCACTATCCTTATTGGGTCCCGACCACAAAGACTTCTCCCGGAGCCAAGGCAACCACAAAATCCTAAAATTCATCCCATCGGTCTTTCGGCTGCTCTCAACACAAAGGCAGCTAACGCATACTCTATGGATGAAACCGTACAGACTTGCTTCTGAAGTAGCTTTCCACGGGCCTTCCCTAGAGGGCCATCTCAGAGTATCCTCATGTCCCGTAGATGTCTCGAAATTCCTTTCAATCCCGTTGAATACTAAGTTGGACGTGCTTTCACTATGTCTTCGAACACCAGCGGTGATCAACCCTATTAGGTTCTTCATTCAAGATTCCTTCGGACTGGTATAATCACATATCATAGGTTTATTAGAGCCTATGTCTAATCTTTCTTATGCGTTTAACTTACTTTTCTTTTTGCAAATTAATATTACTGTTCAATCCATTTAATTTGTACTTTAATTACTTATTTGTCAAATTTATTAGCCACCATAAAACCATAGAATGCCTATTTACAAGACCACCATATGATTATGTTTATTAAATTTATTCACAATTTTATGTTTATTCATAATTAGCCTCTCTTATTCATTTCACTTTTAATTATAACTCTCATGTTATAGACATACTTTCACAATAGAACGATAGCTATAGAATTAAGCTTATTCAACTAAATTTACAATTGTAATTTATTCATAGTAAGCCTTTCTTATTTCATCTCACTTTTAATTATATCCTTTATGTTATAATCTTACTTACACACATTACAAAACTTCCTGTTATGATTCATTTATGTGTACGTACAATTATTCTAATAGGTTATAATTCTTTCTAGCTATCAAGTGTTTAACTTGATTTCTTACTTCCTTTCTTTACATAACATCTTTTGTTTATGTTACCTTTTCTTACAGTCTTTGTAAATTTATTCTTTAGAAATTTAGGCATGTTAATCGAAATTGCACAAGAATACATTTTCATAGTTTAAGGTTGCAACACTAAAAATCTATAATTGCAAGACATTCTTTTATCTAATTTTTGGGCTATTGAATAGTGCGCAGTATAGCCAAGTTCATATTTAACGCTAATTCACGCCTTATTTCTTTTTATACTTGCAATTATGTTTTCCATTTTTCTTGCAAACCAAACTCTGGAAATATATTCCCGTTTCCTAACCAATCAATCTAGGCTATTCTCAACTTTCCATTTTAATAAGTATATGTTAATTCTTGTTCTTCAATTTATTTCCCCATATTTGACATATTTTCTGTAAATTTGAATACAATTGGGCTTATTCCCGTTTTCCCATCCCAGCCAATTCAAGTAATTATCTAATTCTAAATTTAAACCATAGCCTTAACAAGTGTAGATGGGAATTCTCATATTTACAATCCAAATTACAGATATACTACACCCAATATTTCTTATATTATGCCAATACGAATTGCATTAAGAGATGAAATTACTATAATTAGAACTATACTTAAGTCACACGGGAAATAAATTACCATAACTAAATAATTTTGAATTATCAAGATTTCTTAATTTAATCGGAATCAAACGATAATACATACCATTATAAAAAAGAATAATTTTAAATCCACTCACATGTAATTTGCACTCCAAGTTTTGGATCAGATTAGGATTTAGATTTATTATCCATGGTCTTTCATATTTGAATCTACAAACTATGTTTTTCACAAATTTATAAATATGGGTTTAAGAAGGATGAAAGAAAATATTTAAATTCAGATCTAAAGAACTTACCTTGTATGAACAGAGATTTTGGACATTTGAGTCTTAAATCTACACAATCTACCTTCAAATCTTGAATTAGACGGCTCAAAATCTAATATTTTCTATTTTTGAAGAATTGAAGGAGAAAGGGAATGGCAGAGATTATGCGCCCACTCAGAAAAATACGATTTTGACGACTTCCCCTGTAGGTTTGTTACAAATGTCCAAACTAGCTGTGTTCATACGATTCAGAGAAATAAAATCTAGACCGTAACATACTGTCTTTCGTCCAATTCAAGCCGGTAATTAAACCAACTCAAACCGTTCAAAACAACAGAATGTTATTAGCTTCTGAGATAAATTGAATAAATCAAAGAATCACATATCACAGACAAAATTATAGAGAAATATGACATCTCGCAGCGGAAATTACAAAATACAGCAGTAGTTCATGAAGTTATTAAATAAAAAATTTACATCAGAGTTTACATAAATAATACAATAGAAGACTTAAACAATGAATTTTAGATACATAAATAAATGATAACAATTGAAAACAGGAATGACAGAAATAGCAGGATGAATGAAACAACAGAATGAGTAAATTCAAGTGAGTGAATCCTGACATAAACTTCAACTCCAAGGACGGATCTCGAAAACTGGAGTTCTCGATCTGACCCAAGCAATAATGCAAAACAAAACAACTCGGATCAGGACTGACATTCTCATGGAAGTAAATCAACTCAAATGAAATGTTTGATGAAATGCAATCAGTAACTTAAAGGATGTTTGGGATCACCATCCTCTAAGGATATGTCAAACTAATACTATATAGTATAATACGCTATATACAATAGTGTCTATCGGTAAAGTAAAATATCAAAATAGCGTAAGCTGGATTACCATGGTTACCCTTACACCGTTTATATATTACCATAGTATATATAGTACCGTAATTCCTCCGTAAACTGGAGGTTGATAGTACCGTAATTCCTTCGTAAACTGGAGGTTGATAGTACCGTAATTCCTCCATAAACTGGAGGTTGATCAGAGGGCACTCCATATAAAACGGTACAAAACAAAGTCGTAGAGGGATCGTAAAAGGCATGTGACAAGGCACGCAAGGAATGCTAGGGTGGATTCACTGTTTGCAGGGCCGGACTGGTGGTAACGCATAGTAGCTACTATCGCCCACCTCGATACACACTCCCATAATCAAAAGGGCCCAAATCGAATCTCAACAGTAATAAAATAATATTGTTGAAGTGTGCTTGATAAGAGGTATGACCTCACTTGGTCCGTGCATAGCTCCTGTTTTAGCTACATCAAGCTGACTCAAGGTAGTCAGGGTCTCGTAATTAATATGAAATACAAAATAGAGTCATTTGCCAAATCATCCCCTTCATTTGGAACTCCACTGCGTACATAGTTGTTAAAGTGGTTTTCGGTATTGGCAGAGAGTATGACAATAGCCGATCCCGGTCTCTTTAACAACGAATCATTTACAATTTTCACACCGTGATCACTTTATAAAATACTTTATATGAAATCTCATATTCGAATTTGAAATCAAAGCTAAATATCTAACTTCGAATACATAAAATTTTGAAATCATTCACTTGAATTGCTTAAATCGGGTCGATTTAGAAATCCTACAGTTCGATTTATATTCAAAAATCCAAGTTTCGAATTATTCAACAATTTTCTATACATCAATTCAAAAATTCAACATTTGGTTTGAGTTCAAACTATATGATTCAAGTCAAAACTTACTTTTCAATTTAAACAAATTATATTCATGTCATACGATTCTAAATCGTTATTTATAAATTTAACAATTTGTATAAATTTTCTTTTAAATGGATTCAATTAAGTCAATTCGAAAATCTGATCACTTGGGTTCAAATCTAGTTTATATTATTCAAATTGAAATCTTATGTTTCAATTTAAACCAAATCATATGATATATTAACTCAAATCGAACTATTCAAATTTGTTACTTAAAGTTTGAGTTGAAGTCTTATATTCAATTCAAACAATTTATAAGATTTAAAACTATCCTTATAAATCAATTCAACAAATTTTCCAATTCAATACCAAACGATTTATAAAATAAATTCTATATAAAATTTATATATATTCAAATTCACATTTTAGTCGCTAAAGAAATCGAATTCATTTCATATTAAATATGATTCAAATTAGACATCAATTTACAAAATTCAAGTTTATTTCATATTTTAAATCCAATTCAAATTCGCATTCAGTTGATAAAAATCAAATTTATTCCTAAATTAGGAAATTCAATTTCAAAACAATTTCACAATTCAAGTTTATCTCTTATAAGTTCAAACCAATTCGAATTCAAATTCATTTCATTTTCACCTAATTCAAATTCGTCTCTATTAAAAGTTCGTATCAATTCGAATCCATAACTTAATATGAGTTCATTCGTTATTCAATAATCGTTATATAAATTTACATCTTTAAACTTTGAATTTAAATCGTGAAATCTAACTTATCCAACTCTTGGTTTATTATTATAGTTTACAAAATATATATAAAAGAAAAATTAGCTTTGAATATATATATATATATATATATATATACACAAGTTTATAAAATTCTAAAATTAATTAGAAATAGATTATGAACATATATAAGTTTTAGAATAATATAAAATATATTTAAAGAAATATTCATAATAATAAAATAATATTAAAATACTTGAATAAATTATATGGTTTAAAATAAATAAAATTATAAGTAAAATCTTAAATACACATTTAAATCTTTATTTACTCATAAAATCATTTTAAGCATATAATTTAAAATTTACAAAATATAAGTTTAAAAAAAAATTAATATATAAAAATAAAATCTTAAGTTAAATTCAAATTCCAAATTATTTTACTTCGAAAACACAACCAATGGTGTCTGTTGACACCAAAAATTGGTTCAACACCAAAAAAAAGAAGAATTTTGTAGAGAAAAAAGTGAGTATGAACAATCACAACCAATGCAAAAAAATTAAGATGGAATCACACACAAATTTATAGTGGTTTGGCGTTAATGAGCCTACGTCCACTTTATAATTTAGATTGAGGTTGAGTAGAATTATTACAAAACTTCTTTTCTTTTTTCTTACATACCCCTTTCTGTACTGAAACATAAGTATTTATACAATACTTAGCCATTATCAACACGTGTCATTGGATCCAGGAGAATAGTTGCGGCTGAATGAATCAATATCTGCTGGAGAATAGGTATTCCATCCCAAATACCTAACGCGAAATAACCTGTGATTCAGCTGTCTTGGGCAATTTGAACGAAAAGAATCTGGAATGACCGATTCTTCAGGCTGGCATTTCGGGCTTTTAAATGAACACATCGCAATTGATTAAGTTTGGTCATCTCATGTTCCTTCTGGGCTGCGTTTGACGGATGGAATGGACTAACATGTTGAGCGTCTCTTTCTTATCTGCTTCGAGGACTTCAGGTATGAGTCTATCGTGTTATCCTACCTTGATGGGTGGTCCGAAAGGCCCATCAACACTTTGCCCCCCAAAGTATGATTCGCTTAATAAGAAGCATGCTTTGTTGTTGTATATCTTGGATTAATTCTACACACTGCTTGTCCCACCAGTTGCTTTGACTTTCATTCAATATGCATCACAAACCGCGTAGGGTCCCATTAATTGCATCAAAATGAGTTCAGATAATCATAACGGCTCCCTGTCTTCCCATCTTGTCAGCTAGTCCTTAACCTTCCAACTTCTTTACACGTCCGCTTGGTCCAATCACATCAGCCTAATTTGCATAGCCATTCTTCTTTTTCATTATAAAAATAGAATTCCTTTTACCCTTCTCTTTTTTACTTTTTACCACTATTCCAAAAGAGAGACGATTAGCGATCATCATCTCCTCCTAAGATCTTTTTTCAGGTATGTATCGTTCCCTACATTGAAGCACCATTCTTGTATGGGGTCTTCCTTTTTCTCACCATAGTCTAGGGTTTAGTTTGTCCCAATCGATGGAGGTCTTCTACGTCAGATTGCCAGAGTCAGCGGCGGTGCGGTTTCCCAAGGTGAAACCACCACCCTTTGGGTAAGACCCGTTGATACCAAATCCCTAATCCTGATGACATTATAAAAAGATCCTGCCTTCCCCAAGCATTTCGTGAATTAGGGTGTCTCTGAACCCTAAGGTACGTGACAATGCTCAAAGGGGCGATGAAATGGATAACAATTTCTGTATAACTCAAATTATATTATTAGTCATCCATCTTTTATTGGGGTCATGCTTGTAAAAATTTCTGATTATTTATCTTCTTCTGCGCTTCTTTCCCTTTTTTTAGTGCCACAAGTGATTTGTACACCAATGGTCAGAATGCACGACAATCGTCAGCAAGAGTTTGGTGGAGAGATACCTTTTTCCATTAGATTGGACAGTTCTTCAGAGTCCTCGAGTCATTCAGAACCCACCTTCGACAACGAACCTCGAAGTTGGTCGACAGATCCGTTGCATATTCCTCCAATAGCAGTCGAGCTAACCGAAGCAATGCCTATTCCTCTGGCACCTGACTTGCTCCTAGGCGTAGAGATTTCAAGGAACCCTCCAAAAGCAGAAAAATACAACATTACTCTTAAACGACTACAACATCTAACAGCAAAGCACAATATTCCCTTTGACGACGTTCTTATCCCTGAGGAAATTGCTAGACCCCATAATCCTCCAGATGGTTATATGGCAATTTCTCTTCTAATGTGCAATGTGGGGGCCATTCCCCCTTTCCCTTCTATCATTATCGACTTTTTGCGCCGGATGAATTTGGCTCTGATGCAGTTTCATCCGATAGCTTATGGAAACTTACTGACGATCTGCTATCTATACCTGAAATACCTGGGTTATCCTCCGACCTTTGATTATATAGCCTTTCTCTTCAATTTTAGACATAATGAGAAACAATCCCCTTCATTGCTCTACTTCAAAGCTATTCGGGGCTGGAAGATTATTGAGGAAGTTCCAAGCAAGGCAGGTGATCCCAAGCGAGTCTGGTTTTGGATTAAGCAGCAGCCTGGGTTTGCCCAATATTGACTTAAGTGTGGTGGGTTCCTCTCCTTTCTTTATATACTCTTTTTCCGTTAGAATCTCTTTCCCTGATTACCTTATTATTATTATATTTTGTAGAAGGCGAGCCTGTAAGGCCTGAGGAAGAAGTTTTTAAAGAGCGTCATAAGCGATTGATCGAGTTAAAAAAAACGACGAGCGTTTTGGAACTGTTTGACCGATGAAAACTTGCACCGATATGCCCTCCTCAACCGAAGTAGGACGAGGGGCTTAGTTAAAGAAGGAATTGATCCTGCAGCAACGGTTCAGGATGAGGTACCCCCAGTCATGAAGAAATTGAGAGATGAACAGACGACTCACTTGATCGGAGGGTCCTCTACCCATCCCCTGCTTGGGAATGGTCCAAGGAAACCTGTTTGTAAAAGGAGGGTTCGGAAGGTCAAATTTCTGGAAGTCCCTCGTGAAGAGGTTGGACATCGACAAAGGGAGAAGGTTCTTGCCAAGAGAGCTTCCAAGGTGGTGCAAGAGAAAACAGACGAAGAAGAACCTGATGAGGTTCACCCGAAAGGTTCGGGAGTCGAGGAAGATTCTCCTTCGACTCATGGTTAAAAGGAGAGGTGTGGCACCTCCCCTCTTCCAGGATTGGAAAATCTACAAATGCCTGATATTATTCTCTCACCACAAAGCTTAAATCCAAATCGATTCTTTGCCAACCAATCTGAAGGAATGTCCTTCCCAGGTAGACATGATGGTAGCGAAGGTATGATTTCCTCATGATTACGAGGCTTATTGCATGTCACAACACCAAATTTTTCGTTCATAAATTGAATATTTCTTGTTTCATTTCACTTTCCTTGTAGGTGTTGACGAAGAGTTTTACGGAAATTTGTTCGCCTCCTTCCCAATGGACCTTGGGTCGGGAGATTCTATTTTGCCACATACTGAAAAAGAAGGCAATGGCAAAGACAATGATAACGGAGGGAAAGAAGCAGAGGATGCAAGGAATGGCGAGGAGAAAGAGAAAGATGGAGAAATGGAGAAAGAAGGAAAAAGCTATCTGCCCGAGGATAAAAATGGGTAAGAAAAGAGACGCTTGAGAAAACATGGTCGAATGCCAGAGGATACTGAAGAATCGGGCAGCGTGCCCAAGAAAAGGAAAGGGGATAAATTTCCCAAGACCAAGCAGGGAGAAGGAGTCAAGCTCTCTCGAACAGTAATACATCGTTCCTGTCCTGCAGTGGGAACTTCTTCTGCCGACCGATTCCGAGAATTGGAACGAGATTTCCCCGATCTCATTTTTTCAGAAATTGAACCAGCCCCAGAAATACAACTATTAACTCATAGCTTTCGTCGTCGCATGCACAATAATCTTGAGTATGCCCTATCTCAATATGACGCCATGCAAGAATATGTCGGGCAAGTGAGTGGGGGCGTTAAAGGGAAAGCTAGCTGAAATTGCTGGACTAAAAAGAGACATCGATAGTGGTAAGAAAACCTTTGGGTTTCTAGAAAAGAAAATCAAAAATCAAGAGTTACAGGCAGCGGTAGATAAAGAAAAGTATGTGAGAGAGATCGAGGACTTGAACAGTCAGGTTCAACAGAAAGGCCGGAAGTGTGATTTAATGAGGGAAGAGATTGAATCTTTGAAGAGGGATAGAGCCCAATTCGATCTTGAAATTCAGAATTTAAAGGCTACACTTCATTCGTCCGAGCTAGCCAAGAATCAAGCTGAAAAGAATACCGCTGCAGCAGTCGAGTCTGCTAGTAATTTGAAGCTTCAACATGATATTGAGATTGAGACCATTAATGCTGAGCACGCCCGAGAGAAATTTGAATTGAAAAAAGGACACGCTCGTCAGGTTCTTTTGTTTTGCGCGAATTTCATTCGTTACAGGGATCTATCTTGGATGCCTGGATATCCCAAATCGCTAGCTAACGTATGGAAGGTAATTTTATGGGAGGAGAAGAAAATAGCACAGGGTCATTCCTTGGATGAGGCGTCGTTGATGTCCCACATCTTGAATGATAAAGAACGAGCCATCGTGGTAGAAGAGCAGAACCAGGAGAAGAAAATAGCAGAGGGATAATGTTGCAGGGCGAAGGGAAAATCGGTTCCCCAAACCAAAGTAGGTGACAGTCGGCCTTATGTTCCTTTATCTTCTGTGCACATGGTTATGGAAAGAGACTCATCTTCTACCCTTCCATCCGATTCAATTAGGGCCGCGGAAGGGCAGGTGATCGGTCCCAATGTTGAAGCAAGCTTTTTTGTTAGCTTCGAGTCCCTTAATCTCTCCTAATTTTCATGCGTTTCTTTTCTTTCATAGGGATCTCTTTTGTTGCTGAGAAGGTGGATGAAGGACCTGCTGTCGAGGAGAAGGGTACCACCAAAGAAGCAAACAAGGCTGCAGGAGTAGAGAGGATCGACTTGGTATCTCCTGAAGATAGGGACGTTGAGGTTGTTAAGGAGTCCAAGAGAGAGGATCACCCTTCCATGGCCGAGATCAAAGATCAGAAGGACAAAGAAATTCTGCCATGAAGCCCGAGCCTGCCGAAGATCCTCCGAACATCAAACCTCTCCAGTTCCTTCCTCCGACCATTCTTTCTTCAGCCTCAGGTCTTGCTTTCCTCACTATTCCACAGGTTTCAGCCACAGCTCCTCGTCCTTTTGGCAGCACGTTAGGAGGGTCGAGACGCAGGATGACCACTGAATAGATGCAGGAGATGATCAAGAAAAAAGAGATGGCCGAAATGGTATAACAAGGGCTGATGCCACCTCCTTTTTAGGACCTTTCCTTTCTTTGTAATTTTATGATGATGTATCCCCTATGGCGTTGTCTGAATGGTACCTGTCATGCAGCAATATTTTGTAATGATGTTAGGATATTTTAAATGGAAATCTACTTACAACGATAACACGTGTAACAAAGATTTCATGTGAGTTTTATGTTTTGTTTTCAATGTCAATAGTGAATCGCACTTCACCCTCGTCGGGGGTGCTAACTATTTCTTTTGCCCCCGGTGTCGGGGTGAATGTTTGAGTGGCGATCTCCTCTGTCGAGCTCGAGCAGACCCATCCTCAATCAAGGGTTGGACGCAGTCTAGCGGGAGTGCCTCTAGGCTTTTATACTTATTCTTAGTTAGTAAAGGGCAAAGTTTTATTGTTTGAGCGGTCTTTTGTCAAGGTGCACCATTCACGCTCTATTGTCATTTATACTCGACCTCAAGTCAATAAGGTTGGGAGTTGAATCCTGATAGTCGATCAGTATACCTTGATAGATGTTGACACCATTTTTGGTAAAAGCTGTCACACTGAATATCTGGATAACATCGCGCTCGGATATGGAGAACATCGTCAGAAGACAAGCAGCGATTTGGTCAAAGTCGCATCACGAACAAAGAAAGGCCCGTAACTCCTATTAGACAACCTTTTTTGGGCCCGAAAACAGCGATTATAGATCTATGTTCTATAACTCTTGTAGATCTCTAAATTAGCTCCAGTTTGAGCTTTGGTTTGGCTCAATCGGACTTACGGTTTGAAAGTTATGCATGTTTCCGTAAACTGGTGTAATTTGGCAATTTCCTGGATAAAGCAACGAAGCGTCACACGATCGGAGTATGGCTCATGCACACTCGGATCGCCCCTCATTGTATCGCCCCCTCGGCTCATGGTATACCTTCAGATCGCGACCCACTCTTAGTACACATGGAGACCACGACCCGATCGCCAACACTTCACTCCAGCTCGCAACCAGACCTGGATCGTGATAGCCATATCACGATCCGACCCATGACCACGAACCGATCTCAAGACCTATAGATACGCGTGCTGTTTTGGCCTATTCTTAAGGCTACTCCTGCTCCTACTTTTCTGGATCGGGTGCCACGTACCCCACCACGAACCGGTCCTCCCAGAAGCTCCTCTACGCCTATAAATACACCGAAACATGGCCATTTAAAGGGATTTTTGGCACTTGATCTTGAGGGCTTCCACCATTATCAACGCAAGGACTTTGCGAACAGCGGAAGACCATTTCTAATCATTCTAACATGAGGTTATCATGTATAAAATCAATTTCTAATCTCTATTTCTTCATGGTAAACACGAGGACTTCGTGTATAAACCGAGATAATTGTACTTGTAACTTCTTAGGATTTAAGAAGAGATAAAGTGGACGTAGGCTTGGTTTGAGTCGAACCACTATAAAAACTTTGTGTGTTCCTCATTTTTACTGCTTTTCTGCATTTTGTGATCTGAGATCTGCATTTTGGTGTTTGGTCCAGATTTTGGTCTAACATTTTAGCGCGCCAGGTGGGGGGGAGGGGCACACGACACTACTTCAATTTCTAGCTCTAAAGGAATCAATTTGCTTGGCTATTGGATCAATGGTTAAAAGAAAGAAGGATGGAACTTTCTCCCGTACTGAAGGAGCTGAGGCCGAAGGCACGAGAAACGAGGTAAGCCAGGAAGCTTCCTCTCACGAAAACCCATCAGCATTTTTGACTAGAGATGGACGGCGTTCTCGCTGAATTGAGAGATCAAATGGCAAGGCAGGATGATCTCCTCAGGAAACAATAGGAGATAATCAATGGATTCTTCGCTCGGATGGATGGAAGGTCGAGCAATGCTCAAGTCACTGGAAACGAAGCCATTGAAGTGGCTCGAGTATCACCCGGACTCGGGGGCAACCCCCTCGTTCAACCGCATCAACCATCTCGTGATACACCTCTAGATCGCGATCCGGATCGTGGTGCACCACCAGGCTCACGAGCCGATCCTAGCAACACGCTCCCGTTTGCTCCACAACAACCGGTTCGTGACCTACCTCCAGGACCCAGTCGGATCGCCCCCTGCTTCACGAACCTGCCTCACGAACCGGGTCGGTTCGCCAACCTCGATCCGCGATCCCCAGGAAACAGCACACCAGCAGCTTCCATCCTCTCCTGCACTCAACGCTGGGGGCACCAGCTCTGATCTTGACAATTTACAGCAAGTTTTTGAAGGCAATTGACTCACTGATCTGATTCAACGCCTCTCGAGAGGCAGCACCTATTAGAATGACGTGGATGACATCAACCACACTCCCTTCACTTAGGAAATCAGGAATTCTCGTAATCCCCCAGATTTCAAACTTCCACAACTAGAGCCCAACAACGGCAGGATCAATCCAACCGTGCATCTGATGTGCTACAAACGACATATGGAAGTTCAATCGGCATCGGAAAATGTCATGGCAAAGTGTTTTCCCCTCTTTCTAACTGACATAGCCGCTATGCGGATTCGGCAGCTAGAAACGGAATCGATCAGCAGTTGGAACATGTTGGTCGCACGCTTTATTGAACAATTTCGGGTTCACATCGCTCGGCCCAAGAACGTCATGTCACTTACTACAATCAATCAGAGGCCCAGAGAAACTCTACATTCATTCCTGGAAAGATTCAATGTTGCAGCAGCATCAGTTGACCGACCTGAACCATCGATGGTGCTGATAGCAGTATCCGGTGTTTTGGATAGCTCAGAGTTCAAAAAGTCCTTGTACCGAGAGCCACCGCGAAACCTCGGCGAATTTTATCTTGAAGCAGATAGATTTCTGCGGGAAGAAGATGCAACCTCCGAGAAGAAAGTTCTCGATGTCAACATGCTTAAAGACGGAGAACCGTCCGATTCTGGAAATGGCAAAGGAAAAGCCGCCGTCAGGAATGAATGCAACACTTAGCCCCGGAGAGGGCCCGGATATGAAAAGTACACTGAACTGAATGCCCCACTCCCAGACATCTATCTGGGCACGAACGGTGCTATCTCCTACCCAAAGCCTCCCAGAAGGGAGCCATCACAAAGAGAACGCGATTCTGGAAAGCACTGCATATTCCACGATATGGACAGACATGACACAAATGACTGCAGGCATCTTCGTGATTTGATTGAGGAACGGGTTAGACGTGGAGAGCTGCCCGAGTATGTGAAACAACCGACAGCGCCTACACCTGCGCTGCTACCTCCTGCTCCCTGGAGAGGGAATGACTCTGGATCAAGCTCTCGTGGGCTCATCATCAACTGATCTAGATGAGATCAGCTTTCATTTTCTTCATTTCTTAGGCTTTAAGATTTGTTTTTTGCTTTCACTAGGTTTTCCAATTGGTTGAATCAGAGTGCACACGTTCGGGGTTAGGATGTTGCCCCAAAGCGTGCTCTGGACTCGGTGTCAAACCAATCAGGATTTGCTTTGGTTTTGCATTTTGAAATTAAATAAGGACTTTCCAAGCATGGATTATGTTTGGAGAATTTAAGTATCTTGTCAGGATGTGGTAGGATCCTCAACTTCGGTTAAAGTATGGCTTATATTTATTATGGAACTCTAGGTATGGATTATGCCTAGGGATGGACTATCTTGTCAGGCTGTGGCAAGCGTAGCTCTACTTCAGGTCTGAGTATGGTTTATACTCACTTTGGAATCTTAAGTATGGATTATACTTAGGAACGACAAATGGTCTTGTCAGGATGTGACAAAAGAAATCGGGTATGGATTATACTTGGTTTGAACTTTTGGGTATGGATTATGCCCTGCAAACAGTCTTGTCAGGATATGACAAAAGAAATCGGGTATGGATTATACTCAATTTCGACTTCTGGGTATGGATTATGCCTGGAAATGTTGGCCCTTGCCACGATTTGGCACGATGACTCAAACGTCCCTCGAGTATGGTTTATGCTCATTAGACGCCGAAGCATGGTTTACGCTCAGAAAATTTGAACAATATTGCCAGGATTTGGTACGTTTGTTTTTCCTTTATCTCTTTACAGGTATGGATTATATCTGTAGCTGGCAGACCCGGCAAGGTCATGGCATTATCGAATTTCTATGGCTTATAGATTTCATGGACTATCCAGAACACATCTTCCTTCAACCAGCAAGATATGTTCTGGGGGGCAAACTTGTTGACACACTTTTTGGTAAAAGTTGTCACACTGAATATCTGGATAACATCGCGCTCGGATAAGGAGAACATCGTCAGAAGACAGGCAGCGATTTGGTCAAAGTCGCATCACGAACAAAGAAAGGCCCGAAACTCCTAACAGATGACCTTTTTGGCCAGAACACAGCGATTACAAAGTTGAGCTTTGTAACTCTTATAAATCTTTGAATTAGCTTCAGTTTGAGCTTTGATTTGTCTCAATCGGACTTACGGTTTGAAAGTTATGCCCGTTTCCGTAAACTGGTGTAATTTGGCAATTTCCTGGATAAAGCAACGAAGCGTCACACGATCGGAGTATGGCTCATGCACCCTCGGATCGCCCCTCATCGGATCGCCCCCCTCAGCTCGTGGTATACCTTCAGATCGCGATCCACTCTTAGTATACATGGAGACCATGACCCGATCGCCAACACTTCACTCCAGCTCGCAACCAGACCCGGATCGTGATAGCCATATCACGATCTGACCCATGACCATGAACCGATCTCTAGACTTGCAGATACGCGCACTGTTTTGACATATTCTTAAGGCTACTCCTGCTCCTACTTTTCTGGATCGGGTGCCACGTACCCCACCACGAACCGGTCCTCCCCGAAGCTCCTCTATGCCTATAAATACACCGAAACATGGCCATTTAAAGGGACTTTTGGCACTTGATCTTGAGGGCTCCCACCATTATCAACGCAAGGACTTTGCGAACAGCGGAAGACCATTTCTAATCATCCTAACACGAGGTTATCGTGTATAAAATCAATTTCTAATCTCCATTTCTTCATGGTAAACACGAGGATTTCGTGTATAAACTGAGATAATTATACTTGTAACTTCTTAGGATTTAAGAAGAGATAAAGTGGACGTAGGCTTTGTTTGAGTCGAACCACTATTAAAACTTTGTGTGTTCCCCATTTTTACTGCTTTTTCTGCATTTTGTGATCTGAGATCTGCATTTGGGTGTTAGGCCCAGATTTTGGTCTAACAATAGGCGTCAACTTTACTCTTGTATCAATCAAGACAGAAATCAAAAAATCAGTCGGTCGATTTCAATCGTTAGCTCTTTACAATCGCAACATGACAGAGCAGGAACAAAGATTCTTATTAGTACGTTATCGCGACCAATGAGGGTCGCTTATTACAATGCTAAAACAAATTAACAATCTAAATGTTGAAAGAAAGCATAAACATTAAAATATATTCTAAGAAAGATAAGGTCGCAAATGCTCCGCGTTCCATGCTTTTTGAAATGGCTCGACGTCCACAGTTATCACTCTAAAACTCCCGTTGTCGTGCTTTCTTTGAATGACGTAGGGTCCTTCCCATCTCGGGCCCAGGTGTACGGGGATAGGGAAGATTCATTTCAGAACCAAATCTCCTACTTCAAAAGTCTTTGGTTGGACCTTTTTGTTGTAATACCGAGCGACTCATTGCCTGTGGGCCACGGCACGATGGTTCGCCTCTTCTCTTTTTTCGTCAACCATATCCAATGATGTCAGAAGAAGTGCCTTATTAGTTAGGGGATCGTAGTAGGTCGTCCGTGAGTCGGGACCTCAAGCTCGATTGGGAGAACTGCCTCGGAACCTTATGACAAAGCGAAGGGAGTATGTCCTGTTGCGGTTTTATGGGTAGTACGATACGCCCATAACGCCAGAGGCAATTCGTCGACCCATTTTCCTTTAGCGCGTTCCAGCCATTTCTTCAAAATGGTTTTAATGATCTTATTGACCACTTCAACTTGACCATTGGATTGGGGATGTGCTACTGCGGTGTATTTCTTCTCAATATGGTATTCCTCACAAAAATCTCGGAATTCCAGACTATCGAACCGAGTCCCGTTATCTGTAACAATGGTTCGAGGTACTCCATATCGACATATAATGTTCCAGACAATAAAGTTGATGACCTTCTTTGTTGTAATGGTAGTCATTTGTTCGGCTTTGGCCCACTTTGTGAAGTAATCTACGACCACAATTGCATACCTGGCTCCTCCTTTCGAAATGGGCAAGGTTCCAACGATGTCAATTCCCCATACAGCGAACGGCTAATGACTCGTCATTTGAGTAATCTTTGTTGGGAGCGCTCGTGGGATTTGTGCGAACTTCTGGCATCTATCGCGTCTTTTGGCATAATTAGCAGTGTCTTTATTGACGGTCAGCCAAAAGGATCCATAGCATAGTATTTTTCGGGCCAGGGTTTGCCCCCCGGTATGCGCCCTACAGTCTTCCTCATGTACTTCCCGTAGTATCCTCCTGATGTCATCGTTGGCTACATATCAGAACGTAGGAACAGAAAATTCTCTTCTGTAGAGTTGGCCTTGCTGAATAAGGTGCCTGGAAGCCTGTCATATCAAGGCTCGCTTCTCATTTTTCTTTTCGGGCAGCTTCCCATGGAGAAGGAAATTTTTAGTGGGAGTCATCTATGATTCTTCTTCGGGCTCGACATCAGTCTGGTCGACCTCCATTTGATCGATGCTTGGTATATTCACGGTTTCTATGGGAACTATCTCTGTTTCGCCCGGGTGGTCCGAGCTAGCCAGTTTTGCTAGCCTATCCGCTTTTTGATTCTCCTTCCGGGGAATATGAGAAATGCTATACCGGTCGAAGTTGCTTAGTAATTTCTCGACCTCCTTAAGGTAAGAGGACAGTCGTTCTCCCCGGGTAATGAATTCCTTTCGAACTTGACATACTACAAGCTACGAGTCACAAAAGATATCGAGTGTCGTTATTTTCAGATCTTTCGCCAGTTTGAACCCAGCAATCAGGGCTTCATACTCGGAATCATTGTTGGTAGCCAAAAATTCTAGTCTCAAAGCATAATAAACCGAGTGCCCTTCAAGGGATAGAAGTACTATGCCGGCTCCCGAGCGTTGGTTATTTCGGGCTCCATCCGTGTAAAGCTTCCAGGCGATTGGCTCCTGATCGACCTTCATAGGCTCGGGGTTGCCGTCTTGATATTCATCTTCTGGGGTTGTAAATTCTGCTATGAAATCATCTAAAGCCTGTCCTCGGATTGATTTTCGGGGAACGAAAGTTAGGTCGAACTGGCTCAATTCAATGTTCCATTTAGCAGCCTCCCGCTTGCTCCTGGTCGTTGAAAGATTTGACGGAGAGGTTGATCAGTGAAGACTTTAATTGGGTGAGCTTGGAAATAGTGCCGAAGTTTCCTCGATGCAATTAACAAGCTATAAGCTAGTTTTTCATTCTTGAGGTAATTACGCTAAGCTTTCAGTTAATTTCTTACTCACATAATAAACCGGCCATTGTACTCGATCTTCTTCGCGGATCAGGACCGAGCTAATTGCATGTGCAGAGACTGCTAGATAAACAAACAAGTGTTCATGGTCGACTGGCTTAGAGAGAATAGGAGGTTTTTTCGAGATGGTCGAGCAGATTTTGGAAAGCCTCGACACAGTCGGGTGTCCAGGAAAAGTTCCGTTTCCCACTTTTTACTAATTCAAAGAACGACATGCATTTATCAGTAGCTTTCAAAATGAATCATCCCATGGATGCTACCTTTCCTGCTAAACTCTGAACATCCCTTATCCGGCGAGGTTCCTGAATCCCCTTAAGGGCTGCGATTTGATCAGGGTTGATTTCAATTCCGTGGGAACTTACGATGAAGCCAAGGAACTTTCCCGAGGCTACCCCAAAAGAACATTTTAACGGGTTCAGTTTCATACCTATTTCTGGAGGACGCTGAACATCCACGACAGGTCGCCCACGTGCTCGGATGATAGTTTCGACTTTACTAACATGTCATCTACATATACCTCCATTTTCTTCCCTATTTGATCATGGAACATCCAGTTGACTAGCCTTTGATAGGTTGCTCCTGCATTCTTTAGGCCGAAAGGCATCACTACATAACAGTACAATCCGAGGTCGGTAATGAAAATGGTATGTTCTTGGTCAGGGACGTGCATGCAATCTGATTGTACCCGAAATATGCATCCATGACCGGCAGTCGAATCGACTAACTGATCGATCCTAGGCAATGGGAAGTTTTCCTTAGGGCAAGCCTTATTTAGATCAGAGAAGTCAATGCAGGTTCTCCACTTCCTATTAGCCTTCTTCACAAGTACCGGGTTGGCTATCCAGTCGGGATAGGTTGAATCTCGGATGAATCCATTGGCTTGAAGCTTCCCTATTTCTTCCTTCAAGGCTCTCGACCTTTCAGGGCCTAGCATTCTCCTTTTTTGTTTTATAGGAGTGTATTTTGGGTCGATGCTGAGTGATTGGGTTATAATAGATGGAGGTATCCCACACATGTTAGCGTGGGTCCAGGCAAATACATCCAAATTCGCCCGAAGGAATTCACTTAGCTCCCTCGTCCGGAGGGGATCAAGATGAGACCCAATCTTTAGAACCTTGATGGGATCATTATCGTTGATTGGAACCTCTATGGTGGCCTCATTCGGGGCCGCCTTTCTACACCCTGGCTCATCGTCATCTCGTGGATTGATGTCTTCGATCTCACAGGGTGACGGTCCTGGCCGAGGTGTTTTCTGTAATTGCTATGCTTCCTTCCCATCCCCAAGGGGAGAGGATTTTTCAGGCTCCTTGTCACCACTTCTTTTCAACTCCTTCCATTCTGCTAGATAGCATGCTCGACCTGTTACTTGGTCCCCTCGTACAGTTCCAATTCCACTATCAGTGGGAAACTTCAGAAGCAAGCACCAGGGGGCGATACATGCCTGGAAGACAGCCAAGGCAGGTCGTCCCAAGAAAGCATTATAGTGTGAATTGATATTCATTACAACAAACAGTAGGATCCTAACTCTTCTTCGATCTCCATCTCCTAATTCCACCGATAGTCTGATCTGGCCTATGGGTTCTGTTGAAGCTCCGTTGAAACCACGTATTTGACCCTCATACAGCTCCAAGTCCTTTGTCTATAGTTTCATTTGATCGTAGGTTTGTTTAAATAGGATGCTCGCTGAACTTCCGTTGTCAACCAAATTTTTACAGACAGTAGTCGGGCCAATGACAGTGGTTATCACCACCAGGTCGACCATTGGGGTTTCTAGACCAATTGGCTCGCGGTTACGGAAGACAATATCCTCGCCCATCGTCCTTCTTTGTTTGATGGGACTTGCGGCCTCCTGGGGATTCACTTCTTTAGCATAGAGGTGTTTTGCGGCGTTAACATATCGTTCCATGGCCCTGATGCTATGGCCCACCGGATGCAGTCCTCCCACAATGTCATTGATAACAATCCCTTTCTCCTTTTCTTAAGGGGTGGCGCGAGGAGCAGGTTGGTTTGGTTTGGGCATCGAAGTTCCTTGCCCCCTGTCCCTTGGAGTTGTTTTATATTCGTCAAGTTTACCTTCTCGAATCAGTTTTTCAATGATGTCCCTAAGATGTCGGCACTCGTTGGTCGTATGCCCATAAATGTCATGGAATAGGCAATACTTCCCAGTCGCTCGTTCCTTCTCCACAGGCTCCCGTGGGGGCGGTTTCTTATATTGCATTGTGTTGCAGGTATCGAGATATATATTCTCTAATGTATCATTTAAGGCAGTATATGTGTCAAACACCTGGAAACGGGGGCACTTCCGGGAGCTTCCTCTTTGCTTCGAACCCCAACTGTTCTCTCTTGACCCCTCGCCACTTCGTTTGCCACGGTTTTCAACATTTACTTCGACTTTCCCAGAGTTATCCCCAGATTGTTTAACCGCAATATTATTTCGAGTTGACGGATTGAAGGTGTCTTTCGGGTCGTCTTCCTCTTCTAGCTGTGCATCTTCTTGTCTCAATCGTATGCGGACCTTTTCATAGAAAGCCTTAATCGTGGTCGGCGGTTTTCCAATCAAGTATTTTCCGAACTCTGTTCGTTTGTCAATTCCATCAACCATGGCCATCAAGACGGTTTTGTGGTTGGGGTTGCTAACTTCAGTCGCCGCCCGATTAAACCGATTGAGATAGTTCCTCAAGGAATCGCCTCTTCCCTGCTTAACTGCTGACAAAGCCATGACATGTTTTGATTTGGTAGCATGAAGACGAAATTGAGTTTGAAATTTTTCGCTCAGGTCTTTAAAGCTGGGAACTGATTTTGCGGGCAAACGGACAAACCACATGAGGGCTATCCCGCTTAAAAAAATTAGAAAAGCTTTGCATTTGATTGTGTCAGGGGAAATCGCTACTTCCATGTGTCAAGAATATCTCATCAGATGCTGCTGTGGATCTGAAGTTCCATCGTACTGATTCATTTGGGGCATATTAAATCTCCTGGGAAACTCTGCTTGCAAAATGTCATCAGTGAATGGTGTATGACTTCGGTCGACTCCCCAATCTTCGTTCCTATGCCTATGACTATCGTTCATAATTTGTCGTACCATAGCGGCTAAATTTGGTGGAACGACCGTGTCCGGGTTGACCTCATCAATTGATGGACTTCTTCTAGCCCCTCCATCAGGAAATGTCGTCCGACATTTCTTCTCCTCCGGTTTTCTTGGTCGATCACAAGATTCCGGGGAGGATGTACAGGGGCCCGATTTCTTCGACCAACATTTTTATTTGCAAGAGGGGATGCCTCCCAATGTCGCGGGGCTATGGGATCGACGATTTCTAACTCAACCTGATTAGCACGCCCTTGGTTGCGTTCACCTGGTGGATTTTGATGTTCCTCTATGCGTAGCTACCGGACATTTTCAGCTCTCTCTAATGGACGTCGAGGTCAGCGTGGATCTCTGCCTTCCTCCGATGAAGATGAGGTTCTGACGCTCGGTCCAGCTGAGGAGAAGGGAGTCGACGGCCCCGAGCCTCCTGAGCTTGATTCCTGAATTCCTCCCATTGCCTCGCTATGCGAGTCATGTCTTCACATATAGCGGCGTTCTCTTGAGAATGGACCCTTAGGGCATCGGTGGTTTCCTTAAGTCGATCTACCATAGCCATGAACTCGTCTCGTGTGGCGAAGGCAGAAGATGGAGCCAAATCCCCTCCAAGGGGTAGTGTAGGCAGATCTGATGCAGCTTCAGGGACAATCGTCCTGCCAGCTGCTTCTGTGGATGTTCCAACCTGTGGATTTTTTTTGGTATTTCAAGTTGTTTTTTCCAGCCATTGCTAAATCAACGCAGTGATAAAAACGAGATTTCCGTCTTGGACTTGATGATCCAAAAGTAGAGCGAAAACCTGGATTGATCTGAGAAAGTCAGTTCCCAGTGAAAGCACCAAAATGTTGACACCAAAAACTGGTTCAACACCAAAAAAAAGAAGAATTTTGTAGAGAAAAAAGTGAGTATGAACAATCACAAACAATGCAAAAAATTAAGATGGAATCACACACAAATTTATAGTGGTTTGGCGTTAATGAGCCTACGTCCACTTTATAATTAGATTGAGGTTGAGTAGAATGATTACAAAACTTCTTCTTTTTTTTCTTACATACCCCTTTCTATACTGAAACATAAGTATTTATAGGTGATACAATACTTAGCCGTTATCAACACGTGTCATTGGATCCAGAGAATAGTTGCGGCTGAATGAATCAATATCTGCTGGAGAATAGGTATTCCATCCCAAATATCTAACGTGAAATAGCCAGTGATTCCGCTGCCTTGGGCAATTTGAACGAAAAGAATTTGGAATAAGCTATTCTTCAGGCTGGCATTTCGGGCTTTTAAATGAACACATCGCAATTGATTAAGTTTGGTCATCTCATGTTCCTTCTGGGCCGCGTTTGATGGACGGAATGAACTAACATGTTGAGCATCTCTTTTTTATCTGCTTCGAGGATTTCAGGTACGGGTCTATCGTGTTATCCTACCTTGATGGGTGGTCCGAAAGGCCCATCAACAGTGTCCATATATAGTTTTCTACCCTATGGCCAAGTGATACGGGTATTTATCATTTCAACCCGCAATTTACAAAATTTCTACAGGTCTATCATTTCAACCCGCGATACCAAATTCAGTAAAAATCGTTCAGGTTTATCATTTTAACCCATAACGATTTTTCCCTATTCAAATGTCTTTTCGGGTATGTATCATTTCAACCCTTAGTGATTTTTCATAAACTAGGGATATCAACAGTCACATAGCAGCAATCACAACATATATATAATCAGGGAAACTACGTGTCATATGAACCTATCGTGTCACATATGAAATGTGCATATATATCAGATCAAAATATTTCTATCAACAATCCTATGCATTTCATATAATAGTTCATTATTGATCTAACATCCATGAAATAAATGTGAGTCAGGTGTGAGATAAACTCACCTTTCGTGGCACGAAAATAGATAATGATAAGGACGGACGAGAGATAACAACGAAATCTGGGCACACTCGAAATTGAATTGACTAGTACAACCAGATCGAATCTGTTTATGCTACAAGAAGCGTACACAAAAATTAATTACATAATACTGTTTTTTATTTGATAAAACAGAACAATATTTTTTCTTCTTTTTGATGGGAACGGAAACACAACTCAACATGAAATGAAAAAAATTGAGCTCCAGTGTTTATAGGAACAAGACAACTGACTCTAATGGTTCTTCAGTACCAAACAAGCTTTATATATACAATGATCTGAAACAAAAATATACCAGCGCAATCGAAGTTAGAAAATTGCACGGCCACATCAGATCTGGCAGTGGCTTGAAGCGGAATGTAGTGGTGTTACATGTAAAGGAAGACTCGGCAGCATGGTCAAGGTGCACCATCAAAGGTGGTGCGGCTGCTGGGTTCGAACTTGGCTGAGGTTCGGTTGTAGGGCAGAGCGTTGTGGAGGGGCGGAGGTGCGTTGCTATTAGAGGTGCTCTGTTGTTGCTGAACACGGTGGAGGCATGCAAGAAATCAATATTATTTTTATTTTTATTTATTTTAACTTTGACAATAAAATAGTACGTTCTTTGTCCATTGAATTTACAAAGGATGTAATGTGCATGCATGAAGTTGGAATAGGAAACAAAAAATTAGGTAACAGCAAGTCATTTAGAAAAGAGAGAGACTCAGAGAAATGTAGACGCATGGAAGATTAATGCATGGCTAGCTTGGACTTAAAGAGAATGGGAACGTGAAAGGTTGGATGGAAATGTGAAAATGGAATTCACGCATGCATACTTACATATATCCAAAATAATTTATATATGTCTATCTAAGCTTTGGAGAAAAAAAAATATGGGTGGCTTAATAAAATAAAAGGACATGTTTTGCAGACCTAAAATAGCTAGAAAAGTATGTAAAATCGAAAAAGGGACACATCGAACTCAGATGGCTCTGTTTCAAAAATGATCAATGCAAGCATTTTCGCAATTTCATCGTGAACCGAACATCGAAACTTACAAATGAATATATTGCAGAAATCAGCGCGACGAGACGGACACAACAGTATATAATTTGCAGTGTTAGAATGCTCCGTTCAAAAACGTGTTACAGACCCCTTTAAACGTAAAATTCGGATAGAAAAATAATTTAATGGAGATCAAAACGTTCGATTTTCACGAAAAGAATTTCGCCGTTGGATTACTAAAACGAATATAATACTTTTCATGTTAGTCCGAACTGGATTCAGAGAGATTTTAAAATCGTTAAAATTTGAACTGTTATGCGCAGTTTTGCACTGAAAATTGCGCGATCGACAAGCATTCAAATTTTCTAACAAAATTTTACTACTGCTATATGTCACTATACGTATTTCATATTTCAAATTTCTGTTACAAGAAATTATAGAATATTTTCAAAATAAAATTCTTTTTAAATCGATATTTAAATCATTAAAAATAGTGGAATGTTACATAGACTATCAAAACAAAACACAGAAAATATCGTTAATACATGACATGGGTCGACTCTTGGGTCAACCCATTCCAAGTATGGGCCGACCCAAACTCATTTGGCATGGTATCTTTTCAGTTTTGGTTCGTGCACGTTAATTTCCTTCCCTTTTTAATTCTTGGGTGTTAATTCTTATAAACGCTATTCCAATCATTTATTTCTATTTCCGATTTTATTAAATTTTCTTTCGTTTCTGATATGCTCCTAATTTCAAATTCAAACGCGTGCCATTTCTAGAATTAATACGCGAATATATTTTTAAAATATTTTTTTACGCATATTTACGCTTATAAATATTTTTCCAACATGAGACTTCGAACGTTAATAGCTTTTCTATAGGAACTCCATCTAGAACATAATGTATATGTATGTTAATCAGAAAATTGCTACAAATGCGATGGTGTACGTTTTGAATCAAAATTCTGGTAATCCTAAAATTTTTGTTTTCCATGATTAAGTATTTCTGTAATTATTTTGATTAGTTTTGTATTAAAAATGCGAGGTGTTACATAAAGTAGATTCCACTTCAGAATGAGAAGTGTCTTCATCTCTAGATTGCAAGCAAGCCTGGCAATGCGAAGTCATTTCTAGATGAGGAAAATTGTGTTCAAGATGATCAGGTACACTTGATTTTGTGTTGTTAACCAAATGGAAATTTTTAGCAAGTGTCCATTAGTTGAATTCCAAGTATTAAATGGAGGCATGTTTAGCATTCTCTCTCTAAGTGATTGGACTACACAAAGTCTCTAGCTCTGTAATGAGACTATCTCGCGTAGATAGCATACCTGGGCCACATAAGTTGTTCATGCTACTTCTTTTATTTTAGACTTACTCGTCATCAATTCAAGAAATCGACAAAAAATATGCTGCTCAAAATAGCATATTTCAGGACCATTGGACGTGCAAATGCAATTTGAAGAAAATGTTGGACACAAACTCAATCACACTTCATTTGATAGTCCAAACTTAGTTGAAATTATATGGGAAGCGCAAGTTATAGAGATTTCAAATGTCAAATCATAATTATGAAGTTTGATTCTTTGTTTCAAGCATATTGGTTCTAGAATCAATTATAGGTCATTTATTTTATTATATGTTCAAGGCTACATGTTTGAAATCCACAAAGTTTCGATTGATGATATACAAATCGACTCAATTTCAAATCTAGTCCAAGTTTATGTTCAGATTGAAGTTGAAATTAGTCTCGGTCCATGTTCATGTTCATTTTCATAAAAGACATATTTAAGTAGAATTAAGTTTTCTTAAGATTCAGAATTCAATCCAAGTTCAAATAAAATCTCCAAACAAGCCCGAGCCATGTCAGTGATCACCAGCGAGTCAAATTCAAATAACATTATGTCAAACACCCTAGAATTTGATTTTGATAAAGGCAAAAACCAACAAAGTTAGGGTTCCAAAACCCAAAATAACTAATTAGAGAAGAAGGGATTAAGAAAGTCGCTAGATACAAAGGGCAGAAGGCATGATAGTCAAAGGCAAAAGGCAAAGATGATAACCGAAGGCTGATCCTAATGGGTCGGTTGGAATTAGGGCCAGTCGGATCAAATGAACCCGTAAAAACTAAGTTAGGCACAAGAGCCATGACCACTCATGAAGAAATACAATGAAAGGACACTTTTGCTTAAATTTCACTTGTAAGTACTTGGTCTATATGTTGATATACATGTATATGATATGTTGGTATATACCTTCATATTTAAAAAAAACACTTTATAAAAATTGTTTTGAAAATAATAAGCATTTTAAAATATTTTGTTACTTTGTAAAATCATATAATCATAGTTTAAACATATTTTAATTATAATAAAACTTATAACAAATTTGTAAAGTAATTTAGAATAAAATACATATATTACATAAAGGATTAAATGTAAATGTCTTCTAAAAATGATATATGGAAAGTATAAGTGAATATTATTTAATTTGAATTATGTATTTGAGTGTCGTAAACACTTTAGAAAACTGTAATAACCCACAATTTTAACGATAATTTATTTATTTATTTAATTGGATTTTAAAAATGGATTTTTTTTACAAGTAATGGGATTTGACCATGAAACTTGCATCATTGCATTCGTAATGAAATTCCGGTCAGCTTTTATGTTTGGAACTTCACGAATAGAGTCTATATGAAAAAGTTACAGATAAAATACGAAAATGGATGGAAAATAAATCAAACATAATATAATATAAATAGTAATTAATGTTTCCCCTACCACCTCACTGCCAGGTCGACCATAGTAGTCAACCGTTGCCTCGACCGCTTAGTCGATACAAACAGTGGCCGTTAGGGTTAAGTTATATATATATGTATATGCATATGTATGTATATATATATATACGGATAGATTTTTCATGAATTCAATCTGACGATTTAGGGTCATTTCTGCTCCTATAAATAGAGGGCTTGTAACAACCCGTATTTTTATAGCATATTAAAACAAGAAATCAAGGCAGAATTAAATTTTAAAGTCAGAATCAGGGGAAACGGGTTACGCCATTGCATTCGTCTCGAAATTTTACATGAAATAGAGTCCGAGTTTTCGAAAATCGGAGTCCGGATGAAGAAGTTATGGCTTGTACAAGTTTCAGCAGTTTTCAGGCAGGACTGGCCCGAGGGGTCGACCATAGGGTCGACCTACCTCCCCACCCCCCAGGTCGACCATAGGGTCGACCTACCCCCCAGGTCGACCATAGTGTCGACCCCCCCACCTAACAGGTCGACCTGGTCAGCTTGGTTTGACCCAGAACTCATTTTTGAAGCCTGAGACATGTTTTGACGGTCCGGATTAATTCTAGAGTTAATCTAAGGGCCTAAACTAGTTGCTACACCTATAAAAACACCCTTAGACCTAACCTAATTCATATCAAATCATTCTTACACTATTATGCTGCTGTACTTCCTCTTGATCATGGTCGCCGCTCTCTAAACTTTTCTCTTAGCCTCCAAACTAGATTCAAACTAGGGATTAAAGCTTCTACAGCAAATCTACAACAATTCAAGAAGATAAATCAATGTCTCTGCAACGTTCTACGACAATTTTAGTTCTTAATTCATTAGCCATGCTCTGTAAGTTCTAGTTATTTTCAGATTAAAATAATTAAATTTAATATGGACATGTGATGAAATTAAATTGGACTTTTGATTCAATTCTTGTTTCTTCTTGGATCTCGATCTTGAGAACTTTTCTATCTTTATTCGCATGACAAGTTTATGGTCTATTCAGCCTGTTGTAAATCAATTTTTCTTGGTTTATGTTGATATTATTATCAAGATCTATTCTTTATGCCTGAGATGATGCTTTTATGTCGTTTTCTCTCTGATCTTGTTTTTATTGCAACTTCTACCTCCCCCTATTTATTTTCTTTTGATGAACCTATGTCAATTTCGGACCTAGGCCTAAACTACGATATACGTGCGATGGTATACGGGGGAAATATTGGAATATTGCCTAGTGGAATATATGTGTTTGGTGGAATCGAAGGCATAATATGAAAATTTGATGTTTGGGGATAATTTACCATTAACATGAAACTTGATATTTGGGTATTGTCATTATAATGGTAATTGCAAGAACGGGGATTGGCATATATAATTTGATATGGATCTTGATATATATATATATAATTTGACATGGATCTTGATATATATATATATATATATATATAATTTGACATGGATCTTGATATATGTAATTTGGCTAGAACTTGTTATGGGTAAATTGGTGTAAACGTAGTATACATGTAATTTTGGGTATAAAACTTGATTTATGTAAATTGGGCATAGCTTTGTAAACATGTAAAGCATGAATCTTGACATATGTAAAGCGGCATGAAATTTGGTATATGTGTAAATTGGCATACATGTAAAACGACTTAAATTGAACATATGTAAATTTGGTACGAATTGGGCATATGTAAAATTTACATGTAATCTAGAACTTGGGCATATGTTAATTATGTAAAATTTGGAGTTGAAACATATATGATAATTTATGACTTAGTAGAGGTTTAATATGAACGCGCCTAAGTTGGGTTTTGGGTAATTGGCATGTATTGTAAATAAAAGGCTATAATTTGGCATAACCTTATAGTGAATTATGATAATAATTTGGGAATATGTTTTGGGGCAAAAACGTGAATCATGAACATTTCTATATGTTAAACACATGAACTGATATTGGGGTTTTGGGTGGAATACGACCATTAATGAACCTGTGACACGAGATTAGACTCAGTTTGTGGTGTAAATCTGCCCGGAACCGCCCGACAAATCCAGTAGCCACAAAGTGTCAGTCTAATGTGAGAGGTCGAAGGTCGAATTGTAAGCGTAACGATTTATGACACGAAGTTAGACCCAGTTTGTGGTGTAAATCTGCCCGGAACCGCCCGACAAATCCAATGGCCACAAAATGCACGGTCTAATGTGAGAGGTCATGATTCGTTCGTCATAATGAATGAATTAAGGAATACTAACCATAATAAGACGTGGGTATGGTTAGAGGGTTAGGTGGGATGACATGGAAATTTGACATGTGAATATGGACCTAACTGGTATGAGTTAAGAACATGTAAAACTTATAAATGTGGGCTTAACCAACATAACTGTTAATCAGACTAATGGGTAAGTTAAGTAACATGGCTAGGCTAATGACACTTGACCGTTATAACATGACTAGCGGATGGGTTGGGCTAACTTGAATAGGTTGATAACACCCAATCGATATAACCTGATGCGTGGTAGGGTTAAGTAAACACACGAGGGTAATACTTAACCATTATAATATGACTGGTGGATGGGGTTAAGTTAACATGCACTTAACCAATATAACGTGATGCATGGTAAGGTTAAGTAACAACAGAGAGTAACACTTAACCGTCACAACATGATAAGTAGGTGGGCTAAGTCAATGTACACTTAACCAATATGACATGACATGCGGTGGAGTTAAGTTAACACAAGGGATAACACTTAGCCAGTATAACAAGGCTTGCGGTAGAATTAAGTAACACAAGGAACAACACATAACCGATATAACATGATGTGTGGTAGGGTTAAGTAAAACAAGATGAAACACTTAACCAACTTAACGTAATGGACGGAGAGGGTTAAGTACATATCGGGTTGGTGGGTAATATTAGTAAATATAGGCCCACAAACTTAACCATTAATAAGCACGCTTGAATAGGTGGGTTAATTACATCACGGGAAGGTGGGTAATATCTGTATGTATAGGCCCACACACTTAACCAGTAGGAAACCCTAGTAACGGGGACCCATTTCAGCAGTAACCCAAATCAGGTATCAACGGTACCCTGAAACTAGGCAGGGTGGGGCACGATTACTGGGCTGATTGTAAGCGGTCAAACGACGGCGGTGGGTGCACAGTGTAGGTCTAACAGGGTGCGGGCGTGCACACACTCCGGAGCAGACAACCAGGGCACTGGGGACACCAGTAGTATAACCTATGCCTTCTAGAATTGCGTCGGGCCGCCACCATGGGTCTTGATACACCCCATGGTGGGACCAGCATAGGTATCTACAATCATTGGGGGCCGTATGACATACGTAGGTAGCATAATCCTTAGGTTGGACCTAGGTGGCATAAACCCTAAATCCGAGAAGCGTTCAATAGGTAGCATAATCCCTAGGTTGGACCTAGGTGGCATAAATCCTGGTTGAATCTAGGAAGCGCTCGATAGAAACCCCTAGATTAGATCTAGGTAACAAATAATAGATGTACACGTGAAAGTAACCTTAATTTTTGGGGTTTGGGATTACGTTATGATTTTATCATTTTATATAGATTACTAGTTGGGACACTAGTTAGGTGGTGCAGAGAAAATAGATATCATTTTAGTGGTGAAGCAGAGAAATCTTGCGATGCTTGATAGAAATCTTGCGAAACTATACTTAGTTCATCTTGAATGGGAACCTTGCAATGTTACACATGACAGAAATCCTATGATGTTATTCTTAGTTATTGTGCCTGTAACTTATCTTGTCATCATGCTTATGTTTACTTTCAGTTTATTCATGCCATGTTATCTTTACCTGTTTTTATGCTGAAAGTCACTAGGACTTACTCGGTCTTTATGACTGACCCGGTTTGTTTCGCCTCTTTTTCTTCCGTTCCCCCCCAGGTTCACAGGGTGGGAATACAACTTAATTCGGATCTTACCAAGCTCCAAGGCTCTTTCATGTACGGCTTGGATTTCTCTTGGCTATGGCTTGCTTTGCTTTATTGGGGAATGCTACAGTTTATTTTTATGCTTCTTTGTTTTTGAGCAAGACATATATTTTAGCTATGTATTTGGGTATTGGAAGTTGATGGGCTTTTATTGTAAACAATTCTATTTAATAAATGATTTGAAGTACTTCTACTTCACTTTACACTGTTTTATATATATCTGTCTTGTAATATTTCTGTTCCAGTACCCATAATGCTCCATTGAAATTAAGGCATTCCCTTTGTGAGTGACCTTAACAGATGTGGGGTGTTACAGGGCTAGACCCCCGCCTTTTTGTGCATGTTTTCTGGAGGCAGCAGCGAAGCTCTGCTATTCTCAATCTTTCGGTCTCTTCTTAAACTCTAAATATAAACATATGCAACTCTAATCAACAAGAATTGGAAAGACTGAATTCAGATTTATGCAAAAGGGTTAGTTCTTCGATCAAATAATTATTTTAATTAAATTTCTTTCTACATTTCCAATTCTTCTTTTAGATCTACAAATCTAAATCAGTGTTTGTAAATCCCTTTTGTAAATAAATGATAGATCTGTAGGATTTTGAGATTATATGCCAAGAAGCAGTGTTCAGATTCAGATTTGGATAGATTTCAAGTGAGTGGGAAATATATTTATTGTTTGTAATAACTTGTATAATTGTTTCTGTTGAATATGAATTATATGCTTAAAAGTTTATCAGATTTGTTTGTTATTATCAAATCCGAAATATTACGAATATAAACTAGGTGTGGATCTATAGGCCTTTCAATTTAATATTATCATATTGCCTATAAATATTCTTAGATTGTTTGTGGTTATTGTAAATAAATATGATCCGGAAATTGTAGGATCTAAATTAACCCTAGAGAGGGGTGAATAGGGTTTATCGCAGATTTTCGCAGAGTAATTAAATAATATCAATCACAGGTAATAATCAGAATAAATGCGGAAAATAAATAACACACAGATATACCCAGCTTCGGCAAAACCCTGCCTACTGCTGCATTCCCCAAGGTTTCTACTAGGAACTAAAACATTCTCTACACTAACAATCCCCTATAAACTCGCGACACTTGCTCCCAACTGTTCTTAATCCTACGCTCAAAATCCTTCACTGGCTTCTATCCCCGAAATCAGATTTCCCCGAATTACAAATCGCATAATTCGTCTCCCTAGTTTTATAGACAAACTAGAAAACTTTAAATTCGATTACAAATTTAAACAAAAACAATTAAAACAAAAAACTTAAAAAACCCTTTTAAAAGTTAAACCCTAGTTTATATATTAAATAATAAATCCTTCATCCCTTTATAATTTTTGGCTGGCCCCTTTTCAAATTACTTTTGCTTCGATCCACTTCAGTGTATTTGGCCCGATCTCTGGAAAAAAATGGCGGCTTCAAATCTAGGGTTTTCTTCTGAAGATTAAAGTGGCGACATCGATTAGGGTTTCGATTCTCTGATTTTAGACAGCCGCTCTCTTCTCTAATATTCTTCGATTACCAGTTGTGATCTTCTCTATTCTAATTTAGTTGAAGATGCTTGATTTGAATCCAAGTTGTTTTGATTCCTCTGGAATGTTTTTAATTTGAATTTTGCTTTTTATTTTGCTTGATCTTGGATAATTTGCCGGTGATGAATAGGTGAATATTTATAGGGTTAAAATCTGAATTATATGCTCTGATTTCATGAATGACTTGGTCATAATATATACGGGAATTTTGTTGTGGATTTGGTCTTGATTTTCCCTTGATTTACAACGTTGATTTCTTCTGATGATTTGTGGGATTTCTTCGAATTTGAACTTGAATGAATATAAAGCTTTGGCTCCTTAAATCCATGACTTGAATTTTTGGAGTTTGAATTTTTCAAACACTCTGGAATTTGCCTATTCATAGTTTGAATTGGTCATTTTTAAAAAAAACTGCCTTGTATATATTTTTCTGGACTTAATTAAACCATGTTCTCCTTACTGATATTCTGCATTTCCAATATACACTACCCTTTACCATTGAACCTTGTTGATATTACTTGATCTGTCTTTGAATAATACTTGATCATATTTGAAACTGGTAAGAACTAATTTTATGCTTCTTCAATTTTGTTCACTTGAAATATCTGAGTTCACTTGTTAACTAAAAGTTTGATCAGATACTATCCTTAACATGCCAATAATCTATCCCATTAACCATTGTTGTTGCATATCCAAATGCTTTGATCTTGTTATTGCCATAGAATACTGTGATATTTGCCATATTTGACACAACCAATTTATGAAGACAATTAAGCAAGTTTTATTTACTAAGTTGCACCTTGGTTGCCTAGCATGTGATGATGCTCTTTATATTTTCACCTCTCAGACTTGTACTCATATATGCATATATGTATACATAAATCAGTTCTATCCCCCTTTGAATGTATAGCCTGGTTACACTTGTGTTTGTCCACTTGGGCTTGGCTCATGAAGGTTTCTGGTCACATTGCTGCTTCATTTTTCTTTTTGCCATTGTTGTGTTGTTTGTGCACATTTGCAACAACATTTGAATACATGCCATAACCTGAAACTGCTTCCATTTTTGTTGATATTGCACTTGCACATTCATGAGACCCTTGCTTGTGTGTATGTATGCATGTTCATTGCCATGTGCTCGACCCATGTTACCCTATCTTGCATGTCCATTATATTATGCCTATCACTTACACCATGTTGATCCATATGTGCATATTCATTTAACTACACTTTGAGGCTTGAATTAATTTTGAAATACTTTGTCCACTGGACTATTTGGTCTTGCTGAACCATGCTGAATCATGCCACTTTATTGACCCATATAAATGAGACATATATTATGATATTTGCACATTCTTGTTGTTCTATGTATGTTGTCATTGAGCTTTTGTTGCTGTGGCCTTTTCTTAATCTTATTTGCACTTGAACCTATTTGTTGTACCATTTTTGTTTTGTGTCATGCTCGTCTCCTTCTGCGATACACACCTGGTAGTAGCCCAACCATAGATCCAACTTCGAGCTCAGTCTGATCTCCCAGAAGCGGAAGCTGAATCAATTGCAGGCTATAATATAGAATATGCGCGGGATGCAATCCTTAATAGTTCACGATCTCATGTTGGATTTCTGGTACCAAACGATAATCAATATTTCGCTTGGTCGGATTAAGAAATTCTAGCAAAGCGAATTCTTTGGCAACTCTCTTTAAGTTTATCTGCGTGTAATAGCTTCCACCTCGTAATGCCTTAATGCTGCTAGCAGCATTAAAGCAAGTGTAAGCGAAGCGTTATTTTGCCTCCTAACACTCCGGGTAGTGGGAAGCTAAGCGTACCGAGCGAAGCGAGAGTGGAGAGTTCGGGATATGGGAGTTGAGCTAAGGGAGCTAATGTTGCTAGCCGGTCGGTGGGAAGAGAAGCTAGAGTTACCTGTGAGTTGTCCGTTCACCTTTGCATCTTTCCCGGTAAGAAGAGAAGCAAGTAAGAGTTCTGTTGCTATGTCCGGGTAGCTAGATGTTGCTAGAGTTCCTCGAGCTAGAGCTATAGAGCTTTCGAAACATTTGCCAAATTTTATGTTGCACTGAGTTGAGTTGATCAACTTGGTTGCTCTTCAGTTGCTATACTGCATTTTTATTGGCGAGGCAGTGCACGCATGTATATTTATATATGTGTGTACATGCAGCCATTCAGAATAATATTCCTGTCCTTGCATATCAGACTGAGTCAGAAAAATGATGAGAAACACACCGAAATTCTGAGGAAAATATAAATTATTTGCTTGTATTTGATTTTATTTCTATTGTAGTCTACTGTGTGTGCTTTTCTATTTGTAATAGGTATGCAGATGGTGACTGATAGTTGGACTGGATCTGGAGCACATGAAGACAAGTATACATATCAGTGTCTGTGAATATGTAAATGAGTGAACGAGTGAATATGTACTGAGTGATGAATGATGTAGTGAAGAACAAATGTATTGAATGAGAAGATTGTACTAATATTTGTAATAAACAAATTCGATTGAAATAAAATATTATTTTATTGTGTTCAAATCAAATTGTCTATCGTATTCAAATTAATTCAGTAGTACAATTCCATGCAAAATATTATAACTATGAATATACAATAGTGGAGTTAGAATGTTGTACTATTTCAGATTTTGAAATAAAATATTTAATTGAATAAATATACTGTGAACTGTGTATAATAGTATATTATTCAATAAATATTTATTTCTATGAAATGAAATATAAAATAGTTCAGTTGCAAACACATTTAAATAATATTATATGTTTGTTATCATCAAACAAAAATCATACAACACATTGTTGTACCTAGCAATCTCCCTCTTTAGATGATGACAAACATATACAAGATTTTGAATGTGTTAAATGTGTGTGAAATATATTACTCCCCCTATTTGTTTACTTCCCCTACAACTGGACTCCCCCTATATATGTGGAGAATATAAATAATGAAATTCAACTGACCATTCTCCCCCTAGATATTTAATTCCAATCTTAAAATATTCTTGAATTAAATACTCATCAATCAAAATCTTGACCATTCTCCCCCTTTTTTTATCATCAAAAGAATAATAGAAATCGAAACAGTGATGAATATATACCATAAATATAAATTCAGATTAAGAGAGAGAATATATAGTGTAAAACCCATTTAATCAAACAAAAATCATAATGATCTTTAAATCAGAAGCAAATTTTACTTTCAGAATGAACAGATTTACGATGGATTTTATAGAATGAGGAGAGTTCAATAAAAAATTAATATTTGAATATGAATTTTGAAGATTTTAAATATGCTCAAAATGTGTTAAGCACTTGCTAACCACGTATAGCCCAAAGGTCTTTTAAATGGGGTTAGTAGTAACTTAACTTTATCCTCTCTAATGAGTTCCATCCATGCACAACCCAAAGGCCTTTTAAGAGAGAATGGAAGCACATAGAGATTAAGGTAATTCACCCATGCATAACCGCGAGGACTTTTAAATGGGAGTGAATACTAAGGATAAATTATACATACATACATACATATACATATATATATTTCTTTTTCTTTCCAAGATATTTTTCATTCCAAAAATAATTTGAACTCTCCAAATTAAAAAAAAACCATGATGAATGACAGAAATATGATAGACATAGAAGATGGTCGTGAAATAAGCTCTAATTCAAAGATATTATAAAATTTGTTCAATCATCATGAGATTTTAAAATAGTATCTCCTCTAGCTATGAATTATACCATAGTCACAACTCATCACAATTTCATAAATCATTTAAATTTTTGATGAGTTCCAGAATGGTTCAAATTTGTCATAATTTCAATTTTTGAATAAATAATAAAAAATAATTTTAAAAATTGAGAATATCAATTTCATGAGGGGTTTTGAAAATATCAATGCAAGTCGAAAATCAGTTTCAAAAATCGAACAGTAGAATGTGAGACTATCCAATATTTCTAATGTTGATTGCTCCTAGACAATTTTAAAACATTTGTGTATTTAATTCAAATTGCCTATGAAATTTGAAGAAATTCAGTCACTGATTTTCCAACACATCGTCCAATCACTAAGGTATTCAAATGAATCAAATCAATTTCCTTATCAAAGCAGCACAAGATCATTTTCAAAGCACGAATCACAAGTGAAATTTTCAGAGAATTTTTAAACAAGCACAAGAAACAGTCAACGATCAAATCTGAAGGTAATGATTTGAAATCACTTGAAAAAAATCAAATTTTATAATCTAAGAAATTCAGCAATCAATCACGAATGATTTCAATATCAATATAATCAAGCCAAGTAAAAAAAATGAAATTTTCACAATTAATCAATCATGGCTTTCAAGTGGTCCACAGTATTGAGTTCAGTTTTTCAATATTTTCCAAAAAATGAATAAGAAGAAACTCAAAATAGCAAAAATGTGTGAAATTCATTAGCATTCATGTACATCATAAATTTCAAAATTCTGATTTACAGTGTTTATGATGTGCTCAAAATGCAATGACACTGTCAACATAAATCAGCATAAAATAAAATAAAAATAAAATAAAGACAAGAGTTTAGAGATCATACCTGTCTTACCATAATCAATGTGAACCAATGAATCTCCAACTCAGAATCTATGGCTAAGGAACCCCAAAAAATTCGATAATATGAATCAATTTGAAATTTATCTCTCTTAAACACAGTTGTTCCTTAGCTCCCTCGGTACCTAAATATTTATAGTATCGAGTGGTCTAACAAAGACTGTTTTACCACTCTTAGCTTCGTTTACACGTTTTGGTACCCAAACCTGTTTATATAGCAATCCATTATTATTTATTAAAGTACCCTTTGGAACCCAAATTTGTTCATACTTATTCAAAATCATTTTGTTATATATTGGAATCCAAACATGTTTAAATGAATTGTTTTTGAATGAGTTATCATTTCGTATATGATTTAAAAACCCTTTGAAATTATTAGATTTCAAAATTTCAATTCGATCGTTTTCAAAATCATTTAAAGGATTTTTAAAATCATTAGGATTTTGTTTTTCTACTTGATCAAATCCAAAACCAAGTCCCTTTTTATTTTGAATAAAAAATTGGTTTTTTTACAATATATTCAACGATTTCTCTCCTTTAGAAAATTTAATCAAAGTTGACTCAAGTCGTTGAATTTTAAATTTAAGATCGCTATTTTCTTTCATTAAATTTGAACAACGATTAATAGCGATTTTTCTCTTTTCAGCATCAGTTTGTTTTAAAACCAAAATTTCGTTTTCAAGTGCTTTGATTTTAGCATTATACTTAGAAAATTCAATTTCAAATTGTTTTCGCTTTCCAAAATCAAGTTTTTTAGATCCTCTATGCTTTTCAATCTCCTTCTCAAAATCACAATAATCGTTCTTCAAATTCATGTTTTCATTTTTAAGTAACTCAAAATTAGTTTTGAAATTCAAAAGATCATTACTCAAAAATTGACAATTTTTTCATTCAGAAAACGGTGAATTCTTAACTTTTTCAAGTTTTCTTTCTAAATTGTTATTTTCTTGAACTAGTTTTGACCTATCAGATTTCAATTTCTTAACTTTTAGTTCAAGAGAATCAACAGTTTTTGTGAAATCGCGACACATTAAAATTAAATCTTTATAAGTAAAATTTGATACCTCACTTGAATCTTCTTCACTACTTTCTGATTCAGACTGTGCCATAAGACACAAATTAGCTTCCTCTTCATCACTGTCAGAAACTTCTTCTCCTTGCTCGTCATCCCAAGTAGCAGCAAAAGCCTTCTTCTTTCTTCTAAAATTCTTCTTCTTTTCATTCTTAAGTCGTGGGCAATCTGGTTTGATATGTCCAGTTTTCTTGCAATTGAAGCAAAAAACTTCATCATCTGAGCTTTCTGAACTTTCGGACTTGTTAGTTTTTGAACTCTTCTTTTGTGGCTTGTAATTTTCTTTGGCCCACTTTCTCAAAACCATGGCTAGCTCTTCAGCGGGATCTTCATCACCACTTTCAACAGTATTATTTAGAGCAATCATCTTTTTTTTTTCAAAATTCTTTTGTTCTTCTCTTACTTTTAACTCCATCTCATAAGTAATCAGATTTCTGATCAACTCTTCCATGCTTATTTTATTCAGATCTTTTGATTCTTGAATATCTGTCACCTTAGCTTCAAAATTCATCGGTAGCACTCTCAATATTTTTTTGATCAATTCCACTTCGCTATAAGTTTTGCCAAGAGCTTTTGCATTGAAGACTAGTGATGAGAAGCGTCCATACATCTCTTTTATATCTTCGTCTCTTTGCATAGAGAAACTTTCATATTCATTGCTGAGTAGAGCGAGATGAGATTCCTTCACTTAAGATGTTCCTTTGTGTATGACCTCCAACGTATGCCATATTTCCTACGCAGTTTTACAATGAGAATTTCGATTAAATTCATTTTTATCAAGAGCACAAATTAAAGCATTCATCGCTTTGGCATTAGTTAAAAACAATTTTTTATCATTAACATCCCACCTGTCTTTTGACTTAGGAACTTCAACATTATTAACAATAACTGTAGGAGATCTATAACCCGTTTCGATAATATCCCACACATCATAATCGACTGAACTCAAATAAATTTCATCCTAGCTTTCCAATAAGCATAATCAGTTCCATTAAATATTGGTTGCCTAGCTATGGACTGACCCTCAGAAAAAGTGTTATTAGACAGAGCCTCATTTCATAGGGAACCTCAAAGTAGCTCTGGCTTTGAACCTATGTGCCTATGACTTTGTTTCCCAAGAAATCCGCGCAGCGGAGTTCATGACTCCAGAGTTAAAATAAAATAAAAAATACCAACTCAGATACCACTTGGCGTCTTTATTTACGAGGAATTTTAACCATCCCGGTGGCCACCAACATACCTCAGACACTGGTTTCACGTCCTACCTCTTGACACGGACAACCACCCACGGGCATGTAGGGGAAAGAGTCAGTACTACGCCACATGATCATAGAGCACGAACCCCCTATCATGCTGTTACCTTATACCAGCTCTGATACCACTTGTAGGATCTAAATTAACCCTAGAGAGGAGGTAAATAGGGTTTATCGCAAATTTTCGCAGAGTAATTAAATAATATCAATCACATATAATAATCAGAGTAAATGTGGAAAATAAATAACACACAGATATACCCAGCTTCGGCAAAACCCTGCCTACTACTGCATTCCCCAAGGTTTCCACTAGGATTAAAACAATCTCTATGCCTACAATCCCCTGTAAACTCGCGACACTCACTCCCAACTGTTCTTAACCTTATGCTCAAAAGCCTGCACTGGCTTCTATACCCGAAACCAGATTTCCCCGAATTACAAATCCCGTAATTCGTCCCCTTAGTTTTAAAGACAAACTAGAAAACTCTAAATTCGATTACAAATTTAAACAAAAACAATTAAAACAAAAAACTTAAAAAACCCTTTTAAAAGTTAAACCCTAGTTTATATATTAAATAATAAATCCTTCATCCCTATATACTTTTTGGCTGGCCCCTTTTCAATTTACTTTTGCTTCGATCTACTTTAGTGTATTTGGCCCGATCTCTGAAGAAAAAAAAGGCGGCTTCAAATCTAGGGTTTCCTTCTGAAGATTAAAGTGGCGATAATGATTAGGGTTTTGATTCTCTGATTCAAGACAGCCGCACTCTTCTCTAATATTCTTCGATTACCAGTTGCGGTCTTCTCTACTCTAATTTAGTTGAAGATGTTCGATTTGGATCCAAATTGTTCTGATTCCTCTGGTATGTTTTTAATTCGAATTTTTCTTTTTATTTTACTTGATCTTGGATAATTTTCCAGTGATGAATCGGTGAATATTTATAGGGTTAAAATCCAAATTATATGCTCTGATTTCGTGAATGACTTGGTCATGATATATACAAGAATTTTGTTGTGGATTTGGTCTTGATTTTCCCTTGACTTATAACGTTGATTTCTTTGGATGATTTATGGGACTTCTTCGAATCTGAACTTGAATGAATATAAAGCTTTGGCTCCTTAAATTTTTGGAGTTTGAATTTTTCGAACACTCTAGAATTTTCCTGTTCATAGTTTGAACTGGTCATTTTTAAAAAAATTGCCTTGTATATATTTTTCTGGACTTATTTAAACCATGTTCTCCTTACTGATATTTTGCATTTCCAATATACACTTCCCTTTACCATTGAATCTTGTTGATACTACTTAATCTGTCTTTGAATAATACTTGATCATTTTTGAAACTGATAAGAACTGTTTTTATGCCTCTTCAATTTTGTTTACTTGAAATATCTGAGTTCACTTGTTAACTAAAAGGTTGATCAGATACTATCCTTGATATGCCAATAATCTATCCCATTTACCATTGTTGTTGCATGTACTATATCCAAATGCTTTGATCTTGCCGTTGCCATAGAATACTGTGATATTTGCCATATTTGACACAACCAATTTATGAAGACAATTAAGCAAGTTTTATTTACTAAGCTGCACCTTGGTTGCCTAGCATGTGATGATGCACTTTATATTTTCACCTCTCAGACTTGTACTCATATATGCATACATGAATATATATACACATAAATCAGTTTTGTCCCCCTTTGAATATGTAGCCTGGTTACACCTGTGTTTGTCTACTCGGGCTTGGCTCATGAAGGTTTCTGGTCACATTGCTGCTTTATTTTATATTTTACCATTGCTGTGTTGTTTGTGCACATTTGCAACAACATTTGAATACATCTCATAACTTGAAACTTCTTTCATTTTTATTGGTATTGCACTTTCACATTCATGAGACCCTTGCTTGTGCGTATGTCTGCATGTTCATTGCCATGTGCTCGACCCATGTTAACCTGTCTTGCATGTCCATTATATTATGCCTATCACTTACACCATGCTGATCCAAATGTGCATATTCATTGAACTACACTTTGAGGCTTGAATTAATATTGAAATACTTTGTCCACTTGACTATTTGGTCTTGCTGAACCATGCTGAATCATGCCACTTTATTGACCCATATGAATGAGACATATATTCAGATATTTGCACATTCTTGTTGTTTTATGTATGTTGTTATTGAGCTTGTGTTGCTGTGGCCTTTTTTTAATCTTATTTGCACTTGAACCTAATTGTTGTACCATTTTTGTTTTGTGTCGAGCCATATATTTGCCAAGTTTTATGTTGCACAGAGTCGAGTGGATCAACTTGGTTGCTCCTCAGTTGATATACTGAATTTTGATTGGCAAGGCAGTGCACGCGTGTATATTTATACATGTGTGTACATGCAGCCATTCAGAATAATATTCATGTCCTTGCATATCAGACTGAGTCAGAAAAATGATGAGAAACACACCGAAATTCTGAAGCAAATAAAAATTAGTTTATATTTTCTTGTATTTAATTTTATTTCTATTGTAGTCTACTGTGTGTGTTTTTCTTTTTGTAATAGGTATGCAGATGGTGACTGATAGCTGGACTGGTTCTGGAGCACATGAAGACAAGTATACATGTTAGTGTCTGTGAATATGTAAATGAGTGAATGAGTGAATATGCACTGAGTGATGAGTGATGTAGTGAGGAACATATGTATTAAATGAGAAGATTGTACTAATATTTGTAATAAACAAATTCGATTGAAATAAACTATTATTTTGTTATATTCAAATCAAATTATCTATCATATTCAAATTAATTCAGTAGTACAGTTCCATGTAAAATATTATAACTGTGAATATACAATAGTGGAGTTAGAATGTTGTACTATTTCAGATTTTGAAATAAAATATTTAATTGAATAAATATACAGTGAACTGTGTATAATAGTATATTATTCAATAAATATTTACTTCAATGAAATGAAATATAAAATAGTTTAGTTGCAAACACATTTAAATGATATTATATGTTTTTATCATCAAACAAAAATCATACAACACATTGTTGTATTTAATAGAAATCAGTACCAAAAAATTATTAGATGTGTAGTATTTTATTCTAGATCCACAAGATATGGATGTTGATTTGCGGTTTGTGCAGTTTTGGTTAGAATAATCGTCTTGGTTGTGTTTGATATTGTTTGAGGTTTACTTGATTATTGTAAATATTCCCTTTTTGTTCTTTTTAAATAAAAAGGGATTATTTGAAATCAGTAAGAAAGATAAACAAACCAAATAGGAAGAGATGCGTAAATCCTTGTATGTTTGTACGTAGTTTACATCTATCATCCTCAAAAGTAATTATTTCCTATTTATTGTGATTTGAAATATGCTAACATTTCTCTTTTAAATATGTTGGGAAAAAATTACAATAATTACAGCAATTAACCCTTTTATGTGATTTTGAATCATGAACAAGATTAAACACAAAAATGGTAGCTTTGGTTGCTAGTTTAGAACAGAACATAAATAATAAATATTAATAAAATAAAAAATTGATAACTACTTTAATTCCGCCTCAAAATATAAAAGTATACATTATAGTCTTATCCGTTTAAATCTATGCACATAACGTTATTATATTACATTGATAAATGTTTGTTGTTAGGTGTTTGAATTTGAATTGTTTCCGTTTATAGAGATATATAATGGAATATAACCCATCTTAAACGTAAATAAATATCATGACCGTTATAGCAATATATGTGGAATTGATTTGCTATAAATAAATAAAAGTCACGAATAAGGTAATAAATATTGTAGTGTGTTGTGAGAAAATAAATTGAATAGGAAATAAATGCCTAAGTATTTACGGTTCAAACTATGACTAGGAATAGGGACTGTAACTCCAACTAGGGAAATGAATAAATAAATAATAAACTTATATGTATTCAAATAAGAGTTAATGTCGTAGAGTTACAACATTTAGATTTGAATTTAAATGGGACTGATATAATTGGCATTCAATAGCTTAATTGATGCCTTAGGAAATATGAGCGTTAGGGTTATAAATGGCAGATAATCTTAATAAGAATAATAAATGGAATAAAAAGAGGATTAATTGATATTGGTTGTCGTAGTAAATGCAAGGTCCAGTAAGGAAATAAATAATTAAACGTCCTAGGATATGAAGTTAGAGGTTTTCCTTATTTTTTTTGGTAAAGCCGATCGAATAGCTCACTTCTCCATAAATAAGAAGTATTAAAGGCTAGTTGGGTATGAGATTGGTAATCTCCACTATAGTCCACTTCCTTTGGGTATTAAGTTACTGGGAAAGTGTATTAAATAATCGCCACAGAGGTACCATAGATCTATCTATCCTGCGGGTAGTATTAAGTGACTAAGAGATTATCCAATAAGGTTGACTGGATAGTTATACGAGGATCTGCCAAGGGAGGGTCATAAATGACAGTTTCATCTACCTATCCTGTAGGTAGTAAGTGACTACTTACTATCTCTTGCCTTATGCGGGGTTTAGTTATATGCATGAATGATGGAAGACTTAAATTAGTAGAACTTAGTAAATAGATCCCTCTAATTTATATTAATTTAGGGTAAACCAAGGAGTAAGGCAATAAGAGATCGATTGGATCCGCCTTGGATTTTAAGTGATTGAAAGGATCAATCCTTATCTTATATTGACAGTGAGGTTTTAAGTGGCTATATAAAAATAACTTTCTTCTTTATGGCATGTTGAGTAGTTGAAGAGTCCGCCTCTTAGTTTTTGGTAGTTGGTTGAATGGTGGTTTAAAGGCTTGTTACTTATGCGTAAAAGTTCTATCTCAGTATTAAGATATCATTATCTTTAGGGAGTTCTACCTTGGGCACTATAGTAAATTGTCGTGTGTAAATCTTTACAAGGTTAGGTTAGAATTACTAGCCTTGTTAGACATTTGGTTTTGGGTAAAGCTAAATGGAATACGTTTGTGTTTTATGGATAGTGGTATACATTTTCTAATCACCAGGACTTGTTATTCTAACCCCCTCCTCATATCAACTCTCAAGTTTGCCTCAGGGAAGACATCTCTTAGCAAGTGTTCAATTTTGGTTTTTGATTCTTGTTCTCTTACTGATGTGGTGATTTTATTTTAAGGTAGTTTCCTAAGTTGATACTTGTTATCCTATCTTAATTCCGTTGTGAGTTAGTTTATTGTACTTTGATTATGCACACGCTTATTATGTGTAGGCACAAGAATTATACCCTGCATGCTTATATGGGTTTGAGTTTTGATTTTTATCAAAATTGGGGCTCAAAAAAGTGTGGAGTATTACGTTTGGTATCAGAGCTTAGGTTTAAACGATCAGAGGAAATAATAAATTTACGTTAGTGTGAGAACATACTCGAATTTCTTTTCTATTTTCTTTGGTTTTTCTTACTTAACTCTAAATTATTTCAACTATGAGGTAGTCGTGAACCTATCTATTTAAGATGGGTTCAAAACGACTAAGAGTTATGAGTATTTTGTGTTCGAGTATTCAACCAACCCCGACTTAGTCCACGGTGCATTTGGCAATTTGTTTTGAAGAGAATGATGATGGCATATGGAGCTTGGTGACTGGACAGAAAGCTATCGCAACTGAGATAGTCGCTATTTGTTGTTTTTGGTTTCGTTTTGGAGTTCTAGTCGACCACCTTTTCTTGGTCTTAAAATGGGAAATTCACGTTAATATGTCTTTATAGTCCGGAAATATAATTACGAAGTATATTCGTTTGATATTTTGTTTTATAAATCCGGATAATCTTTTGATAAAGCTATTCATTTGAATCCTTGGTCTTATAATCAGTGAAAATCCCAATTCTTAAAACTGTTTTTGAAAATAAATAAATTTCAGAAATTTAAATCTAACCACATTTCAGATTGTTGGATTTTGTGTAATTTTAATGAATAATCTATTTTGGTAAAGAGAAGGAAATTGGAAACAACAAGGAATAATCCTCAAAATTTTGAAGCTATAATTACTCATTCCTCGTGATTTTTAATGTTCCTTTTTTTTGATATTTTGTATGATTTACGGAAATTATCACAAATAAACTTTTTGAGATTAAAAATCTCGAGAATTCAGAACTTGGAAAGGTTGTTCCAGTCAGCTATATAAACTGGAATATTGGTTAATATAATAAATTTATAATTTGAGACCCTCGGTTTATAAATAAAATTAATTTTGTTAAGTTTTCAAAATTCTCTCTCAGAAAAGACTAAGTAAAATTTCTATTTTTCTTGGAGTATTTGATTTCTTAAATCGTTCGATTTGTTTGTCATCTAAAAAAAGAGGAAAATCCTTTTTTATTTTTGATTTCTAGCTGAATTTCTATTCAAGATTTCGTTCATTCGTTTGATGGTCACAACTATTTTGAGGCGAATAAGTAGCATTGGGGAAATTATTTCTCGACTTGGTAAATGGTGGACGTCATAACGAGATTTCTAGTGGAGTCGGGAAGACAACACGATTTCGTTATAATTTTTCAGAGTGAACTGGTCCGTTTGGGTCCAGGTTCAGACTGAACCCCGAAAGGGGGAAGCGGTCGACCACTAGCAGTTGACTGGGCGATCAACCGCCCTCTTACGATAGGGTCAACCACCCTCCCCTATCGGGCACGACTAGAACCTGGGAAGCGATATGTGTAATATCGCTTACAAATCGAGCTGTTCATTTTGCTCCGTCTTCCCCAATTTATCAACAGCGGAAACTCATTCAACCACCTCCTTAAGTCCAAAAATCGAGCCTCCAAGCTTCGTACCTCCTCTGATTATCATCAAAATTCCTATGTCGTAGATCTAGTGCCTGTCCTATATGCCGTATCTGTATTTTTCCTACTCTAATTTCATCAATTTCTCAATGGAACCTCCTTGAGATTCCAACATCCTTGCGCAACACCATGATCTCATGCCTTAAGAGGTTACATGGCTTGATTGCAACATGAGGAAGATAGAAGTCTATTTGGAAATGGCAAATAACGAGTTTCACCATGGGCGTCCGGTGAAATTCCCTGATTTTGCTTCTTTCCACCTTGAGGAGCTATTTGTCGTCATAGGCCTGTGACCGACACTATTCCAGGACACAGTTGAGCGTGAGTGCTATCTACGCTGCAATCATCCTTTCTACGCCCATATGGCTGTCAATTTTGATAAGGGCACTAGTCTGATCTGGTCCGATGTGAGAGGGACCCACTTGGGCCACTTCGAGTTCACCGACCAGGATTTGACAGAGATCTTGGGTTTTTCCGGAGTCAGAGCGAATTTGGATGACATAGAGATGACCAACCCTTAGATCCTTTCTTGCATCTTTCTTAGAGGCACCAGTGTTTCAGACATTGGTAATTTGCTATCTATTATCCATTTTGTTATGCGCATCATTCAACACAACATTATTCCCAAACGGGGAGCCTCGAGCAGATTTATCCTTAAATGCGCCGAGATACTTAATTACAGTATCATCAGTTGCCTAGCCGTCAATTTGGCATGCACACTGATGATCCAATTCTCCGAGCCCTCAACTGATATTTCGAGGACTCATTTCCCGTAAAATCACCTTCTCGCGTGTGTCTTTCAACACTTCCAGGTGAACCTTTGAGGGGAATCTGTGATCATAAAGACCCTTGCTACCGTCGATCGTGCCTCTCTTATGAGGATGAGCATTCAGCTGCCCGCAGCTCCCGCCCCAACTCCTACACCTCCAGCTCTAGTCCAGCAGTAGCAACATCAACCGTCAACCGGAGCAAGCCAGGAGAGTCCTGAGCTTTCCGCTCTCCGCTAGATCCAGCCGAGCTCTGCTAGGATCGTAGGAAGAAGTGTCGACAAGCGCAAGAGATTAGGTGCATTTCTTCCTTGCTACTTTTCTGGTGCATACGCGGCGATGGATCGGGTTCCAGTCGCGGTGCTTGACCTTCTCATAGCCTATAGGCAATGTCTTATGTATCTTTCTCTTTCCTGCATTTTTATCTTTGTTGTTTATAGTAGTTTGGTTGCAACTATTAGTGTTATTGTTTCTGAAAATTGCACGACGATGTAATGAGATTTTAGTTGTGTTTGTGTTTCACGTTCAGTTGTATCTAAATTTGAAGTGAAATCTCATTTTTCTTATCTAAGTAACAGTTGTTTTAGAGCTGTAAAGAATATAATTCCGTGGTAGATAAATTTTAGTGAAAGATGGGTTTTGCATCGTTTCTTCACGGGTATATTTCTTGTTGTTGCCGGTTTCTTTTAGGCAAAAGTTATTTTTTATTTATTTGTGTGGTTTCGGTTTCCTCATTTTTCTGCGTAACCGACTTCCTTCCATGCCAACAGTTGTCTTGAATCATTTAAGTTTCCACAAAATATATTTTGATTTTTTTGCAAAGATTGTTTAATATTAATAATAATATATCCTTTTTATATTTTGTCTGATTTACTTTTTTTAATCCGATTTATACAAAAACATGGATTTAGATACAGTAGTTTACATATGTTTAGACATCTGTTTGTATAAAAATAGATGGTTTAAATATAGTAAAGCGGAAGTTATCATAATTTTAGTTTTTGTGCAAATTTTGTATGGAAAGTAAAGCAGTACGAAAATGGAATTTACAAAAGAAATCTTAAAGAAAAAATTTATTTTTATGGAAAATTTCAATTTTGTGGTCACTTGTATAATGTAAGGAAGATTTTGGATGTTTTTTTTTTTTTTTTTTGCACGTTGTAGCGATGCATTAGAAACAATGATGCGTTAAAGACATTAACGATAACATGGAAAAGACCATTTTAGCTGTGGAAACATTTTTCCATACCATGTTGATGACGCATGTGAGTTGTTAATTAACTCATTTTATGTTTTAAAACTTGTTTTAAGCCTACTTTGTAGTCTACATATGGAAATTTTTGAAGTACTTTAAGGCAATTAAGGTAAAATTCCACCGTAGGACAGAAATGAGAACAATTATAAGAGGGAAACAGGTTGAATTTCTCCGCTTTGATTTCCTTTTTCTGGCCTAGGAGAAATAAATAGGAAACGCTTTAGATGCACTGACTTGTTGGATAGTAGGGTTTGGATGCAAAATTAGTTGCTTCACCCTTTTATTCGTAGTCGTGTGAGGGTTATGAATGAAAAATATTTTCAAAAATTTGTAATCATGTAGAACTTTCACGTTATGTTTTCAAATGTATTTTCAAAATAAAATGCATACATATAAGAGGATCCGAGTTAGAATCATTATGCATGCATATTTTGTGGTTACAATTCATTATGTACACTATGCACATGCGCACGTTGGTCACAAAATTGGATGTACACTAATTAGTTGTGTAGTTTAGGATAATTAGGCGTCAACACCATGACTTCGTCATTGGTAAAACTTTAGGACAAAATTTCTTTTAAGGATGAAAGAATGTAACAACCCGGAATTTTAGCATTAACTAATTTAATTATTTTCCAAAAATGGAATTTTTGTAAACGATGGAATTTGACTACGAAACTTCCATCGTTGCTTTCGTCGCGAAATTCTGGTCAAATTTCTTATTTGGAACTTTGCAAACAGAGTCTGTAAGAAAAATTATGGACGAAATACGAAAATGGATTGAAAATAAATCAAACAAGATACTATATAAGTAGTAATTAATTTTTCCCCTGACATATGCACCGTTGCATTGACCGCTTGGTCGATACTGGAAGTGGCAGCTAGGGTTGAGTTATAAAAAATTACATATATACAGACAAATTTTTTTGGAATTCAATCTGATAGTTCAGAGTTATTTCTAGATCTATAAATAAAGGGCTAAACCTCTACTCTTTTGCTCATATTTTTTTGGAGGCAGCAGCGAAGCTTTTTCATTCAAATTCCTCCAATCTCTTCTAAAACTCAAAATATAAACATATGCAATTCTAGCCAACAAGAATTGGAGAGACTGAATTCAGATTTATGCAAAAGGGTTAGTTCTTCAATTAGATAATTCTTATATTTAATTTTTATTCTTCTTTTCCTATTCTTCTTTCAAATCTACAAATCTAAATTATCAGTGTTTGTAAATCCCCTTTGTAAATAAACTATAGATCTGTAGGATCTGGAAATTATAAGCTTAAAAGCTGCGTTCATATTCGTATTTAAATAGCTTTCAAGTGAATAGGAAATATATTCATTGTTTATAATGACTTATATAGTTTGTTTGTGTTGAATCAGAATTGTATGCCTAAAAGCTTATCAAGTTTATTTGTTTTTGTTAAATCTGAAATATTATGAATATAAACTAGGCGTGGATTTGTAGGCCTTTTAGTTTAATGTTATCATATTGCCTAAAACTATTCTTGTTTGTGGTTATAGTAAACACCATGAATCCGGAAGTCGGTCTCGTATTACTGTTAGATGTGTAGTATTCTATTCCACTTCCATACGATTTGGGTGTTGATTTGTGCAGTTTTGGCTAGAGTAATAATCCTATTTGTGTTTGATATTGTTTGGGGTTTACTTGATTAGTGTAAGTATTCCTTTTTTCTTTTTAAATAAAAAAGGCCTTATATGAAATTAGCAAGAAAGATAAACAAACCAAATAGGAAGGGATGTGTAAATCTGCGTATATTTGTATGTAGTTTACGTTGGCCATTCCAAAAATAAATATATACTATTTCCAATGATTTGAAATATACAGACATTTCTCATTTAATTATTTTGAGCAAAATTTACGATAATTACAGTTATTAAACTTTTCATGAGATTTTGAATCTTAAACAAGATTAATAACAGAAAGGATTGTTTTGGTTGTTAGTTTAGAAAAGAACATAGATAGTAAATATTAATAAAATAAAAAGTTGGTAACTACGTTAATTCCATGCTCAAAATATAAAAATATACCTTATAATCTTATCTGTCATCTACAAAAATAACTCTATTATATTATATTAACAAATGTTTGTTTTATATGTTTGAATTTGAATAGTTTTCATTTACAAGGTTGTATATGGAAATATAACCCATCTTAAATGAAATAAATATCATGACCGTTATAGCAATAAATGCGGAATTGATTTACCATAAATAAAAAAGTCATGAATAAGGTAATAAATATGGTAACCACGTATGTTTTGGGGAAATGAATTAAATAGGAAATGAATGCCTAAATGGTAACAATTAAATTTGTGATTAGGAATAGGGACTGTAATTCTAACTAGGGAAATAAATAAATAATAACACAAAAACACACACATACGCATTTTCAGGTAAGAGTTAATGTAGTAATGTTTGGGAGTTACAATAATTATATTCGAATTTAAATGAGACTGGTATAAATGACATTTAATAGGTTAATTGATGCCTTAGGAAATATGTTAGGGTCATAAATGGCAGACAGTCTTATTAAGAATAATAAATGGAATAAAAAGAGGATAATGGGTATTAGTTCTCGCAGTAAATGCAAAATCCAATAAGGAAATAAATATTTAAACATCCTATGATAGGAAGCTATAGGTTTCCTTATTTTATTCTAGTTAATCCAGAATTAATATGATTAGAAATAAGGACTAAAGTTAGTAGGTTAATGATGCGAGATCATTTGCCTTATTCGATAGAAGTATGCACTTTCCAACAGTCGGATATACGTACAACTGATGTGAGATATCATTAACCATAGGAATATGTGACAATAATTAAATAGCAAGAAATATTTCCTAAATAAAATTTACTTCAAGTGTTGAGGTATTAAGTGCCTGTAGAAATCCCCTCATCCAAAATAAGAAACCAAAATGGAAATAATTTATAAACATAGCTCACTTTTGGATTTGAGGTATTAATTAATGAGATCCACCCATTGGGTATTAAGTGATTCGATTCACCCTTCCCCATGAGGGTAGAATCATTGGTTCCTCCCTTAAAAAGGGTATTAAGTGATCAAATAACCCACCTCTTCGTAAATAAGAAGTACTAAAGGCTAATTGGGTACAAGATTGGTAATCTCCACGATAGTCCGCTTCCTTTGGGTATTAAGTGATTGTTGTTAGAGTCTACCATTGGAAAAGGTATTAAATGACCGCCACGGTGGTGCCATAAGTCTGTCTATCCTGCGAGAAGTATTAAATGGCTAAGAGATTATCCAATACAGTTGGTTGGATAATAACCCGAGGGTCCACTGGGGTAGGGTCGTAAATAACGGTTAGTCATCTACCTCTCCTGTAGGTAATAAATTACTGCTTACTATCTCTTACCTTATGCGGGGCTTGGGTATATGCATGAATGATGGAAGCCTTAAATTAGTATGACTTAGTAGCTAGTGCCTTCTAATTTATATTAATGTAGGGTAAACCACCAAGTAAGGCAATAGGAGATCGATTGGATCCGCATTGGGACTTAAGTGATCGAAAGGATCTACTCTTATCTTATATTGACATTAAGGTTTTAAGTGGCTATATAGAAGTAACTTACCTCCTTACGGCATGTTGAGTAGTTGGAAAGACCACCTCTTAGTTTTTAGTTGTTGGTTGAATGGTGGTTTAAATGCTTCATACTTATGCGTAAAAAATCTCTTAGAATTGGGATATCGTTATCTTTGGGGAATTCTACCTTGGACATGTAGTAAATCGTCGTGCGTGAATCTTTATAAGGATTGGTTAGAATTACTAGCCTTATTAGATATTTGGTTTTGGGAAACCAAACAGAATACATTTGTGTATTGTGGATAATGTTATACATTTTCTACTCTCCAGGACTTGTTGTTCTGACCCCTCTCCTCCTAACAACTCTTAGGTTTACCTCGAGGAAGACAGGTCTAAGCAAGTGTTCAAGTTTGGTTTACGTTTTTTGTTTCTGTTGTGAGTTAGTTTTACTGTACATGATTATGCTCATTATTTGCACGTATCAGATTTATACTTTCTATACTCAGATGAGTTTGAATTTCGATTTTTATCAAAATTCGAGCTCAGAAAAGTGTAAGGTATTACAAAAACATAAAACTAAAGCTATCTCAAAATAAAACAAAAGTAGCCTGACATATTTAAGTGCTTTAAAACTTAATTACTCAAAATATAATAACCTAGTGAGTAAATAAAAGTTATAGAACCAATTTGAAATGATGTTTAAAACTCATCTTGAAAGCAAAAATTATTATATACATTTTTGAAAATCAAGATAGTTTAAAATCATTTAAAAATCAGAGATTAATCCGTAAAATTTTTGAAAATGAGGGAGATCAAGGAAGTGCTACCATGGACTTTAATGAGATGGTCTATGATTCTGTGCCTATGGTTTTCACTTCTTCATCTTGATTCTTCGAACTCATGTATCTTTGAGTTTATCTTTTGAATCTTCACATCAACCAGTTGATTTTTTATGCTATATTGACTTCAAATCAATACTAGTATAATAACCCGAACTATATACTACATGACTTGATAAAGAATTAGTATCTATATTTTATATCATTGTATATGATAGTTGCCATCAAATGCAACAACTAAGATACTAATATTTCTATCAAGAAATTATTGTCTAGGCTTTGTGATTTAGAATACAGGGACATCATTTACATATTCATTAGTACATATTTTTTATTATCATAGAGATAAGGACCGAACATGTAAAATTTATTATTTTTATTACTTACTATTGTGTAAGTCATATGCGATACACATATTAAAACCAATGCATTTTAATAATTTATAAATGAATTAACAAATATTATTTAGCTGATTTATCAATATATGTTAAACTCGTAATTACACAATTAGTTGAAATGTATGGACTTAATAATAAATAACATGAAAGAATTAAGAAGGAATTATGTAGAAAAATAAATTGTAAGAAGCCTAATTGTGGGTTTCAAGTTAGTTTTTTAAATGTAGTGTATACCAAAATTATGAGACGATTGACTCTAAGATTAATTTTCCTTTGCTGTTTATGTACATAATTTAATATAGCTATATATATGTAAATTGATCAACAATATAAGTATGTGTGTGTGCATATGTGCGCATGTGTAGGTTAAAGTTGACTCCCGTTTTAAGAATTCATTAGAAGAACGGAGCAACTATTAAGTGAGATTATTTAATTAAATAGTTTAAATCTGAGATTTCATAAGAAATTAAATGCACATATTGGTATATAAAATATTAATAAAGACAGTGAGATGGGAGAAGGGGGAGGGGATTGTACGAAATCATAAATGTTGAAATGTAGGGCTTTGAAGGAAAAAAATAGAATTTTACAGTGTTATACATGGTAAATTTATTTCGATCAATGATGATAATAAATATTGCTCATGTATATTATTTATGATATATTACTTATATATCTTTATATTTGAATAAAAATACTAATTTTACCACTTTTGTCGATATGAGTATAACTTGCGTATTGAAACGTTCGTATTTTAGGATTTGTTAGATGAACTGGCAAGTCTCTATTAACTGATTTTATTCAAGTGGTTCAAATTCAAAGTCACATAATTAGTAAACATACATTAACTTAAACATACAATATTAGACCATATTAGGTATGGCTTTGCATAAAGTGTAGAAGTTTCAAAATGTATGTACGTAATGTTACTAATTTTTGTGATGCAAAGCATGGATTACAAATTAAATTCATAATTATAATTAATGTACGCTATGTTAATTTTTGACGTATGATCTCTTGCACCCAAGTTGAAGCGCAAACCATGGTACAATAGTGCTATTCTTTAGTTCGAAATTTACGTAGCATGATTCAAACACATATTTGATATGCACTGTGTTGTTTATCACCTATGACTTTTAGTACTAATATATGCTACCATATACAAACCATTGTAAAAAAAAAAAAACATTAAGATCTATAATCAAATTCATTATATGAAGTTAAATGTAAAATATTAGAAGAGAACTGAAGAGGATTCTATTAAAAGTTACAGGAATTTTAGAATGAACGTATTTGAAAAAAAAATGCAACGTAGTATATGGTGTATTCCTCGAGTAAATGAATTATAAATCGAATTCGTTGTTCTTGTTTATTCCTGTACTATATGTGATTTATGTATCTTCATTCGGTAAAAAGGTAATTTTACTATTTTTATTAATATGAGGAGGGCATACATATTAATTTTTTCATAATTCCATAATCTGGTATACGAACCAACAAACATCATTTATTATATTTATCTCCTTAGTTCAAATGTAATATCGCATAATTAGTTAAATTATACGGACTAAAACATAGACTATACATAAAAAAGTGATGTGAGTTGTGTAAAAAAAAAGTGTAATTTTAAATACAAATATTTGAAGTTCAAAGTAGAATTTTACAATGAAATGTATGACAAATTTATTAAGATAAATGGATTACAAATTAATTTTATATTATTGTTTTATATGATATATATATATATATATATATCATAATCAAATAACTATTTTAGCTTTACCATTTTAATTGACATAATAGTGATATACACATTGAAACTGCCATTAGTTTAGTTAATTAAATTTATTTAAATGATTTGTACTCCTATTTATTTAATTAGGGAATTGTTATTGGCACTCCAAATATTGTTTGGGGGGGGGGGGGGAGAGTCAAATTTTAGAAACACTCCAATCGTAAAAATAATGTTTGGGGGGGGGGGGGGTCGTTCCCTTTTAACCCTCGTAATAACGTCCGGTAATAACATCGGTTACATCCCAAATACCAATCAATTTCAAATGCAAAAAAAAAAAAAAAACAAATCCCTAAATTATTTGAAAAAAAAAAGCGATTATTTGAGAAGAAATAACGGTTTGAACGAAGAATGCAATACCGTATTATATGTATGTCGATATTCTATGAATGATATGTTTTCATCTGATCTGATGCATATCGACAAATGAGATTATTGATAATTTGGTATAAAAATTTGACGCAGTTCGACTAACATACCATATAATTTTTTTATTAGCAAGTAAAAAAGAGATTATTGTAAAGAAGGCTAATTTAGTAAAATAAACTTTATTTGTTAAGTGGGTGCTCTCTGCATTAATACTCCACTTAACAAATTTTATTTAAAAAAAAATTGACCCTCCCTTAATAATATTTGGGGTGTCAATAACAATCCTCTTTAATTAACCTAAAGAGGTAATTAGAAAGAAAGACAAATTAAAAAAAAAAGCTTAAAAGACATCAAGTTTTATTTTTAAACTGAAAGAAAATGCTAAATGCAACTAGTTTTATTTAATTGTCATGCTATACAAAAATTTGCTAGTTATAACTAGCATTATATTCAATGTTACACTGTACAAAATACTAATTCTATTTAGCACTATCCTTCAGTTTTAATTATTTCTATACTGTGCTTCAAAGTAAATATTTTTCAAAGTTTGTCATTATGTCCATTTTTCATTAGTTTAAATATATAAGCTTGAGCCTAAAATGTTAAATGGTAGTTGACTAATCATTTAGTGTAAACTATTTTATAAAGCTTTACACTGATGAGAGTGCATTAAAGGAATTGTTGGATGCCCCCCGAGTAACATTACGAGAAACCGGAAGTTTGTACCAAGAAAACATGAAAGGGGAACAAGTGGAAAGATGAAGAAAACAGTGCATTTAATGGAAAATAGAGTAAATTAAAAACAAGTGGACAAATAGAGCTGTGAGAACACTCAACCGAAGATCGCGGTCTCAAAATCAAGCTATCTACAAGATCACTGCTCACCTTTCTTGCCTTGTTCCTTCACTTCTTCGTCCCCTTAATCCTGCTCCCCTACAGTCTTACTCTAGCTATATTCTCCTCACCTGAGTAGAGATCCGTGTGATGTTGGCTATTTCCTATTGAAAATGGCGGGTAACAACAACAGTGCTTCTATCACTGCGGCAGCTGCTGCCGCTAGTTCCGCTGATGCTAGATTTGCTGTGCAAGAGCGGGTAATTATCATGCGTGTTTTAGATCTTGCTGTGTGGTTTCCGTTAATGTCGTTATTGGATCTAGGTTTTTTTGGTATGGAGTTCAGTGGTTTTGATTTTACGTCCGTGCGCTTAATTTTGATAACTTTAGTGAAAGCGAGATTGTATGAAAAATTTCCGAACTCAGGCAAAATAAATTTGGATATTGTACCGTTAAATTGGAACAGATTAAACGCTTGTGTAATGTCGACTGAATATGGTTCAAAATTATGATTATAGTTCTATTGGCTGCCAATTTTTATGAGTTGTTATGTTTGTCTTTACTAAACCAGATATAATATTTGTTTACACTTTACAACATCAAAAGCGCAGAATTCCTTTTAGGTAAATCATATGTTTAAAGGGACCACAATTATTTGCTATTTTGGTAACTTTTTATGTATATTTATACGTTAATGTTCGATATGGACTTATTTGAGCAATGACTTGTTGATAGATTATCGGGGCTTCCCTATCACTTTCAGCTTGGAGAAATTCTTTTTAATTGATTACTGGGAATGACATGTTGATCACCTACGCCAAAAAGCAATTTAGGGAACATGATGTTTACATCCGATACCACCCTATGCTTCGTTGTTTTGCATTAGCATACATCATTTGCACTGAGCTAAATGTAATAATTGCTTCTGAGTTGCCCAATTTATTATCTTAAAATAATTTGTGCTTAAAGCCATGTTTCCCATATGCACATTAATTATATTATATCTATTATGCTAGTGGAATATTATACAGTAAGATTGAATATCAATTCGTTAACTTATATTTAAAACCGAGTCATGGCATTGACCCTAATTTATTGTCATTGATGTCTATGAGATGAAGCCTTGTGTGAGATGCTTTAACCATTTAAGCAGTGGCAACTTATTTAAGTATTTGTAAGAGATTCTTCCGATGATTAGTAATTTCGTGTTGATCTCCCCATACACAAGAAAAAGTGTTTTAGGACGTGAGGTCTACTGTTTACAATAAATATTACGCTATGCTTATTGCTTTGCAGGAGCATGCATCATTACTCTATGCTAATTGTAATTACTATATGCTAATTGTAATTACTACTGCTTTTAAGCTGTCCAGTTTATTCCCCTAAATTCCTGCCGGATGCCTTGTCACTCATGTGCCAATGAATTTGATTGTATTTATTATTGTACTGAAATTTTATAAAGGGAAGTTTGAGTATCATATCATCCATTTTATTCAAAGATGAGTTATGGTAGATGTCACTGACCCTCGTTTATTTTGTGGATTGTTTTTTTATAAATCAGAAGAATGATGATGCTTTTACCATTTAAATAGATGTACTAGATTATTTATGTACTAATTATTGGGATTGGGAATAACATGGTGATCTTCCCTACGCAAAAAGTATTTTTAGGAACATGTGGTTGACATTTAATACCATCCTATACTTTTATTGCTCTGCAGTAGCATACATCATTTACTCCATGGTAAATGTAATCATTGCTTTTAAGCTATCCAATTCATTCTTCTAAATTAATTCATGCCTAAACCTTGTTTCTCATGTGCGATCATGAATTATGTCATAACAATATTTATCATGGTAGTGAGATAGTATTTATTCAGTTAAGGTTGAGTATCAATCAAGTAATCTATAACTTAAGATGAGTTATGATAAATGTCACCGTGCCAACCCCAGCAACTCTACCCTACCCCCCCCCCCCTCTCTTTTCCAATGCACAAACCCATTTTTTTTTCTGTTATGGATGTTCTTATTAAATGAAGCACCATGCGAACATGCTTTTACTAAATGTAGTCAAAGATTAGCATTGTGTCATTTGGATAGCTTTGATTAGCAATTTCTAGAAGGAACTATAGTAAAAGATAAATAAAGAAGCAAATATTTCTTTGTCATCATTCGTTGATCCATTAGCATTCATCTAAGTGAATGTAACTTACTATTAAAGAATGTGAGATATTTCTGTTTTATGCTAATTTAGACAAAAGCAGACTTGAGTCCATAAGTTGTCACTTAGTCAAATGCAACAACAAGACCTTTTATTTGGATATATCATGGATCAAATTTAATCGTTGTATACAATACTGCAGCAGAATCTTGTCAATGACAACTAGTTAAGAGGTAAAGCATCTGGTTTGACTTGTTTTGACCCCTCGACATGCATAATGACCATGTTTAAATTAGAGAGAAAAACAAAAGTCCGTTGACAACAGATGAGAAAGTAGTCTTTTACCTTCTTTGTGTGCGAGAGTGTGTGTTGGAAAAGGGAAGGGGGGGGGGGGGGGGGTAAGAATATCAGTTGATTAGTTACTGCAGATATTTTCCCCATGGGTGAGCATTTATTGGTCAAAATCATTTAAACCAATTAAGTTTGGTCGGTTTGGATTGGTTTTGTAAGTTAATTGGTTGATTTTTATTTTTATATTACTTTGGTTTATTGGTTGGCTTTTGTTTTTAATATTTGAAAATCAAACCAACCAATTAAACCAAATTTATTTATTTTAAAGTTAAAAAATCGCCACTAATAATGCTATTTATAATATTTTCATAACAATATTATTTTTCTTCAATTTCATATTAACATTTTTAGAAGAAGAGTTTGTTTTCCAAAATGTTTGCATCATATGAACTTAATTAGTTGTTTAAATCCTATGTTATATCAACAACTATAAGATCTATTTTATATTAGGATAAACCAAACAAATCGAACCAAATGTTATTGGTTCGGTTGGTTTTGGTTTCAAAAAATATCGGTTTGGTTTGGTTCGATTTATATTTCTTGAATGGTTATTTTGATTTCAAGTTTCAACATTTTTGATCGGTTTCAAACCGAGCCAACCATTTGCTCACCCCTATTTTTTCCAACACAAGTTCGTGCTTTTTCCCAGAGAAGCAGATGGGGAGGTTGTTTCAGTGGTTTATCTTGTTTCGGGTCCCAGAAAGGTGGAAAAAGGATAGTGCCGGCGGCCCGTGTTGCTGATGGAACCGCATCCACAAGCCGTGGACATGGATCTCAATCTACAGACCCATCTGATCAAAACTCAAATGTAAACCTTTCCCTTCTTGCTCCTCCCTCATCTCCTGCATCATTCACGAACTCTGCTCTTCCTTCAACAGCCCAGTCGCCAAGTTGCTTCATCTCCATGTCAGCAAATTCTCCGGGCGGGCCTCCAGAATCTACCATGTATATCACAGGCCCTTATGCTCATGAAACTCAACTAGTTTCACCTCCTGTTTTCTCCACTTACACCACTGAACCTTCTACTGCTCCTCTGACCCCACCTCCTGAGCTTGCTCATCTTACTACACCATCATCTCCTGATGTTCCTTATGCACGATACCTATCTTCTGCTGGTAAACAAAATGGAATGTCATATTTACCCTCTAGCGATTTACAAGCTACATATCTGCTTTATCCCGGTAGTCCTTCCAGCAGTCTTATATCACCTGCTTCAGGAACACCTAGAACTGGTTTATCCTCTCCTTACCCTGAACAAGAGGGCACGTCAAAAAATTTCATGGTGCCTACTAATTCTAACTTCTTTTACCCTGCTACGTCTGCACAATTTTACTTGGACCAAGCTCAACAACAGTCGTTTTCATATGGTCATAATGGAGGGAGGTTGAGTGTGCCAAGAGACACAGATGTTTATAGAAATAAAAACTGCCTTAAACAAGATGAGGAGATAGAAGCATACAGAGCTTCATTTGGGTTTAGCGCAGATGAAATTATAACTCAGCAGAATTATGTGGACTTATCTGAACCAGCCGATGAATCATTCACTATGTCTCCTTTTGGAAATAATAAACCATCAGTTGAAGAAACCTTTCCTATGACTGGAATGACAAATGGAGGCCAAGCATTTGGAGGAACACAGTCATCATTTCAGAATACTGGAGATGTGAAGGCTTCAGAAGAGAGCAATAGCAGAAGCCATCATGAAAACATGCAGTCAGGTAAAATATACAAGCTCCCTTTCGCATAATTAATCAATTAGCTGAATGTACAATATTTTATCTTAGGCAAACTCTTATTAAAAACGATAATTTCACCTAACATACACCAACCATTTCATTAAAAGCAGGGCCGGCCAATAGTTATTTCGGCCCTGGACAAAATAACAATTTAAACCTCTTGCTATAAGGATTTTTTGTTTTTTGTTTTGGCCCTCGAGAATAACCTGTTGCTATAAGGATTATTTAGAATACCCGAAATAACAAATCATTTGTGTATTAGTTTATATTCTCTTTGTGCCTGTTATTACATGATAACTTAACTATTTAAGTTAAGAAACTTAACCTTTTTTCCTTAACTTCAGGAAAATGTTTAAATAATTTGGAAGTGATAAATCATATAGAACAAATTTGTTCTTAGGCTTAGGAACACTTGAATCAATTTTAATATGAGTACGGTATTACATTGTTGTGTTGCAAGTTAATTAATCATATCACTAATAATTTACTGATCAAAATCAAATCAATAAAAGTTCAAAATTCATAAAAATAAGTCACACACACACACAAAAAAAAAAAAAAAAAAAAAAAAAAAAAGCCAACAACAACAGAGAAGTAATGTTTGATATTGAAAAGTTGCAATCAAACGAAACCATACGGTTAGATTTCAAATTTAATTGATGTAGAAATTAATAAGAAAAAAAAACTGTCGACAAAGGAGGAATGGTGAGAAGTGCCATCTGATTTGTTGTTTAAGAAGATCAATTGTCAAACTTGATTGATAATTGCAAGTTGTTGGTATGTGATTTTGAACACGATAATTTGTTATTGACAGACCATAAAATGAAGAACACAATAATGAATGTCTTAAGGAAGAATAAAATATTTCTAATATAGAGCATAGAACGACGAGTTTTCAAGAACGTGGGAGATTATTAAACTCACTCGTGAGAGTGTGCTTAGCATTCCTCTAATTTGTTTATACGTCAGTTTGGTTAAATATGTTTTATATGGGCTTTAGATTGATTTTAATTTATCACATATGCTACTTTACCTGAAAACAACCTCACAATTTTGTCTCCCTCTGATTTCCAGCCGTTGATCCATTTTCTGAGGTGTTTCGTAGCCTAATTTTCGGATGCTGTAGCAGATCTCTTAATTTATTCATTTAAACAATTACAAATTCTGAAAATAATTAGGCTGCATTCAATACTGGCCTCTGGGCTGTTGCTTACTTTGCCCAGCCCTAAGGGCTGCCCTCGATTTGAAGATTTACGATTAGGTTGCCCTTGTTAATTACACTGCCAATATCTATTTGAACTAAATCCTTAAACTAGAAAAAAATTAGTTAAATCGCTGCATTTTAAGGAATGAGTGAATTAATTAGTTGATGAAGAAACTGTAAATATCAGCTACGGTTGTTTTAAATCCCGCCCCTTTTGATTCATGCCAATTGAACTGTCCTTAAGAATCTGGATTTTTCAATTATTTATTAAACTACAATCATTTTTGTTGAAAAGGGTAAATTTACCAGAACTAATCAAAATGCTACAATATACAATATTCTGGTGAATGTTAATTTGATCTAGCCTTAATAAGTACTGTATATAATGAAAGAAAATACTTATAAAGCACGTTGAATGGGTTTAAAGTTGAAAGAGGAATGATAAAAAAAGATGAAGGTAGGGTTAATTTTGTAAAAACATGTTGTATGTTGAACTAATTTTTTCTGTTTACTAGTATGTAGCAAGCATTTGGTTCATTGAATTTGCAAATATCTACTCGGGTTCTATATGCACCGGTTCTGCTAAAATGCACAACTTGTTAAGAGTCATCAGGTTTGTGATGTAATGGCACTAAAAGTACTAGAGTAAACTGGAGTAGTTGATGTAATTCCATAATCATGCACCGCTTCAAATTTCGTTTATCTCACTCGAGATCTCATTTTTGAACTTGAGCAAGACAAGATTTAGCAAAGTAAGATATTGATTTTGACCAGCACTCTTGTCATAGTGGTTATGCATTTCGACCTGGTTGCAACAGGTCGTAGATTCAAAATTTACGTAACGTGATTCGAACATATATTGTAATATTGATATGTAATATGTTGCACACTATCTATATTTGTATATAAGTATACAATTATTTTTAGAAAAAGGAAAAAGAAAAGGAGAAGAAAAGAACAGAAAAGACATTAAGTTTGTATATGCTTCCACACTCATTTGGTCCAAATATTATGACTGAGTTATGTTTTTTCAATTTACATGTTTCTTTTACTTGTGGATCCAAAAGAAACTGTTCTTTAATACATTTTCACTAACCCTTTAATTATATTTTTAACGACTGAGCAAAAATAAAACAATATTTGTAATATTCCAACGAACAGAATCCATTCAATCTGACCTTAAATCTATCATGTTATTGGTTCTTCTAGAAAGGAAAATTGGTATTATTGTTTGATATAAATTATGAATGTTAAATGTTAACTTTAGAAGCTCAATTTAGCTCAGTTAGTCCTGAGATTGACATTAATACCGGAGATGTGTAAGTGAGATAGTATCTCACCTGAGGTTTTGTGCGATACGAGATATTATATGTAGGCGCAACCGAAATTCGAGATTTAAAACCTTGATTCACAGTGTGAGAGGTGGCATCATGAGAACCGATTACAAATAAGTTCGCGAGAAAAAATCAATTTGAATACTTGATGCTAGTACATATATTACAACAAAAAAACAAAAGAAACAATGGACTATAGTTCAAAAATCAGTGTTACTGCAAATTTCCTGATGACTTATATATGATAATGGTACAGTAGATGTTCTTCATGGAGGGCTCCATCCATTGAAAATAGGAGAGGACAAAGTATCGAAGTCAATGCGACGCCAGCTGAGCAAAAGATATTTATCAGGTCAGTCGTGCTCAGATGCAGAAATTGAGTACAGAAGGGCAAGAAGTCTGAGAGACACTCATAGCATGCTCGCTAGGCGCAACTCTTAGTTTAAACGCTACAGTTTATCGTCTATTATCCCTTTGATTGTAATTTTCAGGTAGCTCTAATCCTTTATTTTATGAAGATACATTATGTGTATCATCATTCAAGGTTAGGATCAAAAAATATATATGTACTATGACTAGTTAGTTGAAAAGCTGCAACTGCTTGCATGTAAGCGGTTTTAGTGATGATAGCTAACAGCCTTTTGTTTGTTTGTTGATATGTAATGTAATCTAAACTGGTGTAGGTTCATGTTTTCTCTCATCTAATGCAGAGGCATTTAGTATGATATGAATAATAGGTTATGGTCTTCGTCCCTGGTAGTGCACGGTCATGCATGTTTGTGCAAAGCCTGCTTACTCTTTGACTTTTAGTCCTACTAGCCCCCCCCCCCCCCCCCCCTCTTTTTTTTCCTCTCAATATATTTCTTCTTTTGAATATAAAAAAAGGGCTAAAGTTGGAGTAGAGCGTAGCGAATATTCTTCTTTTAACCTTGATAATTTTCTTCATGTTAAACTCGCTGTATGGTTTACAATATAAATAAGTTAAAACAAACTTTAACTCAAGTTCAATTTTAATTTTAGCGCCAAATAAAAAAATAAAATCACTAAGTACAATGAAATGTACGCTGAGCTTTTAGTTCAGACTCCGAGTCAATATGACGGGGGAAAACTTTGAATTTGCAAAACGAGCGGAACAGAACCCTAACAAATATGCTACACTAAGGATGCGTTTGGTATTTGAGCGTGGCATTTGAGCGTGGTACTGTACCGAACAGAGAATGTGTTTTTAGTTACGAGCGGGGTATTTGAGCGTGATATTTAAATGTTAAATTAATTAAATACTAATTGCATAAAACAAAACGACTACATTTTTCATTACACGATCAGAAATACAAACATAAAGAACACAACAAAAATGAAATTAAAACAAATACATGAAAATCTAAAATAAACGACGATGTGGTAATGCGCTTAACTCCACTAAAATAAACTCACGTATGCCCTCATCGGTAAGCTTCTGAACAATCTGCACATTCAGCGCATCATTGCGGAAAATGTCAGAATCTCCCAAAGCTCGACACGCGTAGATCCCTGAACAATCTCCAAGCAACGAGCAGCAAGCTGTCTCACATGGTCGGTCATAAACGAGCTGGAACACTCTACCTGTCTGCGCCTAGAGGGCTGACCAGAAGGGGGATCGCCCGAAGCCATCCAACCAGTATAGTAACCCGCTTCGGCAGCGGAGAAAGAAGCAGCTGGTACAGGCGCTGGTGGAGGTGGAGGTACAGGTGCAGTAGGAGGCGCAACATCAGGAATCGGGTACGCACGAGTAGCTTTGCGCAAACGACCCTCGAACATAATGTCCTGCTCTCGGAACTTCAACGACGAGTTCTTACTGAATCGCCTGTATGGTCTGCCACCGCCGGTACCCCAAAAATCATTAGAACCGTCCAGATAATCGAACTCTGCATTCCATACACCGCTAGGTGTTCTTAGCAGTTTGTCCCATTCGTGAAAAGAGCGCTTTATGTTATCCCATTTATTTTTAATCTGGGTTTCTGTGAAATCTAGATTATAAAGGTCGTTCATTGTTGTCGCGACTGTTGAGTAGAAGTGGCTGACGCCAGTATCGCACTTGGCTATAAACTCTATGCAAATATCTATAAACGCGGACTCTCGGTCGTCCGTCCAATATGCAAATGGCTTCTAAGTAGCAGAGGTAGACATCTGCATAGCCAAAAAAAAAAAAAAATTAGAAAAAAACATATGTTATAGAAAATTGAAAAATAAACATAACGTTATGAAAAAAAAACCTTTTTTTGCAGCTTGAAATGGCTCGAAAAAAATCGTTTTTTGGAGGTGAAGAGGGGTGAGTTCGGGTTTGTTGGAGGAGAATGGGAGGGTGGAGGTGATTTTATAGCGGCTGAAAGGGTACGTTGGAAAAGTAACCGTTGGCGTCCGACGCGCCAACGGTTACTTTTCCAACGTTCACGAATCATTCTATCTGGAAGGGGAAAAGTTATTGGCGTCCGACGCATCGGACGCGTCGGACGCCAACAGAAGTTTGAACGTGCCAAATTTGTCTGCGAACGGACCCTAAAAGTTATAGGCTGGGCCTATTCTTTAGCAATCTTGGTAACCATTGGTTCTAGAAGTGGGGATCGGTGTCGAAACATTAATAAAAAATTCCCGGTATTGTTGGAATAAATTTAAAATAAAACGAGGAAGATTAGTCTCATATCATGAGAATTGAAAACGATTTCAAAGTACTTAAGGGGCTTTCTTAAAACTGTGTTGAGACCTTGGGGCTCCCACATGTTTGCTTCGCTGTGAGGAGGAAGGTCATACATCTTTACCGCGCGTGTGTCGTCGCCGTCCAAGCGCGTCGCGTTGCGCCATATATATATATATTTTTAGATCGCGATGCAACAGAGTTTTTCAATCCAGTTTTATAAATGATGACCAATGAAAACGGCGGGAGATGTGACCGTTTGAATTTGAACGGACACTGCCGTTTCATTGAATGGATGCGGTCGCGACTCTTCACTGCTATAAAACTGGACCACATTCCAGTTTTTTGACTCGCTCAAAATTTTCTACATCTTTTGCTTATCAAACTGCTCTGCCATTCTCTTAAATACTGAAAAGGAGTTCTAGTTCCTACAAGCTGCAACTCCACTCTCTTCTCACTACAGCCAGATTTTCTAGATCGTAGATCACCGTGTCTGTGCAAACACGCCGATTGAAGATAGTTAAAATACCTGTTCCGTTGTATCTTCAGGCAAATTTGCCTATACTCTTGCACTGCATTAAGAGGGCAAATAGTGTTTTTGGATAGCGATCACCACATCGTGCCTCAGAGACTCGTTCAATGGCTCCAAACAATCTTAAGGAATTCACTATTGACTTTACAAAACTGGAAAGGTTTGATGGTGTCAACTTCCTACGATGGCAAAGAAAATGCACTTCTTGTTGGTTGGAATAAACTGTCACGCACCGAATTCGCCCAGCCTCCAAAGAGATGGGAAACCACGGATTGTGTTGAGAACACGACGCATCGGAACCAAACATGATAACATTTCATTGCTATTACAACAATTTACATCAGAGTACAATATATCAGAGTATGAAATAAATAATACACAACGGGAATCAATATCAGAGATTTAAATTACATTAAAATACATAAACATAATGTGCAGCGGAAAATATCAACTACCACAACTGAAAGAAATACACAGATACAAAGCATTCTGAATATAGCTTCAACTGTAATTCAGGATCCCGTGAAAAGAAAAATTTGCAAACCAAAACTACTAGCTGCCCGTGTGGAAAATATGAGCACGCAGAGTTTAGGTTGAAACAATAAACTGTAGATCAGTCATGAGACTGATTTGAGAACTCAAAACAGTTATTAAACTTTTACTTTAGAATAGGGTACATCACGGGACCACGCCGTATATCACGGAACGAACTTACTCCACATGGATACTGGTTTAAATACGTAAAACAATGCAATGCTTTTTGAAAAATGAAGCTATTATAAGACTCGTGTCTCATCACACAATGCAACGCAAGCCGGAGGATAAAGTTTTACCTTATAATAGCCAAACACGCTCGATACGCTTTAAACAAATCATTTTGATATTACTATAAGTGCATAGTGTCAAAAACAACTTCAAATATAAATGTATCAATCATAGACGACATAAGGACCATATATTATGTCGCCAAATATAGGTTTACAACTAAAATCGAAAAGTCACGTATTGGAAATTGGGTTTCCATCATGAGTCAAGGCGAGGGATGTCTCCTTACTGGTTTTGGGTCATCTCTAGCGGGATGCCCAGGATTAACACACGTGGCCCTTAGATCTTGCAGGGCCGGTCCTTTCTTACTTTTGAGGATTGGTTATTCCTGAACAGTACGTTTCCTGGTCCTATCGGACCTTTCTCTCGAGCCTTTTAGTCGGCTCTATATCCGAGGCATCTCGCTATCCATCAACCATAAGTAAAAAATTCTGGGCTTCATACCATGACACCACTTCTAGCTAGAAAGAAACGCATGCACTCCCTGCTGTTCCTAATCTCGTTTTTGACTCATACCGAGGTGTGAGGCTCGCAAGTTAAGCTATACACAAAGCTATGCTACTTAAAGCCGTGCTTTGATCATCATCCACAAGACCCTGCTTTTCAACAAAAGCCTTGATCATTTGCATCTTAGCATGCCACATTGACAATTCATGCCATACAACTGATATCTATCAGTATATAACCTCTGAGATCATACGTCTCAGAGAAGGGTGTTAAGCAAGTGAATAAATTCTCCGCCACCAAACAGACGCATATTTAATAGAAATCAATCAATACAAAACGAAATATAATGTCAGGCATACTATCCATTTAAAGTTTGTTCTGGGTCTGAACGAAACGGGAGACACCTTATTTCTCGTCCCATATGTCCAATACAGGAGAGAGGTCCTCACATATCCGGTCGATCTCCAAGTACGTCTGGACGATCACTACTTATTATCTCATCTTGGGTGTACAACCCAATCAAGACATCAATAATCATCCATTCGATGTGAAGATCTCCGGTCTTCAACCACCGTCTTCATCGTCTATTTTTAATCGTCGTAACAGTTATTCAGAATGGGTTAAACCCGGTCTTTCCGAATAACTCGCGTGTCTTATAACCAAGTGCTATAAAAACACATCATACGCCTCATTCCAATCCAAAATATTCTTTTATTCAAATCTTCTTGGAAATCATTTCAAAAGATTTTTAATATCTTTTCTCAACTTAAACCAAATGAAGGTTTATCAAACTAATCGGGATTTACGAGCCTTACCGAAGTAATCATTCATTTTATTAATCCAATGCCAACCTATTCATCCCATGGAGCAAAACTGGTGGTACTCCATATCTAACACCCTTTGTGTTATTGGTAAAATTAATTACCACTTCACATTTCAAATCTAATTAAAAACTTAACTATCGTATGGAGTAAAACTGGTGATACTCCATTATCGAACATTGCTTGAATTTGGTAAATTTAATTACCCTATTCACATTCAATCTAATTAAAGATTCATTAAAACTCCAATTTGGTTTTAATCTCAAAAATCATTACTTAATGATTATTCGACTTTAGGAAAATTAATCCAGTCTTTAACTGGGTTAAAGATCAAATGTCATTTAAAATATTATTCACAGTAAACCAAAAATCATCTCCCATTTCATATGGAACCTTCACGGAAATCTGAAAAATCCATTATCGATATAAATTTCCGTATCAGACTAATATTATAAGTGGAATAACGGCAAGGCCTTTTAGTTCCCATAAATAGTAAACGTCTTCCTTCACAGAAGTTCATCTCGATTATTATTAATAGAATTTCATTCAATCCCAATTTAGTTTATTAAATTGGAAAACTTCACTATGGAAAGTTTTCCATTTAATCTTAGTTAGAAGATTTATAAATTCCAAATCATAACTTCATCGTTAATTGGGTTTAAGAACTAATGTCTGTTAAAACATCATTCACAAGGAACCCAAAATCAACTACCATTTAATTCCAATTATATTCATTAATTGGAAAATATCATTAAATCTTAATGAAAAGATTTGCTCTATTCTCAACTGGGTTTAAGAACAATATTATTAAAGATATCATTCACGACAAACTCAAAATCCAATTTGATATCAAATACAAGGCTTTGAATGGAAATCATATCGACTTACATTCAATATCAAATTCTAAAACCAACAGATATCGTATTGGGAATAATATCTTCCAAATTCCTCAATGATATCCGTATAATCACGGAATCCAACATCGAAATATTCCGAAGATTATTTCCATTCAAATCCTTTCTAATTCATACGTTGGAAAAATTCTGGTTATATTAAAACCATATGAATTCTTTAATCTAGTTGTTAACCATTTCATTCAGATAAAAGTATCTTTTATTCTTTTCAAGCTTGGAGTGTTTCATCCAAAACCGAACATCAAAATTATATTTTGATTTTTCATTGAATATTATATAAAATATTCGTTATTTCGGAATTAGAATCAAACTCAATCAGTTACCATATAATTTTATTTATATGGATTCCATACATCGCATGTATTCAAAAATAATGATAAACAATTATTAAACATTCATTTCACATCCACAGTGCAATTTACAACTGCATAAGCATTAAAAAATTAAATAATACTTATAGCAGTCTGTCAATCAATCGGTTGACATACAACTAAACACAAGGGAGATGTGTGAAGTTACTATCATCCACAGACCCATGTGGGGTTTTTAATCAACATCCAATGATCATTATTTGCATGATTGGACGACATGTAAAATTATCGTTTCAATACCCGTGTGGGTTTTTCATCATAATCCATGTGAACTAATCTAATATTTGGGAGACGAGTGGGTAAATTGTCATCCCAATCATTTATAATACAAACATTTTATTTATAAACGTTTATAATCACAGTTTAATAATGATAACATCATAACTGTAAACATCCATCAAACAACAAATATTGCAATCATAGGCGATCAATATATATTCAGTTATAAAAATAAATAACCGTATAAGATACTTAAGTGAGAGAGTTTTCACCTTGATTGGTTTTGAAATAGTTGAAAAACCATAAACATTCGATTGTTTACTTCAGACGTTTATCTTCACCAAAAATTATCATGAGCTCCAAATCAATCCAAATTAGTTTCATTGCAAAGCTCTCGTCGATACGGTTCCAACGCAACTTGTTTCGCTGAATTCCGAGTTCGTATGAAAAAGTTATGAACGTTTGAAAATTAATTAATTTTTCCTCTGATCGGCCATTAATGGCTGAGGAAAGGCCTTCTTCTCGGCCACTAATGGCCGAACGGCTGTTAAACCCCAAATTTTTTACATTTTTGCCTAGAAAACATGTTTGAAATGATATTGGCCAATGCCCGAAGGCCTATGATGTTATATACATGCAAATGAGGCTTCTATAACTCACCGAAGCAACTCATAACACCAAATTCACATGCACAAACATCCATACAAGAGATTTACAATGATACTTGATTATAAATTTCAAAACGGGCAAATTTTCTAATCAAAGCAATCAAATGTGATATGAGCGAATTGTTAAGACTTAGAACTTTACCGCGGCGGCAACGAAGCTTCATAATATCACTAAAACAACTCATAGCATATGTCTTAGATTGCTTGGACAATTCTAATCAAAAATTTCAATTCAATGAAACTAAAACTAATGAACCGGAAAGTGTATACTTATCTAACCAATTCATATGCATATGTAAACCCAAATGAATACTAAATTACACTTTTACAAGCTAATAACTTATGGCATAGATGTGAGTTCCTAAATAACTCACAAAGCTCTCACCTTTGATCTTAATATAGAAATATAGCAAACATAACTTCAATCTACACATGAATGCACAAATTTTCCTATGAATAAGTTTTAGGAAATCTCAAAAATAGAAGAGGAACTGAGTCGGAGAAGATGGAGATGAAGATGGAGGAGCTTACCTAAGCTTCTACGCTTGATTTCAACAATCCATCGGCTTGGAATCAAGAACTCTAGCTTGGGAATTCTAATTTCCCATTCCTTTCCCCATTTTTTTCTAATTTGATGAATTGAGGAAGTGAATGAAGAGAGTGGACTGATTTGGGGATTATAAGAGTGGGCTTGGTTTAGCCAACCAAGACCCAACCTAAGTGCCAAATCTTCGAGGCTCGGAATATATCGAAGTTTATAGTTTTGAACATGTAAACGACATTTTAAACCCAATGGAAGTGGTTTCGTTGAAAACGGAGGTCGTTTGCAAAATGACTATTTTAAAGGGCTATATATAATATTAAAATATATACATATAAATTTCATAGCGACTATTCTAAATTTTAATTTAGACATAACTTACAATTTATAAAGTGAAATCTCAATTTCGTATCTTCGTTAGAAAATTATAATTCAAAATATTCCAACGTTTCTTGTTTTATCAAATTCTGACTTATATTGAATTATATACATTCATTCAAAGTTTAAATCGAATTTTCAATCTACCGCGCCATTTCAAGCTCGTTTTAATTTAAATTTAAATTTATACGTTCTAATTTCGATTTAATTAGATTTTAAATCGTTTATTCTCAAAATAACTCATTTGAAATATTTAATTTCTATGAAAATCAATTAAAAATAAATTTTAAATTGGTTCCAAAAATACAGGTTGTTACAATCTCCCCCACTTAAAATCTTTTCGTCCTCGAAAAGGAAGAAGGGACTGAAGGTCGTTTACTTAACCAACTCAACCTTTGTTTGACTCAAGTTCTTCAACTTTTCAATTTCCAAGAACTTTCTACTTTCTCAAAATTTGGCTAACGTCTTAAATTTCGCCATAACCTCCTTTGTACGGGTTGACCAGTACAACGATAAATGGCCTCTACAGACTCTCACATATCAAAAGAAAATCCAAAAGCGAATCGGCTCATAAAATCATCAAACCAATCAATATAGTAATTATGTACCTATTTGTCGGGCATACAATTTTATTCCTCTTCTTAGCTTTTATGCTATGACATGTTCAATATATATACATGTATATGTATCCAATTCCGATCAATTTTCAATTCAATTCAACATTATATTTGATTCGATTTGGCTTTATTTACCTTTCATTTTCATATTGATTTTATTATTTCAGTATTTTTTTAAACTAATAATCACGCATCACAACCAGCAATCAATTTGTTGATTAACTTTTCAAATATATAACTTTAATATACTCAAAAATCATATTTCAATGCCAAATTGCAAACAATAAACAGTAACTAAGTTTTGGTTCTCACACTAGTTAATTGGAAATATATAGATATCCCACTTTCGAAACTCGAACATAAATGCTGATGATGCGATTGCTATCATAAGAATCATCTCTGGGCGACTAGAGTGTAATGTAGAAATGTTTGTGTTCTGATGTGAGAGAGTCTTGTGGTAGTTGATGTTTTCCGTTGCATATTATATTTATGTATTATATTTCCGCTGCTATGTAATTTAAATCTCTGATATTTTTTCCGTTGTAAATTATTTATTTGAACTCTGATGTAAATTGTTGTAATGACAATGAAATGTTCTCATGTTTGTGTTCTTATGCGTTGTGTTTTCATTGAAATCTGCATTCTCGAACGGTCTTGGTCTGTTTAGCGATCGATTCGGACCGAGCGAAGTTCGGTGCATAATAGTTTGGTATCAGAGCTTTGGTTTACAAAGCACGAGAACATGACACATTAGAACCGAATGAAAGAATTCATCATAAATAAGATTAGTAACATCTTATAAGAATAACTCATTAGAGATAGGGTTAGTAATACCCTAGAATGAGTTTGAAGAGTGCTATTTCTAAAACTAAGTTTTGCTTTGGAAATTATATTTTCTTATAAAGATTTAAATATTATATCTGATATTGATTTTAGACTATCGGGTATAAGAAGATTTTGCATATACGCGTCATGAACGTACATTCAAAGTCTTAAGTATACCCGGTAGATATAGAATCACGCTCTAGCCATCCAGGGATAATTCTGATGATGTTGCAACATCATCAGTGTTTATGTTCGAGTTTCGAAAGTGAGATATCTGTATGATTCCAATTGACTGGTGTGAGAACCAAAACTTAGTAAGGGTTTATGTTTGTGATTTGGCATTGAAATATGATTTTTGAGTATATTAAAGTTATATATTTGAAAAGCTAATCAACTAATTGATTGCTAGTTGTGATGTGTGATTATTAGTTTAACTAATTAAAATATTGGAATAATAAAACCAATAAGAGAATAAAATGGTAATATTTAGCCAAATCGAATCTAATATTAAACTGAATTGAAAATTTTAGTTTGAATTGGATATATATATACATGTATATACATTGAACAGGTCACAACATGAAAGCTAAGAAGAGGAATAAAATTGTATGCCCGACAAATAGGTATATATTTACTATGTTGATTGGGTTTGATAATTTTATGAGCCAATTGGCTAGCCGCTTTGCTTTTGGATTTTGTTTTGATATATGAGAGCGTGTAGAGGCCATTTATAGTTGTACCGATCAACTCGTACAAATGAGGTTATGGTGAAATTTTTCGAAAATTTAAGGCGTTAGCCAAATTTGAGAAATTAGAAAGTTCTTTGCAACTGAAAAGTTGAAAAACTTCAGTCAAGCGAAGGTTGTGTTAGTGAAGTAAACGAACTTCAGTTCCTTCTTTCTTTTCGAGGACAAAAAGATTTTAAGTGGGGAAGATTGTATCAACCCGTATTTTTGAAACCAATTTAAATTTTATTTTTAATTGATTTTCATAGAAATTAAATATCCTCGATGAATTATTTTGAGAATAAACGACTTAAAATTTATTTTAATCGAAGTTTGAATGTATAAATTTAAAATTTAATTAAAACGAGCTTGAAATGGTGCGGTAGTTTGAAAATTCGATTTTAAAGTTTGAATGAATGTATTGAATTCAATATAAATCAAAATTTGTTAAAACAAGAAACATTGGAATATTTTAAATTGTAATTTTCTAACGAATGTTAAAAAATTGAGATTTCACTTTATAAATTGTAAGTTATGCCTAAATCAAAAATTAGAATAGTTGCTATAGAATATATATATATATATATATATTAATATTATATATAGTTCTTAAAAATAGCCATTTTGCAAACGACTTCCGTTTTCGACGAAACCACTTCCATTGGGTTCAAAATGCCGTTTGTGACTTTTAAAACTATAAACGTCGATACCTTTGGATTTGGAGAAGTTTGGTCTCTTTCATTTGATGTATGACCAAAATATCACTTTTTACATATGAATGAATTTGGACTAGAAACCATTTCCATTGAGTTCAAAATGCCGTTTGCGTGTTCGAAAAGTTTAAACTTAGATATATTCTGAGCTTCGGAGATTTGAAACTTGGGTTGGGTATTGGTTTAGCTAACCTAGCCCACCTTATAACCCCCAAACTAGCCACTCCCTCTTCATTTACTTCCAAACCTTCAAGAGAAATAAAAATGGGGATGCAAAGGGAAATTAAAATTCCTAAGGCTAGGGTAAGCTTCTTGTGATCCAAATCAAGTGGAAAATCAAAGAGAAAACTTGGCTAAGCTTCTCCATCCTCCTCTCCATCTTCTCCAACTCCATTCCTCTTCAATTTCTCAAGATTTCCTATGACCTTATTCTTAGGAAATGTGTTCATATGATCATAGGTTGTAGATTTTAGTGTTTTTATCGAAGAGAGGTTGTTCTAGCTTGTCATTGGATCAATTTCTTGCTTCTAACCATCAAAGGTGAGTTCTTCATGAGCTATTCATGAACCCACATCTATGCCACAAGTTATCAGCTTGTAAAAGTGTAATTTAGTGTTCATTTGGGTTTACATATGCATATGAATTTGTTAGATAAGTATACACTTTCCGGTTCATTAGTTTATGTTCCATTGAATTGAAAATTATGATCAGAATTGTCCACACAATCTAATTCATATGCTATGAGTTGATTTGGTGATATTGTGAAGCTCCGTTGCCGCCCCGACAAAGTTCTAAGTCTTCACAATTTCACTTGGATTGTGATGAAAACCCCACACAGATATTGGAACGATAATTTTACGTGTTGCCCAATTATGCAAATAATGATCATTGGATGTTGATTGAAAACCCCACATGGGTCTGGGGATGATAATAACTTCACACATCTCCCTTGTGTTTAGTTGTATGTCAAATGATAGATTGACAGACTGTTATAAATGTTATTTAACTATTTAATGCTTATACAGTTGCTAATTGCACTCTGCATGTGAATTGAATGTTTAATAGTTGTTCATCACTATTTTTGATTACATGCGATGTATGGAATTCATATAAATAAAATTGTATGGTGATTGATTGAGTCTGATTCCAATTTAGAGATAACGAATATTTTAAAATAATATTCAGTAAAGAATCAAAATATGATTTTGTTGTCCGATTTTGGATGGACACGAAAATATTGAAATACCCCCAAGCATGAAAAAGATAAAAGGTATTTTTATTTGAATGAATTGGTTAATAACTAGAATAAAAAATTGATATGGTTTTAATATAAGCAGAATTTTTCCAACGTATGAATTGGAAAAGATTTGAATGGAAATAATCTCCGGAATATTTCGATATTGGATTCCGTGAGTATACGGATATCGTTGAGGAATTTGGAAGATAATGATATCATTATTCCCAATATGATATCTGTTAGTTTCAGAATTTGATATTGAATATAAGTCGATATGATTTCAATTCAAAGTCTTGTATTTTATATCAAATGGGATTTTGGATTTGTCGTGAATGGTGTCTTTAATAACGCTCTTCTTAAACCCAGTTGAGAAAAAAATAAATCTTTTAACTAAGATTTAATGAAGTTTTCCAATTAATAAATATAATTGGAATTAAATGGTAGTTGATTTTGGGTTCGTTGTGAACTGTGTTTTAAATGACACTAGTTCTTAAACCCAGTTGAGAATAGAGTAAGATTTAATGAGATTTTCCAATGTAATGAATATAATTGGAATTAAATGAAAGTTGATTTTGGGTTCTTTATGAACGATGTTTTAAATAACATTAGTTCTTAAACCCAATTTACAGTGAAGTTATGATTTGGAATTTATAATCTTTTAATTAAGATTAATAGAAAGTTTCCAAAGTCAAGTTTTCCAATTAAATATATAAAATTGGAATTGAGTGGAACTCAATTTAGTGATAATCGAAATGAGCTTCTATGAAGGAAGACCATTACTATATATGGAATTTAAAAGGCCTTGCCGTTATTCCACTTATAATATTAGTCTGATATGGAAATGTATATCGGTTATATACTGTTATGATTCCGTGAAGGTTCCATTTTAATAGAAGATGATTTTGGGTTTATCGTGAATTGTGTTTTACATGACATTGGTTCTTTAACCCAAGTAAAGACATGATTTAATTCCTAAATTTGAATCATCATTAAGTAATGATTTTTGAGATTAAAACTAATTGGAGTTTTAATGAATCTTTAATTAGATTGAAATGTGAATGAAGTAACTAAATTTACCGAATTCAAGAAATGATCGAGATATGGAGTACCACTAGTTTTACTCCATGCGATAGTTAAATTTTTAATTAGATTTGAAACATGAAATGGTAATTACTTTTACCGATAACACAATGGGGATAAATATGGAGTACTACCAGTTTTGCTCCATGGAATAAATAGGTTGGTATTAGGATAATAAAATGAACGATTACTTTGATAAGGCTCGTTAATGCCAACTAGTTGGTAACCTTGATTTGGTTTAAGTTGAGAAAAGATATTAAAGATCTTTTGAAATGATTTCCAAGAAGATTTCAATAAAAGAATATTCTGGATTGGAATGAGGCATATGATGTGTTTTTATAGCACTTGATTATAAGATACATGAGTTATTCGGAAAGACCAAGCTTAACCCATTCTGAATAACTGTTACGACGATTAAAAGCCGAAGATATGAAGACAGTGGTTGAAGACCGGAGATCTTCACATCGTTTGTATGATTACTAATGTCTTGATTGGGCTGTACACCCAAGACGAGGTAATAAGTGGTGATCATCCAGACGTATTTGGAGATCGACCGGATATTCGAGAACCTCTCTCTGGTATCAGACATATGGGATAATGAATAAGGTGCCTTTGCTTTTGTTCAGACCCAGAACGGACTTGCAAATGGATTTTATGTCTGACATTGTGTTTTGCGTTGTATTCATTGATCTCTACTAAATATATATATGTTTGGTGGCGGAGAATTTATTCTCTTTCTTAACATCCTTCTCTGATATGTACGAGCTTAGAAGTTATATATTGGTGGAAATCAATGGTATGGTATGGATTGACAATGTGGCATGCTGAGATGCATGGATCAAGGCTTTTGTTGAAAAGCAGAGTCTTGTGGTTGATGATCAAAGCATAGCTTTAAGTAACGCAACTTTGTGTAGCATTAATTCGCGAGCTTTACACCTCGGTATGAACCAAAAACGGGATGAGGACCGCAGGGAAATGGACATACGTTGGTTTCTAGCTATGGGTGATGTCATGGTATGGAGCATAGACATTTTACTTATGTGGATGTTGGATTATAATGGAAAGCGAGGTACCACGAATTTGATATCAGGGCCGACTAAAAGGCTCTTGATTGGTCGACATACTGACCTTGTGATAGGTTCGATAGAATCGGCTAACGTATTGTTTATGGAATTTCCAATCAGCGACGGCTGACCGACCCTACCGCTAACAATGGGTTGCCCAGAGGCGTGATCCAGAGGCATTGCTAGTGTGTCTCGAAATCGGTGAGGAAGATCTCTTGCCTCGGTTCATAGATGGAAATCCAATTTCTAATACGCAATTTTACGGTTTTAGTTGTAAACCTATATGGCGACATAATTTAATGGTACATATGTTGTTTATGATTGATACATTTATATTTGAAGTTGATTTCTTCATTTATAGCAATAATAATAGATAAATTTCGTGTATTAAGCATGTTTGGTAAAACACTGCGTTGCATTGTGTGATGGAAGCTGAGTCTTATAATAGCTTCATTTTTCTTTTTAGCATTGCGTTGTTTGTTTTATGATATTCTTGGGAGAAAACCCGTTTCATGATATACGGCGTGGTCCCCTGATTTACCCAACTTTAAAATAAAGTTAATAACTGTTTTAGTTCTCATACCAGTTCCATGACTGACTCAGAGTTTATTGTTTCAACCTAAACTCTGGGTGCCCATATTTTCCACACGGGTAGCTAGTAATTTGCTTTTGCAAATATTTATTTTCATAGGATCTTGGATTACAGCTGGAGCTATGTTCGGAATGCTTTGTATCCGTGTATCTCTTTTAGTTGTGGTAGTTGGTGTTTTCCGCTGCATATTACAGTTATGTATTAAATTTCCGCTACTACATAATTTAAATCTCTAATATTTTCCGCTGTATATTATTTATTTGAACTATGATATCTTGTACTCTGATGTAAATTGTTGTAATGGCAATGAAATGTTCTTATGTTTGTGTTCTGATGCGTTATGTTTTCATTACAATCTGCATTCTCGAGCGGTCTTGGTCGGTTTAGCGATCGATTCGCACCGAGCGAAGTTCGGTGCGTAACAGTTGAATTAAAAATAATTTTTAAATTGGTTCCAAAAATACGGGTTGTTACAATGCACTGAACTTCGCTTGGTCCGAATCGATCGCTAAACCGACCAAGACCGTTCGAGAATGCGGATTGTAATGAGAACATGACGCATCAGAACACAAACATAAGAACATTTCATTGCTATTACAACAATTTACATCAGAGTAAAATAATATATATGAGTATGAAATAAATATTACACTGCGGAAATACAATATAAGGGTTTGATGAGTTACATTTAAATACATAAACATAATGTGCAGTGAAAAATATCAACTACCACAACTGAAAGAAATACACGGATACAAAGATTTCCGAATATAGCTCTAGCTGTAAACCAGGATCCTGCTAAATAGAAATCTGTAAAACCAAAACTACTAGCTGCTCGTGTAAAAAATATGGGCATCCAGAGTTTAGGTTGAAACAATAAACTCCATGTCAGTCACGAGACTGGTGTGAGAACTAAAACAGTTATTAACTTTATTTTAAAGTTAGGTAAATCAAGGGCCACGCTGTATAACACGGAACGAGTTTTGTTTCAAGAATACCATAAAACAAACAACACAATGCTAAAAAGAAAAATGAAGCTATTATAAGACTCAGGTCCCATCACACAATGCAACGCAAGCCGGAGGATAGTGTTTTACCTTATAATAGCCAAACATGCTTGGTACGCAAAATTTGTCTTTTATTATAGCTATAAGTGAAGAAATCAACTTCAAGTATAAATGTATCAATCATAGGTGGCATAGGTACCATTATATTACGTCTCCATATAGGTTTACAACTAAAACCGTAAAATCGCGTATTGGAAATTGGATTTCCATCTATGAACCGAGGTAAGCAATCTTCCTCACCGATTTCTAGACACACTAGAAATGCCTCAGGATCACGTCTTTGGGTAACCCTAGGTTAGCGGTAGGGCCGGTCAGCCGTCGCTGATTGGCAATTCCGTAAACAATACGTTAGCCGGTTCTATCGAACCTATCACAAGGTTAGTATGTTGACCAATCAAGAGCCTTTTAGTCGACCCTGATATCATATCCTAGGCACCTCGCTTTCCGTCATAATCCAACATCCACATAAGTAAAATGTCTAGGCTCCATACCATAACATCACCCATAGCTAGAAACCAATGCATGACCATTTCCCTGTGGTCCTTATCCCGTTTTTGGTTCATATCGAGGTGTGAAGCTCGAGAATTAACGCTACACAAAGCTATGCTTTGATCATTAACTACAAGACTCTGCTTTTCAACAAAAGCCTTGATCTTTGCATCTTAGCATGCCACATTGTCAATCCATACCATACCATTGATTTCCACCAATATATAACCTCTAAGCAGTACATCTCAGATAAGGGTGTTAAGTAAGAGAATAAATTCTCCACCACCAAATTGATATATATTTAGCAGAGATCAACGAATACCGCATAAAGCAATACAATGTCAGACATACCATCCATTTACAAGTCCATTCTTGGTCTGAACGAAACCGGAGGCGCCTTATTCTTCGTCCCATAAGTCCAATACATGAGAGAGGTCATCGCATATCCAATCGATCTCCAAGCACGTCTGGACGATCACCACTTATTATCTCCTCTTGGGTGTACAACCCAATCAAGACATTAGTAATCATGCAAACGATGTGAAGATCTCCGATCTTCAACCTCCGTCTTTAAACCTTCGACTTTTAGTCATTGTATCAGTTATTCAGAATGGGTTAAACCCGGTCTGTCCGAATAACTTGTGTATCTTATAATCAAGTGCTATAAAAACACATCATACACCCATTCTAATCCAAAATATTCTTTAATTCAAATGTTCATCACATTGGGAATCATTCCCATAAATCTTATCAAAAATTTAATTCATTTAAACCTCTTGTTTAAATTTTTCTTTGAAAACTATTGCAAAAATTTTGTATTATCTTTTAACAATTTTAAACCAAATTAAGGTTTATTAAACTAGTCGGGATTTTCGAGCCTTACCAAAGTAATCATTTATTTTATTTTTCCAATCCCAACCTATCCATTCCATGGAGCAAAACAAGTAGTACTCCATTTCTAACACCCACTATGTTGTCTGTAAAATTAATTAGCATTTCACGTTTCAAATCTAATTAAAGATTTAACTATCGCATGGAGTAAAACTGGTGGTACTTCATTCTTGATCATTTCTTGAATTCGGTAAATTTACTTACCTCATTCTCGTTTCAATCTAATCAAAGATTCATTAAAACTCCACTTAGTTTTAATCTCAATAATCATTACTTAATGATTATTTAACTTTAGGAAAATTAATCTTGTCTTTATGTGGATTAAAGAACCAATGTCGTTTAAAACATAATTCACGATAAACCCAAAATCATCTTCCATAAAATGGAAACTTCACGGAAATCATAACAATATATAATTGATATAAATTTCCATATCAGACTAATGCTATAGGTGGAATAACAACAAGGCCTTTTAAATTCCATATATAGTAACGGTCTTCCTTCATAGAAGCTCATCTCGATTATCACTAAATCGAGTTCCACTCAATTCCAATTTAATATATTAAATTGGAAAACTTTACTATGGAAAAATTTCTGTTAATCTTGGTTAAAAGATTACAAATTCCAAATCATAACTTCACCGTTAATTGGGTTTAAGAACTAATGCCAATTAAAAACATCGTTCACAAAGAACCCAAAATCCACTTTCATTTAATTCCAATTATATTCATTACATTAGAATATATCATTAAATCTTAATGAAAAGAATTAATCTATTCTCAAATGGGTCTAAGAACAGTATTATTAAAGATATCATTCACGACGAACCCAAAATCCAATTTGATATTAATTACAAGGCTCTGAATAGAAATCATATCGACTTACATTCAATATCAAATTCTGAGACTAACGGAAACGATATTATATATATATATATATCTTCCAAATTCCTTAACAATATCTGTATAATCACGTAATCCAATATTGAAATATTCCGAAGATTTTTTCCATTTAAATCCTTTCCAATTCATACATTGGAAAAATTCTGGTTATATTAAAATCATATCAATTCTTTATTCTAGTTGTTAATCATTTCATTCAAATAAAAATATCTTTTACCCTTTTTAAGCTTGGAGTGTTTCATCCAAAATCGGACCTCAAAAACATATTTGGATTCTTCACTGAATATTATTTAAAATATTCTTTATTTCTGAATTGGAATCAAACTCAATCAATTACTATATAATTTTATTTATATGGATTCCATACATCGCATGTATTCAAAAATAGTTATAAACAAATATTAAACATTCAATTCACATCCAGAGTGCAATTTACAACTGCATAAGCATTAAAAAATTAAATAACGCTTATAACAGTCTGTCAATCAATCGGTTGACATACAACTAAACACAAGGGAGATGTGTGAAGTTACTATCATCCCCAGACCCGTGTGGGGTTTTCAATCAACATCCAATGATCATTATTTACATGATTGGGCGACGTGTAAAATTATCGTTCCAATACCCGTGTGGGGTTTTCATCACAATCCATGTGAATTGATCTAATATTTGCGAGACGGGTGGGTAAATAGTCATCCCAATCATTTATAATACAAACTTTTTATTTATAAACGTTTATAATCACAATTTAATAATGATAACATTATAACTGTAAACACCCATCAAACAACGAACAAATATTGCAATCATAGGCAATCAATATATATTCAGTTATAAAAATAAATAACTATATAAGATACTTAAGTGAGAGAGATCTCACCTTGATCAGTTTTGATATCGTTGATTAGCGATAAACATTCGATTGTTTACTTCGGACGTTTATCTTCACCAAAAATTATCATGAGCTCTAAATCAATCCAAATTAGTTTCATTGCAAAGCTCTCGTCGATACGGTTCCAACACAACTTGTCTCGCTGAATTCCGAGTTCGTATGAAAAAGTTATGAACGTTTGAAAATTAATTTTTCTCTCTCTTCGGTCATTAATTGCCGAGGAAAGGCCTTCTGCTCGGCCATTATGGCCGAACGGCTGTTAAACCCCTAATTTTTTACATTTTTGCCTAGAAAACATGTTCAAAATGACGTTGTCCAATTCTTGAAGGCCTATGAAGTTATATACATGCAAATGAGGCTTCTATAATTCGCCAAAGGAACTCATAACAACAAACTCACATGCACAAACATTCATACAAGAGATTTGCAATGATTTTTGATTGCAAATTCCAAAACGGGCAAATTTTCTAACCAAAACTCTCAAATACGATTCAAGTGACTTGTGAATACTTAGAACTTTGCCGAGGCGGCAACGGAGCTTCACACTATCACCAAATCAACTCATAGCATATGAATTAGATTGTGTGGATAATTCTAATCATAAATTTCAATTCAATGGAACATAAACTAATGACCCAGAAAGTGTATACTTATCTAACCAATTCATATGCGTATGTAAACCCAAATGAACACTAAATTACACTTTTACAAGCTAATAATTTATGGCATAGATGTGAGTTCATAAATAACTCACAAAGCTCTAATCTTTGATCTTAATATGGAAGAAGGAGGCACATAACCAAGCTAGAACACTCTCTCTTCCAATACAACACGCAAAACTTCAATCTACATATGAATTCACAAATTTTCCTATGAATTAGGTTTAGGAAATCTCAAAAATAGAAGAGGGATTGAGTTGGAGAAGATGGAGATGAAGTTGGAGGAGCTTACCTAAGCTTCTACACTTGATTTCAACAGGAATTGGGCTTGGAATCAAGAACTATAGCTTAGGAATTTTAATTTCCCATTTCTTTCCCCATTTTTTCCTAATTTGGCTAAGTGTTGAAGTGAATGGGAGAAAGGGGCTGATTTGGGGATTATATTGTGAGCTAGGTTAGCTAAACAAAGACCCAACCCAAGTTCCATTTTCACGAACTCGAAACATATCGAAGCTTATAGTTTTCGAGCATGCGAACTACATTTTGAACTCAATGGAAGTGGTTTCGAGTCCAAATTCATTCGTATGCAAAATGTAATTTTTCTACGGGCTATATATACCTTTTAAAAATATATTTAAATTCCATAGCGACTATTGTAAATTTTAGTTTAGACATAACTTACAATTTATAAAGAAAAATCTCAAATTTTCACATTTGTTAGAAAATTATAATTCAAAATATTCCAACATTTCTTGTTTTTTCAAATTCTGATTTATATTGAATTCTATGCATTCATTCAAAGTTTAAAATCAAAATTTCAAACTGCCGCACCATTTCAAGCTCGTTTTAATTAAACTTTAAATTTATACATTTTAACTTCGAATAAAATAAATTTTAAATCGTTTATTCTCAAAATAACTCATCTAAAATATTTAATTTGTATGAAGAGTAATTAAAAATAAATTTTAAATTGGTTCCAAAAATACGGGTTGTTACAGGTTGCCTATGTTCTAACTATGCCAAAGCCAACAGAGTCAGATAATGAAACCATTGCACAGACACGGGAAAGAATCAAATGGGAACAATATGATTACATTTGCAAGGGCCAAATTTGCAATGCCATGACTGACGCACTCTTCGACATGTACTACAACAAACCCACTGCAGAAGGCGTCTGTGATTCATTAGAAGCAAAGTATCTTATGGAAGACGTGACTTATAAGAAATTTCTTGCCATAATTTTTTTTAATTATAAGATGACTAATGATCGATCTGTAGTAGAGCAATTCAATGATCATGCACATACTTAATCAATTCAGTCAACATATTTTAAACATGGACGATGAGATTAATCTCATCAGTAATAGACAAATTGCCTCCCTCTTGGAAAGATCAGAATAAACTACTGAAACATAAGAGGGAAGATGTGAGCCTTGCACAGTATTTGCAGGTTGAACAACAACTGAGGCAGAAAGATGCTTAAGACGAAACAGTTGTTGATACATCAAAAGTCCATATGGTGGAAGAAAAACAAGCAAACAATGCTTCGCATAACTCTTCTTGTAACACCCCGTATTTCTAACAACAGTGATGTTCATAAATGAATGAATAATTAATCTCAGACATGAGAATTAAGGGAAACGGGTTTCGCGGTTGCGTTCATATCGGAAAAATACGCGAAATAGAGTCCGAAATTTTGTGAATCGGAGTCCGTATGTCCGAGATATGGCATTTAGAAGTTTCACGAAAAATCAGAAAACGAAACAGATTTCAAAAATGCAGAATATGGGCTAGGCGGGAAAATTCCCGCCCAGACCAGGTCGACCTGGGAGTCGACCTGCCCACCAGGTCGACATGGGTGTCGACCCTAGTGACGACCTGGGGGTCGACCTCCCTGGTCGAGCCCAGGTGACCTGGGTGCACTGATTTGGGATCTGGGCTGTGTTTTGGTGGCTAGTGACGAGATCTGACGGCTCTAATCTAATTTAGGGTTAATCTAATGGCCTAAAACACTTAACTAATCTATAAATACACTCTAAGACTACCCTAATTCATACTAAAATTGGAGACAACGTCGTTATGCCGTCAAAATGCAACTAGAAGGAGCCACCAACAAATTAAAGAGGAAGATAGCTTCTCAAATCAACTTCTAATCAACTCTAGCAACTTAATCTTCTTCATAGGAGTGCTAATCAACAAGTTGTGAGTTTCTATGCCTTTAGCAGGCAATTGCTAAACTAATTATGATAGGATATAATGAGGCTATGGTTATGAATGTGGATCAATGCAAGTTATGTTATCATATGCTATGTGTTCATGATGCTAGTTATGCAAGTTTTATGCTATATGTTCATGATGCTAGTTATGCAAGTTTTATGCTATATGTTCATGATGCTAGTTATGCAAGTTTTATGTTATGTGTTCATCATGCTAGCTATGCAAATCACTATGATAAACATTGATCCATTATGACACCATGTTATGCAAGTTTGGTGTTTGATTATATGCAAGTTCATATATGACATGTTATGCAAGTTTGGTGTTTGATTATATGCAAGTTCATATATGACATGTTATGCAAGTTTGGTGTTTGATTATATGCAAGTTCATATATGACATGTTATGCAAGTTTGGTGTTTGATTATATGCAAGTAACATGTGCAAGTTTACACCTTTGTATGATATGCATACATGTGCAAGTTTACCCCTTTGTATGTCATGCATACATATGCATGTTTACCCCTTTTTATGATATGAATAACATATGCAAGTTCATCCATTTTTAGACCTATGACATGTATGCAAGTTTATCCCTTTATGATAGGTCTATGACATGAACATCTATGCAAGTTACCCTCTTTATGACATAATGTGATTCATGCAAGTTTGGGTTGATTATTTATGCTAGTTGGGTTTGATGCAATGGTCATATATGCAAGTTGACACCTTTAAAACCCATGTGATGCTAATGTTATGCTAAGTTGAACCCATTGTATTTGTGATGAATCTTCCCTTTTAAGTATGTCATGTTAGCATATTACGTGGGGAACGATGGGGGTTAATATTCATGTTAACAAAATTGTGGTGAAATTGGTATGAGGTTGCATACCATGAGTGGATGGACATAATTGAGTCAATTATGTACATCATTAAATTGGAATTAATTAGGGAAAATTAATTCAAAATATGGGGGTGATTAATTAGGTGTAATTAATCGACTAAGACACGAGGTTGGACCCTTTTGTAGCATAAGACTGCCCGGACCCGACCGGCAAATCCAGCGGCTACAAATGATTGGCCCAATGTGAGAGGTCTTAGGCATAAACTAAATACGTGACAAGTGTAAAGACACGAGGTTAGACTCGGTTATGGCGTAAGGCTGCCCGGACCCGACCGGCAAATCCAGCTGCCATAAAAGATAGTCTAATGTGAGAGGTCTTTGCAAAGGTTACGGTCTTAATCAATTAAGAAACACTTAACCAGATAAGCATGTAGTGGGGCATGAGGGGTTAAGTGGGTGCCTTGGGTGGCATGTGGAAATCAAATAAGTGCCTTGGGTGGCATGTGGAAATCTAGTGGGTTGTCTTGGGTGGCAATAGAAAATACGATTAGAATACTTAACCAAGTGGAAACATGTAATTAAACATGATTAAAGGGTTAAGTGGGATGCACTAGAAAAGGGACAAGCTTAGGTGGGTAACTTGTGGGGGCCCATTTCAACCAGTAACCCAAAAACGTATCTTTGTGGGCTCGACCCAAGTCGAGGATGGGACACGCATACTGGGCTTGACTATAAGAGGCCAAAAACGGGTTAGCGGTGGCAACGCAAGTCCAACGGGTTTCATATGCGTGTGTGGACCCGGGCTGGTAGGTAAGACGTTGTTGCATCGTGTAGGTATAAGCCGTGCACTCTTAAGTTGTATCGGGTTGCCACTTTGGGGAGTGATACACCCCACTGTGGGGCCAGCACGGGTATCTACGTTAGGGAGCCGATCGCTTGGGGAGTAGTGGGTACACCTAGTGGAGATAGGGGCAGACGACACATATGTGGTCAGCTAGGGGTACACGAAACTACTAGTTATATTTTCTAAGTCCATAGATGGGATCAACCTTTAAGTTGGAATGACTGGTGTGGTGCAGTGTAGTAATTACCCTTGGGTGGGTAGATGCGTCTTTACCGATATCTTAGTTCTTCCTATGTCTAGTTGGCTGCTTAGTGTAGTCATTTATCCCCAGTCGTTACCGTGCGAAGTTTATATCATACCCTAATTACTTTAATGATTGTATTGTTAAAGTTATAGGGCTCACTCAGACTTATGTCTGACCCCGTTGTTTTTATCTTTTTCCCAACCCTCAGGTTATCAGAGTGGGCCTAGCACTAGTGGGCTTTGATCAGATTGCTTTATCTATCTTTTGGAGCTTGGACTCTTGAAGTAAAGCTCGGTTATCTTTTCTATTATGGCTATTAGTTATGTAGTGAGATTATGTACTTATGTTTTTAACGAGATGGATATTTTGTACTTGACTCTTGTTGGTTTTTGATATGTAACCAAACTTGTTTACCTTCTGCTGCAATGAAATGATGTTTTAAATTTCAATTATTACTTATATCTGTCTTGTTGTAATTTTTCTGTTCTATATTCACTTAAAATACTCCACCGAAGTTAAGGCATTCCCTTAGTGAGTGACCTTAGCGGGTGTGGGGTGTTACACGTGGTATCAGAGCTAAAGGTTACCAGAACAGATAATTTTTTTAGAAAAAACTATTTTTCTAAAACATTTTTGGAAGGAGTATTTTCAAAAACATGTCTTTTAAGAGAAAAGTTTTTGAAAGAAAAGCATAATCCCCAATAGCCATATCTTTATCTTTCGAATTCTCCGTTTTGAATCTTTCCTCTTTCGTTTCAGCATGGCTGAAGATCTTAACTTTCTGGAGGGTGTGGCGATACCAGTATGGTATAGGAGGTTGATGGAGGCTAGGGCCGCCACTGCGGGTCCAGCAAATGTTCCTCCACCAACAGTAGCACCCGATCTTCCTCCTCCTCCTCGCGCGAATACTTTTGCTAAGACTTGCAAGGAATTTAAGGCTATGGGAGGGAAACCTTTTCAAGGATCAGAAACTTTTGTGGAAGCTAGGGATTGGCTTAAGGAGGTGGAAGAATTGATAGATATCTTTGAGATGGACGAAGGAAAGAAAGTCAAGTTAGCTGCTTGGTTAATGAAGGGAGAGGCCTCGTTCTGGTGGGAGGTCACTAATGGAGAACGCCTAGTTGACTCTTAGGCGGATTTCAGACAAAGGTTTGTGGCAAAGTTTCTTTCAAGGGCGGAAGAGAATCTATATATGGAAAGGTTCTTGACACTAAAGCAAGGAAACCTATCAGTGAAGGAATATGTCAACAAGTTTAATCAGTTAGCAAGGTTTGGCATAGATATGGTGAATACACCGGAGAAGAAGGCTTTGAGGTTCGTTAAAGGTTTGAATGAACCGATGCATGGATTGGCTATGACTCATATCCCTATGGGGGCCACCTTTGAGAAGCTAGTAGACATGGCACTCATGCATGAGGAAGAGAAGGGTCCCAATGCTAATAAGGCACCCGAGAAGAAAGGAGATCAGAAGAGACCTCAACAGCAACAACAAAACAAGGGTGGGAAAGGCAACGGTGGCAAGGGAAAGAAGAAGTGCTTCAATTGCGGGACACCAGGCCACCTAAGCAAAGATTGTCGGAAGAAGAAGAAGACTGGCTGCTTCCACTGTGGCGAAGCAGGACATCTAGTGAAGGACTGCCCTAAGAAGGGGCAGAGGACGGGATCTACCTCAGGGGGACAAGTGCAAGCTCTTATGGCACCAGGTCAGGCAAGGGGGCAAGTTCAGGCTCTCGCGGTTCCACCGATTCAGGAAAGAGGTAGAACTATTTCCGTTGAAAGTCTGGATTTTCTATTTGATCATCCTGTCCGTACTTTATTTGACTCTGGCGCATCGCATTCGTTTATCTCATCATCATTAGTTGAGTCACTGCACTTAGACACCAGTCTAGTAGATGATCCCTTGGTTGTCTCAAACCCAATTGGGGGCTCCACTTATTTGTCCATGATATATTTGGGTTTGAGGATTTCTATACTTAGCGTTGAGTTTAGATGTGATGCTTTTGTTTTGGGCTTCATGGGCTATGGGTTGATTTTGGGCATGGACTGGTTATCCAGTAATGGTGCCGTTCTTGATTGTGAAAGGAGAGTTGTTAGGCTCATGATCCGCTTGGGTAACACTCTCGAGATCTCTTGTAATCCCATGGATCCTGTTATGCTAAGTTATCTTGAATCGCTTGACGCTTCGGTCGAGAGTTTGCGATCTGTTAGAGTGGTCCGGGAATACTCGGATGTGTTTGGGGAGGTGAAGGGCTTACCTCCGAAGCGGGAGATTGACTTCCGAATATATCTGGTAGACAATGCTAAACCAGTATCTTTGCCAGTGCGCCACATGGCTCCTCGTGAGAGGAGGGAACTCCATAAGCAAGTAGGGGTGTTGCTTGAGAAGGGGTTCATAAGACGAAGTATATCGGAGTGGGGTGCTCCAGTAGTTTTTGCCACGAAGGCGGATGGGTCCCTCAGACTTTGTGTAGACTATAGAGAACTCAACAAGCTTACAAAGAAGAATAGACACCCATTGCCGAGGATTGATGATCTCTTTGATCAGTTGTTTGGCGCCTCAGTGTTTTCGCAGTTGGACTTAGCCACGGGATTTCATCAGTTGAGAGTGGCTGAGGATAGTATAGAGAAGACTGCCTTTAGGACTTCGGATGGTTTCTATGAGTGGCTTGTGATGCCATTTGGTTTGATGAACGCCCCTGCATACTTTGTTGATTTGATGAGTAGGGTGTTCAGGGAGTACCTAAATAACTTCGTAGTGGTCTTTGTGGATGACATCTTGGTCTTTTCTAAGAGCGAAATAAGTTTTCGTATGTGCTTAATAGGTTAAGCAAAGCCAGTTATTTGATCAACGATGGTTTTGGAGCGAGACTGGCAAGGACATCCAGAGTTGGACAAGTGCTTAATTATTTAGCCGTTTTTACTAGTATCATCTCACGTAGGTCGTCTGAATTCGAAGGAGGTATCCCTTGGGTGTTTGTCTGATATTGGTTTAGTCCTTTGGGGCGTGCACTTGGGGGATGTCCAGTTCGACTAGGATGGTCTGCGTGAGAGATGGATAGTTGTGACGATTTTGCATGGGAGAATATCCTGGTTTTCTCTAGAAGTGGTGAAAAGCATGCCCTACATCTTAGGGAAGTGTTGGAGACTCTTCGAGCGCATAGTCTTAAGACAACAAAGGTGGATGGAGTTCTTAGCATCCTATGATTTCGAGATAGCATATACCCCTGGCAAGGGTAACATGGTGGCAGACGCCTTGAGCAGAAAAAGGTTGTCCTTGAGTCCATTGTTCGTGGAATGACGAAGCTTGGAATTTATCTCGATGTTTGATTTCAGACCTTCCATTGACTTTGTACCCGGTTTGCTAGCATCCTTAGAGGTCAGACCTACTCTTTTGGGACGGATTGGCGAGGCACAGCGGGACGACCCACAGTTGGTTGAGTTGGTAGAGAGGCTCATAAGGGGGAGTCGTCCAACCATTTGAGTAGGTACACCCTAGATGGTAAGGGGTGGTTGCGTAGAGACGGTAGACTTTGTGTACCGCAAGATGAGGGTTTGAAGAAGGCTGTTCTTAACGATGCACATCGTTCAAGGATGACCATTCATCCCGGTGGGGACAAGATGTACCAAGACATGAAGCGAATTTTCTTTTGGGCCGGTATGAAGAAAGATGCGGCCGAGTATGTCGCTAGATGCTTGGTGTGCCAACAAGTGAAAGCGGAGCAAAAGAAACCCGGTGGGTTGCTTCACCCATTGGAGGTTCCGCAATGGAAGTGGGATAGCGTCTCGATGGATTTTATTGATGGGTTACCAAGATCAAGGAAGGGTAATACGGGAATTTGGGTTATGGTAGACAGACTTAATAAGAGTGCCCATTTCATACCCGTGAAGAGTAAGAGGACTGCTCCATGGCTAGCTTCAGTTTACCTTCGAGAGATAGTTCGATTACATGGTGTACCTTCTAGCATAGTGAGGGATCGAGATCCTATCTTCACTAGCGAGTTTTGGAAAAGTTTGCAAGAGGCGGTAGGGACTCAGCTGTGTTTGAGCTCCGCATATCATCCTCAGACGGACGGCCAGACCGAGAGGGTGAATCGTGTTCTAGAAGACCTTTTGAGGCTATGTATCTTAGATTTTGGAGGTACATGGGAAGCGCATCTTCCATTGGTGGAGTTCGCGTATAATAACAGCTTTCAGTCTAGTATTGGCATGGCTCCTTTCGAAGCTCTTTATGGAAGGCCTCGTCGATCACCTACATGTTGGTGGGAATCTACGGATAAGATCTTGCTTGGGCCTGATATGGTTAGAGAGACTTCGGAAAAGATTGATTTGATTCGAAGAAGGATGAAAGCGGCGCAAGATAGGCAGAAATCTTACGCGGATAAGAGGAGGACGGATCTTGAGTTTAATGTTGGGGACATGGTCTTTGTCAAAGTATCTCCATTACGGAATGTTGTTCGCTTTGGGTCCGTTGGGAAGTTAGCACCAAGGTTTGTAGGACCATTTCCTATTAAAGAAAGGATTGGACAGATGGCATATAGAGTGGATTTGCCCGAGAGACTTAGTGGTGTACATGATGTATTCCATGTGTCACATTTGAGGAAGTGCCTACATGAGACCGCAGAGGTGGTAGAGCCGAGCTTGCTTAGAGAAGTGGAGGTAGAGCATGATGCGACGATTCGACGAGCTCCTACTCCCATCCTTGGGTCAGAGATTAGGAGGTTGAGAAACAGAGAGGTTCAACTAGTCAAAATGCAATGGGGAGATGATGAAAGCAACGCTACTTGGGAGACAGAAGCGAAGATGCGTTCACTATACCCATTTCTTTTTGAGGGTATGTCTTTTAACTTCTCCTTTATCGTTTGTCTAATACTTATCTTATCTTTAGTATGTCCTCTCGTTAGTACCTTTGACCTTTAGATAGGGTAAACCTATGGTTGAAACATGTGTTTGAGACATATTATGATTGATGGATGCGTGTGGATGCAAGTGTTTGCTAGTGGTTGCTCGTGGATGCATATACACACACTTTAGACACTAGATCGGCTCAGTCACCTCATATTGCATATTGCATATAATTGTGTGTAGGTAGCTATATTAATGGATGTATAATGGTTGCGTTATCATATGGATGATGCATTTTGGTGTATGGTTGTGCACACATGTAGAAATAGTATGTGTCGATAGGGTTCTTTCGCATACATATTGGATGCATGGCACTATCATGGTTTGCATTAAGGAGGTCAACTGAATCAGTAGACCGCCTGATTTTGCATTAGATAGGGAACATATACACACACTTCTTGCATATGTGCATACAGCATTAGAAACTTTAAAGACAATGGATGCCCGTGTTTGATGGTTTAGTAGATGGTTGTTTGGTTGGTAGGATACGTTCTTCTTGACTTAGAGATTTCGAGGACGAAATCCTTTAAGTAGGGGAGAATGTAACACCCCGTATTTCTAACAACAGTGATGTTCATAAATTAATGAATAATTAATCTCAGACATGAGAATTAAGGGAAACGGGTTTCGCGGTTTCGTTCGTCTCGGAAAAATACGCGAAATAGAGTCCGAAATTTCGTGAATCGGAGTGCGTATGTCCGAGATATGGCCTTTAGAAGTTTCACGAAAAATCAGAAAACGAAATAGATTTCAAAAATGCAGAATATGGGCTAGGCGGGAAAATTCCCGCCCAGACCAGGTCGACCTGGGAGTCGACCTGCCCACCAGGTCGACATGGGTGTCGACCCTAGTGTCGACCTGGGGGTCGACCTCCCTGGTCGAGCCCAGGTGCCCTGGGTGCACTGATTTGGGATCTGGGCTATGTTTTGGTGGCTAGTGACGAGATCTGACGGCTCTAATCTGATTTAGGGTTAATCTAATGGCCTAAAACACTTAACTAATCTATAAATACACCCTAAGACTACCCTAGTTCATACTAAAATTGGAGACAACGTCGTTATGCCGTCAAAATGCAACTAGAAGGAGCCACCAACAAATTAAAGAGGAAGATAGCTTCTCAAATCAACTTCTAATCAACTCTAGCAACTTAATCTTCTTCATAGGAGTGCTAATCAACAAGTTGTGAGTTTCTATGCCTTTAGCAAGCAATTGCTAAACTAACTATGATAGGATATAATGAGGCTATGGTTATGAATGTGGATCAATACAAGTTATGTTATCATATGCTATGTGTTCATGATGCTAGTTATGCAAGTTTTATGCTATATGTTCATGATGCTAGTTATGCAAGTTTTATGCTATATGTTCATGATGCTAGTTATGCAAGTTTTATGCTATATGTTCATGATGCTAGCTATGCAAATTACTATGATAAACATTGATCCATTATGACACCATGTTATGCAAGTTTGGTGTTTGATTATATGCAAGTTCATATATGACATGTTATGCAAGTTTGGTGTTTGATTATATGCAAGTTCATATATGACATGTTATGCAAGTTTGGTGTTTGATTATATGCAAGTAACATGTGCAAGTTTACACCTTTGTATGATATGCATACATGTGCAAGTTTACCCCTTTGTATGTCATGCATACATATGCATGTTTACCCCTTTTTATGATATGAGTAACATATGCAATTTCATCCCTTTTTAGACCTATTACATGTATGCAAGTTTATCCCTTTATGATAGGTCTATGACATGAACATCTATGCAAGTTACCCTCTTTATGACATAATGTGATTCATGCAAGTTTGGGTTGATTATTTATGCTAGTTGGGTTTGATGCAATGGTCATATATGCAAGTTGACACCTTTAAAACCCATGTGATGCTAATGTTATGCTAAGTTGAACCCATTGTATTTGTGATGAATCTTCCCTTTTAAGTATGTCATGTTAGCATATTACGTGGGGAACGATGGGGGTTAATATTCATGTTAACAAAATTGTGGTGAAATTGGTATGAGGTTGCATACCATGAGTGGATGGACATAATTGAGTCAATTATGTACATCATTAAATTGGAATTAATTAGGGACATTTAATTCAAAATATGGGGGTGATTAATTAGGTGTAATTAATCGACTAAGACACGAGGTTGGACCCTTTTGTAGCATAAGACTGCCCGGACCCGACCGGCAAATCCAGCGGCTATAAATGATTGGCCCAATGCGAGAGGTCTTAGGCATAAACTAAATACGTGACAAGTGTAAAGACACGAGGTTAGACTCGGTTATGGCGTAAGGCTGCCCGGACCCGACCGGCAAATCCAGCTGCCATAAAAGATAGTCTAATGTGAGAGGTCTTTGCAAAGGTTACAGTCTTAATCAATTAAGAAACACTTAACCAGATAAGCATGTAGTGGGGCATGAGGGGTTAAGTGGGTGCCTTGGGTGGCATGTGGAAATCAAATAAGTGCCTTGGGTGGCATATGGAAATCTAGTGGGTTGCCTTGGGTGGCAATAGAAGATACGATTAGAATACTTAACCAAGTGGAAACATGTAATTAAACATGATTAAAGGGTTAAGTGGGATGCACTAGAAAAGGGACAAGCTTAGGTGGGTAGCTTGTGGGGGCCCATTTCAACCAGTAACCCAAAAACGTATCTTTATGGGCTCGACCCAAGTTGAGGACGGGACACGCATACTGGGCTTGACTATAAGAGGCCAAAAACGGGTTAGCGGTGGCAACGCAAGTCCAACGGGTTTCATATGCGTGTGTGGACCCGGGCTGGTAGGTAAGACGTTGTTGCATCGTGTAGGTATAAGCCGTGCACTCTTAAGTTGTATCGGGTTGCCACTTTGGGGAGTGATACACCCCACTGTGGGGCCAGCACGGGTATCTACGTTAGGGAGCCGATCGCTTGGGGAGTAGTGGGTACACCTAGTGGAGATAGGGGCAGACGGCACCTATGTGGTCAGCTAGGGGTACACGAAACTACTAGTTATATTTTCTAAGTCCATGGATGGGATCAACCTTTAAGTAGGAATGACTGGTGTGGCGCAGTGTAGTAATTACCCTTGGGTGGGTAGATGCGTCTTTACCGATATCTTAGTTCTTCCTATGTCTATTTGGCTGCTTAGTGTAGTCATTTATCCCCAGTCGTTACCGTGCCAAGTTTATATCATACCCTAATTACTTTAATGATTGTATTGTTAAAGTTATAGGGCTCACTCAGACTTATGTCTGACCCCGTTGTTTTTATCTTTTTCCCAACCCTCAGGTTATCAGAGTGGGCCTAGCACTAGTGGGCTTTGATCAGATTGCTTTATCTATCTTTTGGAGCTTGGACTCTTGAACTAAAGCTCGGTTATCTTTTCTATTATGGCTATTAGTTATGTAGTGGGATTATGTACTTATGTTTTTAACGAGATGGATATTTTGTACTTGACTCTTGTTGGTTTTTGATATGTAACCAAACATGTTTACCTTCTGCTGCAATGAAATGATGTTTTAAATTTCAATTATTACTTATATCTGTCTTGTTGTAATTTTTCTGTTCTATATTCACCTAAAATACTCCACCGAAGTTAAGGCATTCCCTTAGTGAGTGACTTTAGCGGGTGTGGGGTGTTACACTTCTAATAAAAAGAGAAAAGGGCAGAACAACAAAAATTCCTAGAATAAGAAAGGCAAAGGTTCAAATGGTTGCTACTATTGTGGCAAAACAGGACATTTTAAAAGAGATCGTCGCTTCTGGAAAAAGAAGCAACAATCTGAAAAAGAAAAGTTTGCAGCAGTCATATCTGAAGTAAATATGATTAAACTAGATAATTCTTGGTGGATCGATTCTAGTGCTAATAAGCATGTCTGCATTGACAAGAATCGATTCAAGAAACTAGAACCGACTGAAGCAGAAGATTACCTTTATATGGGAAATTCAACAAAGGCAGCGGTCAAAGGGAAGGGGATTGTGGATTTGGAATTCACATCCGGAAAGTTCCGACATTAAATGATGTATTATGTACTTGAAATTAGGATGAACCTTATTTGGGGAAGTTTTCTTAATAAGTTTGGTTTCAAACAATTCTTTGAGTCAAACAAGTATGCATTGACCAAATGCAGTGTGTTTGTAGGAAAAGGGTACATGTGGTATGGTATGTTTAAACTCAATATCGATATAAAAGTATTAATTCTGCTTATATTATTGACTCATTTTCATTATGGCACAATAGAATAAGACATGTTAATAATAAACGCATGCTCGACATGATATCTTTGAATATGATTCCCAAACATAAAAATGTTATGTTAGACAAGTGTAGAATATGCTTATTAACTAAGATCACTAGGAAACCATTTCCTTTCAAAGTAGAAAGTGCAACAAAATTATTGCAACTTATCCATAGTGATATGCATAGTACTCCAACTAGAGGAGGATAGAAATATTTTGTCACATTTATGGATGATTATTCTAAATATTGTTACGTTTATCTCATGCATGCTAGAAGTGAAGTGTTAAAATCATTTATTACTTATAAAAACAAAGTAGAAAATCAATGTGATGTTAAAATAAAAACACTTAGGTCTGATAGGGGGGCGAGTATCAATTTCCTAAATATTGTGAATCGGTAGGAATTATACATGAAACATCCATTGCTTAAACTCCACAACAAAATGGAATGGATGAAAGGAAAAATAGAACTCTTACCGAAATGGTAAATGTGATGTTATATAATTCTGGGCTTAACACTAGTTTCTGGGGATGAAGCTTTACTTGCTGCATGTTATATTTTAAGTAGAATACCTCATAAGAAAAGTAAAGTTACTTCTTATGAACTTTGGAAGAAAATGAAAACAAACCTTGATTATAATCGAGTTTAGGGATGTAGAGCTATTGTCCGATTACCTGAACCAAAAATTAGGAAATTAGGACAAAAGGCTATCAAGTGCATATTCTTAGGATATACTCAACATAGCAAAGGATATATGTTTTTTGTAATAGAACCTAATAGCTCTATTGAGGTAAATACAGTTATAAAATCAAGGGATGTAGTGTTTTATGAGAATAGATTTACGTCTATTCAAAATAAACCGGTTCATAAAACGGTGGAGGTTAATACACCTATTGGTGAAATGGTGGAGGTTAATGAACCTACTATTGAACCTATATAAAACACTGACTTAAATATCGATGATAATGGTGATTCTCTTAGGAGAAGTAAAAGAAGGAAACAGAAATCTTTTGGACCGGATTTTGTTGTATATTTTGTTGAAGGATCTAGAAATAATGTTGAGCATCAATTAATGATTACTACAAACTTAGAATCTGATCCTTTAACATATAATGAGGCAATGAAATCTCAAGATTCATCATTTTGTCAAGAAGCCATAAATGATGAAATGGATTCTATTATGGGAAATAAAACATGGAAACTAGTAGATTTACCTTTTGATTCTAGACCAATAGGATGTAAATGGATCTTCAAGAAAAAGTTAAAAGCAAATGGTACAATTGAAAAGTATAAAGCTAGACTAGTTGCAAAGGATTTACACAGAAAGAAGGAATAGATTATTTTGATACATATGCCCAAGTATCTAGAATTTCAACTATTAGAACTTTAATTGCATTAGCTTCTATCTGTAATTTTGAAATTCATCAAATGGACTTCAAGACAACATTTCTAAATGAATAACTTGACGAAGAAATATATATGTCTCAACCAGAAGGTTTTGTGATGCCTGGACAAGGAAGTAAAGTATGTAAACTTATCAAATCACTTTACGGTCTTAAACAAGCACCAAAGCAATGGCATGAAAGGTTTGATAAAACTATTATATCTAATGGTTTTAGGATCTTTGAATCTGATAAATGTGTCTATAGCAAGTTTCATTTAGGTAAAGGTGTAATTATATGCCTTTATGTAGATGATATGCCTATATTTGGAACAAAATCTTTAAGTATTAAAGACACTAATAGGTTTCTATCCTCATGCTTTGACATGAAAGATATGGGAGTGGCTGAAATGATTCTTGGAATAAGAATCATAAAAACAAAACATGGGTTATCAATTACTCGGTCTCATTACATTGAGAAAATTTCAAAAAGGTTCAATCTATTTGATTGTAAACCAGTATCCACTCCATTTGATCCAAATATGCAATTATACACTAATACCTGTAGAGCTATAGAGCAATTAGAATATGCAAGAGTTATCGGAAGTTTGATCTATGCAATGACATGCACCCGACCAGATATAGCCTGTGTCATTGGAAAAATGAGTAGATATAACAATAATCCTAGTAAGATTCATTGGAATGTAGTACATATAATTTTAAAGTATCTAAAAGGAACAATAAATTATGATATAAACTACAATGGTTATCCTAGTGTAATAGAAGGATACACGGATGCTAGTTGGAATAATGGAAGTGAAGTTCATAAATCAACTTGTGGATGGATATTCACTCTTGGTGGGGGAACAATATTCTGGGCTTCAAAGAAACAAATTTGTATGGCTGATTCAACAATGGCTGCTGAATTTATAACATAGCTTCTGGTAGTAAAGGAGAAGAATGGTTAAGGAATTTACTAGTAGAAATTTATGTGTGGCCAAAACGTATGCCACCAATATCTGTGCATTGTAATAGTCAGTCAACATTGTCACAAGCATATAACCAAGTTTATAATGGTAAATCTAGACATGTTGGTCTAAGGCACAGTTTGGTCAGATAAATGCTCACTGATGGAGGCAATTACCATAGATTTTGTCAGATCTAGCCAGAATTTGGTAGATCCATTTACTAAAGGACTTGCAAGAAACTTAGTGATAAAAACATCACAGGGAATGAGTTTAAAGCCTATATAATACAATCGCCAATGAAAGAAACTCAACTCAACAAAATAAAGAAATTTGTTGTCATGAGTTCAAAGTGCAAAAGTACTTCATATGCTTGCGGTTGGAAGCAATGTAATATTTAGTCTAAAACATTAATTATTTTCATACATTATAAAGAAAAGTGCTTGGTACTTATAATGACAAAGAGAGGATGTTCTACTAAGAACTTAATATGTTTATAATAGGTATACTGTTGAGGTGTATATTATAAGGCACTTTTGATAAACCTACGTATATAATGCAATGAAGGTGGTGCCGCCTTCTGCGAGATTTTGGCTTAGTCTCTAAAGGCATTTCATGAAACAAGATATTGACCCAAGGCCAATCCACGGGTCGAGTATACATACTATCTAGAAATTATGAAAATGAGTGTGTGATAAATATCCGGTAGATCATATAGGATCGGTGGTTCAATGCTTAGTCAACCACTCCATCCAAATATACTTTGATTGGTTATCATTACGTATAGATTCAAGTCTATAAGACATCTATGCTTATGCATAAATTTTTCTGCAAACATATGATAAGAGGAGTTTATTTAAAATTTGATGGAGGATTGTTGGAATAAATTTAAAATAAAATGAAGAAGATTAGTCCCACATCTTGCAAATTAAAAAAGGTTTCAAGGTACCTAAGGGGATTTTTTAGAAGTGTGTTGGAGCCTTAGGGCTCCTACATGTTTGCATTGTTGTGAGGAGAGAGACCATGCATTTCAATCACATACGCGCGCCACCGTCGCCCGCCGTCTGTTTGACCGTGCCACGCCGCGTTGTGTTGTGTATGGGTATGAGCTTAGGCCATATATTTTTTTTTTGGACCACGGTGCAATAAGGTTTTTTAGCCTTGTTTTATCAATTATAAACAGTGAAAACGACGGGAGATGTGACCGTTTGGATTCAAATAGACTCTTCCATTTCATTGAATGGATGCGATCGTTCATTTGAAAGGATGCGGCCGCAATCCTTCACTGCTATAAAACTGGATCGCATTCCAGTTTTTTGACTCAGTCGAAATTTTCTGCATCTTTTTCCTATTAAACTACTCTGCTATTTTCTTAAATACTGGAAAGAAGTTCTAGTTCCTGCACGCTATAACTCCACTCTCTTGTCACTACAGCCAGATTTTCTAGATCGTGGATCGTCGTGTCTGTGCAAACACACCGATTGAAGATAGTTAAAATATCTGCTCTGTTATATCTTCAGACAGATTTTCCAAATCTCTTGCACTGCAATAAGAGGGAAAATACTGTTTTAGGATAACGATCACCACATCATGCCACAGAGACTTGTTCATCGATAGACTAAGTAGAAACAAAATTATACCAACAAGTATCATGGTTTTGGTTGATGCCAAGAGGTTTGTCTACTTACTTTCTCGGTTTTTCTTCATGCTTGCTCAGTCTTTAAGTTTTGGGTTTCAAATGAGGGTTTTCAGATTTCCGATGAGAGTTTTTCGATCAACAAGAAGGGTTTTCAAGAAGAGTTCTACGACAAGAGGTTTTCAACAAAAGGTTTCACATATTTAACACTTCATCAAAAATGGTTGAGTTCCCTCATTTTTACCATTTTTGATAGTTTGCAAGGACTACTCCGATGACAAAGGTTCAATTCCTTGTATCAAATCAGTATTTTCTCTGAAGTATGATCTCATCGGATCATTTATTTTTCCATTTGAGGTTTGATCTCTCTAGACAATTATCTTTCAATATGGGGTTCGATCTCTTTGAATCATTCGCCATCCATTTTAGAGTTTAATCTTTTTGGATTCTTACTAAGTTCACCGATTCCTCGGCAACCAGACTCAACGTCCAAGCAACTTAATCCACTCACTTTTCGATGAGGGGAATTACTTTTTAATCTTCTTGGATCCTTGATATACGCTTTTGCCCTCCGACGATATGGTGCAACATTAATAAAGCCCATTCATTCACACTTCGACAATGTGACTCTCTTTCTTCCATAGGTCAATACACTCACTTTACGACAAGAGAACTTGCACCTTGCGATCACCTCCCCATTTCTTCGGAAGAGACTACCGCGATCAATGCCAATGTTAGGCATCACTCTCAAGTGGATTTTTTCTTAAAACAAATATTCAAATCAAAGAAAGTAATCAAATAAAAATCTTAGTTATTCATCCTGGACATCCAACTTAGAGTGTCTTGAGATCAATCTCTCTCCTCTAAACGTGCAAGTGGTCCGAGGTTGTTATTGTCCTAACTAGTCATCTCAAACATCCAACTCAGAGCGTGCATAGAGACCAATCGAGGTCTCGACTCGTATGAGCGGTCTATGGTTGTTATTACCTCAACTGTTGAAGCATAAAAGGAAAAGCTTGTGAAATGAACCTGGCTCCCATTTATCCCGACCATAGGTTTACCATCCTTGAACATGGTCCTTACTCGTATCTTGATGCATTCACAGCGAATGGTGGCTGCTTTTCCTACACCATCGTAGTTTGGTACCGCAGATACTATTGTAGCTGGTTACTTTAAATCAAATCTTCTTTCAAATCACAAAGGTGTTGGGACTCATTCGTTTCATATTCATCAAGCTCATAGAAAATGCAAAACTTTATAGGCCTCTCCAGATCGTGGGTTTTCTTTCTAAGTTGGTTAACATTAGCACTACGCCAAAACAGAGGATTCCCAACGAGTATAAGTGTCACAAAGAATTTTAGCAACGCTTATAAGTGTTGTTGTAGGGCCGTCGACAATTATTATCAACAGTTACAAGTGTTAGTAAAATTTCTTTCCCAACGATTATAAGTGTTGGGACATTTTCTTCACCAACGCTTATAAGCACTAGTAGAATTTCTTTCCCAATGCTTGTAAATGTTGGAACATTTTCCGTTCCAACAGTTACAACCGTTGCCAATTTAATCACACCAACATATATAAGTGTCAGTAAAAATAAATTAGTAAGATAAATAAGCATTGATAATATACATAATAACCGTTGCAACTAATATAATATGCATGATTATAATACAAACTATATTTAATATGAACTCAAAATATATCAATTTGGAAATGTATGACTCAATTAATATCGATGAACTACATCCATAATAATGGTAACCATATAGAATATCAATTAACAAAAACCAAGTAGCATACACAATTACGTTACAAAATTCATTACATAATTAAGCTACTAAATTCAGTACATAATTAACCATTCTCATAGTCATAACAAACTGAAATGCCAAAAGACAATGTACTACCCACTGTTTAATATTGCAAATACCAAATACGGAACTCTAGCCATATAACAAAGCCTCCATCTAAAAATTCACATAATTTGCACATTCCATTTTAAGGACCATCGTAGAATGGTGCGTTTGATTCAAGAACATCAACCACCTAAAGAACTTTCTCTACATTTGGTATCACATTCCTGAAATGACAAACAATTTGTGTTCCAACATAATAGTTAGCTACCCCCACCTCTAAATTTTATGACAATAGCACTACATATTTCTTTTCCTTTATAGATGAATGAATATAATTATGTGAGATGATTAGAGTGACAACTACATTATTGTTTATTAGAGGATCTCCTAAATTAGAAGCACCTTCCGTGTGTGGAGTTGTAGGACTTGCAACATGATTTTCTTGCAAAGTACATAAAAATTTCATGAAAGTAGAAGTAATTGTTTTGATGGCATCATTAACTTGATTAGATATTTGCCTTTCTATCTTCAATTTCGGAATTGAAAAATTCATAACTTGTTTTTTTCTTTTCAGTTACCGCTTTTGCAGCTCGAGCCACCTTTAGTTATTTCATAGAAGAAGTAGAAATAATTGCTCGACGGTAATTTTTCTTTGCATTGGTACCAAATACTTCCATAACTAGATCATTTTCAAGTTTTTCTACTACATCATTGCCAAATACTTCCGCTTTTTCTAGAAGTGCCTACATGCATTCATTATCACAATAAATTAAAATTATCAGTTAAAGCCAAGACATCAATGGTCAAAGAAATGATGCACAAGTTCAACATTTAATATGTTATTGTCATCACTTTACCTTCAATATAAATAAGTTATATTTTGCATTCATTGACAAAGACAACTAAACCATTCATTAAGCAAGTGTATAAAAACGAGCATGTAGATGCATAACTTTGTCTTCTTTCATTGAAGGCTCAGGCTCAGTTTCGACTGATCCCGAAAGGCTTAGTTTCGCAACGAGCCTTTCAGGCTTAGTCGAAACTGAACTCAGGATCAGTATCGCTTGGCTCAGTTTCAACTGAGTCTTTCAGGTCCAGTTTCGCGACGTGTCTTTCAGGCTCAGTCAAAACTAACCCTTAGGCTCGGTACCCGACGATATCGTATATGTTTTAATTGTACCATGTATTCTAAAATAGAATATGTTATCAAATGCAATAAATACCTTCAGACAACTTAACATGAAATATTGTTTACCTTACCTTTGAAGAATTGTTATTTCTGTATTATACACTATCTTTTTGTCGCAATATTACATGGTTTTCCATTTACTCTTGGGGAAAGCCAAAAAATATTGCTTGTATTATTACAGTATTACATGGTTTTCCATCTACTTTTGTGCCCATGAGAAATAAGAAAGCAAGTTCTCTTTTTACTGAGTAATCCGTCAGGTTAAGAAAGCTGGGGTTTGCAAACTGATATTAAAAGAAGAAAAATTGAACGCTTTGACACTTCGTTTCAAAATCAATATTTCTCTCTTAAATATATTTTATAGATAATTTTTCTTACTCTCTAAAATCCTAGAACTTGCTTGTATTATTTCAATTTTTAATTGAAATTCTGATATTTTCTGCTTGAAATGATTTAAACAAAAATTCAAACTCTATTCTATTTTCTTTAACTCAATTATCACAATATCTTAGTATATATATATAAATATATATATATATATCAACTACCAATCACAAGCATAATTTCTCTCAATCATATCTAATTCAACTCAAAAAATGACAATCAAACAGATCATAGGTAAAATATTTTGATTATACTTTAATTTGATCGCATACAAATAGAATTGTATTGTAGTCTTGCAATTAATAAGTAATTCATATACTTACTAAATATGACTACTCAAACGTTTTATTACCTATGTCTTAAGGTATCGTCCTAGTGATTGACATCCTTAATGATCACGCTGATATGCAATATGGTGGTACTTCTAAAGGAAAAACAGTTTTATTAAAATATGCAATATGCAATACGAGAAATATAAATTAGAGATTGAATCCAAATTATGAAAAGACTTATGTATGTTTCCGAGGCACATGGTAGTACTTCTCTAGATTTTCTTTTATGTCAGCCTTCCCAACCGTAATGCATGAGATATATTTGTTTGGATTTGCAACGACTTACAAGAAAGATTAAAGTTGAAAACACATGATTAACATAGCACTGTATAATCAATAACCATGTAAGAAAGATATTTTCGATATTATTTCATCATGCACTCTATGGTAACAACATTCCCAATAGGGGGTTGGGCCAAGGGTTAATCCGACTGAGTTGATCCCCCACCAACCCCAATAGGGAAAAACACGGCAACCCTAATGGGGGGTTGTCGTTTCCCTTACCTAGGTTTTATAAAGCCGACTGAGGAAAAGGTGGCCTTATCCAGCTTTACAAAAGCCAGCTAAGGCCATGGTTGCCCAATAACTTTTGTTGTTTCCCTTAGCCAGCTACGGGCAAGGTTGCCAAACAACTGAATGGTTACTTTGGCAATCTTTGGGTTGCCAAAGCATCCCCAGAGACTCCAACCGACCCTTTTTCCCTGTTGGGGGTCGGTTGGAGCCCAACCCAGCCTTGGGTTGGGAATGCTCTAGGGTTTTCTTCTTAGAGTATGAGTGATTGGACATTTTGTGTTGTTATTTGCATTTTGTTTACATTGCTCCATCTTTTATCGATATACTCAATATCAACAAACTTTTCATATCATACTTTATTTATACGTTTGGACATCTATCAATTGAAACCTGTTTAGGAATTATAATTCCATCAATTATAAAGAAGACTTTTTCATAGTGTTGACTTCACTGACTTATAAAATAGTGGGAAATGTTTCTCTAGTAATAGTCGAGCTATGGTAGGACCTACGTCCATGTCAAATTATTTCCTATTAAAAGAAAGAAAGAAATTTAAAAGAAACCATGGAATGATCTAATACTTCATAATTTATACTTGATGGTGTAATTGATGATAATGAAAATATAAGTGATTAGCGGAAAATTAGCATGGCCATTTTCTAAAACTATAAAATTAATAATTAAATTCATAATTAAGAGTGAAATACCAAAAGCCTTTCTCATATTTTATTCTTATAGAAAACATCCACCGCTCTCCATTCTTTATAGCCAATGGGTATATAACAACGAATCAAATAATCATAACGTGAACTCCATTTAGCTGCACTGTCCCTCTTTGCACCCTCAATACCAACCGTAATAAAGTAATTTTTACCTTTGGATGAATGAAGTTCAGTTGTCTCTGTTGTACTTACATCTGCATTAGCGCTAAGATCGTTCGTCATTTTAGTGAAAATTTACATAAAAAGACAAACATAATGTAACATTAATATCACCTGAAATACATCAAATAAAAAGATATCCCATGTCACATTTTATATTAAGCTGATTGATCATACAATACATTAATAAGAGTTCAACCATTAATTACAAAAAAATATGTACAAAATAGTTTCAATGAACAAATTGATTTCAACTTAATACATTTCAATAATACAGAAAATGATTGTACAATACATTAATAAGAGTTAATGCATGGATCAAAACAAACAAAATACATGCAAAATAGTTCCAATCAAGAAACTGATTTCGATTCGATACATTTCAATAATGGTTTTAATTTTGGTTGTTCTTTCAAAATATATTGAAATGTTGTTGATACTTCATAATAATCTAAGTCATCCATTATGCGTTTAAGAGAGCATCGAACAACGGATCAATCAGGATTTTTTTTGTTTTTTATGTAAAATATTTGATTTGCTTCAGATGCGAGAATAGCAGGTTCAGCATACTCTCCACTCGTATTTTTGAGCTTCTTTAAGTTCATCATCAATAAATTTGTTTACATGCAAACCTTTAACCATTTGTCTTATCTCCAACATTCATACAGTCGCAATAAAATACCACATGTTGATAATCAAGGTATTCAATCTCCATGATCTCTTTAATAACACCATACCAAGTAGTGTCATCATCAAGGATCTAGGTCTTTTGAACTTGCAAAAAATGTAGTGATCACAATCATACATACGCCACTATTTTGTGTTGAAATGGTGTTGTCATAATGTTGAGGAGAAAATGTATAGCCATTCACTCTATACTTACGATAAGTTTTGACTTTCCACTTTGCACCACTTGCATACAACCATAATATTGTGTTCATGAATTTTTCTTCCATTAATTAGTACAAATTAAAAAAATTAATAGAATAATATTGGTTAAAAAGAAACATAATAATTTTGAGTAGATATAGCACACCTTCTTGTGTAGCCAATCGACGAATTCAGATTGGACTATGACTTCTACTTTTGTGATTGTTTTTTTACCATGGGGACCGCCTTCTAAAGATAAGCGATATGCATTACAAATTGAATATCATGGTGAATATATATGTTTTACTAAATATGCTACAAATATTTGAAAAGTTAAAAAATGTACAATCGATAGTATTTATCTCATTCTGATATATCAGTTCTAAATAGTATCCATCGTCGAATCTATGATCGTTGCACTCTAGATTACTTTAGCCGTTTATCCTCAATGATGGAACGCTCATATATGTCATCACCATTCTCGTCTAAAACGAATGATTGTTTATAGCTATGGTTTCCATCATATGGGTTTGGCATATACTCCATTGCATATCGAACTGATTCTAAAATAAGACATGCTTTGAAAATTGATCCTTCTATATACCTTTTATTACTAATTATGTTTATGCAATCCTTCGTAGCCCTAGTACACAAAATGCAATATTCATATTATAGAAAGTTACTTTGTAGCCCTTAGGTAAAATAATTTGAATGTGAAAGCATTATTTACCTTTTAAATGGATGCATCCATATATAATTTGTTAGTCTACAAGGTAGAGATTGATATGTTAAATGTATCATCAAATGGATGCTTATATCAAAGAAGTGCATTGGAAGATAGTGTGCCAATACACGTATTGCTTCAACAATCACATCTTTGGCTGCTTGCACATGTTCTCGAACTAGAACTTTTGAACATATTATATTGAAGTACAAGCTTACTTGTAAAAAACATGTCTTAACTTATGACACATTAGATTTGCATGTTGAACTATGATAGGAGCAAATATTGGAAAACAATATGATAATCATTTGTCTTTTAATTTGCAAACTAGATAGTTCAAGACACAAAAGGCCATGTAACTTAGTTGCAAGACCTGATGAAAGTTTTGCATCTTTAAGAACTTAACAACATTGTAACTTATGAATCTTATCGCATGAGTATTTAGCAGATTGTTTTCCTTTGTCAAGCATAAAGTTGATAAGGTGTTCAACAACATTTTTCTTCGTACGCGTCACATTGGTATATGACAAACTTTATGACTACTCCAATAATTCAAGTCAAATAAAATCGACTTTTCATACCATGGAGGTCTTTATTCCTCACTGAGAAGACAATCTACATCATCATCACAAGCTTTAGAAAACATTCTTTTTTTTTTCTTTGTGGTAGTTTATCAAGATCATATTTGATACACTCAAGCTTTTCTAAGAGAGACGAGCCCCTTAGCCGAGTTGGAGGTTCTTTATATTCAACTTCTTACACCATTCGTGTTTTATTTCTCTATATGGATGACCAATCTTTAAAAACCTTATAAATTTTGAGTAGATAATCTTGCTGCAGATATGTTATGATTCTGTATCAATACCACAAACAAGACACGCTTTATAACGGAGCATCACACGACCAGATAAGTTATCAAATACTGGTAAATCATTGAATTAATATTGCTTTGATATTAAAATTTTCTTGCTTATCCATGTCAAAAACAGAAACTCCTTCGATATAAAGTTGTTTTAATTTATATATAAGAGGTTCCAAGTGTACATCGACATCTTGACTTGGTGCTCTTCGTCTAGGAATTAATAGACTCGACATTTGAAATTGTGATGTCATACACAATGAAGAGGGTAAGTTATAGGGTATCATATAACTAGGCCAATGACTATAACTGTTAGAGAGAACGCCATTTGGATTATACCCATCAGTAGCAACACCAAGCCAAACATTGCACCCATCGTTAGCAAATTCTGACGACTGACTTTCCATTGATCTCTATTCAGTTGAATCTATAGGATGCCGCAAGGAATTCCAAGAGGGTGTAGCTTTCTTGTGCCATTGCATTTTACGAGCTATCCATGGTATAGTGTATAACCTAGTTAGTCTTGTAATTATAGGGAAGTGTCTTAAAACCTTTCTCGGTTTTTTCGTTAATTTTTTTGCAAAGCCGACAGGTTTTTATAGTGTTCCGTAACACTTATTATTATAACAAATAATAATTACAAATAACTACAGGAGATTGGAAGATTACCAATCTACTATAGACGGTTTTCTTACTTTTGATCTCTCCTAAAACTATTTTCTTAGTTTTATACCTTATTACATGGCACTAATGGCATTCTTTCGCATCAACGTTTTTCTTTTTGAAATAAAATACAATTATTTTCACATGCATGTACGTGCTTCACCTCCATTCCCAAATCTTTTATCATTTTCTTCATCGTGGGATACTTGTCAGGTAAGTTATTTTCTTTTGGAAGCCAATGTTTTAATCGCTTCAACAACTCAGCCATACAATTTTCTGACCAATTAAACTCTTTTTTCGGTAATGAAGCTCAATAATCAAACAAAATGTTGTAAGCATGTCATCATAGGAAGTGTTGACCATCCTTTTGGTAAGGCCACTAAGATTCATTAATGTCACAGACTTCGGCCAAGGTGATGAGAAGACCGAGCAATCTCGACTAAGGAACTGGCCAACGGATGAATCGATCCAAACCTGAGACTTAAACTGAACACAAGAACCTGATATGCAAGCCAGCTGGAGTCCGTGATCTTCAGACCGAATGAGTCGGGCCCCAGCTTAACTCCATACAAGATATACCCCTAAAGATTTGGTCTGAATCCTACTTGATCGCTCCTAGTTATCTATATCGTTCGGATCAGATGCCACTTGTTACTACTGATGCAAATTATACCGCTCTTTACGAGAAGAACGCCTCTACAAGATCTCCTAAATTCCTGGATCGGGGAACCACGCCTCAGCCAATTTAAATGGCGTAGCATCTATAAATATACCTCCTGGACTGAGTAGAAGGATCTTTTCGGCTAATCTCTGATTATATTATTGTTGTGATTATTTCACCTATAATAGTTGATTTCATATATATGAGATTGGAAAGTAGACATAGGCTCGTTAACGCTAAACTACTATAAACCTGTGTGTAATTGCTCTTCTCTTCATTTTTCATTTATTTGTCTTCATTTATTCTTTACAACTCCATTTCTTGGGTGTTGTACCATTTTTTGGTGTCAACACTTTGGTGCTTTCATTGAGAACATTTATATTCTTAGCATTTGGAGGATTTTTCTCTACTTTCAGATCACCAAGTCCAAGATGAGATCCTACATCCTTTTCAATATCATTGAACCATGGTCGCCAAATTCTCGGCATGTAGTACCGGAAAGTAGCCACTGGCTGCAACATCAGCAGATGTAGCAGGGGGGTCGACCGTTCCGAGGTCTACTCTGGACCAGCCTACGCTACCATCTTCGGTACAACCTTCCACGGCAGATCAAGCTTCCTTCTCAGCATTTGCTGCACACGATGAGTTTGTAACCGTGATGAATCAACTCTGGGAAACAACAACGACTTCAAATGCTCAAGCCCGGGAGAATTCTACAATGAGGAAAGACATGAGTCGTATGTCGAAGCAGTAGGAAGAATTTAGGAATCAACAATCTTTGCTGGACCAAAACTCGGAAGGTTCATCATCATCCGAAGGAAGCAGAGATCGACTTCAACAGCGACGCCCGTTGGAAAGACCCGAAAACATACAACAATTGCAACCGGAAGGGTGTTCCATCCAGCTTGGAACAGCTGACCGAGCTCGAGTCGATCTAGCTAACCTATAAGACATCGATCCACCAACTCGACATGATCGAAGTGCCTCCCCTCTAGCTCACCGGAATGCTACTCAAACAACCCAAGCTCCCGCTTTTATTCCTATATGTCCTTGAACAAACGGGATGTCCGGGGTCGTGGAAATTCCGCTCGGACGGCAACTCAAGCGGCTTTTCCTGGAGAGGGAACAGGGGGAGTTCGATCGGTTGATAAAGCCGATCAATGTGCACTTATCCCTTCAGATTTGACTGCCACGGTACGACAAATCATGAATGATAGCAAAGGGTATAAGAACGAAGATTGGGGGATTGACGGAAGCCATACGCCATTTACAAATGACATTCTACAGACAGAATTCCCCAAAAGATTCAATATTCCCCAGATGAGCCAATACGAGGGAATCACTGACCCACAACAGCATTTGATGAGATATTTGTGGCATATGGAGGTAGATGTAGCTCCAGACACCATCAAATGAAAAGCCTTCCCGATTTTCTTAAGCGGGGTAGCGCTTATGTGGTTCACCTGGCTTCCCCTGAGATTGTTCCCAAACTTCAAAGATTTAAGTGAGAAGTTCCTGAATCAATTCTGCCTCCATGCTTCTAAGTCGAATCATGTTATTGCCCTATCCGCAATAAAGCAAGGAAGGGGTGAATCCCTAAGGAACTATCTCAGTCGATTTAACCGGGCCGCCACTGAAGTAAGCAATCCTAATCATAAGACAATTTTGATGGTCATAGTAGACGGTATTGACAAAAGGATGGAGTTTGGGAAGTATATGATCGGGAAGCCATCTACGACAATCGAGATGTTCTATGTAAAGGCCAACATCCGATTACGGCAGGAAGATGCGCAATTGGATGAAGAGGATGGGTCAAAAGACGTATCTATCAAACCCATTTAGAGTAATGTTGTAGTCAAGCAGTTCAGAGATAATTCCGGGAAGGTGGAAGTGAATGTTGGAAATCGTGGCAAATGGAATGGTAAGGAACAAAAGAGGGAAACAAAACATCACCTGGACACCTGATTGTGTCGAGGACTTCCAGAATTTACTCAACCACCTGGAGAAACCTCCTATCCCGTCCATACCGATCGACCATGAAGATATGTTTATGTACCTAGCGGTATCCACGCATGCAATTAGCTCGGTCCTAATCCGTGAAGAGGATCGGGTACAACGACCAATTTATTATGTAAGCAAGAAACTAACCAGAGCTGAACGCAACTATCCAAAAACTGAAAATCTTACCTATAGTCTGTTGATTGCATCACAAAAACTCCAACATTACTTCCAGGCACACCCTATCAAAGTATTCACCGACCAATCACTACAACAAGTCTTGCAATGAACCGAGGCAAGTGGGAGATAGCTTAAATGGAATATCGAGCTTAGTCGATTCGACCTGACCTTTGTTCCGTGGAAATCCATCCGGGGACAAGCATTGGCTGATTTCATTGCCGAGTTCACCAGTCCAGGAGACGACAACTTGGAGGATAGTACCAAGCCTCCGGATACCGAATTGAGATCAGACACCTTGAAGTTGTATACAGACGGTGCACGTAACGATCGACGTTTTGGCGTCGGCATGCTATTATTATCTCCTGAAGGGCTGTTGATATATTATGCCCTGAGACTGAATTTCTTGGCTACCAATAATGACCCCATGTATGAAGCCTTAATTGCCGGGCACAAACTCGCGAGGGACTTAAGAATAACATCGCTTAATATTTTCCTGTGACTCTTAACTTATTGTGTTTCAGGTTTGGAAAGAGTATCAGACTAAAGGAGTTCAACTTGTCGCCTATCTCAAGCAGGTCAAAGGGTTGCTGAATGACTTTGTCCAATATAGCATCTCCCACATTCCCAGAGAGGAAAACTAGTAAGCGAACAAATTAGCAAAACTTACCGGTTCTGATAACCCAGGCGAAGCAGAGCTAGCCCTATGGAGACTTTGAACATTCCGAGCATAGATCAGATGGAGGTCAATCAATTAGAAGCTGAACCTGAAAAAGAATCATGGATGACTCCCATCAAGAATTTTCTCCTACATGGCACTCTCCCTGAAAGGAGGAATGAAAGACGAGCCCTCGTACGATAAGATTCTAGATACATCATCCAGCAAGACCAACTTTATAGGTGGGGTTTCTCCATTCCATTGCTTCGATGTGTGGCTAACTATGATGTCAAGAGAATATTGAAAGAAATGCACAAAGGAGAGTGTGGTGCTCATACCGAAGGACAAACGCAGGCTAAGAAAGTGATGCAGTATGGGTACTTTTGGCCGACCGTTAGCAAAGATGCAACCAATTATTCTAATCGATGTGATAAATGCCAGAGGTTTGCGCAAATTCCATGAGCCCCACCAACAGAGCTCACCCAGATGGTCAGCCCTTGGCCATTCTCCATTTGGGGAATGGATATTATCGGAAGTTTGTCATATCAAAAGGGGGTGCAAAATATGCGATCGTGGATGTAGACAACTTTACCAAACGGGCGGAAGACGAACAGTTAACCACGATCACAACAAAGCGAGTCATCAATTTTATTGTCAGTAATATCATATGTCGGTTTGGTTTGCCTCGAACTATCATAACTGACAATGGGACTCAGTTCGACAGCATGGAATTCAGAGACGTCAGTGAAAGGTATCACATCGAGAAAAAGTACACGGCGGTTGCACATCCGCTATCTAATGGACAGGTTGAAGCTGTCAACAAAATTAACAAGTCTATCTTTAAGAAGCACCTGGAACAAGCCAAAGGCAAGTGGTTCGACGAATTGCCCTTAGCCTTATGGGCCTATCGAACCACTCATAAAACTGTTACGGGTTACGTTCCTTTTGCCTTGTGCTACGACTCGGAAGCAGTCATTCTTATGGAACTTGAAGTTCCTTCTCATAGAACTACATACTATGACCCACTATCAAACAAATCCCTTCTCTTGGAATCATTAAACATGATTGATGGAAAAAGAGAAGAGGCAAGCCTCCATGCTGAAGCTCATCGGTGTAGGGTCACTGGATATTACAACAAAAGGGTCCGACCAAAGACCTTCGATGTTGGGATCTTGTTCTAAATTGAACCTTCCCAACTCCCGTACATATGGGCCCCACACAGGAAGGACCCTACATCATCCAACATAAGCTTGATAATGGAACCTTCAGGCTAGCGACTGTTAATGGCGAACCTTTTCAGAGAGCATGGAATCTTGAGCATTTACGGCATTATGTTTCTTCAGACTCTTGTTTTCTTATTATTTTATCTATTTAAATATTGTAATATGGTATGTCTTATCACCCATGGTAGTTTATGAATAAAAGCTCCTTTCCTGCTCTATCTCAATAGTGTAATGATTGTATGTTGTGAGTCGATCAGCATTAGGTCAAAAGCTTACTCCCCAACCTGCCGGTCCATGTCATAACGAGTCGACCTCGTTCAGGAAACGAAAGGAAATATGGGACGAATACCTTCGAGCTTGATGATGACGCTCGAACCTTCGTACTACACTTTGTAGACCAAAAGCGTGGATGACACCGATGTAAACAGCATGACTGCCTGTTCAAAACAAATCTGATTCTTATGACTTGAGAAGGAGTATAAAATTACGGACGAGTGTGAAAGGTGCACCTCGACAAAAGACCGCTTGATCCCTGGAACTCTAACCCTTGACGACTAGAGGGAGAGTACATAAAAACTTACGTATCCCTAACCATAATCATTCGGCCCCCGAGCTGGTCAAATCGATCTTGGAATCGACCGGGAGACTCGACGTCCGAACCCATCCCTCATGACGTTGGGGGCATGAGGATAAACAAGTGATTCGAATACTAGTTTCACTTAAACGATCCTCGGAGTCTAGAATAAATTTGGGACATTAATATTGCTCCCCTAGTACTTTCACAAATACTTGGATACATTAATATACAAGTATTTGAAAGAAATTAAACATTGTTAGACATCAACACAAGCTTTGCTTACTAGATGACATTTTTTACTGGTACATCAAACCTTGTCCACAAAATAAAAGATTTGATGAAGACAAAAACACGAGTGACGCACTCGCAAACTACTTTCAAAGGACCTAAAACAGACATGTAACAAAGGACTTCTAAGCATGGGGAGGCTTACCTCTGGACTTCTCGATTTTCTCCCTTTCTCTCTTCGTGGTCAGCTCCTACATTTCCTTGGTAATCAAACCATACTTTGGTTTTTTCGGGGTGTTACCGAAAGATACAGAGCGACTGGACATTGCTGCGTCATGCTTTCTCTTACTCGGATTAGTCGGGGCTAGAAAAGGAGCCACTTTGACAGATGAAATTAAAGTTAGTGGAATGTATTGGAGAGGAGGAATGTCGAGGGGTTCATCGGTTAATTCAGCCTTAAGGGAAGAGACTCCTTCCTCGTCCATAGCCTTCATCTCCACAATAGATGGAAGGTTGGACTTTTTGGCCTCACACACAAATGTCGCATCATCATCCTCCAACTGAACATCGCGTGTGTCTTGGGCTTCTTTGCAGCGTTGGTCGTTTTCCCATCTTTTCTAAGAGCGGTAGTAGGACCCTTCTCTGGCACTTTAGCCTCCGCCCTAGTGACTTATTTAGTCGATGGTGTACCTATGACAGGAAGAGCAAAAGTTACGGTCGAAGGAACAAATGATCGATGGGATTAAGAAGGAAAAGTGAGTTACCTCTGGTTGTAGACTCTATCGGTCGTTCTGAAGCCTTTATTTCGGAAGCAGAAGTAGCTGAACTCATTCTCGAAAGAGGAAGAAGAGAATCGTCCGGATTATATTCCTCCTCTATTTTAGAGGACTGATTTGGAGGAGGAGGAAAAGAGGATGAATCAGCTACAACTTTTGTAGAAGGGAAAGGGAGAGATGCTCTCTTCTTACTTGCACTAGTCTCCCCCTCCAAGACTGATTTCCCTTTATCCCTGTATCATTCGACATCTCTTAATTCCATTAACTTTCTCTTCCCTTCGGCCAGCAACTCCTTCTCACCACCATGCAAATATTAGGCCACTAATATTTCTTCGTCCACTAGGTTACCCTTTGCAGCCTTGATTTCTTCTCTCACAAACACTTCCCATGCATCTGTTAATGCCCACTGATAATCTTCCATCCAAGGTCGGTTCCTATAGCCTAAATCTCTTTCTTATCTCTCTTTTCTCAGTGACATGTTTGACTTTGATCGAATGGACATCAATATCATGTTGGAGCTGGACATTGCTAGAATTTTCGATCGTAGCAACGACATTATCCTTAGCCTGCTTTCTAGCCAACTCGGACAAATCAATATGGGCTTTGAGATCTTGTACCTCCCGATCTAGTCGATCTTTGTCATTCTTTAAGGTTTCATTTTCAGTTCTCAAGGACGCACGCTCCTGGCTCACCGACTAAAATCGAGCCTTTAAGCTTTTTGAAATTATTTTTACACTTTTCTTTAAGAGCATCCACTTCAGAATCACACTTCTCTGTCTTCTCCTTGAGCGACACAAAAGCCCTCCTGTCAGAGTCCTAGTCCATCCGCAAGCATTCATTCTCTATCGTCCTACTCCTAAAAACTTCAAATACTTGCCTTGTGTATGCATACGTTGCATTATATTGGGTTAGGCAAAGTTGACAATAGATCTGATTTGATCATGAAAGTTCAGTGGAAACGGTTGCAGCATGGGGGCTAGGTCAATTCCAGCAAAATAGAGACCCAGGAAGAGCTCCTCCATTTCCCTGACTAGATTGGTAGATACTCTTTCTTGATCCAAAGAGATCGATACCTGGGGATTTTTTCCAGTACGACTGAGAGGAGGGCAGAGTCATGATCGTGAATTCCAGCTAACCGCGCCTTGGGAGAAGGGTCGACCAGGAGTTGGGGATGGCCTGGAACAACTTGAGAATGTTCGTTAGCGGTCTTGTCACTGCTCTTAGAGTTTTGTACTGAGGACGAGATGAAGATCGATGCTTGGAAGTCTTAGGCTCATCCACTTTTCCATGGGACTTGCTTCCCTTAACTTACTTCAACTTATGTTCCTAATATCCCTTCTGCAATTTTCTTATTCGGTCTTTTTCTTCTTCCTCTTCTTTTTCCTCTCTTTTCTCTTTTTATCTCTATAACGGTCATCCACATGTCCACCGCCTTGCCTGACTTGTTGCGAGACCGACCTGACAGGCTCGCCTTCCTTCAAAAGAGAATCAAAGTTGTCGTGGTAATACTCGGTATCCATAGCCCCTGCATTATGGCAAAGAACTTCAATCAATATTCAATGTACACTAGAGAAAATAGTGTTGTGACGTGAAGTGCTAGTGTTGTGTATTCGCTAAATGTGGTTCTCCTAAACCAACCCGATCCTGAAACTTGGTGCGCATCTCCTGTATCTTTTGGATCGACTGGGGTGAAGTCTTCCCCAGACTTAGTATTGAAAAATGCTTACAGATCCAAATTTTGAGAAGAGATTATTTGGTTGGATTTCCAAATTTTGTAAGTTATGTGAGGGAGAGGCCACTTCCTCCTCCCGTGGACCATGAATAGAGAGGAATCTCGTCTAGCACCAGAATCTTTCGGTTGACAGTCAGCAAGCTCCTCCTCAACTGTTTCCTCTCGGACCTTCCTCGAAGCACCTCCAGCCAAGCCCTTCTGCATTCTTATTCGATCAAACTCTCGAACTAGTCTCTTCAAAGTAGGCCTCTTTCCCCTCACCTGGGGAACGAACGTTCTTTTTTTCCCTCCGGAAGAGGGTTGGACAGACGACCCCTTGACTGGGGTATGGAATTGACAACGGTCGATGTCTTTTGAGATGGAATCACATCATCCTGATCGCTGGGAGAAGGATAAGCTTGATCATCTAAGGGTTCTAATGTCCTCCCCTCATCCAAGAGACGATAACAATGTAGTTTGGCATTGGTCAAAAGCTTCTTGTAGTGTTGACGTTTCACATCAAAAGCAACCAAGGTATTCGAATGCTCTTGAAACACTCTACATGCGGGTCTTTTTGGCTCATCTCCTATAAGGAAATACTTCACATGAGTAGCCTGCTTATGATTGAATCAACAAAGATAAAAGATTTACTGCATAGAAGCCAGCAGCGGGCATATCCTGGTTGTTGCTTAACATAAAACCAATCATGCTTAGTGTCTCCCATTTTGTTGGGGATGCCATCAATGACTTTTCTACTACAAACGACCTCAAAGAAGAAAAAATAGGGAGAATCTTTCTTTCGATGTCTAATGTTGAAGAAAAATACCATGTCGTCAAGTGTTGGGGGTCGATATAAATACTTCATGTACGTGACATATAAAGATAACAGGTTGGCATAAGCAATCGGGTGAAGCTGCATCGGTGCCAGATTCATTTGCCTTAAAGGGTCGATTATAGAAGGGGAAAAAGGGGGATATCCCCAGTAGTGCACATCGTGCGGTCCATATAGCCACTCAGCGGGTTATGAGGAAGACCCCCCTCTTTAGGAGTACGCATATCGACCCATGAAATCCTATGTTTCACACTTAAATTTCTCAGTTGTCTTTCACTCATCGTATTGGGCTAAGTATCTGGAGGATCCATCAAAATAGCCCCGGGGAGAGTATCGGGTGTAGCTACCACCTCGCTTGATTCTCCTACTTCCATGGCAGGAGGAGGATCTATATATCGATCTTGAGTATCGATGTTAAGATTAGGTTCGGAACTGGTCCAAAATTCAGAAGATGAAATGCTTTCCAAGTTTATAGGGGTGGATAGGATCTTACTCTTTCCTGCTTCAAGGCTGCGAGTGTTACGCCATTCGACTATCATGAGCTATGCTGTGTAAAAAATAACATCGGTCGGATTGATGAGATCATAACCCCTCAATATATTCATTCATGTGTGTATGAAAGATGAAATGACAGCCTAAGTTAAAAGCAACGGTCCAAGACATGCTCTGCATTATGACTTTTAGCATCAACTAATAAGAGCGAGTGAAATCAGTCACTCCACTCAAATTCTTGAGTGGTCTTGAGCATCGAGCCGACAATCTTGGGCAAGCATAGGTCGAACACTTCTCATATTTTTGTCGACCTTCAATGGTTGACCAGTGATCTTATTGATCCCAGACTGGGTATTATTTTTAAGCATCAGTTTTAAAAACATCTTTTGTCTCCTACCACTTGACGATACCAAGATCCCCTATCATTACCAGAACACCCCCGTATATTCACTCCCTTTCTCCCACTTCCACTTGTCCTCAGAATTGATGGTGCCCCGAAATTTAAAATGTTTTGAAGAACGAGATACCTCTTCACAAGGACAACTCCGCTTTCACCACCGATTATCATCGTTATGCTACAAGAAACACCTGTAATTGCCGCCTTACCACCGGGTCATAATTTCGACGAACTCGACGTCGGTAACTCAGACCATGGATTATATGGAATGTTAAGTGAAATAGGTAAAAAGGAATGGGGAAGATTTATGTGCAAAATTGAAATGTTTAAAAAATGAGGAAAATAATATTAATACCTACGGAGAAATCGGAGAAGACGATATTGATCTCCGGCAAAGGAGGTTATTCCAATTATTTTGAAAAGTAATAAGTTCGGTTGTAGTAAAAAGTAGTAATGAATAAAGGAAGTTGGCCAACCTTTTATAATGAGATGAAGAGACTCTTCGTTTTCTGTTGAGATGACTACTGAACCTGCCGCTGGGGTTAACGTGTCAATCCGTTAATGAGCCAAGCCTGATCAAATAGACACATGACTGCATGGCTCCATCGTTTCCCGAACTAGTATTAATTTCCAAGGCATCCGGCCGACCCTTAGCTCACATGACTCGTGGAGGAACCTTCAAGCTGATACAAACATATATTTTCGATTTCCTTACGATAATAAATAATCCAGAGTAAAATATACCAAGCATGCCCTATTCTTAACATGGCATGCTTTAGGGGGCAGAGTGTTGACAACCTTTTGGTAAGTCTATTAAGATTCTTTAACGTCATAAACTTTGACCAAGGTGACGAGAAGGATTGAGTAATCCTGACTAAGGAAATGATCGGACAATGGATGAATCGATCCAAATCTAAGACTTAAGCCAAACACAAGAACCTGATATGTAAGCCAGCTGGAGTGCGTGATCTTCGGACTAACCGAGTCCGGCCCCAGCTTAACTTCATACAATATATTCCCTTAAATATTTGGTCTTACTCCTACTTGATCGTCCTAGTCATCCTTAATTATCGGATTAAATGTCACATGTCACTACTGGTTCAAATTATACCGCCCTCTATGAGAAGAACGCCTCTACAAGACCTTCTAAAATCTTGAATCAGAGCACCTGCCTCAATCAATTTAAATGTTGTAGCATCTATAAGTAGACCTTCTGGACTGAGAAAAAAAAAATCGGCTAATCTCTGCTTATATTATTTTTGTGATTATTTCATCCGTAATAGTTGATTTCATACGTAAGAGATTATAAAGTGGGCGTAGGCTCGTTAACGTTGAACTACTATAAACTTGTGTGTGATTGCTCTTCTCTTCATTTTTCATTTATTCGTCTTCATTTATTCTCTACAATTCCATTTCTTGGGTGTTGTACCATTTTTTGGTGTCAACGGAGAGAATAGAGTTTCTCATTTTCCTTTTTGCATATATTTGGTGAATTTCTCCATGGAAAGAATGAGAAATATATGTATTTGTATGTTGAACATTCTCTTCACCGCTAGCTTGTGGCATATATGCACTCCAAAAGCATCATTTATGAGATCTCTAAGAGCTCACTCTACACAATGGTCGTTTTGAATTTGATCTCAGATATGAGTATCTAGAATAATATTCTGTGAATGGTTCGCTCCTGCGATATTCTTGTTGATCTCCCTATGGAAAATCCACCTGTTATATGTTTTATCCATTCCATGAATAATCAAGTGTTTCTCAATGTTTTCCATTGAGATCTTTTTATAGTTACTGCACTTGATACAAGGGAAAGTGAAAATTTCGATATTGGGGAATGAGTGAAGAAAAAACTCATGAAGTTTCGAACGCCTTGCTTGCATTCTTCACTATTTCTGTATGGACTTATAAACCACTCTCTTGAACTCAAGTTAGAAATAAAGTTAAAGTTTCACCCTTCGCCCCGTTAAAGAAAATATATTGTTTATAAGTAAAACGATTTAAGCATTAAAAGAAGTAAAAGACAACTTGTAAGATTGTATATTATTTGCTTTTCCAATTGAATTTAATTTTTTTAATAGCATAAATGAGTTTGTTTTAAGTTTGCAACAACATCGTCACGACATCAACTTATATTTCCTAGCCTATGAGTGGATACCTACTCATCCACCATCATACACTCATATTATAGTTTCTAGAATCTGGTTTTTTTTAAGATATTAAATACATATCCACCTTTGCATCTAAATTCTGAAGAGTATATGTTAAAGTTACAAGAGTATGCATCCTAGGATTAGATTTACCATTTACTCCATAATCAAAATCATGTATTCCTTTTATGACCTATTGCTATTCCACTATTCTACTCTTATATGCAGTTTTAATATTTATATTTTAGTAGCGAAATTATAATATATGTATTTTTTATCTTGAAATAAATCAAAACGAATAAATTTTAAACTTCAAAAAGTTGTCGTGCATTACATGTAAATGCCTTTATAGTCACATGTAGTTAGTTATATGCATTAATAACAAGAATGTTTTTTAATTTATTAGTGAGTACTGTCACTTGGGTTTGTGTATTCAACTAATATGAACTATCAAGCTTTTAACTAATTTCTAGGTTGTATACTAATCTCTAAGTTATGTACTGTCATTTTCCTTTATAGTGAAATATGTGTATTAAGAATTTTTTAATAGTTGGTCCATTCTTTAAAATTTTGTTTTTCGCCTTGCAAGAATTATTTTATGATTTTTTTAGTTATGTATATAAATTTACTGCATGTAGCGTAGATAATATGGAGCATGTTTTTGTGAGAAAGAAACGTAGGCATGCGCCCTTGACATATTAAAAGGTTGTAGACATTACCAGAATTTGAGAGTTATTTGAATAATCTGATTTGTATTACTTTAATGTTCAATTTAGTTAGTTGTATGTAAATATTAAATTAATATTGATTTAACTTATGTTATATTTTTTATACAGTTAATTCTTATTTCAAACCAATTACCGTCAAAAGCCAATGAATCAAATTTATCATCCCTACTTTAAGAGAGGGGTAGTTGGAATCAAAGCAACATCAAGTAGATCCAGGAAAATGGTAAAAGGTATGAGTTTCATGGTCTCAACTTTTATATTGTATATTGAGCTTGATCATTTTCCGTTTAGTTCCTAAATAAAGAAGGGCTTGATAAAATTGAGTTGAGTCCATCAAGTACATATTGTAAATGTGACTATAATGACATACATTTCAAAAATATGCAAATGTGAATATATTGTATTTTCGATAAGTGAAACTTGGTTCCTTTACCCATCAAGTATATATTTTTCCGTGAGTAGGCTCCATAAACATAAACCGTTGTATTTAGAGTTGGAATATTCATTTGCGTCTCGCTTCAGAGTTCAGACACAACTTCCATTTCTTAGACTCCTTATGAATTGCATTTTTACATGCTTATGTGTTGAGATATAACTGAGTTGAAAATGTAATGATTTTTTGATGACTTATTGTTGATCTCACTTAGTTATTATTGACGTCAAAAATGGTGTTCAACACCCGAGAGTTCCAACAATTTGGAACTAAATGTCCAGAGCGGAAAAGTGTGTGAGATGCAGTAATAATTTGTTGGAAAGTAAAGAACACAATTCTTTATAGTGGTTCGGTTCAGGTTGAACCTACGTCCACTTTGAAGGCTTTGCTGCTTTTAATAAAGTACAGTGAGACATCATTACAAGAAGTTACAATGATTGGCTATGTTCAATTAATCCTTGTTGACGAGCTTCCTTACTAGTCGGGAGAAGTCGTGGAGTTTCGGAAGTTCAGAACATGTCGGGAAGTTCTGAAGTCCAAGCGGTGTCGGCCGGGAATTTCCGAGGTCCGGGATGAGTTGGGAAGTTCCGAGGTTCAGAAGGTGTCGGGAGGTTCTGCGGTTTAAAGGGTGTCGGGAGTTTCCGAGGTCCGGAGGGTGTCGGGAGTTTCCGAGGTCCAGGATGAGTCGGAAGGTTCTGAAGTCTGGAGGGTGTCGAGAGTCGCCTAAATCTGGGAGGTGTCAGGAGTCGCCGAGGTCTGGACGATGTTAGAAGTTGTTGAGGTCCGGGAGGAGCCGGGAGTCTCCGAAGTCCAAGCGGTGTCGGGAGATTCTAGGGTGTACCGAGAAAATTGGATGTCCGTGGTATACCAGGAAAATAGGATGTCCAAGGTGTACCATGAAAATAGGATGTCCGGGGTGTACCGGGAAAATAGGATGTCCGGGGAGTACCGGGAAAATAGGATCTCCGGGAGGTACCGGGAAAATAGGATGTCCGGGGTGTACCGGGAAAAATAGGATGTCTGGGGTGTACAAGGAAAATAGGATGTCCAGGGTCTTCTTCTTCCTCAAATGCTATGTTGCCATTGATGGAGTCCAAGGAGCTCTCAAGGTCTCAAGCCAAGCAAAGGCCAACCCTTGTAAAGAATGAGGTTGGGGTATTTATAGGAAGTGGAGTAGGTGGGAGTAGGTAAAAGAACAGTGGGAAAAGGGATAAAAAGGAGTGGGGCTAAAGGATTTTGCATCCCTAATGAGCGGAGCCTAGAAAATCGCATCACTCCCTGCTGAAGGTAGAAAATTACATCCCTCGGGTGGGATGCATTGTGCCACACTTGAAGAAAGAGGGGGATGCGAGCGTGCATCTCATCCGGGGGATGCGACTCGCATCCACCGAATGCAAGCGCATCGCATCTAATGGATGCGGTGGCACCGCATCTGGTGGATGCGACGTTATAGCATCCTTGAGGGATGCCATACAATAAGGGGCAACGTTATGTGATGTGATGGGAAGCTATGTGGTGCGAGGTGGAGGTGAGGCATAAGAGGCGGAGCATGGGAATTCGAAGCCAATTAGAGCCATGCTTGGATTTTGAATGCACTCGGTGTGTGTTGCGCAAGCTTTTGCAGGTGATCGACATGTGTCGGGCGAGCGACTAAGGCTAGACAGCACCTCAGAAAATATGAGATTAAGGCTAGGCCCTGCTAGTCTATTTATAGGTGTACAAGAAAGTCCGGACCATCGGATTTAATCTATTAGAAATTTGAACCGTATACATCAGAATTAGACGTCACATAAAACAGATCTGGGCATGCCCGGGTCGACCCCTGGTTCGACCCGCCCTCAAGTGGGGGTCGACCCATAGATCGACCCAGGAAGATCGTGGGTCGACTCGTTCAGGTCCAGGCGATTATTCTGCAACGTAGTTATTTCTGAAATTAACAATGTTATTTACTTGCTTTGTATGCTTCTTCTGATTTATTTTATTCCTATTACAAATCATGGTTAAGTTTGAATTTCAATTCTACGTGTATACGTACATACATACATACATACATACATACATACATGTATGTGTATATATATATATGTTCATATACATACAACTCTATGATTATTTAATTCATTGATAACTTATGTATACATGCTCCGTTTTGGTCATGCCATATACCAAAATGAATCGGAAAATTACCACGAACACATTGGTAAATGTTTCGGGGTCAAATTCCACAAATATAACCATTTTATCATTAATGTAAAATACGGGGTGTTACAAAGGGACTGTATGTACTCGATATTCCTTCCACAAATCAACAATCATTTGTTTGTTCAAGTATTTCTCAAGCCTTAAAGACACACTATCGATTAGGCCATCCATCTTTACCCCTTTTAAAGAAGTTGTGTCCACAATTTAAATCATTACAATCATTAAACTGTTAATATCATGTTAACATGGTAAACATCATCGTGTATGTTTGAGTCCTATAATAAATAAAATAGCTAATTGTCCTCTTAAGCTTGTTCATTCTGATATTTGGGGTCCATCATCTGTGATTTTTAAACCAAGGTTTAGATACTTTGTTACATTTGTGGATGATAATTCACATATGACTTGTTTGTTTCTTATGAAAAACCAATTTGAATTATATTCAATATTTTGCTCATTCTATGTTGAAATCAAAACTCAATTTAATGCTTCTATTAAAACTCTAACTAGTGATAATGCGAAAGAGTATACTTTGAGTTTATTTCAAACTTATATGAGTCAAAACGGGATGCTACATGAAACATCTTGTGTTGACACATCACCTCAAAATGGAGTTGCTGAAATAAAGAACAGACATTTGCTTGAAACAACACGGGCATTGTTATTTTATGAGTGTGTCTAAAAATTTCTAGGTTGATGTTGTTTCCACAGAATGTTTTGTTAGTAAATCGTATGCCTTCAACTGTTCTTAATGGTGGTATACCATACTCAATTATCTTTCCAAACAAATCACTATATCCTATTAAGCCAAAAATATTTAGGTGTACATGTTTTGTTCGGGATGTCAAACCACAAATATCTAAACTTGACCCAAAATCTGTCAAGTGTATATTCCTTGGTTATTCTTGTTTGCAAAAAGGATATAGGTGTTTCTGTCCCTCCCTAAATAAATATCCTATGTCTGTTGATATCACTTTCATTGAAGAAACACCATTCTTTCAGTCATCATCAAGCTTACCTTATCAAAGTCAGGAAAATCAGGGAGAGAATGATGATTTTCTTGCATATGAAATATCACATTCTATACAAGAAGGGAACAATATCAATGGTTCTGTTGAAACGAGTTTACCACGTACTCGTGATACGGTTCCATCTACATCTGATGTAATCCCTCCACTTGAACATGAACCTTTTTCTATATTTAATCCTAAAACCGATCTTCCTATTGCTCTACGAAAGGGGAAACGTCAGTGCACATATCCTATATCTTCATTTGTCTCATATAAACATTTATCCTCATCAACTCTTTCACTTATCACTTCTCTTGAATCTGTTTCTATACCTAAAACCATTGAGGAAGCACTTTCAACTCCTAAATGGAAGGCTGCTATGGTTGAGGAAATGAATGCTCTTGAATATAATGAAACATGGAGTTTAGTTCGGTTACCTGATAATAAGAGACATAGTGGGTGTAAGTGGGTATTCGCTGTGAAAGAAAACTATGACGGTTCAACTGCTAGATTGAAGGCACATTTTGTTATATATATGTAAATATGCATATAGTGTTATGCTATCGACATCAAGTTGTTGGAAAAAACAACTTGGTGCCGACACTAAAGCCAAGAAGGCGATACCGTAGCTGATATCAAGGGGATAATAAAAGAGCCCACACCAAAGCCAATAAGGCGATACAGAAGCTGATATCAAGAGGATGATAGAAGAAGCGATATCGAAGCCAAAGACAATACCGAAGCCGAGACCAGGAAGATAATACAAGAAGCAATACCAAAGCCGAAGCTGATACTGAAGCCGATACCAAAGCCGATAATGAAGCAACGAAACCAATACCCAAGCCAAGGAGTTAATATCAGGAGGCGATACAAGAGTTAATGAAGGCAATACCAAGAAAAATTGCGAATGTCATAGTTGTAATATTGTAACCCATCTTATTTCTTCTATAAACAGAGGTATACTACTGATTTATAAGTAATGAGAAAGTTTATCTTCTCTTCCAAATAATTTCTTCTTTTATAACAATACTGCACTTATTTCAACATAGTACTTTTCTCAACATATTTAGAAGTAACAGTATACGAGTCACTGCATACTAAGCAATCAATCTAACAATAGATTATATTTAGATAAACTGTACTTATTTCAACACAGTAATTTTCTCAACAAGGTAAATATCTTATGAAAATAGTGTTCACTACAACTGTGCTGTGGACTTAAATAATGACTTAGAATTAATGCATTTTATGTAGTAGAACAAGAGTTTGAGATCTTGCAATTGCAACAACATGCATTATATGGCCGATTTAAAGAGAAAAGAATCACTACGTCTATATAAATAAACAAAAAATTTGTGAAACCATTAACAGCCTTTGCAGAAATCCAATGTACAAGTTAACTTGAAACCTAACGAAAGTCAAATCATTTTTTTGGCCTGATATCGGGATTCCTTGAAGCCGTGATTCCTTAAAGCCAAAATCCTTCACCTGGTATTGATTCACACAGAGTCAGACACGAATTAGTGGATTGCCGCTAATTTGTGAATCCGATGTCTCTAAACTGAAGAGCGACCGTGCGAGTGAACCAAATAAGTTTTTCCCTAACTCCTTCTTGATGATTGAGAAAGGGATCAAGAAAGGATTTGAGAGAGGGATCGCTGATATCGATTTGAGAAAGCTAAAATCCGTTCATCCAATATCCATTTTTTTCTTATGAAGCGACGTACAAAGGAATAAGCACTTGAGGGGATTTCAAGATCAATTAAGATTGTGGGTGAAAATAATAGGTTGTTTACGATTTTTCCCTTAGGACATAAGTGTAGACTAGGCGTACCAACACAAATAAGTTTTGTCAATAAAAAGATTATAATCATGTATTTTTAGTGACACATTTTTACCATAACAACACATATTATTGTCATTAGTCTACAACACAAATAAGTTTTGGAAGTTGAAAGAAATAAGGGTTAACAAATGGTCATTATGGTGTAGTGTAGGGGATATACCTCTTAAAGTCTAGGTATATCCACTTCGATGTCTCAATGAGATCAATATAGGAAGCAAACTTCGACTCCCTACTCGTTTGTTTCGGTTCTCTAAAGTAAATGTCAACCCCTTTTATTTTCTTTGTCCTTTCTATATCCTGTCCTAGACAGTCCTCCATCCTGTAACCTTAATTTCATCATTATCAGATTCAGGGTCTTCTTGATGCAAATAGCTCTTCGTATCATGATAAAACAACATAAGGTCCATTGGTGGATTTCTTTCCAGTGCAACTTTAAGTTAATATAACCTGCAGTTCTAAGAAACGTTGCCATTAAAATCAACAACGGGCCTAGCTTGTCAACTACAGTGACTGCCGCGGTAAACTTAAGTGACTCTTTGGAATTTCCCCAACCCTTGCTTCTCGCTTGATAGCGTCACAGCCTAAGCAGGCTTACCGTTACTTGAAGAAAAAAAGGGAAACTAAGGGATTCAAAGGAAGAGCTTACGTATATCAATTTACAACGAATCTAAGTCTTTCTTATTTGTATTTGATTGTATTTTATTTCAAATCTATCATGATTTTCAATTTTGCTTGTGATAATATGTCATGCTATGGCTGGTCATATTATATGGTTGAATGTTGGTTAAGTGAAAATTATATGAAATTTTTTGGTAAATTTTAAAGGCCAAAACGTAATTTTTGATCTTTTATTGACTTGAAATTCTAATATGCTATGTAGGACTTTATGTTAAAATGAGTTTTCAATCTCATAATCTTCCATATTCAAGTAAATATGTTATGAATTTTCTAATATAAAATTATTATTTATTTTAAATTTTATCAATTAATATAGTTAAATTAATATTTTAGTTTCAAAAGTTTTATATTAGAAAAGAGATGGAAATTCCGATTTTTGATTATTTAGAATTTTTTCTTGAAGGTTATGATTTTCTATGAATATATTATTCTAGAAAGGCTATTAGTTAATGATATTAACTAGTAACATATAAAAATAATAGGAAATTTTCAAGCTTAGGCTTGTTCTGCAAAATTATAAAAAGCTTAGGCTTGTTTTGGAAATATTTACAAATATAGGCCTGTGTTTGCCACGTACAGATTAGATGAATTTAAAAATTCGCCTTCGGGCGAATTTTAAAAATTTGACAATGTATTCTGATGGTTTATAAATACTCACCTACTTCTTTGTTACTCTGATCCATACTCACCTACTTCTTCATTACTCTATTTCTCTTAACAATGCTTTCATGACCATCATCTTTTGACTTTGATTTCGACAACCTCCACCACTAGATTCCAACGGATAATGATCATACTGATGTAGAATGGAATTTAAACTATCAAGAACAACATTACGAGGATGTTGTTGTTGAGTACCCAGATCTTGACGTACTCACACTTCAAGGAAATGTTCAACCACAACCGAATGAACATGCGGTTGTCCCACCAGTGAATGCACAGCTTGTTTATCAATCACATCAAGAATAAGAGGTTGACCAGGTACCAATTTTGCAACCTTCAACTGAACAAGAGGTTGACTCTTACCCAGTTTCCTGCCACTATGGATATATGGCTGTAGTTGTTGTAAGAGCTGATGGTGAAAATATTGGTTGTCGAATACAACTTTGCCCCTTTTATCCTGAAGGTTACAATTTTGCAGAATGAATTGGCGAACCTCTATGTCCAAAGGGTATAACATATGCGAATGAGCTGGAAGAAGAAATTAGACGCCTCAAACAACTCTTAGAAAACTTGCAATTTAATTGTAACCAGTAGTGATTCTGTTATTTATTTTTGTAGTAGCATGTCAAATATGAATTTGAATTATTGTTTGTTTGTTTGTATGATTGCAGAACTTGGAAGATGAGTATGAAGTATTTTATGTTTGTTTCTGTCTTAGAACATGTGTTTGTTTATTACATTTGTATGGTTATATCAATGCCTATAGTTGTATAATTGTACTAAACACTAAATAATAATTATGTTAATATTGATTAATATCAATGTCTACAGCTAAAAACACTTTGGCTAAGTAAAGATGAAATGACCACACACTGAATAAAGCTATTCCAAATAGTTTAATTGACCACACTCAGTCATAGTACACTGAATAAAGTTGGTTCGAAATAGTAGACTAGACCACACTATGTCATAAAGTTGATGTGGAAAAGATGATTTGACTACACTCTACCATTAGAATCAATTTGTTAAAGATGGCCACAAGAATTTTCCAAGTAATTAAGGGAACCAACTAGGGGTGCATTGATAAAGCTGTTTCGAAACAACACACATTGGATGATAAAGCTTTGGCCACACAATGAGTAAAGACGAATTGACCACATATAGAATAAAGCTATTTCGAAATAGTTGATTTGATCACACACTGAATAAAGTTGTTTCGAAATAGCTGATTTGACTATACTCTGCCACAAAACGGAGTACGAAATGATTAAAGATGATATGGAAAAAGTTGAACAGACAACACACATTACTGAGCTGTTTCAGTGTGTGGTCAATCCATCTTCACTAAATGTGTGCTGCTTCGAAATGATTAAAGCTGATATGGAAAAAGCTGACTTGACAATACACATTGCAGAGCTGTTTCACCAACTTTAAATTCTTTAACACATTATTTTCCGTTTCAGAAACTCTTCTACCTGCTTCAAATTTCTTCAAAACTAATTTACTCATTCAACAATGGCTAGAAATCTCATTCCTCCACTTTGCTACTACGGCGATGAATTGGTAATGGACGAGCAACAAAATGGAAAGTACGTTAGAGGATTTTGCGGACCAGGGAGAGTTCACGAGGGTAGCGCATTAGATGATTTGAAAGAATCGATCTTCAAAGCAACAAAAATTAACCCTCTCGAATATGATATTGAGTTGTCGGTTAACTGGCCTATTGATTTGGGGCCGAGAGCAGTATCACTCTTAGACGATGAAGATGTGGAAGTAATGTTTTTTGCAGTTACCAAATTAATTTAGTTTCTTGTTGGAAAAGTGTCATAACAAAGCCTGGAAGAAACCGTCCCTCCCATCGTGAGTACGGGTTTAGGGTATTTTACAGAAATGCTGCAAACCCTTGATCATTCACTCATCTTAAGTTCTTCTATATATGTATACCAATCCCTATTTTCATCCAAATGTTCATGAGCATTATGAGCAACATCAAAAAAATGTTCATAAGCAAAATCAGCCTAATTTTCAGCCAAATGATCATAGCAACATTTTTAACTGGCCATATTTTCTTCTCAGTCATAACTGTACGATATGAGCCAAAGGTATGTGTTGCATAATATTTTAGTTTTGTAACTAATCAAAGAAATGTAAGATATAACTGAAATGCATCTATTAACATATTGAGTAGAGAAACTGAATTAGACCAAGGTGCTGGACCTTTAGAATAGACAAATGATCCAAAAGCAAATATAGATATGGAAGTAGATGATCATATTGATAGCATGGGAGTTGCCACGAGAACTAATGATGATACATGTTGGATTCAATGAATGCAAGTCAACAATGAACCGTTGGACTTTGACTTTCCAAGCACGGATGATCATGAAGATGATGATGCCGAGGCTCAAATGGAAGTACCACTGGATGATGATCTGTGTACGACATAAATAATGGATAGATCGGTAGTTGCTAATCTAGAGTTTTCAGAGGAAAATATTCTCCACTGCTTGCGTACATAATGATTTTGCTTTTGGGATGGTATTCAAAAGTAAAGCAAAGTTACTACACCAACTAAAAGAATGGCCTATTCTGCATGGAGTTTTGTATAAGCAAATCAAGTCAAATAGAATAATATATACTTCTATATATAATGGTAGTGCTAGCTCTCCATGGAGAATAAATACTATAGCATCTAAGAAATCTCAAACTGGATGGTTGGAAATCAGAAAGTTGCCTCATAAACATAACTGCGTCAATCCTACGATTAATTCCAACCACAAGCAAGCCACTGGTAGATTTTTTTTATAGCAAAAATCATGATAGCTTGGCGAACGTCGAACAAAACGTTGGAAAAAAATTGTGGTGAGTGGACCGAATTTTATACGAATTGCCTCAATATTTTGAAGAAATAAAGAGAAACAAAACTGGTACAGTTGCACATATAACCCACGATGTTGGGGTATTTGAGCATGCTTTTTAGGCATTTGGTCCTTCCATTGATGGTTCTCTACATTGCCGTCCATTGCTATGTATTGACGGGACACATTTGTATGGTAAATATAAGGGGACATTGCTTCTTGCTACTTCTGTAGATGCCGACGAATGCCTTTTTCCATTAGCTTATGTAGTTATCGGATCTGAGTCATATGATAGTTGGGCCTGGTTCATTTCATGCATGCTTTAGTTCATTTATAGTGTACGAAATCATTGCATTACTTTTATATCAAATATAATGAAAGGGATCCCAAAAGCTTTACAGGAAAAATGGAAAGAACTACTCAAACATAGGTTTTGTACAAGAACTCTTAAAGCCAATTTTCAAGCATGTGCTTCAAAAGCAGCCGAGTATAATAAAATCAGAGAACAATCAAGACAACTAATCCACGGGCGCATGACTGGATTGAATGAAGCTTAGGGAATTTTAAAGAAAATTAGGCACTATGTAGAGATAATGGTGGACGCTTGCATGTTATGACAACCAATGCATCTGAAAGTTTTAACAATGTATTGAAAAGCACCAAATCATTGCCTATAAAGGTGTTGGATGCAAGGACGTTCTTTCGATCTGTTGGATATATTTCTATAAGAGATGGGAAAAAGGGGAAGCTCTGAAGACACGTCTTAGTCCAAAATTGAAAGCTGAAATTGAAGCTCGTGCAGTTGAAGCACGTCGTTGCAGACTTGTTTGATTTGGTCGAACAGAATGACAAGTGATTCATTGTTACGACGATGAACATAAAGTTAGGATCGATAGTTCACATTGATCTTGTACATGCAACATCCCCCTACTGTAGAAGATTCCATGTGCTCATGTAATGGCGACTTGTTTAGTACATGATTTTGGTGTAAATATAGCATATCACGATTTCGCATCTGAGTGGTACTCTTTCCAAAGTTATAAAGCTTCATATATGCCAGAGTTTCATCACGTATGTGATAAGAAATACTAGGAACAATACAACGGTCCACATATATTGCCTCCGCCAGCAAGAAGACAACCCAGACGACCTAAATCTACGAGAATCAAAAATTTTATGGACGAGCATAAAACGCCTTAAACAAACAGGTGCAACAAATGTGGATCGCAAGACAATAACAGAAAGTGGTGTACTTCAGTAATATAAAATGGAGATCTATGTGTGTTGATGAGATTTCAGTGTGTTGAATTTACTATAACTGTAATTTATGCTTCGAACGTATCTTTCGTGTATCACACTTTGTATGTTATAATGTTTACTCTATGTTTCTATGTATTAGCTACGAATAGGTACTAAAGCTTCTTTTCGTGTACTCTTGATTTATTTAAATTTTTCTAAAGTTTTCACCATGAAGGTAGAATGCAATAAAAAACAAGATTGTAGTTGGCATAAATAACAAACTAATCCACATTGGAGTATTCCTAAAATTTGCCAACTCTGTCATCCTCAAAACATATCTATATTTGTAAATACTTTCAAAACAAGGCTAATCTTGTTATAACTTCCAATGACAATTTGACAAGTGGTAAGAGTTGGTGAAAAATATTATCTTTAAAAGTGAAAAGCACGTTAGGATCGGTTGAAGCGTATATGATACATGATATGGTAACAAATAAGTAAGTAATAAAAAAGCAGAGTAAAGTAAAAGAGATAGAAGTGATCACAATAGAGTTTTTATACTAATTCAGACTTTCCATCCTATCTCCGACTCGAAGTTTTCACTTCGATCTTTCATGAGCTAATGAACTCCTCACTTCGCCCGAGGTAGAAATAGTTTCTCTTGACAACTATGTGTTCAATAAGCATTGATTTATCTTTATGTAAGGTACTTCCTATAATCTCCCTTGAGTGTAAATCGTGCATGAATAAGGATTTAAGGAAAGAAGTTCTGCTAATGAAAATATATGAAATCAATCGAGAAATTGGGAGAGTAAAAGAATATACTAGTATAGAAAGCAAGAGAGATATTATATAGAAAATTCAATGCTCAATTTCATGAAGTCAACATATTTAAACAAATACTGAATAGTTTCCATCAGTAGTTACAACTCTTTAGATGTTATTTATGATCAACGATTACAACTAGTAGCGAAGGGATGCAAAGAAGGAAAAGGGAGGTGTCTTTTCAAAAAAGAAAAACCCAGGTATATATATGTTAAACGTATGATTATATACTTCATACACCTAACTCAGTTTAGGATAATTTCTCAAAACTTGAATCAAATGTCTGAATCAATATTTAGATGTCTGATCCAGATTCGAAAATAATCTTGAGACTAAAGTTAGAGTTATGGTAACGATTTCAGACGTTTGTCATATATCTGTGCATTTTTGTGCATTATATGTCAGATGCCTAACCTGTTGAGTCAGACATTTGGCTCCCTAAAAATATAAATGTCAATGCTTTGAAAATTTTAAACGAGTATGAATGTATGTGTGTCTTTTCAAGGAAGATTGTACAAGATATCTAAGACACTACAAACTCAAATATACATATCTTATAATGATTTTTTTAAATCTTTCACTTGTCAAAATGATTTCATTGGTTACATGCAAATCTTTGAGTATTTTGTACCTGCAATAGTTTAAATAAATTGATGATATGTGATTGTATAATTGCTACCATTAAAACCCAAGAAGTGAGGTTCTATCATATGTATATAACGAACAGTAACTGAAGAAAAACTGATTGTTTAGCCAGTCATTTGCTACTAGACCAAAAGTGAAAACACCCAAACAAACACAGAGTAACGTTAATTGAAAGCCAGAAAACCTATAGTTCAATAACTGTATAAGAAAAAGTGTTAGCTCATTCAAAACTCAGAACTCAAATCTTCTAATTCAAAAAGAACTTATTCGCCCAATTAGTATACTCGTTGTTGATGGGCCTTTCGGCGAGCCCATCAAGGCTCATTGGCATCTCGGACCGGTGTCTAGAGAACCTGAGCGGTACGACTCTTGTATAGAAATGGATCAGTGAGCGGGGAATCCCGTCCAAGCCCCATTAAACTTAATTCAGACGATTAGTGTGCAACCCAGATGCAACCTACCATTATCAGACTGACTAAGTCAAACCATACCTGATCCAAAACTGAGTATCTACATGAAGAATAGTTTGTGCCCAAATTGTTCTATCCTACATTGTCCAAAAAAATTGGATCAACTACCACTTATTATCATAGATTCAAATCAAGCTGATTCCATAGGAGGAAAACGCCTCTTCATGCTTTCCTATTACCTTGGATCATGATACACGTATTCGAGCCAACTGTTAAGGATGCAGAAAGGTTCGTTAAGGCAAAACAAACCATTAAGGGGGGTGAATAGTGTTTTTGAGAATTTAAACAAAATCTAAAACTTGTGTAAATTACTAGATGAATTTGTTGGAGAATGGAGTTTTGATGACAACAACATTATTTCAATTATCATTGATTATAAAATATATACTAACACTTTTTTTTATAGAATATATATATATATATATGTGTGTGTGTGTGTGTGTGTGTGTGCAGGAATTATATACAGGAAATATTACTAAAGACTGTACAGTTATAAAGATAATAGAGATTCAAAGATCAGAGAAATTTCAAGACTCGTGAGTAATCAAGATTTCAAGAGTTCAAGATTAATATAGTCAAAGAGTCTAGATTTTGTAAGACTATAAATAGCACTCCAGGTTCAAATTCTGATTTTCAATTCTATCCTCAATCCTCTCTATTTTATTTTTCTATTTGTTTCTATTTTTGTTCTTCTTTGTTTTTTCAAACTTAAGTTTTTTATATACTTTATATTAATACTTTATATAGTTTAAAAACTTATAATTTTATAAATATATTTATATAGTTTATATTTATGTTTTCATATGTTTTTCTATTACATAATATTAATTTACAACACTAGAATTTTACTCAAAAATTTCCAGAATAATTTTTATATCAAAACACTTGAAAAAATGCCTTAAAATTTAAATTTTCGAAGGAGTATGTCGACATAACAAAAACTCGATGTCGATATATAACTGTCACTTTTTCCAATTTTGAAAGGAAGTGTCTTTTCACTATTTGAAACGATTCAGAACAGGTGCAACCTTTCATACTCTATAAAAAAGGGGTTAAAATTGAATTTTTTATCATCTCTTCTTCTCTATCTTCATCTTCTTTCTCTATATCATTATTCTTACTCATTTTTATGATTCTTACACTTATACTCTGCCAAATTCAATTTTGTTTTGATCAAACTTCTTCTCTCTACACTCTCTACTCTCTGAATCAAGTGATATTGAAGAGTTATAGGGCTATTTTGTAATTGATTGGGTTGAACAAACCTTGTTGTAAGTCAAAGAGGAGTCGGTGCGTCCTTGTTGAGCCGTGAAATCAAGGAATAGGAGTCGGTGTGTCCTTGTGAGCCGTGAAATCAAGGAAGTAGGAATCAGTGTGTAACACCCCACCTCCGTTAAGGTCACTCACAAAGGGAATGCCTTAACTTCGGTAGAGCATTTTTGGTACAAGATGGAGAAAAATTACAAGACAGACAAATAAGGTAGCGGAAAATAAATAACCTTTATTGATTTAAAAACAGCTTGTACAAAGATTGTTTTACTACACCAATACTTATTGCAACAAAGCATCTGTCTTGTTTAAAATAAAGAAGCATAAACTGATAATGATATTCCCTAATAAAGCATGAGCCAGACATAGCAGTAGAAAATGGAGTTCAAAGCAATGCGCCAAAGAATCTTCAAGCTCGGAAAGAGTAACGGTCCAAAATGAGCTGAGCCATTCCCTCCCTGGCTACCCTGGGGGGGGGGGGGAATGGAAGAAAAGAGGCGAAAACAAACTAGGTCAGACATAAGTCTGGTAAGTCCAGTTATACTTCAGCATGTAAACAAGAAAAGGACTATGACATGAACAAACTGAACTTAGAACCATACCATAGTGATAAAATAATCCTAAAACAAGACAAGGTAAGATTAACGGAATGAGCTATCGCATCCACTTCTATTTCTCTGCACCCACTAAGGACTGTTTCAACTAGCATTGTGTGTTCATGATAAAATGATCCCCTTTTTATTGTGTATGCAGTCCCTTATCCATCGAGTGTTACCTAGATCCAACTAGGGTTTACTTATCGAATGCTTCCTAGATTCAACCAGGGTTTACGCTACCCAGGGCCACTGGGGTTTATGCTACCTATTGAACGCTTCTCGGATTCAGGGTTTATGCGACCTAGGTCCAACTAGGGATTATGCTACCTATCGAACGATGCCCCCTAGTCTAGGACACACTACCCAGAGCGGTATATGTTCCTAGACTTTCCCCACGTATGTGTCGTGAATCGTTATCGATGTCTAGATGCACATGTCCTCTATATGTGTGACCCGAGTCCCTTGGCAGGGCTAATCAAGAAACACAGAACTCGGTCGGGAGCTTTCAGATATCTGCCGATTGCAGATGCTAAGGTCTGCTTTTACAGTGGCTATGGTCCCACTAGACCCCTCCCTTAACTAACAAATGAAAGGCACCTAAGAAAAACAAGAATGAGAACTATACGCAGGCCCTCTATGCCCCCACAAACCTATTGGCCAAACCTCACCCATAACTAGATAGCAAGTATATGGTCTGTTGGAGTTCTCCGCCTTTCCGCTTTACGTACTCGATTGACTCAAGATGGTAGGTAGACGACGAGTTGCTATTACAGGGCAAAAACTGATCTCGCCGAATCACGCTGGTCCATCTTAGTCTTTAGGTTGCCTTATTATTGCAACCAAGGCATACCCTTGGCTCTTCTAACGCAGACCTTAACCTCTATGAGCCCAGGAGGATCATCTGTAGCCTTACAGAGGGATACCAAGAGTACCCTCACGTCCCCTCGAAGCCACATGCTTTGTAACCCAGTTCATTGGAGCCTTCTTCATGATCAGATGGACGTTCGCTCCCCCTCGTATTCTACTTGGTTTTCTTGACTAAGGTTTACTACTTAGTTCTCTTAACTAAGGTTTACTACTTAGTTTCCTGAATCGTTCGTTTTCTTAACTAAGGTTTACAACTTAGTCCTCTTAACTAAGGTTTACTACTTAATTAGTTCTCTTTCTCGTCATGTTGGATTGGTTAAGTGTCATCAGTTAACTCAAGTTAACTTAATCCATTCACTTGTCATGTTGAATTGGTTAAGTGTTATCCAGCAGTTTACGTTGACTTAACCTACCCATATATCATGTCAAATTGGTTAAGTGTTATCTAGCGGTTCATGTTGACTTAACCCACCCTTATATCATGTCAAATTGGTTAAGTGTTCCTTAACCTTACTCGTTTTTCAGGTTATACTGGTTAAGTGTCTCTCATTAACTTAACCCTGTTTATTTATCATGCTATAACGGCTAAGTGTTCTAAGTTTACTTAACCCCACCATCTAGTCTAGTTAGCATGTTATAACGGTTAAACATTTACTTAACCTTACCCACTTGTCTAGTTTACATGTTATAATGGTTAAGTGTTTCCTTAGTTACTTAACCCCCACAAATCTTGCCTTGTTAACATGTTAAGTTGGTTAAGTGTCCAAATTAACTTAACCCCTATCAATCTTGTCTAGTTAACATGTTGAATTGGCTAAGTGTTTTCTCAATTACTTAACCCCACCCTTCTTGTCTTGTTAACATGTTAAGTTGGTTAAGTATTTCCTTAATTACTTAACCTCACCATTTCTAGCTTGATTGTTCATGAGCTTTAATTAGTTAATTAAAGCACCAACCACACACACTAGACGGATATTGTTGTGGTTACTGGATGTGACGGTCGGTTCCAGGCAGTTTTACACCACAACTCAGTCTAACCTCGGGTCTTTCTGGGCTTGATGCACTAATCTCTCACATTAGACAGGTATTGTTGTGGTTACTAGATGTGCCGGTCCGTTCCGGGCAGGTTTACACCACAACTCAATCTAACCTCGGGATAGGCATATTCATCTTTTACACTTTTACATATTTACCTTTCACGTTTATATGTAAATTATGGCCCACTTTCCTTCTAAATTGTATACATAATTTTTGGTATATAAATTATACCATTTTCATGCCACTATTCATTTACATGCTTATGTGACAACATGCCAATTACATTTAATTTCATGTTTTCCCCAATGTTACCCCCGTTGTACGTTCGCAAAATTACATATAGTGTTAGGCTTGATATTTAGCCTAACTCTTAAAAATGGAAAAAGCATAGAGCATGTAATATTTCAACAGCATAAAAAAAATGCAACATATAAATTTGGCATATGATAATAAACTTGCATGAATCATAAGCATGTGAACTTTACACAGATATACACAACTAGACTTGGGCATGTAAGGATGAACTTGCATGGGATTAGATCTACTTAACATAGATCTAAACATGTAAGGTTGTAGATCTAAATATATAAGGTTGTACGACATTATTTAGCCTAACAACTTGTGTGCAATATAGCATAAGGAAATCACCCAGTTTCTAACCATGATAGATTAATTCACAACATGGTAGGTTCTTATAAATTTTGTAGAATCATGTCATACAAGTTGCATACAATATAAACATCATCTAGACATATAAATATACGTATGAACTTGATGTGGCATGTAAGTGTGAATAAATTAGATCTACTAATCACCATTGCGAGAACTAGCATAGATCCAAATTACATACTCATGAACATATACAGATCTAGATTGCATACCCATGAACATATGTAGATCTAAATTGGATCTAACATAAAAATATGTAACTTACATTAAATTAACATATATAGATCTAACTTGGATCTAATCTATAAACATGTTTAAATTAACATATATGGATCTAACTTAGATCTATCACATAAACATGTTTAAATTAACATATATATAGATCTAATCATAAAGTCATGTGAATTTAGACTTATAGGATTATGTGAACATAGCTTAGCCTCATGAACTTGCATATGGCATAACTTAGGAAAATCAACAAACATGATGGCTTCATGTAAACATATAAAAACCACAAACATACTCCATGAGAACATCAATCCCAATTAGTTTCATCACATGAATATAACATAGGAAAATCACATGAATCCACATAGATAAACTAATAGGCACTGTTCTAATATCAGTTTCTTACAGGCCATGACTTCAAATTAATGTTTAAATCGGAAATATAACTGTACTTACTAAATATAGGCAAGTCTTGTTTTTTATGAAATCTGTTTTCTGAAGCTGAATAGCTTTCCTTTGATGTAGATTAGTCGTTCTTTTAATTTAGATTTGATTTAGCTTGGTTCGTCTTTTTGTTAGCTTCAAGTTGCGGCTACTCCAGGTTTTCTAATGACAACATGACGGCTCTTGGCCTAATTTTAAATATGATTTAGGGTTTAGGTATTAAGTTGCTTTTATAGAGATTTGATTGAATAGGAGCTGTCAGATCATCTCATAATCAATCAACACCATTAAGACAAGATAGAGTTATCCGGAACAGCCAACTCAGCCCTAATGACTCAGTAGGGAGTCACAAATCGTCGGTTTTCAGATCTGCCCGAGGCGGGGGGGTGTAGGTCAACCCCCAGGTCGACACTAAGGTCGACCTGTATAGGGGAGGTCGACACTAGGGTCGACCCCCTGGTCGACCTGATCCCTGGGCGGGAAATTTCCCGCCCAGGCCATTTCTCCTTCTGGATTTGAATTTTGAATTTTGATTTGAACCGTTCTAATTCTTGATTCTTACGAAGGCCATAACTCCTTCATATGGAGTCCGATTCACGCAAATTCGGACTCTATCTGAAGCAGATTTCCGAGAAGAACACAATGGCGTAACCCGTTTCCCTTGATTCTTAGATCTTTAATTAAGTATTCTCTAATTCGTTACTTAACGTATTTCCCAAAAAATACGGGGTGTTACATTCTCCCCTCCTTTAAAGGATTTCATCCCCGAAATCTCTAAGTTAGGAAGAATGTTTATCCTACCATCCAACATCTATATACTCAACCATCCAATCACAGGCATCCATTGTCCTTAGAAGTTTTCTAATGCTTTTCATGATCATATGCATTGTGTGTGTATATGTCCTTATCTAATGCAAAATCAGGCGTTCTACTGATTCAGTTGACCTCCTTAATGCAAATCATGTCAGTGCCATGAGTCCATCATGTAGACAACTACTTCTAATCGTATTTTATAACTTCTACATGAGTGCACAATCATTCATACAAATGCATCGTCCATATGATAACACATCAAGTTTCACAAATACACATATGCATATGTAATAAGAAAGTGACTGAGCCAATCTAGTGCCTAATGTGTGTGTATATGCACTCACGAGCAACCACTAGTAACTACTTGAAACCATCAAACATAACATGTTTCAAACACATGTTTACATCCATTGGCTTCTACTTAAGAATTGAGGATAGGACCGAGAGGATATACTTAAAAGATAGAGACTAGTCAGGCAAATAAACTCTACAGAAAAAGAGAGATCAAGGATATACCCTCAAAAATGGTATGATGCGCGTATCTAGTCTTTAAGTTGCATCTTCGTGAGCTTCTCTCCACTGTACCTTAACTTCACGGTTGCGAAGCTTCTTGACCTCCATTTCCACAACTCACTAGTAAAGATAGGACCTTGGTCACTTACTGTGCTAGAGGGTATCCAATGTAGTCGAACTACCCTTCCAAGATAAACAGATGTTAACCATGATACCAAGTGTATATCCTAAGATGATTAGAGGTCTCTCCTCTACTTAGCTTATCCATCATGTTACAAATCTGAGGGTCTAAAGCTAATGCTTGCTATGTGCTTTTTACCTCTCTTAAGGTCAGTCTTACTTAGGGTGCCAGCCCCAACCATTTATTTCTCGCGCAAACCATCCTAGTTGAACTCGACATCCCTCAAGTACAAGCCCCAAAGGCCTAAACCAATATTAGACAAGCACCCAAAGGATACCTCCTCCGAATTTGGATGATCTATGGGAGATGATACTAGCAAAACAACCAAACAATTGAGCACTTTACCGACTCTGGCTATCCACGCCAATCTTGCTCCAAAATTATCGTTGATCGCATAACTGGCTTTGCAGTGTCATCTAGATATATGTGGAAGTCTATCTCGAGTTTTAGGGGGAAAACCCCTACCCTAATCAAAACATCTTGCGTACTCATGGACTACACCAACGGATCGAAAATCGTCGATAGATAAATAAAGTGATTCTAGGTAGCTAAGACAAACTGATCCCTTAGGATCGCACGAAATCTCAAGGGTATTCCCGAGGCAAGTCAAAAGTCTAACTACCCTCGTTTCACAATTACTAGCTAACCAATCCATGCATTGAATCAATCCATAGCCCATGAAACCAAAAACATAAGCATTAATATAGCTATTTTCAAATCCTCACAAGTCAAAAATAAATGAGCCGAACTAGAAATTGGATTTGAGACTATAATGGGATCCTCTACTATACAATATCTAGGGTGCAGAGACTCAACTAAAGCAGCAGATACAAATGAGTGCGACGCACCAGAATCAAATAGTGTACGAACAGGATGATCAAAAAGAAAATCTAGTCTTTTTCAACAGAAACTTTACTACCTCTCTCTTAGCTATGCAGGTGGTGAGAGTATGCACTTGTCCTCTTGAAAATCCTGTCCTCCGTTCTTGCCCTTGTGCTCAATTATATGACCCGCTATACCATAGTAAAGATACTTCCTCTTGTCTTAGGTTTTACTATTCTTTCCTCCTTTGTGAACCAAGTCCATATTCATGAGTTCCCTCATCCTTGGGTTGTACTCCCTAACCAAACTCCCTCATCTTCATCTTTACCATCCTTGTGTAACATGTTGACAGGTCTCTCGAAAGCTGCCTTCATCGCACCGAAAACCCCACAAAGGTCGAAAGAAAATTAGCCATAAGTGAAACTACTAAGGCTATAGATGGAAGTTGGGCACTACTTCGCCCTTTGACAGGTGTCGTAGTCTCATCAAGCCTACGGAACCATGCCGCGATGAGGTTACCTCCCAGAAAGCCAGGAGCCCCAGAGACTGAAGAAAGAAGGAAACAAGGATTCAAGCAGAGGGTCAAAAGATAGTGCATATGGCGTTGGGGAATATGCCTTTAAAACAAAACTTTTCTTTTGAAAAATGCTTCTTTAAAACCGTTTTGAAAATATTTTTTTTTCAAATCTTTTATCTGATCCGGTAACCTTCAGCTCTGATACCAAGTGTAACACCCCACCTCCATTAAGGTCACTCACAAAAGGGAATGCCTTAACTTCGGTAGAGCATTTTTGGTACAAGATGGAGAAAAATTACAAGACAGACAAATAAGACAGCGGAAAATAAATAACCTTTATTGATTTAAAAACAGCTTGTACAAAGATTGTTTTACAACACCAATACTTATTACAACAAAGCATCTGTCTTGTTTAAAATAAAGAAGCATAAACTGACAATGATATTCCCCAATAAAGCATGAGCCAGCCATAGCAGTAGAAAATGGAGTTCGAAGCAATGCGCCAAAGAATCTTCAAGCTCGGAAAGAGTAACGGTCCAAAATGAGCTGAGCCATTCCCTCCCTGGCTACCTGGGGGGGGGTACAGAAGAAAAGAGGCGAAAACAAACTAGGTCAGACATAAGTCTGGTAAGTCCAGTTATACTTCAGCATATAAATAAGAAAAGGACTATGACATGAACAAACTGAACTTAGAACCATACCATAGTGATAAGATAATCCTAAAACAAGACAAGGTAAGATTAACGGAATGAGCTATCACATCCACTTCTATTTCTCTGCACCCACTAAGGACTGTTTCAACTAGCATTGTGTGTTCATGATAAAATGATCCCCTTTTTATTGTGTATGTAGTCCCTTATCCATCGAGTGTTACCTAGATCCAACTAGGGTTTACTTATCGAATGCTTTCTAGATTCAACCAGGGTTTACGCTACCCAGGGCCACTGGGGTTTATGCTACCTATTGAACGCTTCTCGGATTCAGGGTTTACGCGACCTAGGTCCAACTAGGGATTATGCTACCTATCGAACGATGCCCCCTAGTCTAGGACACACTACCCAGAGCGGTATATGTTCCTAGACTTTCCCCACGTATGTGTCGTGAATCGTTATCGATGTCTAGATGCACATGTCCTCTTTATGTGCGACCCGAGTCCCGTGGCAGGGCTAATCAAGAAACACAGAACTCGGTAGGGAGCTTTCAGATATCTGCCGATTGAAGATGCTAAGTTCTGCTTTTACAGTGGCTATGGTCGCACTAGACCCCTCCCTCAATTAACAAATGAAAGGCACCCAAGAAAAACAAGAATGAGAACTATACGCAAGCCCTCTATGCCCCCACAAACCTATTGGCCAAACCTCACCCATAACTAGATAGCAGGTATATGGTTTGTTGGAGTTCTCCGCCTTTCCGCTTTACGTACTCGATTGACTCAAGATGGTAGGTAGACGACGAGTTGCTATCACAGGGCAAAAACTGGTCTCGCCGAATCACGCTGGTCCATCTTAGTCTTTAGGTTGCCTTATTATTGCAACCAAGGCATACCCTTGGCTCTTCTAACGCAGACCTTAACCTCTATGAGCCCAGGAGGATCATCTGCAGCCTTACAGAGGGATACCAAGAGTACCCTCACGTCCCCTCGAAGCCACATGCTTTGTAATCCAGTTCGTTGGAGCCTTCTTCATGATCAGATGGACGTTCGCCCCCCTCGTATTCTACTTGGTTTTCTTGACTAAGGTTTACTACTTAGTTCTCTTAACTAAGGTTTACTACTTAGTTTCCTGAATCGTTCGTTTTCTTAACTAAGGTTTACAACTTAGTCCTCTTAACTAAGGTTTACTACTTAGTTCTCTTTCTCGTTATGTTGGATTGGTTAAGTGTCATCAGTTAACTCAAGTTAACTTAATCCATTCACTTGTCATGTTGAATTGGTTAAGTGTTATCCAGCAGTTTACGTTGACTTAACCTACCCATATATCATGTCAAATTGGTTAAGTGTTATCTAGCGGTTCATGTTGACTTAACCCACCCTTATATCATGTCAAATTGGTTAAGTGTTCCTTAACCTTACTCGTTTTTCAGGTTATACTGGTTAAGTGTCTCTCATTAACTTAACCCTGTTTATTTATCATGCTATAACGGCTAAGTGTTCTAAGTTTACTTAACCCCACCATCTAGTCTAGTTAGCATGTTATAACGGTTAAACATTTACTTAACCTTACCCACTTGTCTAGTTTACATGTTATAATGGTTAAGTGTTTCCTTAATTACTTAACCCCCACAAATCTTGCCTTGTTAACATGTTAAGTTGGTTAAGTGTCCAAATTGACTTAACCCCTATCAATCTTGTCTAGTTAACATGTTGAATTGGCTAAGTGTTTTCTCAATTACTTAACCCCACCCTTCTTGTCTTGTTAACATGTTAAGTTGGTTAAGTGTTTCCTTAATTACTTAACCTCACCATTTTTAGCTTGATTGTTCATGAGCTTTAATTAGTTAATTAAAGCACCAACCACACACATTAGACGGATATTGTTGTGGTTACTGGATGTGACGGTCGGTTCCGGGCAGTTTTACACCACAACTCAGTCTAACCTCGGGTCTTTTTGGGCTTGATGCACTAACCTCTCACATTAGACATGTATTGTTGTGGTTATTGGATGTGCCGGTCAGTTCCGGGCAGGTTTACACCACAACTCAATCCAACCTCGGGATAGGCATATTCATCTTTTACACTTTTACATATTTACCTTTCACGTTTATATGTAAATTATGGCCCACTTTCCTTCTAAATTGTATACATAATTTTTGGTATATAAATTATACCATTTTCATGCCACTATTCATTTACATGCTTATGTGACAACATGCCAATTACATTTAATTTCATGTTTTCCCCAATGTTACCCCGTTGTACGTTCGCAAAATTACATATAGTGTTAGGCTTGATATTTAGCCTAACTCTTAAAAATGGAAAAAGCATAGAGCATGTAATATTTCAACAGCATAAAAAAAATGCAACATATAAATTTGGCATATGATAATAAACTTGCATGAATCATAAGCATGTGAACTTTACACAGATATACACAACTAGACTTGGGCATGTAAGGATGAACTTGCATGGGATTAGATCTACTTAACATAGATCTAAACATGTAAGGTTGTAGATCTAAATATATAAGGTTGTACGACATTATTTAGCCTAACAACTTGTGTGCAATATAGCATAAGGGAATCACCCAGTTTCTAACCATGTTAGATTAATTCACAACATGGTAGGTTCTTATAAATTTTGTGGAGTCATGTCATACAACTTGCATACAATATAAACATCATCTAGACATATAAATATATGTACGAACTTGATGTGGCATGTAAGTGTGAATAAATTAGATCTACTAATCACCATTGCGAGAACTAGCATAGATCCAAATTACATACTCATGAACATATACAGATCTAAATTGCATACCCATGAACATATGTAGATCTAAATTGGATCTAACATAAAAATATGTAACTTACATTAAATTAACATATTTAGATCTAACTTGGATCTAATCTATAAACATGTTTAAATTAACATATATGGATCTAACTTAGATCTATCACATAAACATGTTTAAATTAACATATATATATATATCTAATCATAAAGTCATGTGAATTTAGACTTATTGGATTATGTGAACATAGCTTAGCCTCATGAACTTGCATATGGCATAACTTAGGAAAATCAACAAACATGATGGCTTCGTGTATACATATAAAAACCACAAACATACTCCATGAGAACATCAATCCCAATTAGTTTCATCACAAGAATATAACATAGGAAAATCACATGAATCCACATAGATAAACTAATAGGCACTGTTCTAATATCAGTTTCTTACAAGCCATGACTTCCAATTAATGTTTAAATCGGAAATATAACTGTACTTACTAAATATAGGCAAGTCTTGTTTTTTCTGAAATCTGTTTTCTGAAGCTGAATAGCTTTCCTTTGATGTAGATTAGTTGTTCTTTTAATTTAGATTTGATTTAGCTTGGTTCGTCTCTTTGTTAGCTTCAAGTGGTGGCTACTCTAGGTTGTCTAATGACAGCATGACGGCTCTTGGCCTAATTTTAAATATGATTTAGGGTTTAGGTATTAAGTTGCTTTTATAGAGATTTGATTGAATAAGAGTCGTCAGATCATCTCAGAATCAATCAAGACCATTAAGACAAGATAGAGTTATCCAGAACAGCCAACTCAACCCTAATGACTCAGTAGGGAGTCACAAATCGTCGGTTTTCAGATCTGCCTGGGGGGGGGGGGGGGGGGGTAGGTCGACCCCCAGGTCGACACTAAGGTCACTATGATTCTTCCATTCTAATTTTGATTTGAACCGTTCTAATTCTTGATTCTTCCGAAGGCCATAACTCCTTCATACGGAGTCCGATTCACGCAAAATACGGGGTGTTACACAGTGTCTCCTTGTGAGGCGTGAAATCAAGGAGGGTGTAATTGACTATTAAAACAGTAATAAAACTCTGCGCAATCCAGTGTTGTGCGGGACTGAACGTAGGAGTAATATGAACCAGTATAAAATCCGGTGTGTTCTTTCCTTTTCTGCAATTCTATTTTTGCTTATCTTATTTGTGTTTAAATCTGTTCTGTGACTTTGTTTGTGGTGTTTGATTCATTCCATAATTCACTTTAAATTTAAATTCTGTTTAAATTCTTACAAACACTTTTCACCCTCCCTCTAGTGTTTTCTTTGCCTTAACGATCCATTCCGCAGTCCCTAACAATTGGTATCAAAGCAAGGTTTTTCAAAACGTTCATAATCAGATTTTTGAAAATGTTAAGTGGCAAATTTTGAATACTAGTTTTAATTCATGTATTGCATCAAGTATTAGACGAGTATGCATTCAATTTTATTGAAAAATCAAGTCACTATAATTTGATTTTTTGAAATTTAAATTTTTGAAATTTTGAAATCTTGGATATGTTACAAAACCATCATGATAGAATTGTAGTTAGTTATTTTGGAAAGTCTTTTGATTATATGAAAAGTCATTTGAATATTTGAAAAGACATTTGAATTATTTGAAAAGTTATTTGATTATTTGAAATGTTGTGCTGTTTTACAGGAAAAGATTGTTGACGTGGCTATTGAAAATTCAAATTCCAAAATGGCGGCTACTGAAAATTCAAATTCTGAAAAGAGATTAAAAAGAGGAGAAGAGTAACGACGGCCGGTGAAGAGACATCAAGAAGAAATAGATATATATAATATAAATTAGCAAAGAAATGGGTAACATATCACTTTATAACTTTGGATTTTCATCTACAACTTATCTTTATACTGTACTTCTCTTCATTTGCTCCGTAATGTCGCTGGTTTCATGAGATTCCGTCAAGAATTGATCAAGTAATGATCAAATGAAGTTTTGGTGAATAAAGAGAGAAGGAAACCAATACCGTCGACAAATATCTTCAAATTGCATCCACAAGTTAGACTATTTTGTCTAAAATCCTTTTCCAAATTGTAGTTCTCGTTCTCGCGGTCCATTTGATGGGTAGAACGTCAAATTCTGATCAAAATTGAGTAAGATATGACTATTTGAAGTTGGATATGCAAAATTGAAAAACTATTACGAGATTTCATGCATATCTCTTACTGTTTCGACTTGTTGCACTCCAATACCATCCAAATTTATCCCCAAACTGTCACTATATTGTAGTCCTTGAATTTCTTTTTGATTCGCCGCTGATTTCGTCAAATTCCGACAAGAAATAAAGAAGTTATGCCTCCTGAAAGTTTGATAGAAAATGGAAAATGAGAAGAAGAAGAAGAAGAAGAGAAGTGGTTATGAAGAGACATGACTTTTGGGCATTTATATAGTAGTAGAAGTGTCCATTCATTCAAACTTCAAATTTTGGCGCCAAGTTGGTTGAACTACTAAATCTTCAATATCTTTCATATATGGCATTCAAATTCAGTAAATGAATACACTATCCTGATCAAAAAAACGAGCACATCGCAATAGAGAAGATCTCATCATCAAATTCCAGAAGATCAATTCAGAATTCAGAGAATATCGAAGAAATGGATCTAAAAACCTGGTACACCTTAATTAGTTTTTAAATTTTTGGTTGAATGGATTTTTTGCTTGCTTTGCTTTGTTTTAAATTTGAAATTTAATCTTTAAAATTCAATTTTAAAATTCAAAATTGAAATTCAAAAATAATTATAATAAAATTAATATAATAATAAAATAAATTTTTCATGTTTGTTAGGATTAATATTATTTCAGGAAATAATTAAACCTGAAATATAAATCGATATTTTAAAACCAAAGTCACAAAACCATATTCTCTTTGAAATAATACATATATGTCAACATACATATATCTATATGTTAACATATCAGCCTATAGAATGAAATTCAAATTTTTTATCTCAAAGATTTAAACTTTCAAACTTACCTCCATCTTTTTCAATTAGAAAATGCTAGTTAAAATTCTAGTTTTTAAATTTATCTGTATACCTATTTTCTTATATCACATTTCAAAATATATATATTAAAATATATAATTTAATAAAATTATATAAACATGTTAATATGATATACAGAGTTAATATTTTTTTTTGATATTGTTATAAAATATAAATTTATTCATCTTTTATATAGTTTAAACATGCATAGTTTAACTTATATATTATTCTTATGATTTCATAACAATTTTGGGTTACATTATCACAAATACTATTTATAACTTCATACTTATTTTGGCTTCCTATTAAGATATATAAAACTTGTATATTTTTCTTAATATAAAGAAATATATATACATGAGTTTTTTATGTAGTTTAAATATAAGAAGTTTTATAGATTACTTTATAATGTTTCCTTCTAAAGTATGAATGGTTTTTTAGAAAATAAATATGTTTTGATTTCTAAAGATTAAATATAAAATTATTTGTATCAAAATATTAATATATTTCTCATAAATTAAATTTTAAGTTCTTTTTAAATTAGTTTTATATATACTTATGAATATATGTTTATACAGCGTACTTTATATCATACAAATTTTATATTCTCTTTAGAAAGATCTTCAATTTTTACAATATTTACCCTACTAATATTATTTAACTTCATGATTTTTCAAAATATTTTACTACTTATCATGAATATTTTTTTAATTAAACTCTTATCTTTACTATTCTTTTAATCAATTTCATTAAAATAATTGACCTAAGTCTAGAAATTAACATTATCTTTGTTTGATTCAAATAAGTTATAATAGTTAGATAGTACTTTGAATATATTTTACCTAAATAGATATTATCATCAAATCATTCTGCATACTATTATTATACATCTTATTTCATATCATCGTTATAAATTACAATTGCATTTCAAATCAAGATTATTCACACTATAAGTTGCATTTCATAATGTTTTGCATATGACATACATTTCATACTACATTATAATCAACATACTTCACATACTGCATTACATGTTAACTTTAACTCCACACATAACAAGTATATAGTATGAATAGTTTTATTAGAAATATAGGATTATTAATTAAATACATAACATATTTACTTTGTCTTGATTAATTTGATTGACGTATTTGGTTTGTTTGTTTTGTTTGACTTAAATAACTTGATTTACTTACTTGACATGGTTAAATTTCATTAATGGTTGATAGGTTTGTTAGAAATATACTTATGAATTATTAGTTGATAGGAGCTTTATAGGTTTTAGGATAGATACAAGTTACAAGAAATGTTTAGTTTATGTTTGAGTTGATGTTTTGTGACAACAAAACTTAAATTGATTCATTGATTGGATTGAATTACTTTACTTATATCATAATTTTAAGGATATCTTATCAGAGTTATTTCTAAGTCTAGATTAAGGTCTTATTATAGTTTTAAGGGAACGAGAGTATAGGGTAGGCCACTGGTTGGTGATGACTTCTAACAGTTGGAGGTTTAGTCTTGTATTAGATTAGGGGGGAGTTTTATAGTTTCTAGGTTTAATTAAAGGTTCAAGAAGTGTTTATTAACACATATTATTTAATTTGATTGATTTGGTTGATTGCTTACATTGACTGCTTCAATTAATTGCTTAAATAGATTGCTTGAATTGCTTGCTTGAATTACTTGTTTGGATTGATTGTTAGAATTGATTATAAACATTGATTAGATTGCCTTGTTTATTATTCTTCTATTAGACTAGTATAGTCATAATTTTAGGGGGATTTACAATCTTTTAGGCTTAGAATCATAGAGTTAAAGGGAGATATAAGGGTATCATAGAATCAGGGATAGTTATATAGAGTATTATAATAGAATATATATAGATAGATATAGGATTTAGGGGGAGTATTTTATGATTATAGATTTAGGATTCAGGGGGAGTACTTTACTTTAGTATAGAAATTATATGGATAGTTATAGGATTTAGAGGGAGTACTTTTAGATTTTTTTTTGATAATGCCAAAGGGGGGAAATTATAAAATATAGTAATAGTTTATAGGATTATTACAAATAGGGAGAGTATAGAAGGAACATCATCAAATAGGTATATACAGGTCTGATATTTTATAAACTAAGGTTATCATCATCAAAAAGGGGGAGATTGTTGGAGAATGGAGTTTTGATGACAACAACCTTATTTCAATTATCATCGACTATAAAATATATACTAACACTTTTTGTGTATATATATATATATGTATGTGTGTGTGTAACGGCCCAGATTTTTTAGCCATTTTAATTTTAATTTTAATATTTAATGTTGTTTTAAATATTATTTTTGAAATATTTATGGATTTATAATATTTAATTCGTTTATTTAAAAATGAAGTTTAAACGTTATAATATATTTATATAAAATGAGCTCGAAATGGCGCGGTAGTTCGTAATATTGGGTTTTGAACTTCAATTGAAGATACAGAATCCGTTTTAAGTCGGAATTCTGTGAAACAGAAAACGTTTGAATCGATTTGATTATAATTTTCTAGTGGAAGAGAAAATTGGATGTTTCAGCTTATAGGTTGTTAGTTATGTCCAATTCAAATTTTAAAATAGTCGCTATGGAAATCGTTAATAAACAATAACGTTTATTTTATAAATTTAGTAACGTTTTCTATACATTTTAGATTTTTGGTTAACTTGAAATTTTTGATAGTGAGTCTTAATTCGATATTGATCTGAAGTGAGATACTATTTTAGTCGGGCATATATGTCGATAATAATTTATTTATTTTTGAATTTTATAGCTTCAGTATTTATTTAGTAATTTATCGTTATATTTTCTTTATAAACTATTTATATATTTATGTATCTTATTTGTACGTATATATCGTTTGGACTTCATGTATACAAGTAGACAGTGTGGCATACGAAGCGAAAATCATTTTACGGTGTATGTTAATTTACAAGTACACGTGCAACAAAAAAATCCAAGAGACAAAGGGCATGTAAAATATATATATAAGAAAGGATCACAATCGATCAACATAATTGCAGTGTCCAAGTAGATCTCACATGGCACATGTACGTTGCTAATCAATAATTATTCAACAACTATTTAAATATAGCCTACACATGTATAAGACTGAACATATAAAATATATTCATTTGAATGAACAAACGGTGTATATTTTTACAACGGCAGATTGAAATTCCAAAACTGACGTGAACAAGACAAAGCTACAAGATCAAATCAAATGAAGTAGAAGAAAAGAAAAAAGAACAGCAAATCACATTCGGCAAAAAGAACAAAAATAAAAATAAAAAATAAATACAATGAGGTGGAATAGCTTCACATGTGATTGCTCCTGTGCAACACTTTTTTCCAAGTGAATTTAACAATCGAAAAAGGCACCATCTCTTCTTTAACTCGCACATGGAAGATCAAATCTAACACCAAATCTTTTGCCAAGTTGTAGCTAATAGACTTCAATTCCAACATGACCTGTTTCATTTAGGAAACAGTGAAACCAAAAAGATTAGAACAGCTAAAGAAAATAGGTATAAATAGTAAAATGAACAGCTAAGGAGAAATCAAATTTATGCCATCAAATCTCCACTGCAAACATATATTTATACACATTTAAAAGTCCGAACACAGAATCACTGACAGGATTTCGAATCTGTATTGGATACACAAATCTGTCTCAACTCATCTATACGCACAGTATAATCAGTGTTTCATGTGAACAAATCGACCGTACTGAATTGAAAATACAACGCACACCTACCCTATCATTTTGCAGCTACAAACCTATGAACCTTGGCACCCAAGGTTCCTCTATATATAAATATACACCAGGATTTCACAAACCAACACAGTAAAGAATTTGAACCACAAAGGAAAATCAAAAGAAAATCATACAGCAAGAAAAATCAAATAAATACTTATCTGTGTTTGTGAATCCACGTATTTCTTCTCGGTATAATTCGAATGAAATTCCTGGTGTTTTGTTCGAGACCGCGCGCAGACCTAGGGTTCGGTTGAGCCTTCGAATACAACGATTTGGGGCGACGAAGTTCGTACCACTGGAGAAGCTTGCTGGCGCGCTTGACTTGGGAATCGTCGAGGGCACTCCGATCAACAGAGGAAGGAAGGGGCGTTGGATTTTTATTTGTGGCGGTGTGGGTTTTCTTTAATCTGAACGAGAGAAAAATAAATGAGGCAGTTGGATAAAGGAAGAAGGCGGATGCATCTCTTTTAGTTTGAAAGGGTTTCATACGTGCGGTTGTGGGTATGTAGTGGTATGGGTATTGGGCCAGGCTTTTCTAGAGAAAAAAGAGAGTGTAGAACGGATTAATACACAAGAACGTGTGGGGAAGGTGGCACATAATATGGTGCTGTGAAGAAGGTAGAAGCATGTGTTTTGGGACCAAAAGGGAACTAATGAATGGTAATTGAAAAATATGTCTTTATTTTATTTCATTTTATTTGTTAATAATTAAGGTAAATAGGAAATAATTAAATAAAATGTTAATTTATTTATTTAAATAAAACCATGAGTTTATAATTTGTATAACCTTGTCATACATTAACAGAGCTGAGCGTCGCTGGTCTTGTTGAAACCGTTCGAACACGAGCTACGGGAAGGAGTGGGGTTGGTCAATACAGGAAGCAACAAGAATTTTTAATTTAAATTAAACAATTGTTTAATTTAATTAAAACCGGTGTTTTAAAGATCAAGGTGAGTTAATCTCACTCAGTTTCCCCCTTATAATGATTATAAGTCGGGTTTATAATCTGTATGCCATGGCTGCTAATTATTGGTTGTTTAATGCGTGTTAAATATTTGTATATCGATTTTTTTTATTAAACTGTTGTTTAATTTAAATGAAATTACATCGTTATTTTTAACGATGATTTCCAAACAAGGTAACTTACCTTGTCGACTATGTTATAATGATATAAACGTATTTAGATTAAATTGGATGTTGAATTATTGGTCGATCGCTATTAGAACTGATTATTTATCTGTATGTGAAACTGTGGAAACTGTAACAACCCGCAAAATCAGGACCAATTTAAAATTTTTATTTTAAATTTTTTTAATGAATTTTGACAATATAAAATAATTTATTTAAATAATAATGATCACAAATTTGATTTAAATCGAAGTTAGAATGAATGATTTAATTTTTATTATAAAAAGAGTTAGAAATAACGCGGTAGTTTGAAAAGTCAAACTTGAACTTTGACTGACCGTACAGGATACAAAATTTAACGGATTTTAGTGAAACCAAAAATATTAGAATCTATTTAAAAATATCTTTCCAACGAATCCGAAAAATCGAAATTTCATAATGGGAATCAAAAGTTATGGCCAATTCAATATTTAGAAAGGTCGCTATGAAATTTATAAGGGCCAAAATGCTACATTTTGCAGAATAAGGAATTAGGATCCGAAACCATCTCCATTGGTTTTAGAATGTTGTTTACATATAAAAATGACTATAAGAACTTATATTTTTGAGTTTCGGAAAAATTCCACTATTTTTGGTATTTTTAAATATTAAAATATACACCTGAAAAATAGAATTTTTGCAAACGAACTCCAAATTCGACGAAACCAGTTTCTATGGATTCGGAATATTAAATTAAGGTAAAATTATAAAATTTATAATTTTTGGAATTATTTTGTGGCCTGTATAATTTTTACAGTGGAAATACAGCCTATTTTCAGACTTCGGAAATTTATAATAAATTCATACGGAATCGGAAAATTACGAAATCAGGTTCGTTGGGTTCATAATGACCTGAAATAATTATGTTTAAAAATTTATTAATTTTGAAATTCGCATGTATTTATAAGAATTTCTGAATTGAAGAAAACAGTTGAAAATTGAGTAATTGGGCACGTAATGATATTTGGGCCCAAACCAAAATTAAACCCATGGTATATATTATCTTTTTTATGAGATTTAGGGCTGAAATTCGAAATGCACAGCAGCCACTTCTCTTTTCCATTATTTTTCTCAATTTCCATGGCGGCTCCCTCTTCCTCTAAAATTCATAAAAAATAAAATTTCTTCAAAACATAGCAAATTATATGTCCACTCGAAGGTATCGACGATACGAAACTGATGGTGTCGTCGGTTTCGTCAAACAGCGCTCGGATTCGCCGGAATCTCGTCTTAAAGATCGCTGTTTTCGAAATTCAGAAGCTCAAAACCTAAATCACAAATTTCCCGCGAATCTAGCGAGAACTGGAGGAAGTGGCGAACACGGAAGTTCTTCGTCTACGCAAGACAAAGATGCTCAGAAAATTTCAGGCAGTTTGGAGATGTGAGGCGGCCTGTGGGACCCGCGAGGCGAAATCCGTTCTAGGCGATTTCCCGATGATCGGAGAAGCTTTAGGGGCGGCTCTTTCTGGTGGTGGTGCGTCTCGCCAAGACGAAGACGTTGGCGGTGGTCCCGTGGCGTCAGATGGCCTGAAGCAGCGGCAAATTGCGGTCAAAGTTCGGCGGTGAACAGTGTTTCGCGGTCAATGGGCTGAGGGTATTTTCTATTTTATTTTTAAATTATTTAATTAATTTCCAGAACTTTAAAATTGCATAACTCACTCATACGAAGTCGAAAATCGACGATTTCAGGTGCGTTGGGATCGTGGCGACGAGATGGACGCGTGGACACTAATTTTGTCCAATTCTGAGACAGTGAAATTTTTAGGTATTTTCACGAATATTAATTAATTATTTAATTACCCGATCTTTAAAAATTCATAACTCTTTCATACGAGGTCCGTTTGATGAACCGTAAATTGCGTTGGAATCACAAAATTAAGAGCTTCGCGATGGCGCAGACCGCAGCTGAAAAGGAGACAGTAAAATTTTGGCCAAAAATTCAATGTGAGGATTCTAATTTTATTTGTTTAATTAATTATAAATTATTTTCTTGCATTAAACATAATTGTTTGATCATTTAATTCTGACCTGAAAAGTTGGGTGTTGTTTGAAATGATAATTGTTATTCGATGTCTAGTAGAAAGATCATAATAAAAAATTTTAATCTTTTGTTTTGATTTATAGATAAAATTTTAATCTTTTATCATGATTTACAAATCAAAGTTTTGATTTTTATTTTGAAATGAATAACATTAATAAAGATTCGATCTTTAAAATGAATCTTTGTTTTTTTTTGTATAAAATGAATCTTTGTTTTATTTATAAAACATGAAATCTTTTATTTTTATTTATAAAGATTAAAACTTTATAAAAATTTAAACTTTGATTTCGTTAACAAAGATTACAACTTTGATTTGGTTTGCAAAGATTACAACTTTGATTTTGGTTACAAAAATTACAACTTTGTTTTTTGATTATAATAAAAAAGGCTAAATCTTTTTATGTTGAAAATAAGGAGACAATATTTTTATGTTTAAAATAAAAAGACAATCTTTTTATATTGAAAACACAAAGATGTAATTTTGACGTTGAAAATAAAAAGATGATCTTTTTATATTTAAAATAGAGGAGTTATCATTTTTACATTGTAAAATAGAAAAGGTCATATTTTTACATTACAAAATAGGTTAATCTTTTTTTTTTATATACCTTCCTTTGTAAATGACAAGACCAAAAATATGTTATTCACATTATTGATGTTATATGGTGAAAGAAAAGAAACAAAGTTTTGTTAGTCATTTTGTTTACATTGCTTTTGTAAATAAATGAACAGAAATATAAAGAAAAATCATTTTTCTATGTAAAACAAAAGAGAACATAATTTGTGAATTGTTTTTATTTACATTTATATGTAAAACAAAAGAGAACATAATGGGTAAATCATATTGTTTACATTTTATATGGAAACCAAAGGAGAACATAATGTGTGAACGGTTTTTGTTTACATTTTCTTTGTAAAAGAAAAAGAGTAAAACATGTTAATCATTTTGTTTACATTTTCTTTGTAAAAGAAAAAAAGTAAAACATGTTAATCACTTTGTTTACATTTTCATTGAAAAGGAAAAAAAGTAAAACATGTTAACCAGCTATGTAAATAAGAAGAATGGAATTTAGAAATACACATTTTATTTACATTTTCTATTGTAAAAGAAAAAGAACAAAATTTGTGAATCATTTTATTTTCATTTTCTATTGTAAATGAAAAGGATAAATGTGTGAATCATTATATTTACATTTTCAAATGTAAAATCAAAAGAACAAAATATATGAATCATTTTATTTACATTTTTTTTTATTGTAAATGAGAAGAACAAAATATGTGAATTTCTTATTTACCTTTTCAATTGTAAATAAAAAGAATAGAATTTAGAAATATATTTATTTACATTTTCTATAGTAGGTAAAATAGAATTGTTAATGTTGAATATTTTATCGTCATTTTGAATGCGGTAAAAATAGAATTGTTAATGTTGAATATTTTATCGTCATTTTGAACGCGGTGAAAATAGAATGGTTAATGTTGTCATTTTTATCGACATTTTTAGTGCGATAGAAATAGACAATGTTAGTGATTCATTTTTATCGACATTTTTAGTGCGATAGAAATAGACAATGTTAATGATTCATTTTTATCGACATTTTTAGTGCGATAGAAATAGACAATGTTAGTGATTCATTTTTATCGACATTTTTAGTGCGATAGAAATAGACAATGTTAGTGATTCATTTTTATCGACATTTTTAGTGCGATAGAAATAGACAATGTTAGTGATTCATTTTTATCGACATTTTTAGTGTGATAGGAATAGACAATGTTAGTGATTCATTTTTATCCACATTTTTAGCACGATAGAAATAGACAATGTTAGTGATTCATTTTATTCAACATTTTTGATGCGATATAAATAGCGATGTTAATGGTACATTTCTATCGTCATTTAGAAAATAAAAAGAACAGGAACATGAGAATCATTTATTTACAACTCCTATTGTAAGTGAAAAGAGTAAAAATATGAGGACCACTTTATTTACAACTTCTTTGTAAATGAAAAGACCAAAATATGTTGATCATTTTATTGGTATTTCTATGGTAAATAAAAGAACAAGACATGTGAATTCTTTTTATTTTCATTTTCTATTGTAAATGAAAAAGAACAACATTCTTGTCAAGACTTGATTAGTGAATTTAAATTGTCATTTTGAGTTAACATGTCAGTGAATTAGAAAATGAACCTTTCTATACATTAAAAGGATTAGTTAAAAATGAACATTTTGGGATTAGTTAAAAATGAACATTTTGTGTCATTAAAAAGGATTAATTAGAAATGAACATTTTGTTCATTAAAATGGATTAATTAGGCATGAACATTTTGTGTCATTAAAAAGAACTGATTAGAAATGAACACTTGGTGTCATTAAAAGATTAAATTAAAAATAAACATTTTTTATGCATAAGAAAAGAGACTAAAACAAAATACTCATTTTTGTATATTAAAAGTGAATTAGACAAAATGGACATTTTTGGCACATTAAAATGAATGAAGTAAAAATAGACATCTTTATTCATTGAAAAAGATTAGACAAAATTATCATTTTGTTGCATTAGAAGTTAAGAAACAAAATCATCATATTTGTTTATGTTGAGAAAAAGAATGGATTTAAAATGTATGTTTTCATACATTAAAGAGAATGAATTAAGGATGTATATTTTTATACATTAAAAATAATGAAGTCAAATATTCATTTTGTCATTAAAATGAATGAGACCAAAAATATGCATTTTTGGTAAATAAATAAAAGTCACGATTTTTATTGTTATATGTTCATAATAAAGAGTATTGAAATATTTGCCTGTGATGTTGTATTTTGATGTGTTAAATGTGATGTTAGTATATTCAAAATTGAATATTACACTTCCATTTACAAGTCATCCGACTTGTTTATGTGATTGAGACGATTATTTTTACACATCGCCCAAGTGCACAAATAATTTATTATTTGTTTGTTGACTGAAAACCCCACACGGGTATTGGGACGATACTTGACTGACACAAATCCCAATGTTTAATTATATGTCTATCGATTGATCGACAGGTTGCGATGAGCGTTATTGTTTTATTTTAATGCTCACACAGTTGACATTGTCACTCTGGTTGTTAATGGATGGATTGAGGATTATTTCCTGTTATTACCCTATACATGAAATGTATGAAACCCATATGACCCAAATTATATGGTACATGGTTGAGTCGCATTCCAATGCAGAATTTCTTTTTAAATAAAGAATTTTTATATAATAAAAGGATTTTTGTAAGATAAAAGATTTTGTATTATAAAGTATATTTTACATTCAGAATCTTTTATATATAGAATATTTTATTGATTATTTTAAAATGTGTTTTTTTTATATAGTAATGAATTAATATCTTTAAGATAAATATTTTATTTAAGATTATTAGATCTTAACAATTATGTTTGGTGATTGATATGTAGATTGGATTTGTAGTGGATGATGTTTAAATAACATTTATCCTTTAATCCAATTTACATTGAAATTACTATTTGAAATTTATAAATCTATTTTATAAATTAAATCAAAATTGGAATATTAATAAATCTTTTTAGAAAGATTAAAATGTAATTTATTTTATCTTTGATAAAATTAATGAGAACCTTTTTACATAGATAATAATTTTTATTTAAAAGGATATTCAAAGTTGGAATGTGGCGTATGGTTGATTTTAATTAAGAATACGCGAGTTATTCAGAAAGACCGGGTCTAACCCATTCTGGATAATCATCACGACGATCAAGAGTCGAAGATGAAGACGGTGACTGAAGACCGGAGAGCTTCACATCGTTTGGTTGATGGTGACTGATATCTTGAATTGGGACTGATCCCCCAAGGCAAGGTAAAAGTGATGATCTTCCAGACGTACTGGAGATCGACGGATACGTTGTTTCGTTCAGACCCAGAACGGACTTGTAAATGGATAGCATGCCTGACATTGAAATTTATTTCATGTAATTAAATTGGTTTTTATTTAATATATAAATGCATGGTGGCGGAGGATTTATTCTCTTTCTTAACACCCTTTTGTATGTTAAATAATTACCGATCGCATGATATGAGTTGTTGATGTGGTATGCCAAGTTGCACTTGATCAAGGCTTATTGTTGCAAAGCAGAGCCTTGTGGTTGATGATCAAAGCACAGTCTATTTAGGCATAGCTTTGTGTATATCGTGACTTCGCGAGCCTCACAGCCCGGTAGAGTCTAAAACGGGAGAAGGGAACGCAGGGAGTGCGCACGTTTCTTTCTAGCTAGAGTGGTGCCAGGGACCTACCTGCGCTGGCATTTATTCATTGTGGTTGTTGGATTGTTCGAGGCCTCGGTTTATGCGGTCGCTACTGGCCGTAGTATAGGTCCAAAAGGACCGGGAAGCGTGTGTTCAGGCATAACCAATCCACAAAAGCAAGTGTGGACCGGCCCTGCAGGATCCAAGGGTTGGACAGAGTACCAATCCTGGGGCATTGCTAGAATGTCTCGAATCAGTAAGGATCTCCTCCCTAGCCTTGGCTCAGATGGAAACCCAAATTTCCAATACGACATCACGCGGTTTTGATTGTATACCTATATATGGCGACATAGTGGGATGGGGCACTCATGCCGTCTAGGATTAATACATTTACTTTGATGTACTTCAAATTAGTTGCACACTATTATTATATAATACCGTGTTTATCGTATCAAGCATCTTTTGATCATTATAAGGTAAAACCCTATCCTCCGGTTTGCGTTGCATTGTCTGATGGGACTTGGGTCTTATAATGGTTTCATTTTTCAAAAAAAAAAGCATTACGTTATTTTGACGATTTACTTTAGTCATGCACTGGCAATCCATAGGAGAAAACCCGTTCCGCGAAAGTGGCGTGGTCCTGTGATTAGCCTTATTATATTTTATAGGTTAGGTAGAATTCTCACACCAGTCCCATGACTGACCTGTAGTTTGTCCACTGGCAAACTCGGGTGCCCATATTTTCCACACGGGCAGTCGAGTAGCTATTTTTGCAGATATATTAAACAGGATTCTGGGTTGAAGCTTAAAGCTGTGTCCAGAGATAGAGAGTCTTCCGCTGTGTTCTTCCGTTGCAGTATATTACATTTTTGTATTTATCTTCCGCTGTAATTATATTCCAATGTACTCTGATATGTATATTCTGTACTCTGATGTAACATTATATGATGATGTGTTATAAAAGTCTTCTGTTGTTGTTTTAATATGTTGTATGCCCAAAGTTAAAGTATTCGTAGATTTTCACTTTTTGGGTCAGACCTGTGTGGTTTATGGTCGATTCAAAGGGTGGGAATTTGCGGGTCTTTACAGTTGGTATCAGAGCCAGGTTAGCTCAAATCTTTGGGGTACAACTTGTTAGAACTGAACAAAAGACTCATCAGAGATTGTATTAGTAATGTCCAATAAGAATACTCATTAGAGATAGGATCAGTAGTATCCTAGAATGAGTAAACTCGTTAGAGATGGGGTTAGTAATGCCCTAGAACGAGTTCAGAGTTACGAATTTATAATTAACGTATTTTTGATATTTATAATATATTTTGTGAAATATGATTTCTATATATATAAGGTTATGTATATTTTGAAAAGATAATCTACCATTAAAATTTAAAATTAAGATAGTTAATTTTACAATTTTTAGCTACGTTCCTTTTCGAGGACGAAAAGTTTTTAAGTGGGGGCGATTGTAACAACCCGCAAAATCAGGACCAATTTAAAATTTTTATTTTAGAAAATTTTAATGAATTTTGACAATATAAAATAATTTATTTAAATAATAATGATCACAAATTTGATTTAAATCGAAGTTAGAATGAATGATTTAATTTTTATTATAAAAAGAGTTAGAAATAACGCGGTAGTTTGAAAAGTCAAACTTGAACTTTGACTGACCGTACAGGATGCAAAATTTAACGGATTTTAGTGAAACCAAAAATATTAGAATCTATTTAAAAATATCTTTCCAACGAATCCGAAAAATCGAAATTTCATAACGGGAATCAAAAGTTATGGCCAATTCAATATTTAGAAAGGTCGCTATGAAATTTATAAAGGCCAAAATGCTACATTTTGCAGAATAAGGAATTAGGACCCGAAACCATCTCCATTGGTTTTAGAATGTTGTTTACATATAAAAATGACTATAAGAACTTATATTTTTGAGTTTCGGAAAAATTCCACTATTTTTGGTATTTTTAAATATTAAAATATACACCTGAAAAATAGAATTTTTGCAAACGAACTCCGAATTCGACGAAACCAGTTTCTATGGATTCGGAATATTAAATTAAGGTAAAATTATAAAATTTATAATTTTTGGAATTATTTTGTGGCCTGTATAATTTTTACAGTGGAAATACAGCCTATTTTCAGACTTCGGAAATTTATAATAAATTCATACGGAATCGGAAAATTACGAAATCAGGTTCGTTGGGTTCGTAATGACTTATGTTTAAAAATTTATTAATTTTGAAATTCGCATGTATTTATAAGAATTTCTGAATTGAAGAAAACAGTTGAAAATTGAGTAATTGGGCACGTAATGATATTTGGGCCCAAACCAAAATTAAACCCATGGTATATATTATCTTTTTTCTGAGATTTACGGCTGAAATTCGAAATGCACAGCAGCCACTTCTCTTTTCCATCATTTTTCTCAATTTCCATGGCGGCTCCCTCTTCCTCTAAAATTCATAAAAAATAAAATTTCTTCAAAACATAGCAAATTATATGTCCACTCGAAGGTATCGACGATACGAAGCTGATGGTGTCGTCGGTTTCGTCAAACAGCGCTCGGATTCGCCGGAATCTCGTCTTAAAGATCGCTGTTTTCGAAATTCAGAAGCTCAAAACCTAAATCACAAATTTCCCGCGAATCTAGCGAGAACTGGAGGAAGTGGCGAACACGGAAGTTCTTCGTCTACGCAAGACAAAGATGCTCAGAAAATTTCAGGCAGTTTGGAGATGTGAGGCGGCCTGTGGGACCCGCGAGGCGAAATCCGTTCTAGGCGATTTCCCGATGATCGGAGAAGCTTTAGGGGCGGCTCTTTCTGGTGGTGGTGCGTCTCGCCAAGACGAAGACGTTGGCGGTGGTCCCGTGGCGTCAGGTGGCCTGAAGCAGCGGCAAATTGCGGTCAAAGTTCGGCGGTGAACAGTGTTTCGCGGTCAATGGGCTGAGGGTATTTTCTATTTTATTTTTAAATTATTTAATTAATTTCCAGAACTTTAAAATTGCATAACTCACTCATACGAAGTCGAAAATCGACGATTTCAGGTGCGTTGGGATCGTGGCGATGAGATGGACGCGTGGACACTAATTTTGTCCAATTCTGAGACAGTGAAATTTTTAGGTATTTTCACGAATATTAATTAATTATTTAATTACCCGATCTTTAAAAATTCATAACTCTTTCATACGAGGTCCGTTTGATGAACCGTAAATTGCGTTGGAATCACAAAATTAAGAGCTTCGCGATGGCGCAGACCGCAGCTGAAAAGGAGATAGTAAAATTTTGGCCAAAAATTCAATGTGAGGATTCTAATTTTATTTGTTTAATTAATTATAAATTATTTTCTTGCATTAAACATAATTGTTTGATCATTTAATTCTGACCTGAAAAGTTGGGTGTTGTTTGAAATGATAATTGTTATTCGATGTCTAGTAGAAAGATCATAATAAAAAATTTTAATCTTTTGTTTTGATTTATAGATAAAATTTTAATCTTTTATCATGATTTACAAATCAAAGTTTTGATTTTTATTTTGAAATGAATAACATTAATAAAGATTCGATCTTTAAAATGAATCTTTGTTTTTGTTTGTATAAAATGAATCTTTGTTTTATTTATAAAACATGAAATCTTTTATTTTTATTTATAAAGATTAAAACTTTATAAAAAATTAAACTTTGATTTCGTTAACAAAGATTACAACTTTGATTTGGTTTGCAAAGATTACAACTTTGATTTTGGTTACAAAAATTACAACTTTGTTTTTTGATTATAATAAAAAAGGCTAAATCTTTTTATGTTGAAAATAAGGAGACAATATTTTTATGTTTAAAATAAAAAGACAATCTTTTTATATTGAAAACACAAAGATGTAATTTTGACGTTGAAAATAAAAAGATGATCTTTTTATATTTAAAATAGAGGAGTTATCATTTTTACATTGTAAAATAGAAAAGGTCATATTTTTACATTACAAAATAGGTTAATCTTTTTTTTTTTTATACCTTCCTTTGTAAATGACAAGACCAAAAATATGTTATTCACATTATTGATGTTATATGGTGAAAGAAAAGAAACAAAGTTTTGTTACTCATTTTGTTTACATTGCTTTTGTAAATAAATGAACAGAAATATAAAGAAAAATCATTTTTCTATGTAAAACAAAAGAGAACATAATTTGTGAATTGTTTTTATTTACATTTATATGTAAAACAAAAGAGAACATAATGGGTAAATCATATTGTTTACATTTTATGTGGAAACCAAAGGAGAACATAATGTGTGAACGGTTTTTGTTTACATTTTCTTTGTAAAAGAAAAAGAGTAAAACATGTTAATCATTTTGTTTACATTTTCTTTGTAAAAGAAAAAGAGTAAAACATGTTAATCACTTTGTTTACATTTTCATTGAAAAGGAAAAAAAGTAAAACATGTTAACCAGCTATGTAAATAAGAAGAATGGAATTTAGAAATACACATTTTATTTACATTTTCTATTGTAAAAGAAAAAGAACAAAATTTGTGAATCATTTTATTTTCATTTTCTATTGTAAATGAAAAGGATAAATGTGTGAATCATTATATTTACATTTTCAAATGTAAAATCAAAAGAACAAAATATATGAATCATTTTATTTACATTTTTTTTTATTGTAAATGAGAAGAACAAAATATGTGAATTTTTTATTTACCTTTTCAATTGTAAATAAAAAGAATAGAATTTAGAAATATATTTATTTACATTTTCTATAGTAGGTAAAATAGAATTGTTAATGTTGAATATTTTATCGTCATTTTGAATGCGGTAAAAATAGAATTGTTAATGTTGAATATTTTATCGTCATTTTGAACGCGGTGAAAATAGAATGGTTAATGTTGTCATATTTATCGACATTTTTAGTGCGATAGAAATAAACAATGTTAGTGATTCATTTTTATCGACATTTTTAGTGCGATAGAAATAGACAATGTTAATGATTCATTTTTATCGACATTTTTAGTGCGATAGAAATAGACAATGTTAGTGATTCATTTTTATCGACATTTTTAGTGCGATAGAAATAGACAATGTTAGTGATTCATTTTTATCGACATTTTCAGTGCGATAGAAATAAACAATGTTAGTGATTCATTTTTATCGACATTTTTAGTGCGATAGGAATAGACAATGTTAGTGATTCATTTTTATCCACATTTTTAGCGCGATAGAAATAGACAATGTTAGTGATTCATTTTATTCAACATTTTTGATGCGATATAAATAGCGATGTTAATGGTACATTTCTATCGTCATTTAGAAAATAAAAAGAACAGGAACATGAGAATCATTTATTTACAACTCCTATTGTAAGTGAAAAGAGTAAAAATATGAGGACCACTTTATTTACAACTTCTTTGTAAATGAAAAGACCAAAATATGTTGATCATTTTATTGGTATTTCTATGGTAAATAAAAGAACAAGACATGTGAATTCTTTTTATTTTCATTTTCTATTGTAAATGAAAAAGAACAACATTCTTGTCAAGACTTGATTAGTGAATTTAAATTGTCATTTTGAGTTAACATGTCAGTGAATTAGAAAATGAACCTTTCTATACATTAAAAGGATTAGTTAAAAATGAACATTTTGGGATTAGTTAAAAATGAACATTTTGTGTCATTAAAAAGAACTGATTAGAAATGAACACTTGGTGTCATTAAAAGATTAAATTAAAAATAAACATTTTTTTTATGCATAAGAAAAGAGACTAAAACAAAATACTCATTTTTGTATATTAAAAGTGAATTAGACAAAATGGACATTTTTGGCACATTAAAATGAATGAAGTAAAAATAGACATCTTTATTCATTGAAAAAGATTAGACAAAATTATCATTTTGTTGCATTAGAAGTTAAGAAACAAAATCATCATATTTGTTTATGTTGAGAAAAAGAATGGATTTAAAATGTATGTTTTCATACATTAAAGAGAATGAATTAAGGATGTATATTTTTATACATTAAAAATAATGAAGTCAAATATTCATTTTGTCATTAAAATGAATGAGACCAAAAATATGCATTTTTGGTAAATAAATAAAAGTCACGATTTTTATTGTTATATGTTCATAATAAAGAGTATTGAAATATTTGCCTGTGATGTTGTATTTTGATGTGTTAAATGTGATGTTAGTATATTCAAAATTGAATATTACACTTCCATTTACAAGTCATCCGACTTGTTTATGTGATTGAGACGATTATTTTTACACATCGCCCAAGTGCACAAATAATTTATTATTTGTTTGTTGACTGAAAACCCCACACGGGTATTGGGACGATACTTGACTGACACAAATCCCAATGTTTAATTATATGTCTATCGATTGATCGACAGGCTGCGATGAGCGTTATTGTTTTATTTTAATGCTCACACAGTTGACATTGTCACTCTGGTTGTTAATGGATGGATTGAGGATTATTTCCTGTTATTACCCTATACATGAAATGTATGAAACCCATATGACCCAAATTATATGGTACATGGTTGAGTCGCATTCCAATGCAGAATTTCTTTTTAAATAAAGAATTTTTATATAATAAAAGGATTTTTGTAAGATAAAAGATTTTGTATTATAAAGTATATTTTACATTCAGAATCTTTTATATATAGAATATTTTATTGATTATTTTAAAATGTGTTTTTTTTATATAGTAATGAATTAATATCTTTAAGATAAATATTTTATTTAAGATTATTAGATCTTAACAATTATGTTTGGTGATTGATATGTAGATTGGATTTGTAGTGGATGATGTTTAAATAACATTTATCCTTTAATCCAATTTACATTGAAATTACTATTTGAAATTTATAAATCTATTTTATAAATTAAATCAAAATTGGAATATTAATAAATCTTTTTAGAAAGATTAAAATGTAATTTATTTTATCTTTGATAAAATTAATGAGAACCTTTTTACATAGATAATAATTTTTATTTAAAAGGATATTCAAAGTTGGAATGTGGCGTATGGTTGATTTTAATTAAGAATACGCGAGTTATTCAGAAAGACCGGGTCTAACCCATTCTGGATAATCATCACGACGATCAAGAGTCGAAGATGAAGACGGTGACTGAAGACCGGAGAGCTTCACATCGTTTGGTTGATGGTGACTGATATCTTGAATTGGGACTGATCCCCCAAGGCAAGGTAAAAGTGATGATCTTCCAGACGTACTGGAGATCGACGGATACGTTGTTTCGTTCAGACCCAGAACGGACTTGTAAATGGATAGCATGCCTGACATTGAAATTTATTTCATGTAATTAAATTGGTTTTTATTTAATATATAAATGCATGGTGGCGGAGGATTTATTCTCTTGCTTAACACCCTTTTGTATGTTAAATAATTACGGATCGCATGATATGAGTTGTTGATGTGGTATGCCAAGTTGCACTTGATCAAGGCTTATTGTTGCAAAGCAGAGCCTTGTGGTTGATGATCAAAGCACAGTCTATTTAGGCATAGCTTTGTGTATATCGTGACTTCGCGAGCCTCACAGCCCGGTAGAGTCTAAAACGGGAGAAGGGAACGCAGGGAGTGCGCACGTTTCTTTCTAGCTAGAGTGGTGCCAGGGACCTACCAGCGCTGGCATTTATTCATTGTGGTTGTTGGATTGTTCGAGGCCTCGGTTTATGCGGTTGCTACTGGTCGTAGTATAGGTCCAAAAGGACCGGGAAGCGTGTGTTCAGGCATAACCAATCCACAAAAGCAAGTGTGGACCGGCCCTGCAGGATCCAAGGGCTGGACAGAGTACCAATCCTGGGGCATTGCTAGAATGTCTCGAATCGGTAAGGATCTCCTCCCTAGCCTTGACTCAGATGGAAACCCAAATTTCCAATACGACATCACGCGGTTTTGATTGTATACCTATATATGGCGACATAGTGGGATGGGGCACTCATGCCATCTAGGATTAATACATTTACTTTGATGTACTTCAAATTAGTTGCACACTATTATTATATAATACTGTGTTTATCGTATCAAGCATCTTTTGATCATTATAAGGTAAAACCCTATCCTCCGGTTTGCGTTGCATTGTCTGATGGGACTTGGGTCTTATAATGGTTTCATTTTTCAAAAAAAAAAGCATTACGTTATTTTGACGATTTACTTTAGTCATGCACTGGCAATCCATAGGAGAAAACCCGTTCCGCGAAAGTGGCGTGGTCCTGTGATTAGCCTTATTATATTTTATAGGTTAGGTAGAATTCTCACACCAGTCCCATGACTGACCTGTAGTTTGTCCACTGGCAAACTCGGGTGCCCATATTTTCCACTCGGGCAGTCGAGTAGCTATTTTTGCAGATATATTAAACAGGATTCTGGGTTGAAGCTTAAAGCTGTGTCCAGAGATAGAGAGTCTTCCGCTGTGTTCTTCGGTTGCAGTATATTACATTTTTGTATTTATCTTCCGCTGTAATTATATTCCAATGTACTCTGATATGTATATTCTGTACTCTGATGTAACATTATATGATGATATGTTATAAAAGTCTTCTGTTATTGTTTTAATATGTTGTATGCCCAAAGTTAAAGTATTCGTAGATTTTCACTTTTTGGGTCAGACCTGTGTGGTTTATGGTCGATTCAAATGGTGGGAATTTGCGGGTCTTTACAGAAACCATATGTTGGGATTATTGAATTGTATATTTATTGTTAAACATAATTCGACATTTAATTGGTTATTAACTAATAGGTAACATTGGTTGAGAATTTATAGCAGATGGCCAAATTACGAACTGTTTTAGAAAGTTCGATTTACCGTCAGCTGAATCGATAATAACGAAGTTATGAAATTCAGTTTATAACAGAACGTGGATTTTAAAATATATATTTTTAAATAAAGTTTTAAAAGGAAAATAAATTATATATAATCGTTGTTTTAACCGCTATTTTTATACCAAGATCTACCGTGTGCGAAGCACGTGCTTCACCGTAATTACTGAATAATTTTATGAAGTTGGTTCCTATATGAATAAAATTAATAAGCCAGTGGGAGAGAAATTAACATGACGATTAATAACCAGGATTTATTGTTTTTATGAAATTTTAAAAGAAGATTATTTAGAAATAGATTATTGTTTATTTTAATAAATAATCGAAGTAAAGGAAGTTATTTGTATTAATTAATAATGTTATTTATTAAATAAAAAGACGAGTTAGAGTTGATAAATGGATTAATCATGTTTTAAGATTAACCAAGCCAACGGTTTTAACAGAAATTGATTATAATTAAATTATTTTGTGCTGATTTATCTAAGAAAGAATTTAGCGAATGTTGTTGAACTTAAGGAGAATTTAAAAGGGAAATTTAGTTCCAGTTAATGATGAAGTAAATTAAAGTTTTATTTAGTTTAAGGAACTATTTCTTAGATGAAGTCCATTTAAGTAAGTGATTCAAGTGCGAAATAAAGTATAATTGAATTTCAAAGGAAGTTCATGAGCGAATTTATATTTAAACCAAATTTGGCAAATAAAGTAGTAAAGTGTTTTAAGCGAATATGGTAAACTTAAAATCAAAGGTTATTTAATATTTTAAGTAAAGGAATTCAAGATGGAAAAGGGATTTGTATTAAACCAGAGATGTGTAAACGGGTTGTGAATAAGATGGGGCGTTAAAGCGTTAAGTTGTAAATTAACGTTAAGTGTAACAGATAAGACTGAAGTGAGATTTCCCAAATGAAATGATTTAAAGAATTAGGAAAGGGGATTTCAAAAGCAAGACGGTTTTATAAAACCATACTTTAATAGTGAAGTGGTGTTAAAATGAATATGAGTTTTTGAATTACGATTCATATTTATCTTACGATAAGAACGTTGTTGATCAAGGTTTGAGAGGTAACTAAAATACCCCAACTTGAACGACTTCGGGATTGTCGAAGGATAATATGAGTCGTGATAGTGGAGATGTTAAAGTAGATTATTTTGGGAAAATAATAGTGAAACGTTATGTGAAGAATCTGGATACAAATATGATGGGATTCCGAAATATAAGGAAATAAAGAGGGCGTGGGAAAATTAAATCATATTTCCGTAGTAACGAAATAAAAGGGATTTGGTAACAATTGTTTTACAATGATAAGTAAATTGATCTCGCCATTATAGATGATGAAGTAATGTAGTGTCAAATGTTTTAAAGGATAATAACGAGAAATTGGATAGGATTTAAGGTATTTCTTTTAAGTATATTTTATAAATGATTTGAGGATATTAAAACTAATATATTATCTTTGGTATTACAACTGAAATATTATTTTAATGGCCAAGTGAAGCTGTGTAATAAACCAATGTATTTATTTTATTTTTATGATTGTTTATTTTGATAGTTAAATAACCGACTATCAAAATCATGACCAATACGCTGTTGGTACGTAAAGTACGGGATCGAATCTATATTCGAAAACCATTCCAAACCAGCAAATACGTAAACGATGTTGATTTAAGACGAAGCAGCTGAAGAACGTAGACCTTCATAAGCGGAAGGGCTACTTGATAAATTTCTCTGATGTTGCAACTAGAGATATTTTGATAGTAATTCGGTCGTGGTTGAAATCTATGGATTGCAAGGACTACTCGCTACTGATCCATAGGGTGATTCCTAGGATGTGGTAGGAGCGTGCCTTCGGTTCATCCTGTTCCTGGATGACTTGTATGGACGAGTGTCTGACAAAGTATTTCCAAAGGACCACGTACGTTGATTTCTTCAAACGTATCATAGTTGGTTAGCTCTCAACTAGAGTATTTTTGTGGACGTCAATTAGTTATATCTGATGGATCTAACAATGTGACATTCAAAGTGAATGGTGATCAGATGTGCTAAAAACGAAATTCAAACCTCAAGCCTCATCAACCGGGAAATGACAAAAATCGGGCAGGCAGCATGGCTATGTGGGTCGTTCCCATTAGGGTGTATAATCACCTATCTAGAGAAATTCCTTTTGCTTCTTAAATCTATCGATACTGTCCCTTTTCGGGAAACGGTGGGTAGCTCCCAATCGTTGGTGATATACATTCAATACACTCAAGCGAAATGAGTGGTCGGTTATGTGAGGGCCGGGTTGCAAGGCGTTCTTGTTGAACCCAATGTATTCACCTCTAGAGATACACTATCGGCAGCTGGTTCTATACCTTGTCATAGTCGGAATCCAATCTCCAATAAGCGCTCGCGGATTTTGTTTGTATACTATGTATGTGGAGCGTGAGATGCAAGTGTTACGCTAGATTCTATTTCTTTGTATTTAGACACTATTATAATATCAGACAAGATATGATTTCAAAACTGTTTTGGGTTATAGTAAGGTAAAAACTGTCAGTGTTTATGTGTGGGCTGGTCTTACTACTATCCTTTTCTTTTAAAAGGATTTTTAAACGTTAAAATCAAAATGGATGTTATAAAAACTTTGCGAGATTTTCTCACTCTGGTTCACCAGACTGACCCGGTATTTGTAATGCTCGGGTTAGACCGGGTTGTACAGGTTCAGTGTAACGTCCCACATTTTCGTCGGTTTGTATTTGAATATTTAAATCAGTTTAAATGTTGAATTCAGAATATAAGTGGATTTATATATTAATTTAAACGAAGTTGAATGTAGAAAAATATATATTTAATATAATCGAGCTCACAACGACACTGCTGTTCGTAATTTAACGTTCTGAACTTCAACTGAGTGTACCGGACTCGTTTTGAATCGGATTTCTTCGAAACGAGAAACGTTGGAATCTGTTGTACTGTATCTTTCTAACAGAAGAGAAAAATCAAGATTTCGACGTATAGATTACAAGATATGTCCAAATCAAATATTCAAAAAGTCGCTGTAGAAGCGTATATCGACCGTAACAGTTATTTGAATATAACTTGATATCGGGTGAAAATCGGGACAAGATTCTTTTGAGGCGCAGCGATAATTTAATTTTTAGAATTTTACTGTAATTTTTAATTAATTAAATATGCAACATTTTATTTGGAGTATTGTGCACCCCGTATCGGTATTTCGGGATATCAAAATATAAGTCAATCTACCGGTATTATTATATTTTTGGGATCGTGACACCTCGTTGAGCACGACTGTACTCTTACTTCTGTCCGTAGCAGCCCGTAAAGGACCGGGATTCGATACAATAGAAACCGAACTTGGTGACTTCATGATTCGATCCAACCGAAGAATTTGCAACGTTCATTTGTGGTGTATACTTAGCTATGAAGTAAAAACAAGACATACATATAAACAAAGACAATACCCTACCTAACCTAAACGCTAATGTAGGCAAACCATACTCTTCAGTTACCCTAAGTTGAAAATAGTGAATCAAACGTACCAAATATATTAATGCAAACCCATATCCCTACCGCCTACCCTACATCATTTAAGGACACAGACAATACTTTCAATTTAAGGCAACCATACCCTTTCTAATCACATTTATGGAACCATACTTGCACAGTTACCCTAATCTATAGCTAAACCCCATGACGCTACTACGTGCGGTCGAAGTAAAACATGATTATAAATATAGCACAGCCCTTCCTCTCCAGATAATAAAACAAAAACAAGCCTCACCATTTTCTTCCCTCTTTTGAGATCTAAGTTCGAAACCATAAGTAGTGAGCTTTAAATTATTCAAGTGGGGCGTTTGTATTGTATGGACGTAAGGAGCACACGGTGGTGTTAGAAGAGGAAGGAGTAGCTCGTGCTTTTCCAGAAAAGAAGAGAGAGTGCAAACATGGACAAGAATGGTGGAGCTGAGTTCATATACTATGGAGGCGAGATTAATGTTGGTGCGCTGTACTGTGTAGCAAGACCGGAGTTGGGGAGGACGTGAACTCAAAATGTATGGTCTGTGCATAGTTGAGGTGAATGATGCAAGCGGTATAAGGTGACGGGGAATTGCATGAAGTTTAATAGGAGGGGTTCGGCGTCTTCATTTGGTGAGCATGCATTCTGTAGCAGGATAGAAGAGGGCATACGGGTTCTTCATTTTGGTAGGAGGTATAGCAGAGAGGGAATGGGATGGAAACAAGCATAGTGAAGCCCAAGTAAATGAAGGCATAAAGCCTGTGCGTGTACGCATGAAGGTACATACAGATGTATGTGTGAAAGGGGAGGAAAGGAGAAGTTAACATGAGTATTCACGTTTGGAAACGGACGCATGTAAGGGGAATAGCAGGAGTCATTCCTGAGTTCTGAGTGAAGGAGGAACTCACGATCACCCTTGGATCCATGGGCGTGAGTTATGAAGTAGAGAGGTGGAGATTGATCACTGCATAGTCAGGCAACATAGAAAGGGACATGCATCTTTTCTAGAGCAAAGTGTTTTCGCACATATACTGTGCTGATCTGGGAAAGGCTCGACGTATGATATGCAGAGATGAACACGCGGATGGGTGTATGGCACGTTCTTGGATGGGGGACCTTGTGGAGCAATGAACCAGTGGAGGCGTACTGTGAAATTGAAAGGGAAGAAAACCATGGTAAACAATAGTTTTGGAGGGCTATTGTTCGGAGCATACTGAGATGGTGGGAGGACAGTGTGTTCGTGCAACTATGTTTTGGGTTGGGATCGTAGGAGCTGGACCAGAGGGCATTGCCGGGGAGTACTGACTGTCGGCCGAGTCAGATAGGGTATAACAGCAGTGGCAATAATGATTGTACATGCCAAAGTGGTTTGGCAGCAACAAAGAAATGGAGCGTGTGTCTTTGAAAAGAAAAGGGGAAAAAATAGTAGGCTACTGATCGGGGCAGTACAGTAGGAGATAGCCGGTGCACTGACATGTGGGAGCAACACGAACGAAGAAGAGTTGCGGTAACACTGTGTGAGGCGGGTTAATTTCTGGTGGGACGAGAATTTAAATGAATTAAGGGCCGTCTGTCACTCTGAATCGTGTGAACGTAGGCTACGCGATGAAGCTGTTCTGGAGCAAATTGAGGCTCGTTTGGATTTATAGCAAAATAAAACGCTGGATTCAGATCTATCAACTGACGCAAATCGTTATTTAACGGTTAACGCGCCAAGGTGAGTAAAATCACTAACTCTGATCTTTTAAAATATTTTAATATATTTTAATGTTGTTTGAATGTTGTGTGATGGTCGATTAGTTAGATTACAATTCATTTGATTGAATATCATATATCATCACCAGTTGGACACCGATTCCATCGATTAGATTACCCCCTAGTATAGAGTTAGTGTAAATTGTGTTGACTGACATCTGTGGATGCGGAAACCGGTTGGAGGAATCCGACCGGATTCCTTGATAATTATATGTACTGTTTGTTTTGTATGAACCCGAATTATATTTAAACCCCATGTGAATATAGATGTTGAACGGAAATTCAACATCTGTTTAGATAAATCAATAGATGATATCAATTAAGAAAGTGATAACAGTCGACCGTAAAACCCGTCGTTTTGAAGTTGATTGGCCGTCAGGCAAATCAACGAAGTTAATTATAAAAATTATATTTTTATTATTAAAATAAAGTTTTAAATTTATAATAGAAGTTCTATTATAAACCAGTATGTTAGAGTTCGTTTTTATAATAAATAAGAACGATGGTTGACATTGAAATGAGTTTATAAAGCAGAAATTTTCCGACGATTAAATATTTGGATAATTATAAACAATTTGGGAAGTATTATTAGATTAATTATATTAATCTAATTTTGAGATGTAATTAAGATCAGTTAAGGAATTTACCGATGGAAAGAAGTTGATTTTAATCAACTGTTATTTGGGAAAATAATTATTAGATTAATTGGCCTTTAATTAATCTAATGAAACAGTTTAGAAATAAATAAATCCAAATTTATGAGATTTAATTACCCTTTTAATATAAGAAGTTATAAGTAGAACTGTGGGATGGAGGAAGCGAAGAATATAAATAATAATCATAGACAACCGAGATTTCAAAATAAGGATATGGTGTTATAAAACCATAGTTAAAAACAAACATGAAAATACGATCTGATAGATATTATAAGTTTAGAGTTACGAACGTGTATCTGTTCTAAGATAAGAACGTTGTCGATCAAGGTCTGAGAGGTAAATAGAATACCCCAACTTGAACGGCTTCACTATTATCGAAGAACGATAACAATTTGTAACGAAAAGAGAGGTTAAGATGTGTATAAAAGGAATACGGCAGCGTATTGCTAGTCTTAGAATTTATAGCGATAAAATAACGCTGTTGATAAGATAAGTGTGACTGTTATGTCAAGATTAGTTATAACAAAGAATATTACAGCGTATGACAAGTTGAACTATAGCAATAAAATAACGCTGTTGATAAGGTAAGTGTGACTGTAATTAGTTATAAGGAGAATATTACAGCGTATGACAAGTTTAGAACTATAGCGACAAATTAACTGCTGTTGATTTGACTTAAGCATGACTTTTATATATAGCAGCACTTCCTAGGAAATGAAATAGTTTGGTTTGAAATCCACTTATTCTAGGGTAATAAGTAACGACGTTTGTTCAAAGAAATATAATAAAGAGTTTTGAAAAAGAATTGGGGAATCGTATTAGAAACTGATGACAGCATTTCGATGTTCGAAATGTGATTAGAATTAAACCGTTAGGATTTGTAACTAGAATTCGATGATGTCGAATGTATTAAAAGTAAACTATTTTTAGGGATTATAATCTGATAGAATAATGAACATTTAGTTTTAAACAAATAAATGTTGATAGGATAGAAATCAGTATTTAGTTATAAACTTGATATCGATTTGATAAGAAGTTGACTTAGAGACAAAGTTTATAAAGTGGAATAGGAGAGAAAAGTATTAAAGAGATTTCGGTAAACAAGATAAGGGAGATTATTATGTGAATAAAGAGTTATATGATCAAGGTGTTCAGATTTCTATAATAAGGGATGGTGTTCACATTTCAAAATGAATAATGTTTTAAAAGTAAACGTGGGACCGATTAAAAGGTTAAAATGAAATTAGAAATATTTTCCAATATAATTAGGGTAGTTTATCCAAGTATAGAAATAAAGATTGTGAAAAATGGATCGAACGTTGATAACGTATATTTGCTGGAACATGAGAAAATAAGAACTAGAAATGTTTTCCAAGAAGTGTAAAAATGCTAAAATGGGATTTGAGGAATATCTGGTAAGGTATGGGAACTCGAATAATAAAACGAATGTTAAATAAAAGTGTCTGTGGTTGTGTGATGTTAGTTATACATTATAATGGATGTTGTTTCAACTCCGATAGTTAAATAACCGACTATCGAAGTGTTTTGACCATCGTTGTCAATACGGAGAGACTGGTTGGGTTATTACCCGAAAACCACTCTGTATAGGCATAATCGTTGCGAATTAGATACGTTGAAGATAATTGAAGATGGAGTTAAATGCAAGGATCGTCCAGTTATAGAATGGTGTGTTTTTGTTTGTCCAGTCCCAGGACAACTTGTATGGACGAGTGTCTGACAGAGTATTTCCAACGGTCATGCCGTTGATTTTACGAATATACCAAGTTGGTGGGGAGAAGATAACTTCTCTTTATTCTACACCCAGTGTGCATTTGTGTAATCAATATGTGATTACGGATTTGACGATGTGACATTCAAAGTGAATGGTGATCAGATGTTCTGAAGATAGACGTAGCCTCTAGCCTCACCACCGAGAATGACAGAAGGTAGGCTAGGCAGCATGGCTAGTTGGGTCATCCCCAAGCAGGGTGTATTGTCACCGATCTAGAGAAAATTCATATTTATACTTCTTTTCGATTCTGTATCTTTGGATTGACGGTTGGATGGCCTACAACCGTGGTGGCAATATATTCGCGACACTCAAGCTAAATGAGTGAGCGGTCATGTGTGGCCGGGTTGCAAGACGTTCTTGTTGAACCCTGAGTGTATCCCCTCTAGAGTACACTATTCAGAAGGTGCTCCCATACCTTGTTTGTTGAAATCCAATCTCCAATAAGTGCCCTGCGGTTTATGATTTTATACTATATATATGTGGAGCGTGAGATGCAAGCGTTCTGCTACTTGATAATTTAATTGAGTAGACATTATTATAATATCACTGAAGTTTGATATAAAAATATGTTGGGTTATAGTAAGGTAAAAACCGTCCATGTTTATGTGTGGGCTGGTCTTACTATTACCTTCTTGTTTGGAAAAGGATTTTCAAAGTTAAACAGTATGGTTGGAATTTACTCACACCAGTCCCATGACTGACCCAAAGTTTATTTTGTTTTTTTCCCCTAAACTCTTGGGTGCCCAAATTTGTACGGGCAGTCAAGTGTTTCAGGCTTTTACAGATTCACTTGGAGGAGCTGGAAACGGAAGGCTTCAGCATAAATTAGTTAGAGATTATTTCCGCTGTGATATGATGTATTGTACTCTGATAATGGTATGTATATACAAATTCAGATTTGTATTTCAAAGTTATGTTATATAGTACATTTTATTGTTCCGCTGTGAGATTCGTGTTTACTCTGATTCTGTTCAATTGTGATCTTCTTCTTCTTCTATTCTATTAGTTCTATCTTTTCTTTCTCACCCTCTAAATTCTTCTATTAATGTCCTGGTATTTTCGATGCTTGAATAGTCAACAGTGTGTTTTTATGTTGATTTTCTGGGTCGAAAAATCCCATCCATTACAGTTGGTATCAGAGCTGAAGGTTAAGTTATTACCTTGGCTCTGTGGCGTAACTCAATAGAGATAGAGTTAGAAATACTCTAGATTGAGTTGAGTGTATATATATGAGCGCGTATGTGTAAATTAATATAAAAACTGTTCTATACTGTGTTAACTGGTCGGTCGAGTAGTTTATGAATTCTGGTCGAAACAGTAATGCAAACTGCGTCGATAGGTGTTTCTAAACTCTTGAACAGAGTAATTCGACACAGTATGTTTTGAAAAGGGGTAAACAAAAATATTTTACCCGAAAAATATATTTTGATATAAAAGAAATATATATCTTGAGATTATTATAGTATTGATCGTTGTTATGATCAAATAAGATATATAATTGAGTTGGTTATATAAATAACCGATCGAAATATTATATTAGTATAATATGAAAAATCAGATGAACTGAATCTGAAGTTAAAACCAGAATTGAAATAAAACTCTAAAAATTTGGAAAAGAGTTGGAAATAATATTTGGATTAAATATATGGAAATTTTAAGATCCTGGGTGAATTTAGAAATGTTTTCTAAACGTTGTATATTTTGTAGGGATTTCAAAATGAAAATGTTAGAAATTGTTTTCCAAGTGCTGTGAAAGATATTTTGAAGTCAAATTCAAAATGAAAGTGTTGTAAAAACGAATTTTGAAAGTGATATAGTATTGAACTCCCCTCGTCCACTGGAAAATAATTCTGATGATGCTGGCCACATCATTAGTGTCATTTTCGAGTTGCAGAGTGACGGATTACTACCAAAGATTTTGTTTGAATTATTGTGAGGAAACAAGTTGCTAGAAATTCAAATGTTTTGAATTACCATTATTATATGCAAATATATGATTTCGAATTGATTTGAAAAATCCCAGGAATTTGAACTCTGAAATAAAGGATTTAACTTATGGAGTTAAAACGGTAAAAGTAGAACTTAAAACTAAGTTAAATAAATTTTATATTGAATTGAAGACAGTTAAGTAAAAATCGTGTTGGAGTAGAAATTAATTTGATGAAGGAATTGAATTTGTGAAATAAGAGTTTGAATAGAACTTAACTTGGTTGAAGAATTGGACTCAAATAGATAAAAGTTTGAAACCAAGAATGAAACGGGAGTTTGAAATGGTGTCGGCTTGGATATAAGTGAATTGGATTTGAAGATAAATTGATTGAAGATCAGTTGGAAATGTTTGGATATATGCTAGTTTAATAGTAGATGGCAGAGATAGAGTTGAATGCCCAACAGAGAAGGTACACGTTTATATACAAGTATGAGATTTTTTTTTATGAGTCAGTTTGGGCAAGCCATTTGGCTGTTTGATTTTCTTTTGGATTGGAGAAGGCCCGGAGTGGCAAGTTGTTGTAGTACCGAGTGAGCCGTGCAGAGGAGATGCTGGCGAGATTCTCTGAAAATTTAAGCTGTTAGGAAATTTTCAGAAATTTTGAAAATATTCGAAATAATAAGGAATTAATATTTTAATTGGAAATAATCAGTTCAGTAGAAACTGGAATTATGAAGTAAACCAAAAAGATTTTTAACCATGTTATAACAGAGATTGTAGCATTTTCCCTATCTTAGCAATTTCGAGGACGAAATTATTTTAAGGGGGAAGGTCTGTAACGTCCCAAATTTTCGTCGGTTTGTATTTGAATATTTAAATCAGTTTAAATGTTGAATTCAGAATATAAGTGGATTTATATATTAATTTAAACGAAGTTTAACGTAGAAAAATATATATTTAATATAATCGAGCTCACAACGACACTGCTGTTCGTAATTTAACGTTCTGAACTTCAACTGAGTGTACCGGACTCGTTTTGAATCGGATTGTTGAGTCAAAGCTTCGATGGTTATTTTGATTTATGACAAGAAGAAGCTTCTACATCGACAAAAAGAAGACAAGATGACTTCATAGGTTAGAAGTTGATTATTTTAGAGTTATATAATGTTAAAATCTATCCTCAAATGATCATACTTCTAATTGCTTAAAACTATCACTCATGAAAACATTTTTTATGCATATGGTCAAAAACATGTCGACCTACAACTTTTTATAGGTCAACAGGATTTTAAAATGTAACGGTCAAAAATAGGTCGACGTACAAAATTTTATAGGTCAACAGGTTTTTGAACTCCAACGGCTAAAAACATGTCGACCTACAAAATTCTATAGGTCAACAGCTTTTTGAATTTTCATGAAAAGTCATCTTCTTCCTTTAAGAGTTGCATCCATTTCTCTTCATGAATAATCACTTATTTTAGATGCAACTTTTCATCAACAATTGCAACCTCTCGATTTCTATAAATACATGAGTTTGCAATCATTCAAATCATCGAATTTACTCTCTATTTTCTGATCTATCTTGCATTATCCTTTTCTCTCAAAAAGCACTCAAAAGCATTCAATTATCGTTTGAATCTCCAAGCATAATTAATACACTTGTGATTCAACTCGATAATTTACTTCCTAATCTTTCTAAACATCAAAATACATTTGAGGATAAGATTATAGGAAGGGTGTACTCAATCATTGACTATTCAGTGTTGAAGAAAGAACACATTCAAGGTCAAACTCTTGTAATCGGCTTGTGGGTAAGCTTGTAGCCCGTGAAATCAAGTGGGTAAGCTTGTAGCCCGTGAAATCAAGTGGGTAAACTTGTAGCCCGCAAATCAAGTAGTGAACCTGTTCCTCCGGGTGAAGTGAAGGTGTTGTTTAGTGAAAAGCCGAAGAGGAGCTTCGGGACTGGACGTAGGATGGGAAATCCGAACCAGTATAAAATCCTGGTGTCTTTACTTTACTTTACTGCATTTAAAGTTATCTGTGATATATATATATATATATATATATATATTGTTATCATATTCCGCATAGCCATATTATAGATCCTGCACAAGTCGTACACACTCAACTTTTCAATTGGTATCAGAGCGCGGTCATCTTATAACTGTAACACAGTTATTTGATATATTCTAGTAATATGGCAAATAACGCAAGCACCAGCACTAACACTTACACTGAAGGTCAATCTACACAAAGACCTCCTTTCTTTAATGTCCTAAACTATAGTTATTGGGCAACACATATGGCTTTCTATATGCAATCAACAAGTTATGATGCTTGGAATGCTACTCAGAAAGAAATAGTTAATCCAACTACTGAGTATGCAGAATGGACTCCTGCTGAGAAAACAGCAGCAACAGTAAATGCAAAAGCAATAAATATGTTGTTTTGTGCATTAGATCAAAATGAGTATAACCGTGTTAGTATCTGTACCACTGCTTATCAAATTTGGCAAACGCTAAAAACCACTCATGAAGGTACTAACAAGGTTAAACAAGCAAAAATAGCTTTGTTGAAAAGCCAATTCCAAAATTTCAAAATGAAGCCAAATGAAACAATCAATGAGATGTATTCAAGGTTTCAAACCATTCATCATGCTCTTATTGGATTAGGACAAAAATATTCTGACTTTGATGTAATTTCAACAATCCTACATTCACTGACTAATGAATGGGAAGGAAAAGTATTAGCCATAGAAGAAGCTAATGATCTTTCTACCATGAAGCCAGATGAATTGATAGGAAATCTAATGTCCTACGAAGCAAATTTACAGGCTAGAAGAGAACAAAAAGAAGAAAAGAAAAATGTTGCTTTTCATGCCGAAAAAGATGAAGACATTTCAGATTCTGAAGATGAAGACTTAGCACTTATTGCAAAAGGTTTTAAGAAGTTCTTGAAGCAAAGAAAAGCTAGTCGATACGACAAAAAGAAGTTTGGATCAAATAAACCATCATCTTCAATTATGGAATGCTTCAACTGTCACAAAAAGGGACATTTGCAAAAAGATTGTCCGGATAAAAAGAAGAAATCCGAAAAATTCAAGAAGGACAAATCAAAGAAAAGAGCATTCTCAGTAACATGGGATGATTCAGACTCATCTTCATCTGATAGCGAAAGTGACTCAGACACTGAACAAGCAAATGTATGTTTTATGGCAACAGAGGATGAGGTACAAATTCCTACTCTTGAGGATATGCTTGATATTTATGATAAATTAATGGTTAAATTTAAAGATACAAAACATCAATTAAAAGAAGTCAAGACAATGTTGAATAGATCAGAATTAGAAAGAGATATGTTAAAAGATGAGAAGAAAATATTAGAAGAGGAACTTGAAAAGGCTCAAGAATCATCTTCTAATTCTAATTCTCAACTATCTCTTTTGACTCAAGAAATTGAAGTTCAAAAAGAAAAGAATGATATTCTCACTACTGAAAATCATGAGCTTAAAGCTAAAGTCAAGATTCTAGACCTTGAAAAAGCTAGTTTACAATCAAAGTTAGACGACATTACTAAAAATGTTTCTAACTTTAACAAAGGTCGAGAAAATCTGACAAAAATCATTGAGAATTCACATTCAGCTACAAATAAGCAAGGATTGGGATATAAGAAACAAGTTATCAAGAAACATCTTGGTAAAAGAAGAAAGAAAAATAAGTTATTAAAAGAAACTGAAGCTAAGAAAAATCTGAGTTTATTATATTTCAAACCAAAACCGAGTGTGAAATCTCAAAAGAAGAATGTCAAAGTATGGGTTCCTAAAACAAATAATATTTTGATTAGGAACAAGTACATTCAAAATTTCTTGAGTATTGTGCATCATAATCCAAATTATTTGTATAAAGGGGATACCGGACCCGTATGGGTTTGGACTCCTAAGACCTAACTCTTAGGACCCTATAAAAAGTGGGTACCATGGATTTAACTTTATTTTTTGCAGGTCCCACTAAAGAAAAGAGGAAGATGGATTTTGGACAGTGGTTGCTCGAAGCATATGACTGGAGACAAGAGCATATTGACGAATATTACATACTTTGATGGGGGCTCAGTCACTTTTGGAGATAATTCAAAAGGCTTCATCATCAGCAAAGGCGATGTGAGCAATTACGGTACATCTAATTTACCTCTTATTACGAATATCATGCTAGTTAGAAATCTAAAACATAACTTACTTAGTATTAGTCAGTTATGTGATAAAGGGTTTACAATTTCCTTTTCAAATGACAAATGTAACATTCTTGACCAAGATAAAAATTTAGTTTTTGAAGGATTTAGAGACAGAAATATATATATTTTAAATATGAATTTTAATCAAAATTCAAATATGTGCCTTATTGCTAAGGAAAATGATCCATGGATATGGCACAAACGGTTCTGTCATATAAACTTTAAAACTATTGACAAGCTAGCTAAAAATGATCTAGTCAAAGGTTTACCAAAACTGAGTTTCAAAGTTGATAATCTTTGTGACGCTTGCCAAATCGGAAAATTAACCAAGTCATCATTTAAATCTAAGAAGGTAATCTCGACATTACAACCACTTGAACTATTACATTTGGATTTATTTGGACCTACTCAAATACAATCCATAAATCATAGTCGGTATGTGTTTGTAATTGTTGATGATTATTCTCGTTATACTTGGACTATGTTTTTGAAAAATAAAAGTGACACTTTCGAAAAATTCAAATCTTTCGTCAAACGTATTCAGAAATCGAAGGGACTTAAAGTCAAAAATATAAGAAGTGATCATGGCGGAGAGTTCGAAAATAATGAATTTGAACATTTTTGTGCAAAGAAAGGTATATCACACAATTTTTCCTTTCCTAGAACTCCACAACAAAATGGGGTTGTAGAACGGAAAAATCGAACATTACAAGAATGTGCAAGAACATTATTAAATGGAAGCACTCTATCAAAACATTTTTGGGCAGAAGCTGTAGCAACTGCATGTTATGTTTTGAATCGAGTTTCCATTCGACCTCTAACTAAAAATACACCATATGAGTTATTCAATGAAAGAAAACCAAATATTTCTTATTTCAAAGTTTTTGGTTTGAAATGTTTTATTTTAAATACGAAAGATCACCTTGGAAAATTTGATTCAAAAGCTGACGAAGGAATCTTTGTTGGTTATTCGGATCGAAGTAAGGCTTATCGTATATTCAATAAAAGAACCAAAATTATTGAAGAATCACTTCATATATCTTTCGATGAATACTACAAGTTTTCTAATATAAAAATTGATGATGACGAAAATATCAATACAAATGACACTGTTGTCACAAATGAGGATTCTGACTCCGAAATTATCAACGATATTCCTCAACCTCCTGTGATAGTTTCTCCACCTAGAATGAGATCTCCTCCAAGAATATTGAGAGATCATCCGGTTCAAAATGTAATTGGAGAAGTATCATCTCAAATTAGAACTAGAAGTCAACTTAACCAAATGGGACATGTTGCATTTATTTCAAACATCGAACCTAAGAATCCTAAAGAAGCTGCTACCGATGAATATTGGATCATTGCTATGCAAGAAGAACTAAATCAGTTCGAACGCAATGATGTATGGGAACTTGTTCCAAGGCCAACCGATCAATCAGTTATCGGAACTAAATGGGTTTACAAAAACAAGGCTGATGAACAAGGAAACATAACACGAAACAAAGCACGGTTAGTAGCACAAGGATATAATCAAGAAGAGGGTATCGATTATGAAGAAACTTTTGCACCTGTTGCTAGACTAGAAGCAATTCGAATACTTCTATCTTTTGCTTGTCACCATAATTTTAAATTATATCAGATGGATGTCAAGAGTGCGTTCCTAAATGGTTTTATAAAAGAAAAAGTATATGTTGAACAACCACCTTTATTCAAACATGAAAAATATCCAGATCATGTTTTCAAGCTTAAGAAGGCTTTGTACGGTTTAAAACAAGCACCACGTGCTTGGTATGAACGACTACGAAGTCATCTTATCAACTCTGGATTTCAAATAGGAAAGGTTGATCAAACATTATTTATTAAACATTCGCACAAAGAGATACTTGTTGTTCAAATATATGTGGATGACATAATCTTTGGTTCAACAAACGAGAGACTTTGTAAAGAATTTTCAGATATCATGACCAAAGAATTTGAAATGTCACATATGGGAGAGTTATCATACTTTCTTGGTCTTCAAATTAAACAACTTTCAAATGGTATTTTCATAAATCAAGAAAAATATTGTGAAAATCTTGTTAAAAGATTCGGACTTGAAAATACTTCTGGAAAACCGACTCCAATGAGTACCACTAGTCATCTTGAAAAGGATGAAAGTGGAAAGAGTATAGACCAAAAGACGTATCGTAGTATGATAGGTTCTCTCCTATATTTAATAGCTAGTCGTCCTGACATTATGATGAGTGTTTGTTTGTGTGCACGTTTTCAAGCTGATCCTAAGGAATCACATTTGCGAGCAGTGAAACGAATTATTCGATATCTTAATAACACCAAAGATTTCGGTCTTTTCTATCCTAAGGATTGTGCATTCGAATTAGTATCATATAGTGATGCTGATTTCGGAGGATCACGAACGGATAGAAAGAGTACAAGTGGTACGTGCCATTTCATTAGAAAATCACTTGTCTCTTGGTTTAGTAAGAAACAAAATTGTGTTTCACTATCAACATGCGAGGTAGAGTATATTTCATCAGCTTTGGCATGTACACAAGTAATATATATGCAACAAACACTTAAAGATTTTGGTATGAATTTATCGAATTCCATTATATATTGCGATAACACTAGTGCGATAAATTTATCCAAAAACCCAGTTAATCACTCTCGGACTAAACACATTGACATTCGTCATCATTTTCTACGAGATAACATTGAAAAGGGAAATATAAACCTCGAATATGTCAACACGGAAAATCAACTAGCAGATATATTTACAAAGCCTCTACTAGAGTCAAGCTTTATCAAGTTACGTAGAGAGCTAGGATTGGTTTCACGAAAAGAACTCGAAGATTAATTTTTATAAGAATTCGTATTTTGTTTATCAGAAACCAAAGTCTTTTTACTATATATAGCAGAGGATTTTTCTATGGTAAAACATATACAAACCATTTATTTATTATCTTAAAATAGAAAACTCCTACTATATATATGACTATTTTTGAGTGCTTTCATTCATTCTCTCAAACTTCTATAACTTTTAAATAATCTCATGGCACACATCTGTGAGAAATGTGCTAAAAAATCCCACATTTCAATCACAAGTTCCGAACCGACTGAATATAACTCCCCAAAAACACCAGAGCATCCACCTGGCTTTCATCCGCCTTCTCGAACGCCAGGAACTACTCCTACTTCTAAGAAGAGCAAGAAAGTTTTATTTTGTTCTCCACGAACTAAGGAGAAGATAGATGAAATGCATTATTATCAACAACAAATGTTTTATGAGCAAAAAATGACGACTTCTCGTTTGACGTACCTCGAACGATTAGCTACTCTCTTTTGTGGCTCTGACAGACATAATGTACATGAGCCAATGCCAATACCATCGTCTTCACGAACTCCAAATTCATGGGATAGAAATTATCAAAACAATGAAGGAGCTAGTGGAAGGTTTAACCATTGGGAACCAAAGAATTCATGGGAGCCAAGGAAATAATTTATATCGTTTAAACTCTTCTTTAAAAAATAAATTTGTATTTTGTTCTTCAAGTATTTGGTGTTTTGAAATCTTGTTATTGAATAAAATTTGTTTTAATATATATATATATATCTTTTCAAAAGCCAGAAAAACAAATTTTCTCTGCACCTGTCGACCGATCTTGTTCACGCTGTCGACCGGTTAAGGATTCTTAGCCTTTATATTGAAACCAGAATTAAAAACGGTCGACCGCATCATACTCCCCTGTCAACCGTTATGCCTAAAGAATTGATTTCAAACATTTCCAGAACTAATAACTGTCGACCGGTCATTTAAATCATGTCGACCGCCATAGTTCAAGTTTAAGTTCTTTATCAAACAGAACTTTTACCTGTCGACCGCTCCTTATTCCTCCTGTCGACCGGTCAGACCAAACATATGTATGTTTGTGTTCCAGAACTATTTCCTGTCGACCGCCCAAACTCCAACCTGTCGACCGGTCAGTTCGAAAACACGTGCATCAATTTTTCCAGAGATTTTACTGGTCGACCGGCTCATTGATATCTGTCGACCAGTTTCGCTGGAAACTTCCTTTTCACCCAATCAACACGTCCATTCCCTTTTCAAACTTCACAACTCTTCATCAAAGGTCATTTCTTTTCATTCTCTATACTCTTTATAACCTGATCTATTAGAATTTTTCAAATTTCCTAACCTCTCCAATGGCTCCAAAGCAAAAGAAGTCCAAAACATCATCTTCTCAAGCCCCTGTTCAACCTATTGATACTCAAATCAAACAATGGCTAATGGATCCTCTTGCGGTGAAGAGATGGAACAAGATGAAAGACTATACAATTCACCACGGTTCTTTTATCAAATTCTCTGATTTCGCCCTCTACGATGTTAGTGGACTATCAAACAGAGCGGGTATAGAGTCTCTTCTAAAATTTTGAAGACAATCATGTTGAGATAAGCCATACTTTGATAAAACTATTCTATGCTAATCTCAATTTAGACAAATTTAAACCCCAAAACTCGGATGATTGCTTATGGTCCGTTGTTTGTGGTCAACACATCTTTCTCTCCAAAGACCGGATGGCAGAAATTCTTCGAACCCATAACGAAGGTATTCAATTCGGTAGTGATTTCTGCCCTATACATATTCGCGACAAAAATAGTCACCTTTTCATTGAAGACCATAAGTCAAGTACTAAAGGTATCCATCTAAGACCATCTGCCAGACTTCTACACCTTTGTATCACACACTCTCTTCTTCCAAGGACTGGAAACTTTGATGCAGTTTACAGAGAAAACTTTAAGGCACTGTATGCCATTTATGCAAATATCAAGGTAAATTGGATTGAGATGATTTTTGACGAGATTATGATGGTAAATAAACGTTCAAGGCCACACTTGTTTTATAACGAGTATATTATGCGTTGTCTCATGGAATGTCACGTAAGATCTCCCGAATCTAAAATCTCAATACCAAAATGTATTGATAAAGCATCTAAAAAGAGGATGAAGCTACCGTTTCCTTATTTGAATATTATTCCTTTTGAGCGATATGTCGAACAAGGACCTCCACAGACTTTCTCTTCTCAAGTTCCCACGCAAAGGCCTGAAGACGTTTTAATTTCGCCTCCTACTTCTTCAACTAAGGACACTCTTGAGCAAATTGCACGTAATCAATTCTTACTCGAAGCTAGACTCAAAAGAACTGACAATAAAATTGACCGCTTAGATTCTAAACTTGATAAGCGGTTCAACAAATTAAAGTCCTTCTTTGGAACGATTTGGGATGCAATCTCTTGTGCATCAACCTCCGCACCGCTTGCTCAAGACCCAGGAAAACGACCAATGCCACCTACGTTTACATGGTCCTCATCTGAAGAAGGTACTAGCTCTGGAGCAAGTACCCAACATACTCGTGGTCGTGGACTGTCGCATATTGAAGAAGGAGCTCATGACGATATTGAGAAGGACAATGGTGATAGCAACAATGAGGAACAAGAGGAGGAAGGAAACAAAGATGAAGAAGAAGATGGTGATTCGGATTGGCCATCACAATAGTCGTCTCGTTTTTATCTTTCAAGTTTTTTTAATTTGCTTATGTATTTAACTATGCTACTTCCTGGTACTTCTGGTGTGTTTATTTTTGGTTTGCCTTGAATGTATAACACAATCTATGTATTTTGTTGTATGGTTTCTCTATGAATTATTGCTTTCTCTTATAGACACCCTTTTTGTCGATGACAAAGGGGGAGAAAATATTACTAACGAATGCTATGCAGATTATATATAATTCAGGGGGAGCATATATACAGGGGAGCAATATACAAGGAACAATACCTTTATTAGGCCATGTTGTCATCAATCAAAAAGGGGGAGAATGTTGAGTCAAAGCTTCGATGGTTATTTTGATTTATGACAAGAAGAAGCTTCTACATCGACAAAAAGAAGACGAGATGACTTCATAGGTTAGAAGTTGATTATTTTAGAGTTATATAATGTTAAAATCTATCCTCAAATGATCATACTTCTAATTGCTTAAAAATATCACTCATGAAAACATTTTTTATGTATATGGTCAAAAACATGTCGACCTACAACTTTTTATAGGTCAACAGGATTTTAAAATGTAACGGTCAAAAATAGATCGACCTACAAAATTTTATAGGTCAACAGGTTTTTGAACTCCAACGGCTAAAAACATGTCGACCTACAAAATTCTATAGGTCAACAGCTTTTTGAATTTTCATGAAAAGTCATCTTCTTCCTTTAAGAGTTGCATCCATTTCTCTTCATGAATAATCACTTATTTTAGATGCAACTTTTCATCAACAATTGCAACCTCTCGATTTCTATAAATACATGAGTTTGCAATCATTCAAATCATCGAATTTACTCTCTATTTTCTGATCTATCTTGCATTATCCTTTTCTCTCAAAAAGCACTCAAAAGCATTCAATTATCGTTTGAATCTCCAAGCATAATTAATACACTTGTGATTCAACTCGATAATTTACTTCCTAATCTTTCTAAACATCAAAATACATTTGAGGATAAGATTATAGGAAGGGTGTACTCAATCATTGACTATTCAGTGTTGAAGAAAGAACACATTCAAGGTCAAACTCTTGTAATCGTCTTGTGGGTAAGCTTGTAGCCCGTGAAATCAAGTGGGTAAGCTTGTAGCCCGTGAAATCAAGTGGGTAAACTTGTAGCCCGCAAATCAAGTAGTGAACCTGTTCCTCCGGGTGAAGTGAAGGTGTTGTTTAGTGAAAAGCCGAAGAGGAGCTTCGGGACTGGACGTAGGACGGGAAGTCCGAACCAGTATAAAATCCTGGTGTCTTTACTTTACTTTACTTTACTGCATTTAAAGTTATCTGTGATATATATATATATATATTGTTATCATATTCCGCATAGCCATATTATAGATCCTGCACAAGTCGTACACACTCGACTTTTCACGGATTTCTTCGAAACGAGAAACGTTGGAATCTGTTGAACTGTATCTTTCTAACAGAAGAGAAAAATCAAGATTTCGACGTATAGATTACAAGATATGTCCAAATCAAATATTCAAAAAGTCGTTGTAGAAGCGTATATCGACCGTAACAGTTATTTGAATATAACTTGATATCGGGTGAAAATCGGGACAAGATTCTTTTGAGGTGCAGCGATAATTTAATTTTTAGAATTTTACTGTAATTTTTAATTAATTAAATATGCAACTTTTTATTTGGAGTATTGTGCACCCCGTATCGGTATTTCGGGATATCAAAATATAAGTCAATCTATCGGTATTATTATATTTTTGGGATCGTGACACCTCGTTGAGCACGACTGTACTCTTACTTCTGTCCGTAGCAGCTCGTAAAGGACCGGGATTCGATACAATAGAAACCGAACTTGGTGACTTCATGATTCAATCCAACCGAAGAATTTGCAACGTTCATTTGTGGTGTATACTTAGCTATGAAGTAAAAACAAGACATATATATAAACAAAGACAATACCCTACCTAACCTAAACGCTAATGTAGGCAAACCATACTCTTCAGTTACCCTAAGTTGAAAATAGTGAATCAAACGTACCAAATATATTAATGCAAACCCATATCCCTACCGCCTACCCTACATCATTTAAGGACACAGACAATACTTTCAATTTAAGGCAACCATACCCTTTCTAATCACATTTATGGAACCATACTTGCACAGTTACCCTAATCTATAGCTAAACCCCATGACGCTACTATGTGCGGTCGAAGTAAAACATGATTATAAATATAGCACAGCCCTTCCTCTCCAGATAATAAAACAAAAACAAGCCTCACCATTTTCTTCCCTCTTTTGAGATCTAAGTTCGAAACCATAAGCAGTGAGCTTTAAATTATTCAAGTGGGGGCGTTTGTATTGTTTGGACGTAAGGAGCACACGGTGGTGTTAGAAGAGGAAGGAGTAGCTCGTGCTTTTCCAGAAAAGAAGAGAGAGTGCAAACATGGACAAGAATGGTGGAGCTGAGTTCATATACTATGGAGGCGAGATTAATGTTGGTGCGCTGTACTGTGTAGCAAGACCGGAGTTGGGGAGGACGTGAACTCAAAATGTACGGTCTGTGCATAGTTGAGGTGAATGATGCAAGCGGTATAAGGTGACGGGGAGTTGCATGAAGTTTAATAGGAGGGGTTCGGCGTCTTCATTTGGTGAGCATGCGTTCTGTAGTAGGACAGAAGAGGGCATACGGGTTCTTCATTTTGGTAGGAGGTATAGCAGAGAGGGAATGGGATGGAAACAAGCATAGTGAAGCCCAAGTAAATGAAGGCATAAAGCCTGTGCGTGTACGCATGAAGGTACATACAGATGTATGTGTGAAAGGGGAGGAAAGGAGAAGTTAACATGAGTATTCATGTTTGGAAACGGACGCATGTAAGGGGAATAGCAGGAGTCGTTCCTGAGTTCTGAGTGAAAGAGGAACTCACGATCACCCTTGGATCCATGGGCGTGAGTTATGAAGTAGAGAGGTGGAGATTGATCACTGCATAGTCAGGCAACATAGAAAGGGACGTGCATATTTTCTAGAGCAAAGTGTTTTCGCACATATACTGTGCTGATCTGGGAAAGGCTCGACGTATGATATGCAGAGATGAACACGCGGATGGGTGTATGGCACGTTCTTGGATGGGGGACCTTGTGGAGCAATGAACCAGTGGAGGCGTACTGTGAAATTAAAAGGGAAGAAAACCATGGTAAACAACAGTTTTGGAGAGCTATCGTTCGGAGCATACTGAGATGGTGGGAGGACAGTGTGTTCGTGCAACTATGTTTTGGGTTGGGATCGTAGGAGCTGGACCAGAGGGCATTGTCGGGGAGTACTGACTGTCGGCCGAGTCAGATAGGGTATAGCAGCAGTGGAAATAATGATTGTACATGCCAAAGTGGTTTGGCAGCAACAAAGAAATGGAGCGTGTGTCTTTGAAAAGAAAAGGGGAAAAAATAGTAGGCTACTGATTGGGGCAGTACAGTAGGAGATAGCCGGTGCACTGACATGTGGGAGCAACACGAACGAAGAAGAGTTGCGGTAACACTGTGTGAGGCGGGTTAATTTCTGGTGGGACGAGAATTTAAATGAATTAAGGGTCGTCTGTCACTCTGAATCGTGTGAACGTAGGCTACGCGATGAAGCTGTTCTGGAGCAAGTTGAGGCTCGTTTGGATTTATAGCAAAATAAAACGCTGGATTCAGATCTATCAACTAACGCAAATCGTTATTTAACGGTTAACGCGCCAAGGTGAGTAAAATCACTAACTCTGATCTTTTAAAATATTTTAATATATTTTAATGTTGTTTGAATGTTGTGTGATGGTCGATTAGTTAGATTACAATTCATTTGATTGAATATCATATATCATCACCAGTTGGACACCGATTCCATCGATTAGATTACCCCCTAGTATAGAGTTAGTGTAAATTGTGTTGACTGACATCTGTGGATGCGGAAACCGGTTGGAGGAATCCGACCGGATTCCTTGATAATTATATGTACTGTTTGTTTTGTATGAACTCGAATTATATTTAAACCCCATGTGAATATAGATGTTGAACGGAAATTCAACATCTGTTTAGATAAATCAATAGATGATATCAATTAAGAAAGTGATAACAGTCGACCGTAAAACCCGTCGTTTTGAAGTTGATTGGCCGTCAGGCAAATCAACGAAGTTAATTATAAAAATTATATTTTTATAATTAAAATAAAGTTTTAAATTTATAATAGAAGTTCTATTATAAACCAGTATGTTAGAGTTCGTTTTTATAATAAATAAGAATGATGGTTGACATTGAAATGAGTTTATAAAGCAGAAATTTTCCGACGATTAAATATTTGGATAATTATAAACAATTTGGGAAGTATTATTAGATTAATTATATTAATCTAATTTTGAGATGTAATTAAGATCAGTTAAGGAATTTACCGATGGAAAGAAGTTGATTTTAATCAACTGTTATTTGGGAAAATAATTATTAGATTAATTGGCCTTTAATTAATCTAATGAAACAGTTTAGAAATAAATAAATCCAAATTTATGAGATTTAATTACCCTTTTAATATAAGAAGTTATAAGTAGAACCGTGGGATGGAGGAAGCGAAGAATATAAATAATAATCATAGACAACCGAGATTTCAAAATAAGGATATGGTGTTATAAAACCATAGTTAAAAACAAACATGAAAATACGATCTGATAGATATTATAAGTTTAGAGTTACGAACGTGTATCTGTTCTAAGATAAGAACGTTGTCGATCAAGGTCTGAGAGGTAAATAGAATACCCCAACTTGAACGGCTTCACTATTATCGAAGAACGATAACAATTTGTAACGAAAAGAGAGGTTAAGATGTGTATAAAAGGAATACGACAGCGTATTGCCAGTCTTAGAATTTATAGCGATAAAATAACGCTGTTGATAAGATAAGTGTGATTGTTATGTCAAGATTAGTTATAACAAAGAATATTACAGCGTATGACAAGTTGAACTATAGCAATAAAATAACGCTGTTGATAAGGTAAGTGTGACTGTAATTAGTTATAAGGAGAATATTACAGCGTATGACAAGTTTAGAACTATAGCGACAAATTAACTGCTGTTGATTTGACTTAAGCATTACTTTTATATATAGCAGCACTTCCTAGGAAATGAAATAGTTTGGTTTGAAATCCACTTATTCTAGGGTAATAAGTAACGACGTTTGTTCAAAGAAATATAATAAAGGGTTTTGAAAAAGAATTGGGGAATCGTATTAGAAACTGATGACAGCATTTCGATGTTCGAAATGTGATTAGAATTAAACCGTTAGGATTTGTAACTAGAATTCGACGATGTCGAATGTATTAAAAGTAAACTATTTTTAGGGATTATAATCTGATAGAATAATGAACATTTAGTTTTAAACAAATAAATGTTGATAGGATAGAAATCAGTATTTAGTTATAAACTTGATATCGATTTGATAAGAAGTTGACTTAGAGACAAAGTTTATAAAGTGGAATAGGAGAGAAAAGTATGAAAGAGATTTCGGTAAACAAGATAAGGGAGATTATTATGTGAATAAAGAGTTATATGATCAAGGTGTTCAGATTTCTATAATAAGGGATGGTGTTCACATTTCAAAATGAATAATGTTTTAAAAGTAAACGTGGGACCGATTAAAAGGTTAAAATGAAATTAGAAATATTTTCCAATATATTTAGGGTAGTTTATCCAAGTATAGAAATAAAGATTGTGAAAAATGGATCGAACGTTGATAACGTATATTTGCTGGAACATGAGAAAATAAGAACTAGAAATGTTTTCCAAGAAGTGTAAAAATGCTAAAATGGGATTTGAGGAATATCTGGTAAGGTATGGGAACTCGAATAATAAAACGAATGTTAAATAAAAGTGTCTGTGGTTGTGTGATGTTAGTTATACATTATAATGGATGTTGTTTCAACTCCGATAGTTAAATAACCGACTATCGAAGTGTTTTGACCATCGTTGTCAATACGGAGAGACTGGTTGGGTTATTACCCGAAAACCACTCCGTATAGGCATAATCGTTGCGAATTAGATATGTTGAAGATAATTGAAGATGGAGTTAAATGCAAGGATCGTCCAGTTATAGAATGGTGTGTTTTTGTTTGTCCAGTCCCAGGACAACTTGTATGGACGAGTGTCTGACAGAGTATTTCCAACGGTCATGCCGTTGATTTTACGAATATACCAAGTTGGTGGGGAGAAGATAGCTTCTCTTTATTCTACACCCAGTGAGCATTTGTGTAATCAATATGTGATTACGGATTTGACGATGTGACATTCAAAGTGAATGGTGATCAGATGTTCTGAAGATAGACGTAGCCTCTAGCCTCACCACCGAGAATGACAGAAGTTGGGCTAGGCAGCATGGCTAGTTGGGTCATCCCCAAGCAGGGTGTATTGTCACCGATCTAGAGAAAATTCATATTTATACTTCTTTTCGATTCTGTATCTTCGGATTGACGGTTGGATGGCCTACAACCGTGGTGGCAATATATTCGCGACACTCAAGCTAAATGAGTGAGCGGTCATGTGTGGCCGGGTTGCAAGACGTTCTTGTTGAACCCTGAGTGTATCCCCTTTAGAGTACACTATTCAGAAGGTGCTCCCATACCTTGTTTGTTGAAATCCAATCTCCAATAAGTGCCCTGCGGTTTATGATTTTATACTATATATATGTGGAGCGTGAGATGCAAGCGTTCTGCTACTTGATAATTTAATTGAGTAGACATTATTATAATATCACTGAAGTTTGATATAAAAATATGTTGGGTTATAGTAAGGTAAAAACCGTCCATGTTTATGTGTGGGCTGGTCTTATTATTACCTTCTTGTTTGGAAAAGGATTTTCAAAGTTAAACAGTATGGTTGGAATTTACTCACACCAGTCCCATGACTGACCCAGAGTTTATTTTGTTTGTTTTTCCCTAAACTCTTGGGTGCCCAAATTTGTACGGGCAGTCAAGTGTTTCAGGCTTTTACAGATTCACTTGGAGGAGCTGGAAACGGAAGGCTTCAGCATAAATTAGTTAGAGATTATTTCCGCTGTGATATGATGTATTGTACTCTGATAATGGTATGTATATACAAATTCAGATTTGTATTTCAAAGTTATGTTATATAGTACATTTTATTGTTCCGCTGTGAGATTCGTGTTTACTCTGATTCTGTTCAGTTGTGATCTTCTTCTTCTTCTATTCTATTAGTTCTATCTTTTCTTTCTCACCCTCTAAATTCTTCTATTAATATCCTGGTATTTTCGATGCTTGAATAGTCAACAGTGTGTTTTTATGTTGATTTTCTGGGTCGAAAAATCTCATCCATTACATTCAGGTTATTGGATAATACGAAGTTCAGAAGATGGGCTGGAGGAGTTCTGTAAAGACCCGCAACTTCCCCGTAAAGGAAAGCGACGGATAGTTCGAGAACAAGCCACAACAGAACGCATATAAAAGAACGTTTCATTGTATATTACAACAATGCATCAGATTACAAGGATATACAGAGTAAAAATGAATATTACACAGAAATATCAGAGATTTAAATTACATTTAAATACATAGCAGCGGAAAATAATACAATACACAACTAGAATGAGATATACGGATACAAAGCTTTCCGGATATCGTTCCAGCTGTAAACCAGGATCCTGTGAATATAAATCTGCAAAACCAAAACTACTAGCTGCCCGTGTCAAAAATAAGGGCACCCAGAGTTTAGGTTAAAACAATAAACTCCAGGTCAGTCATGTGACTGGTGTGAGAACTAAAACAGTTAATCTTTATTTCAAAGTTAGGTAAATCAAGGGACCACGCCGTATAACACGGAACGGGTTTCCTCCCAAGAATACCAGTGCATAAAACAAACAGCGCAATGCTAAATAAAGAAAGATGAAGCTGTTATAAGACCCAGGTCCTATCACACAATGCAACGCAAGCCGGGGGATAGGGTTTTCCCTTATAACAGCCAAAGAATGCTTGATACGTTTAAAACAAATCATTTGATACTATTATAAGTGCATAGTGTATATAACAACTTCAAATCATAAGTATCAATCATAGGCGGCATGGGTACCATATATCATGTCGCCATATATAGGTTTACAAATAAAACCGCAATGTCACGTATTTGGAAATTGGATTTCCGTCTATGAACCGAGGCAAAAGATAGTCCTCAACCGATTCGAGACTGCCTAGCCCGAGTCTCAGGATCAGAACGCATCGACCCTTGGAGCGACAGGGCCGGTCCACACGGAGTGGATTAAACTTAAACCCTGAACACTGCGTTTCGCCGCCCTTTGGGGCGTAAGCGAGCCAACGAATGACTCCATCGGACCCGGATCGTCCGATCTAACCGAGGCGCCTCGCAACAGCAACAACCACATAAGTCAAACTCGTCAGGGCGTGTAAAACCACTGACGCCACTTCTAGCCAGGAGGAAACGCAGGCCCTCCCTGAGGTCCGTCTCCCGTTTTTGGTTCATACCGGGTGTGAAACACGCGAGGTAAACGTTACACAAAGCTACGCCACAAAGGCCGTGCTTTGATCATCACCACAAGACTTTGCTTTTCAACAGAAGCCTTGATCATTTGCATCTTAGCATGCCACACAGGCAAACCATCCTATGCAACCGATATCAGTCACACAGAATGAAATCCGATGTCAGACACACAGTCCATTTACAAGTCCGTTCTGGGTCTGAACGAAACCGGAGGCACCTAGTACCCCGCATATCCATCGATCTCCAAGTACGTCTGGACGATCACTAACTGTTTCCATCTTCTTGGGTGTACAGCCCAATCAAGATCATCAGTTATCACCCAAACGACGTGAAGACTTCCGGTCTTCGACCATCGTCTTCATCTTCGACTTATCGTCGTATCAGTTATTCAGAATGGGATAAACCCGGTCTTCCCGAATAACTCGCGTATATTTTATAAAAGTGTTACACAAACACAACATACGCCTCATTCCAATTCATTAGTCACTAACCGTAAATTAATCAAGAGAATAATTTCCCAAATATTAACCCCGAAGGCCGAAACCAACATCAGATCAATATCCAGAAAACCATTCTGCTTGGCTAACCGACAGTTAGTTTCTAAATTTCACATTCATAGGGAAAGATTCCCATTAATTTTTATCAAAGATAAATTCTTGAATTTATGCTTTAATCTACTTTTGAATATCAATTCAAACTAGTCGGGATTAGCGAACCTTACCAAAGTAATCATTTGTTTTAATTTCCCAATCCCAACCTATTCATCCCATGAAGTAAAACTGGTAATACTTCATATCTAACACCACAGTGTTATTGGTAAATTCAATTACCATTTCACGTTCAAATCTAATTAAAGATTTAACTATCGCCTGGAGCAAAACTGGTGATACTCCATTTCGATTATTTCAATCCAATTAAAGATTCATTAAAACTCCACTTAGTTTTAATCTGTGACTGGGTTAAAGAATCAGTGTCATTTAAAACACGGTTCACGATAAACCCAAAGTCACATCCCATTAATTATCGGGTTAAAGAACAAGTGTTATTTAAAACACTGTTCACGATAAACCCAAAAATCAATATCCATTCAATTCCAATTAAATATTATTTAATTGGTACACTTCATTAAATCTAAATAAAAAGATTTAATCTTTTCTCAACTGGGTTCAAGAACAGTGTTAGTGAAGACACCATTCACGACAAACCCAAATCACATTCATTAATTATCGGGTTAAAGAATAAGTGTTATTTAAAACACTGTTCACGATAAACCCAAAAATCAATATCAATTCAATTCCAATTAAATATTATTTAATTGGTACACTTCATTAAATCTAAATAAAAAGATTTAATCTTTTCTCAACTGGGTTCAAGAACAGTGTTAGTGAAGACACCATTCACGACAAACCCAAATCACATTCGATATTCAATACAAGGCTCTGAATAGAAAATATATCGGCTTATATTCAATATCGAATTCTACGACTAACAAATGTCGTATTGGAAATAACGATATAAATATATATCTTTCAAATTTCCGTAACAACATCTGTATAATCACGAATTCCAACATCGAAATATTCCGAAGACAATTTCGATTCAAATCCATTCCAATGCAATCATTGGAAATTTTGGTTGTTTTTAAAACCCTTTTCGAATTCAATTTATTTATTTAAAAATAAATAGAATTATAATTCTAGTTCAAAACTAGTTCATTTCGATAAAAATCTATTTTTATCTTTTCAAATATGGAGTTTTTCATCCCAATTCTTCCCAAATCATTTCTTATGATTTTACACAAATTATTACTATTTTTAATAATTTTATCAAGGCCCGTACAGTCGATTTCCATCAATGGCCATCGAACTGCACTTACAGCGACCTTTTTCGAATTTGATTTGGACGTATCTCCAAATCCAACCGTTAGATTTCGAATTTCTAAAATTCATTAGAAAGCTCTTTTCGATACGAACCCAACGGTTCCGGTTTTAGGAGAATCCGACGGTCGGATCTCCCGTAATGTCCGTTAGAAATAAATGGTCGAAATTCACGAACTGCCGCGGCGCGGCGCGTTCTATTTAGGCCATTATATTATATATATAATATATATAATATATATTTCGTCGATTTCTATTCAAAACGAATTATATAAATAGTTTTAAAATCGTTTCAAAACCTATTTCAACTTCCATTTCAATTCAAAGCAAAATTGAATTCTTCTTTATAAATTCGTTTCAAAATTCATTTCTATTCAATTCAAATTTCAATTCAATTTGAATTCATTTCAATTCATTTCGAAATCGTTTTCAATTCAATTCATTTCGAAATCGTTTTATATTCAATTCATTTCGAAATCGTTTTCAATATCGATTCAAATATCGTTCACGTCAAAATGGCGTCAAACTAATCAACACGGCTTCATAAATTTCTATTTTCAAATATTCTATTTCAAATATTTCTTTTTCAAAATAGTTGTTATTATCAAAATATTTCGTTCAACACATGACCAATCTCAATGAATGAGTACTGTCAACACATGAACTTTTATTTTATAATATTCTTTATTTTTCAAATTGGAATGAGACCCAATCAATTACCATATAAAGTTAATTATATGGATTTTCATACAACACATGTATATCATAGCATTGAAAAATAATCAACCATCAACCAAAGTGCAACACTGTATAAGCATCAAATATAGATATTCAACGCTTAAAACAGCCTGTCAATCAACCGATCGACATAATTAATAAATCAGGATGAGTGAACTTCAAATTTCATCCCAACACCCGTGTGGGGTTTCAAACAATCAAACACACATTTTATTTGTGCTGTTGGCCGATGTGCAAAATTTATCGACCCAATCAATGTCCTTCAAATAGGTGTACATAAACAAACCGTCCGGCTTGTAAATGAATATTTATTTATTCACATTCACGTTAAAAATTATATTTTTAACGATAAAACATTTTATTTTAACATATGAATTTCTATTCAGTTCATTCTTTAAATAAAATGGTATTTTTATTTTTCTAACATATTTTTAGAAAATTTCGGCGGCATAACGGCACGATACTAGAAACGGGACGAGGCCTAGCCTTATCCCCGGTCTAGTGAAGGCCCACGTCATTCACTCATCAATCAAATCAATTTCATTTTGCAAACCACAAAATTTGGAGTAAGGGTCTAACCTAGCCTTACTCCTACGCCTTATAACGGCGCACGTCTAATCCTAACCAATTTATCGATTCGATTTTTCACATCACAAACCACATTCAAACCAATTCGCAATCAATCACCAAACAATCAAACAAACAAGTCCATGGTCTGTGGACGATTGTGTCGGGTGCTACTAAGCACCGTCTGCATCCTAGTATAAATATATAACTAGAAAAGAAGTAGAAAGGTGAGAAATTCTCACTTATAGCTATCCTAGCTCCACGGCTCTTCATTTGCAGAAGTCTTCGTCGTTTCGCCTTTTTGTCACCTTCGTTGTCCGCTTTCACTACATACGTAAAAATCACATTTTTAGTTCGCTATTCAATATATAAAAATCGAATTTTTAGTTCGCTATTCAATATATAAAAATCGAATTTTTAGTTCGATATTCAATATATAAAAATCGAATTTTTAGCTCGCTATTCAATATATAAAAATCGAATTTTTAGCTCGCTATTCAATATATAAAAATCGAATTTTTAGTTCGATATTCAATATATAAAAATCGAATTTTTAGCTCGCTATTCAATATATAAAAATCGAATTTTTAGCTCGCTATTCAATATATAAAAATCGAATTTTTAGCTCGCTATTCAATAAAAACTGCTTTTATATATGATTTATATATTTTTAATAATCATAACTTCTAGCTCATAAAAAAAAAATCTATTAAAAAAGTTAAAACTGAAATAACATTCATGCTCTTTTAATCATAAAAAAAACCAATTTTAAAACAACATTATTTCTATGGTATTTACATATAAACATTCAGTTTTTAAAACAAAGCTTTTCATTTAAAAATCAGATTTTTACTTTTATGTTATATATATAAAAATCTAAAAAGAAAATAAAATCCCTAAATAACATATAATTAAAGACTTACAGTCTTTATTTGAAGAAGGGGGGGGGGGGGGGCGGAGAGTTTCTGGAGATCGTCGGTGGTATGGTGGGGGTGCTCGCAAGTGGTCGGCGGCTGATTTAGGGGTCGTGGATTTGGGGACTGAGGTTTTCGGATACGTTTTGAAGAGGAGGGTGCGATTGGCGGGGAGGGGAGTGCGGTGCCTGAGGGCGGCGCGACGTTGGCGTCGTTGGAGAAGAGGCGACGGGTTCGTGCCCATTAGGGTTTTTTTCTTTTTTTTTTTCTTTTTTTTTTATTCTGAAATCGGTTTTGAAAGATAATCGAACGGGGGGGGGGGGGGTGGGGGTTGACCAACGAGGAGAGAGAAAAGGGGTGAGAGAGGATGTTATATTATTTATATTTTATTTAATTTATTCCTTAAAGCAACTTTCTAGTTCGAACTCGAAAACGAGACCCATCGACTGACGTCCCTAGCGTTTCACACCCCCATTCCGAACACAATGGGATATGTATCGCAGGCTGGTTCGATCATTTGAATCAGTTTCCGTTGAATTTACATTTAAATCATTATACCGAATTTTAAACGTACATTTCAAATTACCGGGGTCACATAATAACTCTATAAAATTGCAGAAAAATATTTTCTCTAGCTTCGTATTGACGATACCGGTCCTAACAAAACTAGTTTCGTCGAATTCCGAGACCGTTAGAAAAAATGGCCAATTTCCAGTCGATTAAAATCAACTGAAACCGGTCAACAACGCGTTTTCCTTTGCCCACGCTCACATATTGATTCGAAAAATTATGAAATTTGGAATCTAACAATAACTTTACACTGCGAATCCAACAAAACTGGTTTCGTCGAAATCCGAGGTCGTTTGCAAAATGGCTATTTTTAAGGGCCTGAATTCCATAGCGACTATTCAGAATTTTCAACTGGACATATCTTATCATTTCTAAGATGAAATCTCAGTTTGTTAACTTCGTTACAAAGATATAGTTATACAGATTCAAATATTTCTTGTTTCATTCAATTCTGACTTATATTGAATTCTGTATATTCATTTGAAATTAGAAATCGAATTTTCGAACTACCGCGCCATTTTCTATTCCTTTTATAATTATATTTATAATTATTATCATTATTATATATTCTAACGACGACGTATATAATTATATACGTCGAATTTCTATTCAAAATAAATTTCTCGTCGATATTATTTAAAATAATTCATTTTAAATATTCAAAATTCACTAAAATTGCCAAAATAAAAATTTCAAACTGGCTCGCATTTTACGGGTTGTTACAATCTCCCCCACTTAAACAAAGTCGAAAGTGGTTTGGTTAATCAACTCTACGTTCGATCTGGCTTCCATTCTCCAACTCTTTAGTTTCTGAGAATTCTCTAAAATTTCAAAAATTTGGCTAACACCCTAAATTTTCGAAAAATTTCGCCATAACCTCCCCTGCACCGGGAGCATCGGGGAATTTCAAATAGCTTCCCCGGTCCTTCAGATCTCAAAAAGAAAAAGAAAAAGCCAAGCGGCTAGCCAATAGGCTCACAAAATCATCATCACCCAAACAAAACAGGAAATTATGTAGTAAACATGTACCTATTTGTCGGGCAAACAAATTTTATTCTCTGCTCTAGCCTCCTTGCTATGACCTGTTCAATGATACATATGTATATGCAAGCAAACGCAACCAATTTTCGATATAATTCAATATTTGGTACAATTAGGCTAAATGGTTCAAAATTAGCAAACAATTAAACAAACAACACAAACATCAATCAATTAGTGAATTAGAGTTTCAAATTCATAATTTTGATACATAGTCAAAAATCAGGTTCTTGATGCCAAATCACAACAATAGGCCCTATCTAATTTTTGGTTCTCACACCAGTCTAATGGAAATATATAGATATCACACCTTCGTTACTCGAACATGAATACTAATGACGACTAGTCAATCATCAGAATCATCTTCGGGCCACTAGAGTATGATTCTATATCTATCCAGTATATTAAAACTTCGAATACACGCGGATCAGACGTATACGCAAAATCTATATATACTGGACTGTCCAACTCAATATAAATAGATAATCAAATACGAATAATTGATTTTAAATTTTCAAAACAAAATTGTTTTCATTTGAAAAATATACTCTTCACACTCGTTCTAGGATACTACTGATCCTATCTCTAACGAGTCATTCTAATTGGATATTACTAACCCAATATCTGATGAATTCTTTCGTATGGTTCTAATGTGTCTTGTTCTCTGAGCTTTGTAAACCAAAGCTCTGATACCACGTGTAAAGACCCGCAACTTCCCCGTAAAGGAAAGCGACGGATAGTTCGAGAACAAGCCACAACAGAACGCATATAAAAGAACGTTTCATTGTATATTACAACAATGCATCAGATTACAAGGATATACAGAGTAAAAATGAATATTACACAGAAATATCAGAGATTTAAATTACATTTAAATACATAGCAGCGGAAAATAATACAATACACAACTAGAATGAGATATACGGATACAAAGCTTTCCGGATATCGTTCCAGCTGTAAACCAGGATCCTGTGAATATAAATCTGCAAAACCAAAACTACTAGCTGCCCGTGTCAAAAATAAGGGCACCCAGAGTTTAGGTTAAAACAATAAACTCCAGGTCAGTCATGTGACTGGTGTGAGAACTAAAACAGTTAATCTTTATTTCAAAGTTAGGTAAATCAAGGGACCACGCCGTATAACACGGAACGGGTTTCCTCCCAAGAATACCAGTGCATAAAACAAACAGCGCAATGCTAAATAAAGAAAGATGAAGCTGTTATAAGACCCAGGTCCTATCACACAATGCAACGCAAGCCGGGGGATAGGGTTTTCCCTTATAACAGCCAAAGAATGCTTGATACGTTTAAAACAAATCATTTGATACTATTATAAGTGCATAGTATATATAACAACTTCAAATCATAAGTATCAATCATAGGCGGCATGGGTACCATATATCATGTCGCCATATATAGGTTTACAAATAAAACCGCAATGTCACGTATTTGGAAATTGGATTTCCGTCTATGAACCGAGGCAAAAGATAGTCCTCAACCGATTCGAGACTGCCTAGCCCGAGTCTCAGGATCAGAACGCATCGACCCTTGGAGCGACAGGGCCGGTCCACACGGAGTGGATTAAACTTAAACCCTGAACACTGCGTTTCGCCGCCCTTTGGGGCGTAAGCGAGCCAACGAATGACTCCATCGGACCCGGATCGTCCGATCTAACCGAGGCGCCTCGCAACAGCAACAACCACATAAGTCAAACTCGTCAGGGCGTGTAAAACCACTGACGCCACTTCTAGCCAGGAGGAAACGCAGGCCCTCCCTGAGGTCCGTCTCCCTTTTTGGTTCATACCGGGTGTGAAACACGCGAGGTAAACGTTACACAAAGCTACGCCACAAAGGCCGTGCTTTGATCATCACCACAAGACTTTGCTTTTCAACAGAAGCCTTGATCATTTGCATCTTAGCATGCCACACAGGCAAACCATCCTATGCAACCGATATCAGTCACACAGAATGAAATCCGATGTCAGACACACAGTCCATTTACAAGTCCGTTCTGGGTCTGAACGAAACCGGAGGCACCTAGTACCCCGCATATCCATCGATCTCCAAGTACGTCTGGACGATCACTAACTGTTTCCATCTTCTTGGGTGTACAGCCCAATCAAGATCATCAGTTATCACCCAAACGACGTGAAGACTTCCGGTCTTCGACCATCGTCTTCATCTTCGACTTATCGTCGTATCAGTTATTCAGAATGGGATAAACCCGGTCTTCCCGAATAACTCGCGTATATTTTATAAAAGTGTTACACAAACACAACATACGCCTCATTCCAATTCATTAGTCACTAACCGTAAATTAATCAAGAGAATAATTTCCCAAATATTAACCCCGAAGGCCGAAACCAACATCAGATCAATATCCAGAAAACCATTCTGCTTGGCTAACCGACAGTTAGTTTCTAAATTTCACATTCATAGGGAAAGATTCCCATTAATTTTTATCAAAGATAAATTCTTGAATTTATGCTTTAATCTACTTTTGAATATCAATTCAAACTAGTCGGGATTAGCGAACCTTACCAAAGTAATCATTTGTTTTAATTTCCCAATCCCAACCTATTCATCCCATGAAGTAAAACTGGTAATACTTCATATCTAACACCACAGTGTTATTGGTAAATTCAATTACCATTTCACGTTCAAATCTAATTAAAGATTTAACTATCGCCTGGAGCAAAACTGGTGATACTCCATTTCGATTATTTCAATCCAATTAAAGATTCATTAAAACTCCACTTAGTTTTAATCTGTGACTGGGTTAAAGAATCAGTGTCATTTAAAACACGGTTCACGATAAACCCAAAGTCACATCCCATTAATTATCGGGTTAAAGAACAAGTGTTATTTAAAACACTGTTCACGATAAACCCAAAAATCAATATCCATTCAATTCCAATTAAATATTATTTAATTGGTACACTTCATTAAATCTAAATAAAAAGATTTAATCTTTTCTCAACTGGGTTCAAGAACAGTGTTAGTGAAGACACCATTCACGACAAACCCAAATCACATTCATTAATTATCGGGTTAAAGAATAAGTGTTATTTAAAACACTGTTCACGATAAACCCAAAAATCAATATCAATTCAATTCCAATTAAATATTATTTAATTGGTACACTTCATTAAATCTAAATAAAAAGATTTAATCTTTTCTCAACTGGGTTCAAGAACAGTGTTAGTGAAGACACCATTCACGACAAACCCAAATCACATTCGATATTCAATACAAGGCTCTGAATAGAAAATATATCGGCTTATATTCAATATCGAATTCTACGACTAACAAATGTCGTATTGGAAATAACGATATAAATATATATCTTTCAAATTTCCGTAACAACATCTGTATAATCACGAATTCCAACATCGAAATATTCCGAAGACAATTTCGATTCAAATCCATTCCAATGCAATCATTGGAAATTTTGGTTGTTTTTAAAACCCTTTTCGAATTCAATTTATTTATTTAAAAATAAATAGAATTATAATTCTAGTTCAAAACTAGTTCATTTCGATAAAAATCTATTTTTATCTTTTCAAATATGGAGTTTTTCATCCCAATTCTTCCCAAATCATTTCTTATGATTTTACACAAATTATTACTATTTTTAATAATTTTATCAAGGCCCGTACAGTCGATTTCCATCAATGGCCATCGAACTGCACTTACAGCGACCTTTTTCGAATTTGATTTGGACGTATCTCCAAATCCAACCGTTAGATTTCGAATTTCTAAAATTCATTAGAAAGCTCTTTTCGATACGAACCCAACGGTTCCGGTTTTAGGAGAATCCGACGGTCGGATCTCCCGTAATGTCCGTTAGAAATAAATGGTCGAAATTCACGAACTGCCGCGGCGCGGCGCGTTCTATTTAGGCCATTATATTATATATATAATATATATAATATATATTTCGTCGATTTCTATTCAAAACGAATTATATAAATAGTTTTAAAATCGTTTCAAAACCTATTTCAACTTCCATTTCAATTCAAAGCAAAATTGAATTCTTCTTTATAAATTCGTTTCAAAATTCATTTCTATTCAATTCAAATTTCAATTCAATTTGAATTCATTTCAATTCATTTCGAAATCGTTTTCAATTCAATTCATTTCGAAATCGTTTTATATTCAATTCATTTCGAAATCGTTTTCAATATCGATTCAAATATCGTTCACGTCAAAATGGCGTCAAACTAATCAACACGGCTTCATAAATTTCTATTTTCAAATATTCTATTTCAAATATTTCTTTTTCAAAATAGTTGTTATTATCAAAATATTTCGTTCAACACATGACCAATCTCAATGAATGAGTACTGTCAACACATGAACTTTTATTTTATAATATTCTTTATTTTTCAAATTGGAATGAGACCCAATCAATTACCATATAAAGTTAATTATATGGATTTTCATACAACACATGTATATCATAGCATTGAAAAATAATCAACCATCAACCAAAGTGCAACACTGTATAAGCATCAAATATAGATATTCAACGCTTAAAACAGCCTGTCAATCAACCGATCGACATAATTAATAAATAAGGATGAGTGAACTTCAAATTTCATCCCAACACCCGTGTGGGGTTTCAAACAATCAAACACACATTTTATTTGTGCTGTTGGCCGATGTGCAAAATTTATCGACCCAATCAATGTCCTTCAAATAGGTGTACATAAACAAACCGTCCGGCTTGTAAATGAATATTTATTTATTCACATTCACGTTAAAAATTATATTTTTAACGATAAAACATTTTATTTTAACATATGAATTTCTATTCAGTTCATTCTTTAAATAAAATGGTATTTTTATTTTTCTAACATATTTTTAGAAAATTTCGGCGGCATAACGGCACGATACTAGAAACGGGACGAGGCCTAGCCTTATCCCCAGTCTAGTGAAGGCCCACGTCATTCACTCATCAATCAAATCAATTTCATTTTGCAAACCACAAAATTTGGAGTAAGGGTCTAACCTAGCCTTACTCCTACGCCTTATAACGGCGCATGTCTAATCCTAACCAATTTATCGATTCGATTTTTCACATCACAAACCACATTCAAACCAATTCGCAATCAATCACCAAACAATCAAACAAACAAGTCCATGGTCTGTGGACGATTGTGTCGGGTGCTACTAAGCACCGTCTGCATCCTAGTATAAATATATAACTAGAAAAGAAGTAGAAAGGTGAGAAATTCTCACTTATAGCTATCCTAGCTCCACGGCTCTTCATTTGCAGAAGTCTTCGTCGTTTCGCCTTTTTGTCACCTTCGTTGTCCGCTTTCACTACATACGTAAAAATCACATTTTTAGTTCGCTATTCAATATATAAAAATCGAATTTTTAGTTCGCTATTCAATATATAAAAATCGAATTTTTAGTTCGATATTCAATATATAAAAATCGAATTTTTAGCTCGCTATTCAATATATAAAAATCGAATTTTTAGCTCGCTATTCAATATATAAAAATCGAATTTTTAGTTCGATATTCAATATATAAAAATCGAATTTTTAGCTCGCTATTCAATATATAAAAATCGAATTTTTAGCTCGCTATTCAATATATAAAAATCGAATTTTTAGCTCGCTATTCAATAAAAACTGCTTTTATATATGATTTATATATTTTTAATAATCATAACTTCTAGCTCATAAAAAAAAAATCTATTAAAAAAGTTAAAACTGAAAATAACATTCATGCTCTTTTAATCATAAAAAAAACCAATTTTAAAACAACATTATTTCTATGGTATTTACATATAAACATTCAGTTTTTAAAACAAAGCTTTTCATTTAAAAATCAGATTTTTACTTTTATGTTATATATATAAAAATCTAAAAAGAAAATAAAATCCCTAAATAACATATAATTAAAGACTTACAGTCTTTATTTGAAGAAGGGGGGGGGGCGGAGAGTTTCTGGAGATCGTCGTTGGTATGGTGGGGTGCTCGCAAGTGGTCGGCGGCTGATTTAGGGGTCGTGGATTTGGGGACTGAGGTTTTCGGATACGTTTTGAAGAGGAGGGTGCGATTGGCGGGGAGGGGAGTGCGGTGCCTGAGGGCGGCGCGACGTTGGCGTCGTTGGAGAAGAGGCGACGGGTTCGTGCCCATTAGGGTTTTTTTTCTTTTTTTTTTTCTTTTTTTTTTTTATTCTGAAATCGGTTTTGAAAGATAATCGAACGGGGGGGGGGGGGGGGGTTGACCAACGAGGAGAGAGAAAAGGGGTGAGAGAGATGTTATATTATTTATATTTTATTTAATTTATTCCTTAAAGCAACTTTCTAGTTCGAACTCGAAACGAGACCCATCGACTGACGTCCCTAGCGTTTCACCCCCATTCCGAACACAATGGGATATGTATCGCAGGCTGGTTCGATCATTTGAATCAGTTTCCGTTGAATTTACATTTAAATCATTATACCGAATTTTAAACGTACATTTCAAATTACCGGGGTCACATAATAACTCTATAAATTGCAGAAAAATATTTTCTAGCTTCGTATTGACGATACGGTCCTAACAAAACTAGTTTCGTCGAATTCCGAGACCGTTTGAAAAATGGCCAATTTCCAGTCGATTAAAATCAACTGAAACCGGTCAAACGCGTTTTCCTTTGCCACGCTCACATATTGATTCGAAAAATTATGAAATTTGGAATCTAACAATAACTTTACACTGCGAATCCAACAAAACTGGTTTCGTCGAAATCCGAGGTCGTTTGCAAAATGGCTATTTTTAAGGGCCTGAATTCCATAGCGACTATTCAGAATTTTCAACTGGACATATCTTATCATTTCTAAGATGAAATCTCAGTTTGTTAACTTCGTTACAAAGATATAGTTATACAGATTCAAATATTTCTTGTTTCATTCAATTCTGACTTATATTGAATTCTGTATTTTCATTTGAAATTAGAAATCGAATTTTCGAACTACCGCGCCATTTTCTATTCCTTTTATAATTATATATAATTATTATATATTCTAACGACGACGTATATAATTATATACGTCGAATTCTATTCAAAATAAATTTCTCGTCGATATTATTTAAAATAATTCATTTTAAATATTCAAAATTCACTAAAATTGCCAAAATAAAAATTTCAAACTGGCTCGCATTTTACGGGTTGTTACAAGTTCAGACGTATGATCTTATCTAGTATATTCCGTTGTGTGTTGTATATGAGGACAGATTATTATAACTGTCCAGATATGTGATGTACTCTGATGATTGTAAGTATATTTTCAAGCTCTCAATAAAGTTTTATTTCTATATTATATTTTGTTCTGCTGCGATGTGAGACTCTGTGTCGTGTTGGATCTTCTTCTTCTTCTACTCTAATATTTCTTTCTTTCTTATCTCACCCTCTTAATTCTTTCTAATAACTATCTGGTGGTTTTCGATACTTGAGTTTTGGCAGGTAATGCAGGGTTTATGTATTATTGTCAGAATTCGGGCATCGAATTCTTATCGGGTCGTTACAGTGGTATCAGAGCTATTGGTTTAGCAATAACCTTTGCTCTGTGGCGTGACTCGGTAGAGATTGGGTTAGTAGTGCCCTAGATCGAGTTGAGTGTTTATACATGAGAGCGTATTTGTAGATTTTTTATAAAAATGTTTTGTATTGTGTTGTTGATCGGTTCAAGTGCTGAGAAGCATTGGACTGGGAATGTACACAATATTGTTTTATAAATAGGGTAAATGAAATAATTTTACCCAAATTATATTTTTATAGAAAAGAAATAATTTTATTAAATTGTGGTTTGATTGATTTACTTGAGTGGAATTCAAATTGGAATTTGAATTTGAATGGTTAATATAACCAAAAATTTCACATATGTAGTGTGAATAAGAATTTTAGTATGAAATTGAAATCAGAATTTAAGATAAGTTAAAACGGAATAAATTGGAGTAATGATGTTTGAATTAAAAATCAGGATTGGAATTATAAAATGAAATGATTGAAAAATCAATTGAGTAGTTAGATGTGAAATAAGACTTTAATTGGTGAAGTAAATATTAGTGTTGAATATTAATGGAATTTAATATAAATAGAATGGTTGGTTGAATTTGTTGAGTGTTGGTTGTTTGGAATAAACTCAGCTCAATGAAAAGTTGAATGGATTGAAACAAATTCCAGTATAATAAAATGGAACTACTCATCAATTAAAACTGGGTATTTAAGCCATATACCTTTTTGAATAATGCCTTGGGGATTGGTGGAATTATACAGCTTGACCAATAAAGTATTTTTTTAAAATTTCATGTAATGGTCACTTACATGTTGGATTGAGTAAGAACAGGTGCCAGGAGGCAGTAAGGATAAATTTTGGTTAAGTAAATCGAAATGAGTTGAGCAAATATACTCAATAGCGCTCGCATAAGGTACGCCTATGCAAAAATATAATTTTTGGGGTTTTGAACTTTGTTTTTCGACCATGAGAGTCGATATTATTTGTTTCTGCGATATCACAGATGTCACTCCGTACAGGGGAGACTCTGCCAAATTTTTACGGAAATTTAAAGTATTTGAATTTTTTTGGATATTTTGGGAAATTTTTATTTACGATATTGGATCGGTTCTTGATTTAAAATGATTTGGATTTCGGAAATATAATGGGTTGTGACATTTTTCTCACCTTAGCAATTTCGAGGACGAAATTATTTTAAGGGGGGAAGAATGTAATAGCCCAAATTTTTTAGCCATTTTAATTTGAATATTTAATGTTGTTTTAAATATTATTTTTGAAATATTTATGGATTTATAATATTTAATTCGTTTATTTAAAAACGAAGTTTAAACGTTATAATATATTTATATAAAACGAGCTCGAAATGGCGCAGTAGTTCGTAATATTGGGTTTTGAACTTCAACTGAAGATACAGAATCCGTTTTAAGTCGGAATTCTGTGAAATAGGAAACGTTTGAATCGATTTGATTATAATTTTCTAGTGGAAGAGAAAATTGGATATTTCAGCTTATAGGTTGTTAGTTATGTCCAATTCAAATTTTAAAATAGTCGCTATGGAAATCTTTAATAAACGATAACGTTTATTTTATAAATTTAGTAACGTTTTCTATACATTTTAGATTTTGGTTAACTTGAAATTTTTGATAGTGAGTCATAATTCGATATTGATCTGAAGTGAGATACTATTTTAGTCGGGCATATATGTCGATATTAATTTATTTATTTTAGAATTTTATAGCTTCAGTATTTATTTAGTAATTTATCGTTATATTTTCTTTATAAAATATTTATATATTTACGTATCTTATTTGTATGTATATATCGTTTGGATTTCGTGTATACAAGTAGACAGTGTGGCATACGAAGCGAAAATCATTTTACGTTGTATGTTAATTCACAAGTACATGCGCAACAAAAAAATCCAAGAGACAAAGGGCATGTAAAATATATATATATATATATATATATATATATATATAAACAAGGATCAATATCGATCAACATAATTGCAGTGTCCAAGCAGATCTCACATGGCACATGTACGTTGCTGGTCAATAATTATTCAACAGCTATTTAAATATAGCCTACACATATATAAGACTAAACACATAAAATATATTCATTTGAATGAACAAACGATGTATATTTTTACAATGGCAGATAGAAATTCCAAAACTGACGGGAACATGACAAAGCTACAAGATCAAATCAAATGAAGTAGAAGAAAAGAAAAAAAAAGAAAAAAAGAACAGCAAATCACATTCAGCAAAAAGAACAAAAAAAAAAAAAACACAATGAGGTGGAATAACTTCACATGTGATTGCTCTTGTACAACACTTTTTGCCAAGTGAATTTAACAATCCGAAAAGCCACTATCTCTTCTTTAACTCGCACATGGAAGACCAAATCTCACACCAAATCTTTTTCCAAGTTGTAGCTAATAGACTTCAATTCTAACATGACCTGTTTCATTCAAGAAACAGTAAAACCAAAAAGATTAGAATAACAAGGAGAACAGCTAGAGAAAATAGGTATGAACAGTAAAATGAACAGCTAAGGAGAAATCAAATTTATGTCATCAAATCTCCATTGCAAACATATATTTATACACATTTAAAAATCCGAACACATAATCAATGACAGGATTTCGAATCTGTATTGGATACACAAATCTGTATCAACTCATCTATACACACTGTATAATCAGTGTTCCATGTGAACAAATCGACCGTGCTGAACTGAAAATACAACACACACCTACCCTATCGTTTTGCAGCTACAAACCTATGAACCTTGGCACCCAAGGTTCCTCTATATATAAATATACACCATGATTTCACAAACCAACACAGTAAAGAATTCGAACCACAAAGGAAAATCAAAAGAAAAATCATACAGCAAGAAAAATCAAATACTTGTTTGTGTTTGTGAATCCACGTATTTCTTCTCGGTATAATTCGGATGAAATTCCTGGTGTTTTATTCAAGACCGCGCACAGACCTAGGGTTCGGTTGAGCCTTCGAATACAACGATTTGGGGCGACGAAGTTCGAACCACTGCAGAAGCTAGCTGGCGCGCTTGACTTGGGAATCGTCGAGGGCACTCTGATCAACGGAGTAAGGAAAGGGCATTGGATTTTTATTTGTGGCGGCGTGGGTTTTCTTTAATCTGAACGAGAGGAAAATAAATGAGGCAGTTGGATAAAGGAAGAAGGCGGCTGCATCTCTTTTAGTTTGAAAGGGTTTCATACGTGCGGTTGTGGGTATGTAGCGGTATGGGTATTGGGCCGGGCTTTTCTAGAGAAAAAAACGAGAGTGTAGAATGGATTAATACACAATAACGTGTGGGGAAGGTGGCACATAATATGGTGCTGTGAAGAAGGTAGAAGCATGTGTTTTGGGACCAACAGGGAACTAACGAAAGGTAATTGAAAATTATGTTTTTATTTTATTTGCTAATAATTAAGGTAAATAGGAAATAATTAAATAAAATGTTGATTTGTTTATTTAAATAAAACCGTGAGTTTATAATTTGTATAACCTTGTCATACATTAACAGAGCTGAGCACCGCTGGTCTTGTTGAAACCATTCGAACACGAGCTACGAGAAGGAGTGGGGTTAGTCAATACAGGAAGCAACAAGAATTTTTAATTTAAATTAAACAATTGTTTAATTTAATTAAAACCGGCGTTTTAATGATCAAGGTGAGTTAATCTCACTCTGTTTCCCCCTTATAATGATTATAAGTCGGGTTTATAATCTGTATGCCATGTCTGCTAATTATTGGTTGTTTAATGCGTGTTAAATATATTTTTATTAAACGGTTGTTTAATTTAAATGAAATTACATCGTTATTTTTAACGATGATTTCCAAACAAGGTAACTAACCTTGTCGACTACGTTATAATGATATAAACGTATTTAGATTAAATTGGATGTTGAATTATTGGTTGACCGTTATTAGAACTGATTACTTATTTGTATGTGAAACTGTGGAAACCATATGTTGGGATTATTGAATTGGATATTGATTGTTAAACATAATTCGACATTTGATTGGTTATTAACCAATAGGTAACATTGGTTGAGAATTTATAGCAGATGGCCAAATTACGAACTGTTTTAGAAAGTTCGATTTACCGTCAGGTGAATCGATAATAACGAAGTTATGAAATTCAGTTTATAACTGAACGTAGAATTTAAAACATATATTTTTAAATAAAGTTTTAAAAGGAAAATAAATTATATATAATCATTGTTTTAACCGCTATTTTTATACCAAGATCTACTGTGTGCGAAGCACGTGCTTCACCGTAATTACTGAATAATTTTATGAATCTGGTTCCTATATGAATAAGATTGATAAGCTAGTGGGCGGGAAATTAACATGACGATTAATAACCAAGACCTATTGTTTTTATGAAATTTTAAAAGAAGATTATTTAGAAATAGATTATTGTTTATTTTAATAAATAATCGAAGTAAAGGAAGTTATTTGTATTAATAATGTTAGTTATTAAATAAAAAGATGAGTTAGAGTTGATAAATGGATTAATCATGTTTTAAGATTAACCAAGCCAACGGTTTTAACGGAAATTGATTAAAATTAAATTATTTTGTGTTGATTTATCTAAGAAAGAATTTAGTGAATGTTGTTGAACTTAAGGAGAATTTAAAAGGGAAATTTAGTTCCAGTTAATGATGAAGTAAATTAAAGTTTTATTTAGTTTAAGGAACTATTTCTTAAATGAAGTCCATTTAAGTAAGTGATTGAAGTGAGAAATAAAGTATAATTGAATTTCAAAGGAAGTTCATAAGCGGGTTTATATTTAAACCAAATTTGGAAAATAAAGTAGTAAAGTGTTTTAAGCGAATATGGTAAACTTAAAATCAAAGGTTACTTAATATTTTAAGTAAAGGAATTCAAGATGGAAAAGGGATTTGTATTAAACCAGAGATGTGTAAACGGGTTGTGAATAAGATGGGGCGTTAAAGCGTTAAGTTGTAAATTAACGTTAAGTGTAACAGATAAGACTGAAGTGAGATTTCCCAAATGAAATTATTTAAAGAATTAGGAAAGGGGATTTCAAAAGCAAGACGGTTTTATAAAACCATACTTTAATAGTGAAGTGGTGTTAAAATGAATATGAGTTTTTGAATTACGATTCATATTTATCTTACGATAAGAACGTTGTTGATCAAGGTCTGAGAGGTAACTAAAATACCCCAACTTGAACGACTTCGGGATTGTCGAAGGATAATATGAGTCGTGATAGTGGAGAAGTTAAAGAAGGTTATTTTGGGAAAATAATAGTGAAACGTTATGTGAAGAATCTGGATACATATATGATGGGATTCCGAAACATAAGGAAATAAAGAAGGCGTGGGAAAATGAAATCATATTTCCGTAGTAACGAAATAAAAGGGTTTTGGTAATAATTGTTTTACAATGATAAGTAAATTGATCTCGCCATTATAGATGATGAGGTAATGTAGTGACAAATGTTTTAAAGGATAATAATGAGAAATTGGATAGGATTTAAGGTATTTCTTTTAAGTATATTTTATAAATGATTTGAGGATATTAAAACTAATATATTATCTTTGGTATTATAACTGATATATTATTTTAATGGCCAAGTGATGTAATAAAACAATGTATTTATTTTATTTTTATGATTGTTTATTTTGATAGTTAAATAACTGACTATCAAAATCATGACTAATGCGATGTTGGTATGGAAAGTCCGGGATCGAATCTATATTCGAAAACCATTCCAAACCAGCAAATACGTAAAAGGTGTTGATTTAAGACGAAGCAGTTGAAGACCGTAGACCTTCATAAGCGGAAGGGCTACTTGATAAATTTCTCTGATGCTGCAACCAGAGATATTTTGATAGCAATTCGGTCGTGGTTAAAATCTATGGATTGCAAGGACTACTCGCTACTGATCCATAAGGTGATTCCTAAGATGTGGTAGGAGGGTGCCTTCGGTTCATCCTGTTCCTGGATGACTTGTATGGACAAGTGTCTGACAAAGTATTTCCAAAGGACCACGTACATTGATTTCTTCAAACGTATCATAGTTGGTTAGCTCCCAACTAGAGTATTTTTGTGGACGTCAATTAGTGATATCTGATGGATCTGACAATGTGGCATTCAAAGTGAATGGTGATCAGATGTGCTAAAAAGGAAATTCAAACCTCAAGCCTCATCAACCGGGAAATGACAAAAATCGGGCAGGCAGCATGGCTATGTGGGTCGCTCCCATTAGGGGTGTATAATCACCTATCTAGAGAAATTCCTTTTGCTTCTTAAATCTATCGATGCTGTCCCTTTTCGGGAAACAGTGGGTAGCTCCCAACCGTTGGTGATATACATTCGATACACTCAAGCGAAATGAGTGGTCGGTCATATGAGGGTCGGGTTGCAAGACGTTCTTGTTGAACCCAGTGTATTCGCCTCTAGAGATACACTATCGGCACGTGGTTCCATACCTTGTCATAGTCGAAATCCAATCTCCAATAAGCGCCCGCGGTTTTTGTTTGTATACTATGTATGAGGAGCGTGAGATGCAAGCGTTCTGCTGGATTCTATTTATTTGTATTTAGACACTATTATAATATCAGACAAGATATGATTTCAAAACTGTTTTGGGTTATAGTAAGGTAAAAACCGTCCGTGTTTATGTGTGGGCTGGTCTTACTATTATCCTTTTCTTTCAAAAGGATTTTTGAACGTTAAAATCAAAACGGATGTTATATAAACTTTGCGAGATTTTCTCACTCTGGTTCACCAGACTGACCCGGTATTTGTAATGCTCGGGTTAGATCGGGTTGTACAGGTTCAGGTTATTGGATAATACGAAGTTCAGAAGATGGGCTGGAGGAGTTCAGACGTATGATCTTATCTAGTATATTCCGCTGTGTGTTGTATATGAGGACAGATTATTATAACTGTCCAGATATGTGATGTACTCTGATGATTGTAAGTATATTTTCAAGCTCTCAATAAAGTTTTATTTCTATATTATATTTTGGTCCACTGCGATGTGAGACTCTGTGTCGTGTTGGATCTTCTTCTTCTACTCTAATATTTCTTTCTTTCTTATCTCACCCTCTAAATTCTTTCTAATAACTATCTGGTGGTTTTCGATACTTGAGTTTAGGCAGGTAATGCAGGGTTTATGTATTATTGTCAGAATTCAGGCGTCGAATACTTACCGGGTCGTTACAGTGTGTGTGTGCAGTAATTATATACAGGAAATACTACTAAAGACTGTACAGTTATAAAGATAATAGAGATTCAAAGATTAGTTAAATTTCAAGACTCGTGAGTAATTAAGATTTCAAGAGTTCAAGATTAATATTGTTATAGAGTCAAGATTTTGTAAGACTCTAAATAGCACTCCAGGTTCAAATTCAAGTTCTAATTTTCAAATTCTAATTCTAATTTTCAAATTCTGATTTTCAATTCTATCCTCAATCCTCTCTATTTTATTTTTCTATTTGCTTCTAGTTTTATTCTTTTTTGTTTTTTCAAACTTAAGTTTTATATAGTTTATATAGTTTAAAACCTTATAATTTTATAAATATATTTATATAGTTTAAATTTATGTTTTCATATGTTTTTCTATCATATAATATTAATTTACAACACTAGAATTTTACTCAAAAATTTCCAGAATTATTTTTATATTAAAACACTTGAAAAATGCTTTAAAATTTAAATTTTCAAAGGAGTATGTCGACATAACAAAAACTCCATGTCGACCTATAACTGTCACTTTTTCCAATTTTGAAAGGAAGTGTCTTTTCACTATTTGAAACGATTCAGAGCCGTTGCAACCTCTCATACTCTATAAAAAGGGGTTAAAACCGATTTTTTTATCATCTCTTCTTCTCTATCTTCATCCTCTTTCTCTATATCATATTTCTTACTCATTTTTATGATTCTTACACTTATACTCTGCCGAATTCAATTCTGTTTTGATCAAACTTCTTCTCTCTACACTCTCTACTCTCTGGATCAAGTGCTATTGAAGAGTTATAGGGCTATTTTGTAATTTCTTGGGTTGAATAAACCTTGTTGTAATTCAAATAGGAGTCGATGCGTCCTTGTTGAGCCATGAAATCAAGGAATAGGAGTCGGTGTGCCCTTGTGAGCCGTGAAATCAAGGAAGTAGGAATCGGTGTCTCCTTGTAAGCCGTGAAATCAAGGAGGGTGTAATTGACTATTAAAAGAGTAAAAAACTCTAAACAATCCAGCGTTGTGCGGGACCGGACGTAGGAGTAATCTGAACCAGTATAAAATCTGGTGTGTTCTTTCCTTTTCTACATTTCTATTTCTGTTTATCTTATTTGTATTTGAATCTGTGACTTTGTTTGTGGTGTTTGATTCATTCCATAATTCACTTTAGATTAAAATTCTTACAAACACTATTCATGCCCGCTCTAGTGTTTGCTTTGCCTTAACGATCCATTCTCCAGTCCCTAACAGAATCAAACACCACAATTACGGACTCAGATTCAAACACAGATGTAAAATAAATAGAAATAAAAATGCAAAAAAGGAAATAACACACCGGATTTTTTACTGGTTTGGATTACTCCTACGTTTAGTCCCACACAACGCTGTATTGCACAGAGTTATATTACTAGATCAAAATCCAATTATAGCCTCCTTGATTTCACGGCTACAAGGGATACCACCGTTTCCACACACACTTGATCAAGTTTTGCTCGTCCTTGATTTCACGGCTACTAGGGATACCACTGATTTTGTCCTTGATTTTATGGCTACAAGGGATACCATCGATTCCTTTACTCAACTCAAACAAATTACAAACAGCCCTGTAACTCTTCAATAGCACTTAATTCAAAGAGTAATGAGTGTAGAGAGAGGAAGTTTGATTAAAACGGAATTGAATTCGGTAGAATATAAGTGTAGAAATTATAATAATGATTAAGAATAATGGTGTAGAGAAAGAGGATGAAGTTAGAGAAGAAGAGGTGATTAAAAATTCGAATTAAGCCCTTTTTATAGTGTGTGAAAGGTTGCAACGTTTCTAGAGCGTTTCAAATGGTGAAAAGACACTTCCTTTCATATTTAAATTTATGACAGTTATATGTGGACATACCCTTTTTTATATGTTGACATACTTATCATTTTTATGATTTTTAAAGTATTTTTTAAGTATTTAAATCAATATTTAAATTCTGGAAATTCCTGAAACAAAACTAGTTGCTAAAACGTTATTTTTCAAGTATAAAACATAAGAAGATATTAATTAAACATATGATTAAACACTTAATATACATGTGATATAAAAACTATATATAATATAATTATAAACATATATAATATAATTATAAACATATATATAGGAATTTATAAATAAATATTTCTAAACTATATATAAACAAAAGGTTATATGAAAACTTAGAGTTTAAATAATCAAATATAAACTTAGTTAAACATATTTAATAAAACTATAAAAATAAGAATACTTATAAATTAGGAAATATATTTGAAATCATAAGTTTGAAATTATTGGAAGATTAAAAATTATTTTGAGAGAAGTTTGAAATCAATTTGAAAATAGTTTTGAATTTGAAAACAGATAATTTTGAAAAACAAAATTTGAACCTGGTGTGCTATTCGGAGTCTTACATAAACGAGACTTAAAACTATATTTTTCTTGAACTCTTGAAATCTTGATTACTCATGACTCTTGAATCTACACTGAATACTGAATCTCTAAAAGCTCTTAAACTGTACAATCTTCAGTATTAATTCCTACATACAAATCCTGCATATGTATACATATATATATATATATATTCTAGATAAAGGTGTTAGTATATATTTTATAATCAATTAATATTGAAATAAGGTTGCTTTCATCAAAACTGCATTCTCCAATAATCTCCCCATTTTTTATGATGACAACCTTAGTTTATAAAATATCATACCTATATATACATGTTGATGATCCTCTTAAATACTCCCCCTGTCTGTATGAATTATACTACATCTATATTTTATAATTTCTCACCCTTTGGCATTGTCAAAAAGAAATTCCAAAGATACTCCCCCTAAATTGTATAACTATCTAAACATAACTTTGTCTATATGAATTATACTACATCTATATTTTATAATTTCTCCCCCTTTCGCATTGTCAAAAAGAAATTCTAAAGATACTCCCCCTAAATTGTATAACTATCTAAACATAACTTATAATTAAATATATACTATATTTCTAAGGTATATAGATAACTCCCCTTAAATCCTAAATCTGTCTATATATCCTAGCATAAAATACTCCCCCTGAATCCATGCTATAAATGATCCTAAATATAACTATCCTTAATTTTTATTCTAATCTAAAAGATTATAACTCCTCCCAAATTTATGACTATACTATTCTAATAAACTAGATAGAAGGATAACAAACTAAGCAAACCAATTTATAATCAACTCTAACTAGCAAGTCATTCCAAATAAGCAATTCAAACAAACAATTCAAGCAATCAATTAAAGAAATCAATTCAAGCAACCAATTCAAGCAATCGACCAAATGAACCAAATTAAATAATATGTGTTAATAAATGTGAAAACCTGTAACTTCCCCGGTGAGGAAAGCGCGGATAGAGTCGAGAACAAGCCACAGAAGAACGCAGACGGAAGAACATTTCATTGTTAATTACAACAATTCCATCAGAATACAAGAATATACAGAGTATGAATAAATAAGATACATTCGATAAATATCAGAGATTACAATACATTACATAGCAGCGGAAAATAATACAATACACAACTAAAGGAGATATACGGATACAAAGCTTTCCGAATATCATTCCAGCTGTAAACCAGGATCCTGTGAATATAAATCTGCAAAACCAAAACTACTAGCTGCCCATGTCAAAATAAGGGCACCCAAAGTTTAGGTTAAAACAATAAAATCCAGGTCAGTCATGGGACTGGTGTGACAACTAAAACAATTATTAATCTTTATTTTAAAGTTAGGTGAATAAAGGGACCATGCCGCTAACGCGGAACGGGTTTCCTCCCAAGAATACCGGTGCATAAAACAACAGCGCAATGCTAAATAAAGAACAATGAAGCTATTATAAGACCCAGGTCCCATCACACAATGCAACACAAACCGGAGGATAGGGTTTTCCCTTATAATAGCCAAAGCATGCTTGATACGTTTAAAACAAGTCATTTGATACTATAATAAGTGTATAGTGTTTAAAACAATTTCAAATCATAAGTATCAATCATAGACGACATGGGTACCATATATCATGTCGTCATACTAGGCTCTACAATCAAAACCGCAAATGTCATGTATTTGGAAGTTGGATTTCCATCTGTGAACCGAGGCAAAAGATAGTCCTCTACCGATTCGAGACTCTCTAGCCCGAGCCTCAGGCTACAGCCGCAACTGCACCTAGGAGCCACAGGGCCGGTCCACCGATGTGGATTAAAATGCCTGAACACTACGTCTCCCCGCCCTATGGGGCGTAAATGAGCCAACGAATGACTCCATCGGTTCGAGAACGACCGATATATCCGAGGCGCCTCGCAACAGCAACAACCACATAAGTCAAACTCGTTAGGGCGTGTAAAACCACTGACGCCACTTCTAGCTAGAAAGAGACGCATGCCCTCCCTGGATCCTTCTCCCGTTTCTGGCTCACAACCGGGGTGTGAGGCTCGCGAATCCACGCTACACAAAGCTATGCCACACAGGCCGTGCTTTGATCATCACCACAAGACTTTGCTTTTCAACCGAAGCCTTGATCAATTGCTACTTAGGCATGCCACACAGGCAATTCACTCCATGCGTTTGATATCCATCAATATATAACCCCTGAGCTCGTACGTCTCAGAGAAGGGTATTAAGCAAGAAAATAAATTCTTCGCCGCCAAACAGATATATATTTAATAGAAATCAACCACATAGAATAAAATCCAATGTCAGACACACAGTCCATTTACAAGTTCGTTCTGGGTCTGAACGAAACCGGAGGCACCTAGTACCCCGAATATCCATCGATCTCCAAGTTCGTCTGGACGACCACTAACTGATTCCCTCCTTTTGGGTGTATGGCCCAATCAAGATCATCAGTAATCACCCAAACGACGTGAATACCTCCGGTCTTCAACCACTGTCTTCATCTTCGACACCACGTCGAATCAGTTATTCAGAATGGGACAAACCCGGTCTTTCTGAATAACTCGTGTATATATTATAAAAGTGTTACACAAACACAACATACACCTCATTCCACTTCAGAATATTCTTTTTATTCAAATATTCTTATATTTTTGGAAAGGTTCCCATTAATTTTATCAAAGGTAAATTCTTTACACTTATTCTTTAATCTCCTTTTTGAATATCAATTCAAACTAGTCGGGATTAGCGAACCACAACGAAGTAATCATTTATTTTATTTCCCAACCCCAACCTATTCATCCCATGAAGTAAAACTGGTAATACTTTATATCTAACACCACGGTGTTAACAGTAAATTCAATTACCATTTCACTTTCAAATCTAATTAAAGATTTAATTATCGCCTGGAGCAAAACTGGTGATACTCCATTCTCGATCTTTTCAATCTAATTAAAGATTCATTAAAACTCCACTTAGTTTTAATCTTTAACTGGGTTAAAGAATCAGTGTCATTTAAAACACAGTTCACGATAAACCCAAAATCACATTCCATTAATTATCGGGTTAAAGAACAAGTGTTATTTAAAACACTATTCACGATAAACCCAAAAATCAATACCAATTCAATTCCAATTAAATATTATTTAATTGGTACACTTCATTAATTCTAAATAAAAAGATTTAATCCTTTTCTCAACTGGGCTTAAGAATAGTGTTAATGATGACACCATTCATGACAAACCCAAATCACATTTGATATTAAATACAAGGCTCTGAATAGAAAATATATCGGCTTATATTCAATATCAAATTCTACGACCAACAAATATCATATTGGAAATAACGATGTTAGTATATCTTTCAAATTCCCATAACAATATCTGTAACATCACGAATCCAACATCGAAATATTCCGAAGACAATTTCGATTCAAATCCCTTCCAATTCAATCATTGGAAATCCTGGTTATTTTCAAAACCATTTCAAATCCACTTTATTTTAAAAATAAATAGAATTATAGTTCTAGTTCAAAACTAGTTCATTTCGATAAAAATCTATTTTTATCTTTTCAAATATGGAGTTTTTCATCTCAATTCTTCACAAATCATTTCTTATGATTTTACACAAATTATTTCTATTTTTAATAATTTTATCAAGGTCCGTACAGTCGATTTCCATCATCGGCCATCGAACTGCACATACAGCGACCCTTTCCAAATTTGATTTGGACATAATTCCAAATCCAACCGTTAGATTTCAAATTTCTAATATTCGTTAGAAAGCTCTTTTCGATACGAACCCAAACGGTTCCGGTTTTAGGAGAATCCGACGGTCGGATCTCCCGCAATATCCATTCGAAGTCAGTGGTCGAAATTCACGAACTACCGCAGCGCGGCGCGTTCTATTCAGGCCATTATATGATATATATAATATTTCCTTCGTCGATTTCAATTCACAACGTGCTTTATAAATCGTTTTAAATTCATTTTCAAAATGGTTTCAACTTCATATTCAATTTCAAATCAAAATTGAATATTCCAATATAAATTCGTTTTAAATTCATTTCAAATCGATTTCAATTCGATTTCAATTCATTTCAATTTAATTCGAATTTCAATTCATTTCAATTCAATTCGAATTTCGAAATCACTTTCAATATTCATTGAAAAATGAATAAAGTCGACATAAATATCGTTCACGTCAAAATGGCGTCAATCTAATCAACACGGCTTCATATATTTCTATTTTCAAATTTTCGATTTCAAATATTTCTTTTTCAAATATTTCTATTCAAATATTTCTTTTTCAAATATTTCTTTCTTAAACATTTCTTTTTCAAATATTTCTTTTTCAAAATTGGAATGAGGCCCAATCAATTACCATATAATGTTAATTATATGGATTTTCTACAACACATGTATAAAATAACAATGATAAATAATCAACCGTCATCCAGAGTGCACCACACAACTGCATAAGCATTAAATATAAATAATTAACGCTTACACAGTCTGTTGACCAATCGATCGACATACAACTAAACAATCGGGATTAGTGTATGTCAAATATAATCCCAATACCCGTGTGGGGTTTCAAACAATCAAACACAGATTTTATTTGTACAGTTGGGCGATGTGTAAATTTTATCGTCCCAATCAATATCAATCAAATCAGTGTATATAAACAAATCTCCGATGTGTTTATAAATATTTATTTTAAATACACGTTAAAAATTCTATTTTTAACTATAAAATATTTTTAACTATATAAATATTTTATTTCCTTTCACTTCACATCACACAATCAACTACACATCAAAATCAAACAAACATACAAGCCATCCATGGTCTGTGGATGACGGGTGTCGGATGCTGCTAAGCACCGTCTGTGTAACACCCCGCAAATTCTATAACTGTGAAATTCACAAATTAAAGTATAATTAACTTCAAATCAAAGAACTAAGGGAAACGGGATACGCCATTGCATTCGTCTCGGAAATATACGCGAAATAGAGTCCGAGTTTTCGAAAAACGGAGTCCGTATGAAGAAGATATGGCCTTCGGAAGTTTGAGAATCAAGTTTAAATTCAAACAGAATAAATCAGGTTTAAATTCGAAAATGGGCCCCAATGGGCCAGGGCGGAAAAACACCCGCCTGACCCACCAAGTCGACTGGGCTGTCGACCTGGTCTAACCAGGTCGACAGGGCTGTCGACAGGGCTGTCGACAGGCATGTCGACCTGGTCCAGAGCCAGGTCGAGCCCAGTCTAACCCGGCTGGCCTATTCTATGTTGGTCGATTTTCTGTGGTCTGCTTTGTCATTAGGGCTAGGTGGCAGGCTCTAATTGGTCTCTCTTGCGAATGAATGGCTATGATCAATCCAAGCAACATCAATGGTCCTAATCAGTTCCTTACCTCTATAAAAACAACCCTAGACTAAACCCTAATCTATTCATTCAAAAATAAGAACAAAGCCGCCATGTTGCTGAGGAACGACTAGGGGTAGCCACCAAATTGGAGAGAGGATTAAGAGGAAAATTCTAAAGCTTAAAGCAACCTAAACAAATCAATTCAACAAAGGAATTTGCGTCTCCAAACCCCTAAATTGGAGAATTCGCCACATCATTGTAAGTAGAGTATTGCTTTGGTATGAACAAATAATTGTGTTGGTTTGTATGCTTGAATTGTGGCCATAAAGTAATTCATATTTGTGCAAAATTATGTTATTCATTATAAAGAACTACATGCGGTAGTTCTATGCAAGTACACGTTTGGAATATTCGCAAATTATGTAATCTATGTTGAAGCTACATGTATGTAGTTGATTGAAATTCATGCAAGTTTGGGCCTTTGTTACTATGCCATCATAATTTGTATTTTTATGCAAACATCATTTTTGTGAAGTAATTGGAATAAGTTTGAGTTATCATAATCCATATGAAATTATGTTGAAAATTTGGCATCATGTATTAAGCCATGCTTTTGTACTAGAAAACCTATTTGCAAACTTATGAATATGGCTAGGCTATGATTAATATTTGGCATAATTGAAATCCATGTTAGGTCTATATTGTTTACAAGAATTATATGATGACATATGGGGTACATAGCTAGGTTAGACTCAAAAATCCCTTTTTGCAAGTTTACATGACTAAAGTAAGAATCATGATTTCATGTTAGAAATATTTATGCCATGGTTATGTGAACAAATTTAACTATACCTGTGCCATGCTTATGTTTGACATTATGCCATGCTTATGCCATGCTTATGTTTGACATTATGCCTAAATAAGAATATAGGTTCATGTTGTAGTTAAGCCTAAGCAAGTTTACATGCCTTGATTCATGTCACCTATGCTTTATGACCAAAGTATATGTTACCACTGTGCAAGTTCACCAGTTTCTAGTTTGTATTTCCAACGTCATATTGCAAGTTCATGCGCTCACATTTCCCCTCTTTGTGTATGTAATCACGCTTTAAGCCTCCCCTTGTCGCATGGCTAAGTTGGGCTTTAAAAGGCTAAGCCCAACATATATATAATAAACGGACGTGTAAAACGGGGGAAAATAACGTTGGGTTAAAAATTACTAATGAATGAAAATATAAAATAGAAGGGCCCAAATTCAAGTATGGGTTGGGCCCATGATTGGTGTAACCTTTACACCATTAACTTAATAATGGGCCGCAAATATTTACATATAAGAAATAAAGAAGAATGACAAAATATGTAAATGTAGAACATACGATGTGTTTAACCCGAGGTTGGATTGAGTTGTGATGTAAACCTGCCCGGAACCGCCCGGCTGTCCAGTAGTCACAACAATACCTATCCAATGTGGGAGGTTAAACATGGAGCCCAATAAGGACCCGAGGTTAGACTGAGTTGTGGCGTAAGACTGCCCGGAACCAACCGGCAACAGGCAGCCACAACAATACCTGTCTAATGTGAGAGGTCAGGGCCTTAATAAGACAATTAAGGCTGAGTCAGGATTGTTAGGATTAAGTGAACTAAAGACTTAATCAAAATGGAACATGATAAACTAAACGGACTGGTGGGGGTTAGGTTAGGAAACACTTAACCAACTTATCATGTTGGCTAGAGATAGAAAACCTAGTAACGGGGGGGGGGGGGACCCTTTTCAGCAGTAACCCTAGAAGGTGTATCAGGATACCCTGAAACTAGGCAGGGTGGGGCACGATTACTGGGCTGATTGTAAGAGGTCAAATCGACGGCGGTGGTGTAGCAGTGTAGGTTCTAACGGGGTGCGGGCGTGCACACACTCCGGCGCAGAAAAATAAGGCACTGGACACCAATAGCATACCTGTGCATTCTAAGGTTGTGTCGGGCCGCCACCACGGGACTTGATACACCCCATGGTGGGACCAGCATAGGTAACTACAGACATCGGGGGCCGTAAGACACATGTAACTATGCGAGTAGGAGCCGATCATCATAGAATGGATCACATCACCCTGATTATGGGGTGCCAGTTGGAAACTAGTTTATATGGGTTCAGAGATTAACATGGGGTACGATTGTATATTCGACCCTAGACAACTTAACCAAGTTATAGTGTTTGCCCACTTCTTGTTATTACTTATCATACCCAGTTCTTTATTCATAGACAAAATAGTACTAGACTTACTCAGGCTTTATGTCTGACTCTACTTTTCTTTCGTCTTCTTTCTTCCGTTCCCCCCCCCCCCCCCAGGTCCTCAGGGAGGGAACACAGCAGCTTGATCAGCCTTAACATCCAGCTTGAAGAAGAGAAATGTATTGCTTGGACTTTTTCGCTTTGAACTATGGCTTTGGACAACCACTATGGGGGCTTTTGCAGTTTATCTATGTTTTATTTATGCTTCTTTAAATAATGTACTCAAGACAGATTATGAAAATGTTATGTTATGTTTTTGGAAAGGATGTAAGACAATCATGGTGATGTTTTGTAACACGTATTTGACTTTATGAAATAAAGTTGTTGTTCTTCCGCTGTTTACAAATATGTGTTCTTATATCTGTCTTGTATATCTGTGACTTATACTTATAAACCTCCACCAAAATTAGGGCATTCCCTTTGTGAGTGACCCTAACGGAGGTGGGGTGTTTCACTTGGTATCAGAGCATAGGTTTACCAGATAAGATAAAAAGTTTTAAAAAATTTATTTTCAAAAAGGAAATTTAAAGAAGCATTTTTAAGAGATAAAATATTATTTTATTTTAAAAAGGCAAAGTCCACTCCCCAAAGCCATAGGTACTATCTCTTGTCCTTCGTTTTGAATCTATCCTTTTTGTTTCAGCATGTCCGAAGATCTTAACTTGCCAGAAGGGGTGCCAATACCTGGTTGGTTTAGACGGTTCTTAGAAGCAAGGGCCACTCAGCCGGGTCCTACCGTTCCTCCTTCCCCAGCTGCCGGAAATCATCCAGCTGCAGCGGCACCTTTTCCTCCACCTCCTCCACGGGGAAACGCGTTTGCTAAGATATGTAAAGATTTTAAAGCTATGGGAGGAAGGGATTTCCATGGAACTGAGTCCTTCGTGGCAGCCAGAAATTGGCTGAAAGAAACGGAGGACCTATTCATCATCTTTGAGGTAGAAGATAGACAAAAAGTACAACTGGCAGTGTGGCTATTGAAGGGTGAGGCTTCCTACTGGTGGGAAGTCACTAATGCTGAAAGACCAGTGGAGACATGGGAGGACTTTAGGGCAAGGTTTGAGACTAAATTTCTCTCAGATGCCGAAAGAAGTTTGCAGTTGGAAAAATTCTTATTTCTTAAGCAAGGGGACAAGACAGTCAGAGAATATGTGAATCAATTCGATGAGCTGGCTAGGTTTGGGCTTGACCTAGTCAATACCCCGCACAAGAAGGCTCTCCGTTTCGTCAAAGGGTTGAATGAGCCATTACACAGTTTGGCCATGACCCATATACCCATGGGAGCCACGTATGAAAGATTGGTGCAAATGGCATTGCTGAATGAAGAGGATAAGGGCAAGAAGGAGACAAAGGCAGAAAGCTCTCAAGGGAAGAAAGAGGGTTTGCAGCCTAAGAAGACGGACTTTAAGAAAGGCGGGAAAGGCAACAAAGAGAAGAGGAAGTGTAATTTCTGTGGCAAAGTGGGGCACTTAGTAAAGGACTGCCGGAAAAAGAAGGCCAAGGAGAATGGTGGGTGCTTTTCTTGCGGTGAGACAGGCCACAGGGCTAAGGACTGCCTAAAGAAACGAGGACAGGGGCAGAGGGCTGGATCCACCCCAGGGGCACAGGTTCATGTGCTGGAAGCGCCACCTCTGCAACAGCGAGGTATAAATACTTCTGTAGAAAGTGTAGTTTATCTTTATGATCACCCCGTTCGCACTTTATTTGATTCTGGCGCATCACACTCCTTTATCTCGTCTGCTTTAGTAGAATCTATGCACCTAAAAACTAGTATGGTAGAGGACCCCTTAATTGTTTCAAACCCAATTGGGGGCCCAGCTCATTTGTCTATGATCTGTGTGGGATTGAAAATTTCTATCCTAAGTGTAGAATTTCAATGTAGTGCCTTTGTTTTGGGCTTTTCGGGTTATGGTTTGATTTTGGGTATGGATTGGCTATCCAGTAATGGGGCCATCCTTGATTGTGAGAAAAGGGTTGTTAGGCTCCTAACCCAGCTCGGTAATACTTTGGAAATTTCTTGTAATCCCTCGTATGCGGTTATGCTTAGTTATCTTGAATCGCTAGATGCCTCTGTTGAAAATTTGCAATCAGTTAGAGTGGTCCGGGAATATCCGGATGTCTTCGAAGAGGTGAAGGGCTTGCCTCCGAAGCAGGAAATAGACTTCCGCATATATCTTGTAGATAATGCAAAGCCCGTTGCGTTGCCCGTTAGACACATGGCTCCACGAGAAAGGAAAGAGCTCAGTAAACAGATTAAAGAGCTTCTAGAAAAGGGGTTCATTAGGAGGAGCATTTCAGAATGGGGCGCTCCGGTGGTGTTCCCTACGAAGGCGGATGGTTCACTCCGTCTATGTGTTGACTATAGGGAGCTCAACAAGCTAACGAAAAAGAATAGGCACCCTCTCCCTAGAATTGACGATTTGTTTGACCAACTAGTAGGAGCGTCTGTTTTCTCCCAGCTCGATTTAGCAACCGGTTTTCATCAGCTAAGGGTGGCTGAAGATAGCATCGATAAAACGGCGTTCAGAACCCCAGACTGCTTCTTTGAATGGCTTGTCATGCCTTCCGGCTTGACAAATGCACCTTCTTACTTCGTGGACCTGATGAGTAGGGTATTTAGAGATTTCCTCAACAAATTCGTAGTGGTTTTCGTAGATGATATCCTTATCTTCTCAAAGAGTGAAGAGGAACATGCTCAACACTTAAGGGCAATCATGGAAACTTTGCGAGCCCATCAACTAAAAGCTAAATTCTCCAAATGCCACTTTTGGAGAGAAGAGGTGAGGTTCCTTGGGCACATAGTATCTAAACAAGGGTTAGCAGTGGACCCTGCTAAGGTAGTGGCGGTACAGGACTAGAAGACACCAAGGAATGCGACTGAGGTCCGAAGCTTTCTAGGATTAGCAGGTTTCTATCGAAAGTTCATAAAGGATTTTGCGAAAATCTCAGCTCCGCTCACGAAATTAACTAAGAAGAATCTAGTGTTCAATTGGGACTTGGATTGCGAGTTTGCTTTCCAACGACTGAAGAGGGCTCTCACAACAGCCCCAGTTTTGACGCTGCCAGATGGGAGCAAGATGTTCACTGTTTATACGGATGCATGTGGGACAGGGCTAGGCGCCGTCTTAATGCAAGAAGGAAGGGTAGTAGCTTATGGCGGGAGGCAGTTGAAAGTGCACGAAAAGAACTACCCAACCCACGATCTTGAGTTAGCCGCCATCGTCTTTGCACTCAAGTCTTGGCGACACTATCTCCTAGGTGAGAAGTTCGAACTTTACACTGACCATAAATCGTTGAAATATCTTTTCTCGCAGAAGGATCTTAACTTGAGGCAACAAAGATGGATGGAGTTTCTTGCCTCGTACGATTTCGAAATCTCCTACACTCCGGGCAAAGGCAACGTAGTGGCAGACGCGTTGAGCCGAAAGAAATTGACCCTAAGCCCGTTGTTTGTTGAAAGACAAAGCCTAGAGTTTATAGCCAGCTTCGACTTTAGGCCTTCCTCCGATTTCGTACCAGGCTTGCTAGCATCTCTCGAAGTGCGCCCAACTTTAGTGGATTCAGTAGGGACAGCACAACGCGAAGACCCTCAGCTAGTGGAAATAATTGATAGGCTAATTAGGGGTGAGACTTCAAGTCACCTCAACAGATACTCCATCGACGATAAGGGTTTGCTAAGGCGAGACGGAAGACTATGCGTCCCACAGACAAAAAATTTAATAAAGAAGGTTCTAGAGGAAGCACATCACTCCAAGATGACGATACACCCAGGCGGAGATAAAATGTACAAAGACATAAAAAGGACTTTCTTCTGGAATGGCATGAAAAAGGACGTGGCAGAGTTTGTTTCTAAGTGTATGGTGTGCCAACAGGTTAAGGCGGAACAGAAAAAGCCTGGCGGACTACTACATCCTCTGGAGGTCCCGCAGTGGAAGTGGGATAGCATCTCAATGGACTTCATCGATGGGCTGCCTAGGTCTAGGAGAGGCAACACTAGCATTTGGGTAATAGTGGATAGGCTTACTAAAAGCGCCCACTTTTTACCTGTCAAAAGTAAAAGAACTGCTTCATCCCTAGCATCACTTTACCTCAAGGAAATCGTTCGACTCCATGGAATACCATCTAGCATTGTTAGTGACCGAGACCCCATCTTCACCAGTGAGTTTTGGCGGAGTCTGCAAGAAGCAGTAGGAACGCAGTTATGCTTGAGCACAGCCTATCATCCCCAAACCGACGGCCAAACAGAGAGAGTGAACAGAGTTTTGGAAGACCTTTTAAGACTATGCGTCCTCGACTTCGGAGGGACATGGGAAGACCACCTTCCTTTGGTGGAATTTGCCTACAACAACAGCTATCAAGCAACCATCGGAATGGCGCCCTTCGAAGCTTTATATGGAAGACCGTGCCGATCGCCCACTTGTTGGTGGGAGTCCACGGATAAGCTCATACTTGGACCAGATATGATCCGAGAGACCTCAGAGAAAGTAGACTTAATACGAAGAAGGATGAAGACGGCCCAAGACAGACAAAAGTCCTATGCCGACAAGAGAAGGACCGACCTTGAATTTGAAGTTGGAGACAGAGTTTTTCTCAAGGTATCACCGCTAAGGAACGTTGTTCGTTTTGGAACCACAGGAAAACTAGCACCAAGGTTCGTAGGGCCATTCCCTATCATCGAGAAAATTGGGAAAATGGCCTATAGATTAGAGCTACCCGAGAAGTTGGCCGGAGTCCACAACGTTTTTCATGTTTCACATCTCCGAAAATGTCTGCATGAGTCTGCTGAAGTGGTAGAGCCAAACATCCTCGAAGAGGCCGAAGTGGAACGCGAAGCAACCATAAGAAAAGTTCCAACCCGCATATTAGGAACGGAAGTGAAGAAGCTACGCAACCGCGAAGTCAAGCTCGTCAAAGTTCAGTGGAGCGACGCCGAGGGAGACGCGACTTGGGAAACTGAAGCTAGAATACGCACTGCCTACCCTTTTCTTTTCGAGGGTACATCCTTGATCTTTCTTTTTCCTTAAGTTGCGCTTTTATCTATCTTTTTAGGTATATTTCCTCGACCGTATCTTTTAGGTAGAATCTTTTTGGATGGAAACATGTAGTTGAAACATGTTATGTATGATGGTTGCAAGTGGTTGCAAGTGATTGCTAGTGGTTGCTCGTGGTTGCATATACACACACAATCTAGGTTTTAGATCGGCTCAGTCACTTCATATTACATATGCATATATGTTTGCATTCGTATATGGTTGAACATTAATGTGTTGTCATATGGACGTTGCATTTGTATTGAATGATTGTGCACTCATGAAGAATCATGAATAGGAAAATTTTGCATACATAATGGATTCATGGCACTTACATAATTCGCATTAAGGAGGTCAACTGAATCAGTAGACCGCCTGATTTTGCATTAGATAAGTTCATGTACACACACACTTCGCATATGATCATGAAGCATTAGAAGTCTTTTAAGGACAATGGATGCTCGTGTTTGATGGATGAATAGATGGATGATTGGATGTTAGGATATACATTCCTCCTAACTTGAAGATTTCGGGGACGAAATCCTTTTAAGTGGGGGAGAATGTAACACCCCGCAAATTCTATAATTGTGAAATTCACAAATTAAAGTATAATTAACTTCAAATCAAAGAACTAAGGGAAACGGGATAAGCCATTGCATTCGTCTCGGAAAAATACGCGAAATAGAGTCCGAGTTTTCGAAAAACGGAGTCCGTATGAAGAAGATATGGCCTTCGGAAGTTTGAGAACCAAGTTTATATTCAAACAGAATAAATCAGGTTTAAATTCGAAAATGGGGCCCAATGGGCCAGGGCGGAAAAACACCCGCCTGACCCACCAAGTCGACTGGGCTGTCGACCTGGTCTAACCAGGTCAACAGGGCTGTCGACAGGGCTGTCGACAGGCATGTCGACCTGGTCCAGAGCCAGGTCGAGCCCAGTCTAACCCGGCTGGCCTATTCTATGTTGGTCGATTTTCTGTGGTCTGCTTTGTCATTAGGGCTAGGTGGCAGGCTCTAATTGGTCTCTCTTGCGAATGAATGGCTATGATCAATCCAAGCAACATCAATGGTCCTAATCAGTTCCTTACCTCTATAAAAACAACCCTAGACTAAACCCTAATCTATTCATTCAAAAATAAGAACAAAGCCGCCATGTTGCTGAGGAACGACTAGGGGTAGCCACCAAATTGGAGAGAGGATTAGGAGGAAAATTCTAAAGCTTAAAGCAACCTAAACAAATCAATTCAACAAAGGAATTTGCGTCTCCAAACCCCTAAATTGGAGAATTCGCCACATCATTGTAAGTAGAGTATTGCTTTGGTATGAACAAATAATTGTGTTGGTTTGTATGCTTGAATTGTGGCCATAAAGTAATTCATATTTGTGCAAAATTATGTTATTCATTATAAAGAACTACATGCGGTAGTTCTATGCAAGTACACGTTTGGAATATTCGCAAATTATGTAATCTATGTTGAAGCTACATGTATGTAGTTGATTGAAATTCATGCAAGTTTGGGCCTTTGTTACTATGCCATCATAATTTGTATTTTTATGCAAACATCATTTTTGTGAAGTAATTGGAATAAGTTTGAGTTATCATAATCCATATGAAATTATGTTGAAAATTTGGCATCATGTATTAAGCCATGCTTTTGTACTAGAAAACCTATTTGCAAACTTATGAATATGGCTAGGCTATGATTAATATTTGGCATAATTGAAATCCATGTTAGGTCTATATTGTTTACAAGAATTATATGATGACATATGGGGTACATAGCTAGGTTAGACTCAAAAATCCCTTTTTGCAAGTTTACATGACTAAAGTAAGAATCATGATTTCATGTTAGAAATATTTATGCCATGGTTATGTGAACAAATTTAACTATACCTGTGCCATGCTTATGTTTGACATTATGCCATGCTTATGCCATGCTTATGTTTGACATTATGCCTAAATAATAATATAGGTTCATGTTGTAGTTAAGCCTAAGCAAGTTTACATGCCTTGATTCATGTCACCTATGCTTTATGACCAAAGTATATGTTACCACTATGCAAGTTCACCAGTTTCTAGTTTGTATTTCCAACGTCATATTGCAAGTTCATGCGCTCACATTTCCCCTCTTTGTGTATGTAATCACGCTTTAAGCCTCCCCTTGTCGCATGGCTAAGTTGGGCTTTAAAAGGCTAAGCCCAACATATATATAATAAACGGACGTGTAAAACGGGGGAAAATAACGTTGGGTTAAAAATTACTAATGAATGAAAATATAAAATAGAAGGGCCCAAATTCAAGTATGGGTTGGGCCCATGATTGGTGTAACCTTTACACCATTAACTTAATAATGGGCCGCAAATATTTACATATAAGAAATAAAGAAGAATGACAAAATATGTAAATGTAGAACATACGATGTGTTTAACCCGAGGTTGGATTGAGTTGTGATGTAAACCTGCCCGGAACCGCCCGGCTGTCCAGTAGTCACAACAATACCTATCCAATGTGGGAGGTTAAACATGGAGCCCAATAAGGACCCGAGGTTAGACTGAGTTGTGGCGTAAGACTGCCCGGAACCAACCGGCAACAGGCAGCCACAACAATACCTGTCTAATGTGAGAGGTCAGGGCCTTAATAAGACAATTAAGGCTGAGTCAGGATTGTTAGGATTAAGTGAACTAAAGACTTAATCAAAATGGAACATGCTAAACTAAACGGACTGGTGGGGGTTAGGTTAGGAAACACTTAACCAACTTAGCATGTTGGCTAGAGATAGAAAACCTAGTAACGGGGGGGGGGGGGGGACCCTTTTCAGCATAACCCTAGAAGGTGTATCAGGATACCCTGAAACTAGGCAGGGTGGGGCACGATTACTGGGCTGATTGTAAGAGGTCAAATCGACGGCGGTGGTGTAGCAGTGTAGGTTCTAACGGGGTGCGGGCGTGCACACACTCCGGCGCAGAAAAATAAGGCACTGGACACCAGTAGCATACCTGTGCATTCTAAGGTTGTGTCGGGCCGCCACCACGGGACTTGATACACCCCATGGTGGGACCAGCATAGGTAACTACAGACATCGGGGGCCGTAAGACACATGTAACTATGCGAGTAGGAGACGATCATCATAGAATGGATCACATCACCCTGATTATGGGGTGCCAGTTGGAAACTAGTTTATATGGGTTCAGAGATTAACATGGGGTACGATAGTATATTCGACCCTAGACAACTTAACCAAGTTATAGTGTTTGCCCACTTCTTGTTATTACTTATCATACCCAGTTCTTTATTCATAGACAAAATAGTACTAGACTTACTCAGGCTTTATGTCTGACTCTACTTTTCTTTCGTCTTCTTTCTTCCGTTTCCCCCCCCCCCCCCCCAGGTCCTCAGGGAGGGAACACAGCAGCTTGATCAGCCTTAACATCCAGCTTGAAGAAGAGAAATGTATTGCTTGGACTTTTTCGCTTTGAACTATGGCTTTGGACAACCACTATGGGGGCTTTTGCAGTTTATCTATGTTTTATTTATGCTTCTTTAAATAATGTACTCAAGACAGATTATGAAAATGTTATGTTATGTTTTTGGAAAGGATGTAAGACAATCATGGTGATGTTTTGTAACACGTATTTGACTTTATGAAATAAAGTTGTTGTTCTTCCGCTGTTTACAAATATGTGTTCTTATATCTGTCTTGTACATCTGTGACTTATACTTATAAACCTCCACCAAAATTAGGGCATTCCCTTTGTGAGTGACCCTAACGGAGGTGGGGTGTTTCAGTCTGCATCCTAGTATATATTTTAACTAGAAAATTAAATTAAAGGTGAGAAGTTCTCACAGAAGGTTCCACTCCGCCGTGCTTAGCTGTTGAATTGCCGAACCATCTGGATCTATCTGAAATACCAATGCAGTTCTTTTCATGCTGTTCAAATAAAAATTATATTTTTATCCTTCATTCAATAAATAAAAATTCTATTTTTATTTCACTTCATATATATTTACAACGCCTATTTATATATAAAAATCAAATTTTTATTTCGCTACATCATATTTTTATTTTCTCCATCTTATAATTTTTTTATTTTTACAATGTTATTCTATATAAAAAGATTATATTTTTACAATGCTATTCTATATAAAAAGATTATATTTTTATTCATTACTACAAATCACATTTTCCCATATGATAAAATCAGGTTTTATTCTAATTTAAAATCGGATTTTTATAAAATAAAATAAAACAAAATTGGTAAAACTCACTGCGTTTGATCGGAAGAAGGTTGTCGAAGTCTGGTGGTCGACGAGGGGGCTTCAGGCGATCGGCGATGACCTTCCGGTGGTCCACTGCGGCTGTCAGCGGGTTTGTAGAGGGGGTTTCTGGTATCGGGGAGAGGGATGGGGGATGTGGCTGCTCTGGAGGAGGAGGCGGCGATTGGGCGAGGGCGAGGTGGCGTTGGGGTCGGCGGCGATGAGGTGCGGTGGCCTGGAAGGGAAAGGGCGGCGGGTGTCTTCAAAACTAGGGTGCTCGCTGCCTCGAATGGAAGAGGGAAGGAGGGTCGACGGAGACGAGGGAGGCGGAGGTGCATGGGTGGGGTCCGTCGGCGGCGATGCGATGGAGGGGGGTGGGCGGCGCAGTCAACGGGGTGATTTGGGGTTTTTCTGTAAAGTGGTCGGGGAGAGAGAGTATGGGAAGTGAGAGAGGGTAGGGGATTATATAGTTTTATTTAATTATTATTTATTTTCTCCTTAAGTCGACTTTTCAATTCGAACTCAAAATTGAGCCCACCGACTGTCGTCCCTAGCGTAATACCCCCATTTCGAACACAATGGGATATGTATCGCAAGCTGATTCGATTGTTTCGATCAGTTTTCGTCAAAATCAACATATAACTCTATATATTGAATTTGAACGCGCATTTCAATTTACCAGGGCCACACACTAACTAGAAAAATTCCCGAAAAATAATTTCTAGCTTCGTATTGACGATACGGTCCTAACAAAACTAGTTTCGCCGAATTCCGAGACCATATGAAAAATGGCCATTTTCCAGTCGATTAAAATCAACTAAAACTGGTCAAACGCGTTTTCCTTTGCCACGCCCACATATTGAATCGAAAAATTATGAAAATTGGAATCTAGCAATAACTTGACATCACGGATCCAACAAAAGTGGTTTCGTCGAAATCTGAGGTTGTTTGCAAAATTTCCATTTTTAAGGGCCAGAATTCCATAGCGACTATTCTGAAATTTCAACTGGACATATCTTTTGATTCCCGCTATGAAATTTTGATTTTTCGGATTCATTGGAAAGATATTCTCAATTAGATTCTAATATTTTTGTTTTCACTAAAATCCGGTTTATTTTGAATCCTGTACATTCATTTGAAATTTGAAATCGAATTATCGAACTACCGCGTCATTTTCAATTCCTTTTTTATATATAAATAAAATTTATATTCTAACGACGATCTATATAAATATTCGTTCGAATTCTATTCAAAAAAAATTTCTCGTCGATATTATTTATAACAATTCATTTTAAATGTTCACAATTTGCAAAAATTGCCAAAATAAAAATTTTAAACTGGCTCAGATTTTCCGGGTTGTTACATTCTCCCCCACTTAAAACTTTTCGTCCCCGAAAAGGAACGAAGCCGAAAGTTGTTTAACAATTCAACTCAACATTCAGTATTTTCACTACGGCTTAAGTTCTTCAACTTTTCAGTTTCTAAGAACTTTTCAAAATTTTCAAAATTTTGGCTAAAACCCTAAATTTTCGAAAAATTTCGCCATAACTGTAACAACCCGAAAATCTGGGCCAGTTTAAAAATTTTATTTTGGCAATTTTAGCGAATTTTGAATATTTAAAATAGATTATTTTAAATAAAATCGACCAGAAATTTATTTTGAATATGATTCGATGTATATATTATATACGTCGTCGTTAGAATATAAATATTTATATATAATTATAAATAGAATTGAAAATGGCGCGGTAGTTCGATAATTCAATTTCAAACTTAAATTGAATGTACCGGGTGCAAAACAATCCGGATTTTAGTGAAACCAAAAATAATGGAATCTAATTGATAATATCTTTCCAACGAATCCGAAAAATCGAGATTTCATAACGGGAATCAAAAGATATGTCCAGTTGAAAATTCTGAATAGTCGCTATGGAATTCAGGCCCTTAAAAATAGCCATTTTGCAAACGACCTCGGATTTCAACGAAAACACTTTTGTTGGGTCCGTGATGTAAAATTATTGCTAGGTTTTAAGTTTCATAATTTTTCGAATCAATATGTGAGCGTGGCGAAGGAAAACGCGTTTGACCAGTTTCAGTTGATTTTAATCGACTGGAAAATGGCCATTTTTCCAACGGTCTCAGAATTCGATGAAACTAGTTTTGTTAGGACCGTATCGTCAATACGAAGCTAGAAAATATTTTTCAGGAATTTTTAAAGTTCGTATGTGACCCCGGTAATTTGAAATGTACGTTTAAAATTCAATATAGTGATTTAAATGTAAATTCAAAGGAAACTGGTCGAAACGATCAAATCAACCTACGATACATATCCCATTGTGTTCGGAATGGGGGTAAAATGCTATGGATGACAGGCGGTGGGCCTCGTTTCGAGGTCGTATGTGAAAGTCAGCTTTTTGAAAATTAATTAATTAAATAAAAAAAAAACCCTCTCCCCGTTAACCCGCTCTGCCCCCCCCCCCCCAAATCATTATTTCAGATCGAATTAAAACAAAAAAAAATGTCGAAACAAAACCCGCCGCCGCCCTCCTCCGTTCAACCCACCGTCGAGCCGCCTCCCCATCGCGCCACCGCGTTGCCCCCCCCCCCCCACCGTCGAACCTCCCTCCTCTCCCAATTGAAGAACCGCACCTCCTTCCCCTCCGTCCTCCCTCCTTCGCACCGATTTCCGCACCCCCTCGCCGCAGTTCACCATCGGAGCCCCCAGCGGCGCCGACCTCGCATCAGCCCCCCCTCTGTAAGTAAAACCGATTTTATTTTATTTTATTTTACTTTAAAACTGATTTTTTTATTTTACTTTAAAACTGATTTTTATAAATTTAGATTAGAAAGGAAATACGATTTTAATTGAATATAAAGTTTAGATATTTATTCGTATAAAGAATATATTCTTATTGATATGAAATGTAAATGGGTAATCATATAAAGATTAGATTTTTCAAAAGGAAAAGATGAGATTTTTCATGTAGGAAAAATATGATTTTTCATGTTAGAAAGAAGTGATTTTTAGCAATATAGAAATATAATTTTTCTATATAAAGTAGTAGCGAAATATTTATTTTAGAAAAGGTGAAATGAAATCTTTATTATTAAAAAGGCGAAATCTTTTTATATAATAGCGAAGTGAAAATTCGATTTTTAAAAATTATGAAGCAATTATAAAAATATGATTTTTATATATTGAATAGCATACTAAAAATATGATTTTTATATACTGAATAGCATAGTAAAAATTCGATTTTTATATACTGAATAGCATAGTAAAACTTCGATTTTTATATATTGAATAGCATAGTAAAAATTCGATTTTTATATACTGAATAGCATAGTAAAAATTCGATTTTTATATATTGAATAGCATACTAAAAATTCGATTTTTATATATTGAATAGCATACTAAAAATTCGATTTTTATATATTGAATAGCATACTAAAAATTCGATTTTTATATATTGAATAGCATACTAAAAATTCGATTTTTATATATTGAATAGCGAAGTAAAAATTCGATTTTTACATATGTAGTGGCTACAGCAACGAAGATGATAAAAATGCGATAACGACGAAGGTTTCTACAAAAGAAGAGTCAAGATGATTGGATAGCTATTGGTGAGAATTTCTCACCTTTCAATTTCTTTTTCTAGTTATATATATATATATACTAGGATGCAGACGGTGCTTAGTAGCACCCGACACAATCGTCCACAGACCATGGACTTGTTTGTTTGGTTGCATAGATTAGTTAGATGATTTGATTTGAAATTGAATTGTTTGGTGAAATGAATGGATTTGATTGATGGGTGAATGGCGTGGGCCTTCACTAGACCGGGGATAAGGCTAGGCCTCATCCCGTTTCTAGTATCGTGCCGTTATGCCGCCGAAATTTTCTAAAATATGTTAGAAAAATAAAAATATCATTTTATTTAAAGAATGAACTGAATAGAAATTCATATGTTGGAATGAAATGTTTTATCGTTAAAAATATAATTTTTAACGTGAATGTGAATAAATAAATATTCATTTACAAACCAGACGGTTTGTTTATGTACACCTATTTGAAGGACATTGATTGGGACGATAAATTTTACACATCGCCCAACTGCACAAATAACATCTGTGTTTGATTGTTTGAAACCCCACACGGGTGTTGGGATGAAATTTGAAGTTCACTCATCCTGATTGATTAAATATGTCGATCAATTGATTGACAGGCTGTTATAAGCGTTATATATCTATATTTGATGCTTATACAGTGTAGTGCACTTTGGTTGATGGTTGATTATTTTTCAATGCTATTATATACATGTGTTGTATGAAAATCCATATAATTAACTTTATATGGTGATTGATTGGGCCTCATTCCAATTTAGAAAATAAAGAATAATATAAAATAAAGGTTCATGTGTTGACAGTACTCATCCATTGAGATTGGTCATGTGTTGAACGAAATATTTTAGTAATAAAATTTACATCTTTATAATATAAAATAAAGGTTCATGTGTTGACAGTACTCATCCATTGAGATTTGTCATGTGTTGAACGAAATATTTTGATAATAACAACTATTTTGAAAAAGAAATATTTGAAATAGAATATTTGAAAATAGAAATTTATGAAGCCGTATTGATTAGATTGACGCCATTTTGACGTGAACGATATTTATATCGAATTGAAAACGATTTCAAAATGAATTGAATTGAAAACGATTTCGAAATGAATTGAATTGAAAACGATTTCGAAATGAATTGAATTGAAAACGATTTCGAAATGAATTGAAAACGATTTCGAAATGAATTGAATTGAAAACGATTTCAAAATAAATTGAAAACGAATTCAAATTGAATTGAAAGCAAATTGAAATGAATTCAAATTGAATTGAAATTTGAATTGAATAGAAATGAATTTTAAAACGAATTTATAAAGAAGAATTCAATTTTGCTTTGGATTAAAATGGAAGTTTAAATTGTTTTTGAAACGAATTTAAAACTAGTTATATAATTCGTTTTAAATAGAAATCGACGAAATATATTATATATATATTATATATATAATATAATGGCCTGAATAGAACGCGCCGCGCCGTGGCAGTTCGCGAATTTCAACCATTTATTTCAAACGGACATTACGGGAGATCCGACCGTCGGATCCTCCTAAAACCGGAACCGTTGGGTTCGTATCGAAAAGAGCTTTCTATTGAATATTAGAAATTCAAAATCTAACGGTTGGATTTGGAGTTACGTCCAAATCAAATTTGAAAAAGGTCGCTGTAAGTGCAGTTCGATGGCCATTGATGGAAATCGACTGTACGGGCCTTGATAAAATTATTAAAAATAGTAATAATTTGTGTAAAATCATAAGAAATGATTTGTGAAGATTTGGGATGAAAAACTCCATATTTGAAAAGATAAAAATAGATTTCTATCGAAATGAACTAGTTTTGAACTAGAAATACAATTCTATTTATTTTTAAATAAATAAATTGAATTTGAAAAGGGTTTTAAAAATAACCAGAATTTCCAATGATTACATTGGAGTGGATTTGAATCGAAATTGTCTTCGGAATATTTCGATGTTGGAATTCGTGATTATACAGATGTTGTTATGGAAATTTGAAAGATATATATTTATATCGTTATTTCCAATACGACATTTGTTAATCGTAGAATTTGATATTGAATATAAGCCGGGATATTTTCTATTCAGAGCCTTGTATTTAATATCAAATGTGATTTGGGTTTGTCGTGAATGGTGTCTTCACTAACACTGTTCTTGAACCCAGTTGAGAAAAGATTAAATCTTTTTATTTAGATTTAATGAAGTGTACCAATTAAATGATATTTAATTGGAATTGAATCGGTATTGATTTTTGGGTTTAGCGTGAACAGTGTTTTAAATAACACTTGTTCTTTAACCCGATAATTAATGGAATGATTTTTGGGTTTATCGTGAACAGTGTTTTAAATAACACTTGTTCTTTAACCCGATAATTAATGGAATGATTTTTGGGTTTATCGTGAACAGTGTTTTAAATAACACTTGTTCTTTAACCCGATAATTGAACAGTGTTTTAAATAACACTTGTTCTTTAACCCGATAATTAATGGAATGATTTTTGGGTTTATCGTGAACAGTGTTTTAAATAACACTTGTTCTTTAACCCGATAATTAATGGAATGTGATTTTGGGTTTATCGTGAACCGTGTTTTAAATGACACTGATTCTTTAACCCAGTCGAAGATTAAAACTAAGTGGAGTTTTAATGAATCTTTAATTAGATTGAAATGATCGAAAATGGAGTATCACCAGTTTTACTCCAGGCGATAGTTAAATCTTTAATTAGATTTGAACGTGGAATGGTAATTGAATTTACCGATAACACTGTGGTGTTAGATATGAAGTATTACCAGTTTTACTTCATGGGATGAATAGGTTGGGATGGGGAAATTAAAATAAATGATTACTTCGGTAAGGTTCGCTAATCCCGACTAGTTTGAATTTAGATTCAAAAATAGAATAAAGAATAAATTCAAGGAATTTATCTTGGATAAAATTAATGGGAACCTTTCCCTATGAATGTGAAATTTAGAAACTAACTGTCGGTTAGCCAAGCAGAATGGTTTTCTGGATATTGATCTGATGTTGGTTTCGGCCTTCGGGGTTAATATTTGGGAAATTATTCTCTTGATTAATTTACGGTTAGTGACTGATGAATTGGAATGAGGCGTATGTTGTGTTCGTGTAACACTTATTTAAAATATACGCGAGTTATTCGGAAAGACCAGGTTTATCCCATTCTGAATAACTGATACAACGATAAGTCGAAGATGAAGACGATGGTCGAAGACCGGAGGTCTTCACGTCGTTTGGGTAATTACTTATGATCTTGATTGGGCTGTACACCCAAGAAGATGGAAACAGTTAGTGATCGTCCAGACGTACTTGGAGATCGATGGATATGCGGGGTACTAGGTGCCTCCGGTTTCGTTCAGACCCAGAACGGACTTGTAAATGGACTGTGTGTCTGACATTGGATTTTAGTCTGTGTGATTGATCTCTATTAAATATATATCTGTTTGGCGGCGGAGAATTTATTCTCTTGCTTAACGCCCTTCTCTGAGACGTACGAGCTCAAGGGTTATATATTGATGGATATCAAACGCATGGAGTGAATTGCCTGTGTGGCATGCCTAAGTGGCAATTGATCGAGGCTTCTGTTGAAAAGCAAAGTCTTGTGGTGATGATCAAAGCACGGCCTTTGTGGCGTAGCTTTGTGTAACGTTTACTTCGCGAGTTTCACACCCGGTATGAACCAAAAACGGGAGACGGACCTCAGGGAGGGCATGCGTTTCTTTCTAGTTAGAAGTGGCGTCAGTGGTTTTACACGCCCTGACGAGTTTGACTTATGTGGTTGTTGCTGTTGCGAGGCGCCTCGGTTTGATCGGACGATCCGGGTCCGATGGAGTCATTCGTTGGCTCATGTACGCCCCAAAGGGCGGGGAAACGTAGTGTTCAGGCATAATAATCCACATCGGTGGACCGGCCCTGACGATCTAAAGGGTTGATGCGTTCTGATCCTGAGGCTCGGGCTAGAGAGTCTCGAATCGGTTGAGGACTATCTTTTGCCTCGGTTCATAGATGGAAATCCAATTTCCAAATACGTGACATTTGCGGTTTTATTTGTAAACCTATATATGGCGACATAGTGGCATGGGACGCTCATGCCGCCTATGATTGATACTTATGATTTGAAGTTGTTTTATACACTATGCACTTATAATAGTATCAAATGATTTGTTTTAACCGTATCAAGCATTCTTTGGCTGTTATAAGGGAAAACCCTATCCTCGGCTGCGTTGCAGTGTGTGATGGGACCTGGGTCTTATAACAGCTTCATTTTTCTTTATTTAGCATTGCGCTGTTTGCTTTATGCACTGGTATTCTTGGGAGGAAACCCGTTTCGTGTTATACGGCGTGGTCCCTTGATTTACCTAATGATTTAAAATAAATATTAATAACTATTTTAGTTCTCACACCAGTCACATGACTGACCTGGAGTTTATTGTTTTAACCTAAACTCTGGGTGCCCCTATTTTGACACGGGCAGCTAGTAGTTTTGGTTTTGCAGATTTATATTCACAGGATCCTGGTTTACAGCTGGAATGATATCCAGAAAGCTTTGTATCCGTATATCTCTTCTAGTTGTGTATTGTATTATTTTCCGCTGCGATGTATTTAAATGTAATTTAAATCTCTGATATTTCTGTGTAATATTCATTTATACTCTGTATATTCTTGCATTCTGATGCATTGTTGTAATATACAATGAAATGTTCTTTTATATGCGTTTTGTTGTGGCTTGTTCTCGAACTATCCGACGCTTTCCTTCACGGGGAAGTTATGGGTTTTCACAGTTGGTATCAGAGCTTTGGTTTACAGAGCTAGAGAACAAGGCACATTTGAACCATACGAAAGAATTCATCAGATATTGGATTAGTAATATCCAACGAGAATGACTCGTTAGAGATGGGATCAGTAGTATCCTAGAACGAGTGTGAAGAGTATATTTTTGAAAGTGAAAACAAATTTTTGTTTTGAGAATTTAAATCAATTATTCGTATTTGATTATCTATTTATATTGAGTTGGACAGTCCAGTATATATAGATTTTGCGTATACGTCTGATCCGCGTGTATTCGAAGTTTTGATATACTGGGTAGATATAGAATCACTTTCTAAGTCGCCCGGAGAGAACTCTGATGATTGATGCATCATCATCAGAATTTATGTTCGAGTGACGAAAGGGAGATTTTCTATATATTTCCATTAGACTGGTGTGAGAACCAAAACTAATATAGCTAGAATACATTGTTGTGATTTGGCATCAAAACATGATTTTCTTTATATATATCAAAATTATGAATTTAAAACGTTAATCCACTAATAGATTGATGTTTGTGTTGTTTGTTTAGTTGTTGGTTAAATTTTGAACCATTATGCCTAACTGAATCAAATATTGAACGATATTGAAAATTAGTCGCATTTGCTTGCATATACATGTACTTGCATTGAACAGGTCATAGCAGGGAGGCTAGAGCCAGAGAATAAAATTTGTTTGCCCGACAAATAGGTACATGTTTACTACATAATTTACTGTTTTGTTTGGGTGATGATGATTTTATGAGCCTATTGGCTAGCCGCTTGGCTTTTTCTTTTTCTTTTTGAGATCTGAAGGACCGGGGAAGCTATTTGAAATTCCTCGATGCTCCCGGTGCAGGGGAGGTTATGGCGAAATTTTTCGAAAATTTAGGGTGTTAGCCAAATTTTTGAAAATTTGAAAATTCTCAGAAACTGAAAAGTTGGAGAATGAAAGCCAGATCGAACGTAGAGTTGACTAATCAAACCACTTTCGACTTTGTTCCTTTTCGGGGACGAAAAGTTTTAAGTGGGGGAGATTGTAACAACCCGAAAATCTGGGCCAGTTTAAAATTTTTATTTTGGCAATTTTAGCGAATTTTGAATATTTAAAATAGATTATTTTAAATAAAATCAACCAGAAATTTATTTTGAATATGATTCGACGTATATATTATATACGTCGTCGTTAGAATATAAATATTTATATATAATTATAAATAGAATTGAAAATGGCGCGGTAGTTCGATAATTCGATTTCAAACTTCAATTGAATGTACCGGGTGCAAAACAATCCGGATTTTAGTGAAACCAAAAATAATGGAATCTAATTGATAATATCTTTCCAACGAATCCGAAAAATCGAGATTTCATAACGGGAATCAAAAGATATGTCCAGTTGAAAATTCTGAATAGTCGCTATGGAATTCAGGCCCTTAAAAATAGCCATTTTGCAAACGACCTCGGATTTCGACGAAACCAGTTTTTTTGGGTCCGTGATGTAAAATTATTGCTAGGTTTTAAGTTTCATAATTTTTCGAATCAATATGTGAGCGTGGCGAAGGAAAACGCGTTTGACCAGTTTCAGTTGATTTTAATCGACTGGAAAATGGCCATTTTTCCAATGGTCTCAAAATTCGATGAAACTAGTTTTGTTAGGACCGTATCGTCAATACGAAGCTAGAAAATATTTTTCAGGAATTTTTAAAGTTCGTATGTGACCCCGGTAATTTGAAATGTACGTTTAAAATTCAATATAGTGATTTAAATGTAAATTCAAAGGAAACTGGTCGAAACGATCAAATCAACCTACGATACATATCACATTGTGTTCGGAATGGGGGTAAAATGCTATGGACGACAGGCGGTGGGCCTCGTTTCGAGGTCGTATGTAAAAGTCAGCTTTTTGAAAATTAATTAATTAAATAAAAAAAAAGAAAACCTCTCCCCGTTAACCCGCTCTGGCCCCCCCCCCCCCCAAATCATTATTTCAGATCGAATTAAAACAAAAAAAAATGTCGAAACAAAACCCGCCGCCGCCCTCCTCCGTTCAACCCACCGTCGAGCCGCCTCCCCATCGCGCCACCGCGTTGCCCCCCCCCCCCCCGGTCGAACCTCCCTCCTCTCCCAATTGAAGAACCGCACCTCCTTCCCCTCCGTCCTCCCTCCTTCGCATCGATTTCCGCACCCCCTCGCCGCAGTTCACCATCGGAGCCCCCAGCGGCGCCGACCTCGCATCAGCCCCCCCTCTGTAAGTAAAACCGATTTTTTTATTTTATTTTACTTTAAAACTGATTTTTTTTATTTTACTTTAAAACTGATTTTTATAAATTTAGATTAGAAAGGAAATACGATTTTAATTGAATATAAAGTTTAGATATTTATTCGTATAAAGAATATATTCTTATTCATATGAAATGTAAATGGGTAATCATATAAAGATTAGATTTTTCAAAAGGAAAAGATGAGATTTTTCATGTAGGAAAAATATGATTTTTCATGTTAGAAAGAAGTGATTTTTAGCAATATAGAAATATAATTTTTCTATATAAAGTAGTAGCGAAATATTTATTTTAGAAAAGGTGAAATGAAATCTTTATTATTAAAAAGGCGAAATCTTTTTATATAATAGCGAAGTGAAAATTCGATTTTTAAAAAGTATGAAGCAATTATAAAAATATGTTTTTTATATATTGAATAGCATACTAAAAATATGATTTTTATATACTGAATAGCATAGTAAAAATTCGATTTTTATATACTGAATAGCATAGTAAAAATTCGATTTTTATATACTGAATAGCATAGTAAAAATTCGATTTTTATATACTGAATAGCATAGTAAAAATTCGATTTTTATATATTGAATAGCATACTAAAAATTCGATTTTTATATATTGAATAGCATACTAAAAATTCGATTTTTATATATTGAATAGCATACTAAAAATTCGATTTTTATATATTGAATAGCATACTAAAAATTCGATTTTTATATATTGAATAGCAAACTAAAAATTCGATTTTTATATATTGAATAGCGAAGTAAAAATTCGATTTTTACATATGTAGTGGCTACAGCAACGAAGATGATAAAAATGCGATAACGACAAAGGTTTCTACAAAAGAAGAGTCAAGATGATTGGATAGCTATTGGTGAGAATCTCTCACCTTTCAATTTCTTTTTCTAGTTATATATATATACTAGGATGCAGACGGTGCTTAGTAGCACCCGACACAATCGACCACAGACCATGGACTTGTTTGTTTGGTTGCATAGATTAGTTAGATGATTTGATTTGAAATTGAATTGTTTGGTGAAATGAATGGATTTGATTGATGGGTGAATGGCGTGGGCCTTCACTAGACCGGGGATAAGGCTAGGCCTCGTCCCGTTTCTAGTATCGTGCCGTTATGCCGCCGAAATTTTCTAAAATATGTTAGAAAAATAAAAATATCATTTTATTTCAAGAATGAACTGAATAGAAATTCATATGTTGGAATAAAATGTTTTATCGTTAAAAATATAATTTTTAACGTGAATGTGAATAAATAAATATTCATTTACAAACCAGACGGTTTGTTTATGTACACTTATTTGAAGGACATTGATTGGGACGATAAATTTTACACATCGCCCAACTGCACAAATAAAATCTGTGTTTGATTGTTTGAAACCCCACACGGGTGTTGGGATGAAATTTGAAGTTCACTCATCCTGATTGATTAAATATGTCGATCGATTGATTGACAGGCTATTATAAGCGTTATATATCTATATTTGATGCTTATACAGTGTAGTGCACTTTGGTTGATGGTTGATTATTTTTCAATGCTATTATATACATGTGTTGTATGAAAATCCATATAATTAACTTTATATGGTGATTGATTGGGCCTCATTCCAATTTAGAAAATAAAGAATAATATAAAATAAAGGTTCATGTGTTGACAGTACTCATCCATTGAGATTGGTCATGTGTTGAACGAAATATTTTAGTAATAAAATTTACATCTTTATAATATAAAATAAAGGTTCATGTGTTGACAGTACTCATCCATTGAGATTGGTCATGTGTTGAACGAAATATTTGGATAATAACAACTATTTTGAAAAAGAAATATTTGAAATAGAATATTTGAAAATAGAAATTTATGAAGCCGTGTTGATTAGATTGACGCCATTTTGACGTGAACGAAATTTATATCGAATTGAAAATGATTTCAAAATGAATTGAATTGAAAACGATTTCGAAATGAATTGAATTGAAAACGATTTCGAAATGAATTGAATTGAAAACGATTTCGAAATGAATTGAATTGAAAACGATTTCGAAATGAATTGAATTGAAAACGATTTCGAAATGAATTGAATTGAAAACGATTTCGAAATAAATTGAAAACGAATTCAAATTGAATTGAAAGCAAATTGAAATGAATTCAAATTGAATTGAAATTTGAATTGAATAGAAATGAATTTTAAAACGAATTTATAAAGAAGAATTCAATTTTGCTTTGGATTAAAATGGAAGTTTAAATTGTTTTTGAAACGAATTTAAAACTGTTTATATAATTCGTTTTAAATAGAAATCGACGAAATATATATTATATATATTATATATATAATATAATGGCTTGAATAGAACCCGCCGCGCCGTGGCAGTTCGCGAATTTCGACCATTTATTTCAAACGGACATTACGGGAGATCCGACCGTCGGATCCTCCTAAAACCGGAACCGTTGGGTTCGTATCGAAAAGAGCTTTCTAACGAATATTAGAAATTCAAAATCTAACGGTTGGATTTGGAGTTACGTCCAAATCAAATTTGAAATAGGTCGCTGTAAGTGCAGTTCGATGGCCATTGATGGAAATCGACTGTACGGGCCTTGATAAAATTATTAAAAATAGTAATAATTTGTGTAAAATCATAAGAAATGATTTGTGAAGATTTGGGATGAAAAACTCCATATTTGAAAAGATAAAAATAGATTTCTATCGAAATGAACTAGTTTTGAACTAGAAATACAATTCTATTTATTTTTAAATAAATAAATTGAATTTGAAAAGGGTTTTAAAAATAACCAGAATTTCCAATGATTGCATTGGAGTGGATTTGAATCGAAATTGTCTTCGGAATATTTCGATGTTGGAATTCGTGATTATACAGATGTTGTTATGGAAATTTGAAAGATATATATTTATATCGTTATTTCCAATACGACATTTGTTAATCGTAGAATTTGATATTGAATATAAGCCGGGATATTTTCTATTCAGAGCCTTGTATTTAATATCAAATGTGATTTGGGTTTGTCGTGAATGGTGTCTTCACTAACACTGTTCTTGAACCCAGTTGAGAAAAGATTAAATCTTTTTATTTAGATTTAATGAAGTGTACCAATTAAATGATATTTAATTGGAATTGAATCGGTATTGATTTTTGGGTTTAGCGTGAACAGTGTTTTAAATAACACTTGTTCTTTAAACCGATAATTAATGGAATGATTTTTGGGTTTATCGTGAACAGTGTTTTAAATAACACTTGTTCTTTAACCCGATAATTAATGGAATGATTTTTGGGTTTATCGTGAACAGTGTTTTAAATAACACTTGTTCTTTAACCCGATAATTAATGGAATGATTTTTGGGTTTATCGTGAACAGTGTTTTAAATAACACTTGTTCTTTAACCCAATAATTAATGGAATGATTTTTGGGTTTATCGTGAACAGTGTTTTAAATAACACTTGTTCTTTAACCCGATAATTAATGGAATGTGATTTTGGGTTTATCGTGAACCGTGTTTTAAATGACACTGATTCTTTAACCCAGTCGAAGATTAAAACTAAGTGGAGTTTTAATGAATCTTTAATTAGATTGAAATGATCGAAAATGGAGTATCACCAATTTTACTCCAGGCGATAGTTAAATCTTTAATTAGATTTGAACGTGGAATGGTAATTGAATTTACCGATAACACTGTGGTGTTAGATATGAAGTATTACCAGTTTTACTTCATGGGATGAATAGGTTGGGATGGGGAAATTAAAATAAATGATTACTTCGGTAAGGTTCGCTAATCCCGACTAGCTTGAATTGAGATTCAAAAATAGAATAAAGAATAAATTCAAGGAATTTATCTTGGATAAAATTAATGGGAACCTTTCCCTATGAATGTGAAATTGAGAAACTAACTGTCGGTTAGCCAAGCAGAATGGTTTTCTGGATATTGATCTGATGTTGGTTTCGGCCTTCGGGGTTAATATTTGGGAAATTATTCTCTTGATTAATTTACGGTTAGTGACTGATGAATTGGAATGAGGCGTATGTTGTGTTCGTGTAACACTTATTTAAAATATACGCGAGTTATTCGGAAAGACCGGGTTTATCCCATTCTGAATAACTGATACAACGATAAGTCGAAGATGAAGACGATGGTCGAAGACCGGAGGTCTTCACGTCATTTGGGTAATTACTGATGATCTTGATTGGGCTGTACACCCAAGAAGATGGAAACAGTTAGTGATCGTCCAAACGTACTTGGGGATCGATGGATATGCGAGGTACTAGGTGCCTCCGGTTTCGTTCAGACCCAGAACGGACTTGTAAATGGACTGTGTGTCTGACATTGGATTTTAGTCCGTGTGATTGATCTCTATTAAATATATATCTGTTTGGCGGCGGAGAATTTATTCTCTTGCTTAACGCCCTTCTCTGAGACGTACGAGCTCAGGGGTTATATATTGATGGATATCAAACGCATGGAGTGAATTGCCTGTGTGGCATGCCTAAGTGGCAATTGATCGAGGCTTCTGTTGAAAAGCAAAGTCTTGTGGTGATGATCAAAGCACGGCCTTTGTGGCGTAGCTTTGTGTAACGTTTACTTCGCGAGTTTCACACCTGGTATGAACCAAAAACGGGAGACGGACCTCAGGGAGGGCATGCGTTTCTTTCTAGTTAGAAGTGGCGTCAGTGGTTTTACACGCCCTGACGAGTTTGACTTATGTGGTTGTTGCTGTTGCGAGGCGCCTCGGTTTGATCGGACGATCCGGGTCCGATGGAGTCATTCATTGGCTCATTTACGCCCCAAAGGGCGGGGAAACGTAGTGTTCAGGCATAATAATCCACATCGGTGGACCGGCCCTGACGATCTAAAGGGTTGATGCGTTCTGATCCTGAGGCTCGGGCTAGAGAGTCTCGAATCGGTTGAGGACTATCTTTTGCCTCGGTTCATAGATGGAAATCCAATTTCCAAATACGTGACATTTGCGGTTTTATTTGTAAACCTATATATGGCGACATAGTGGCATGGGACGCTCATGCCACCTATGATTGATACTTATGATTTGAAGTTGTTTTATACACTATGCACTTATAAGTATCAAATGATTTGTTTTAACCGTATCAAGCATTCTTTGGCTGTTATAAGGGAAAACCCTATCCTCGGCTGCGTTGCATTGTGTGATGGGACCTGGGTCTTATAACAGCTTCATTTTTCTTTATTTAGCATTGCGCTGTTTGCTTTATGCACTGGTATTCTTAGGAGGAAACCCGTTCTGTGTTATACGGCGTGGTCCCTTGATTTACCTAATGATTTAAAATAAATATTAATAACTGTTTTAGTTCTCACACCAGTCACATGACTGACCTGGAGTTTATTGTTTTAACCTAAACTCTGGGTGCCCCTATTTTGACACGGGCAGCTAGTAGTTTTGGTTTTGCAGATTTATATTCACAGGATCCTGGTTTACAGCTGGAATGATATCCGGAAAGCTTTGTATCCGTATATCTCTTCTAGTTGTGTATTGTATTATTTTCCGCTGCGATGTATTTAAATGTAATTTAAATCTCTGATATTTCTGTGTAATATTCATTTATACTCTGTATATTCTTGCATTCTGATGCATTGTTGTAATATACAATGAAATGTTCTTTTATATGCGTTTTGTTGTGGCTTGTTCTCGAACTATCCGACGCTTTCCTTTACAGGGAAGTTACGGGTTTTCACAATAACCTCCCCTACACCGGGGATTTTGGGATATTTCATATAGCCTCCCATGGCCTTCTTCAATCCAAAAGAAAAAGCCAAGCGGTTAGCCAATCGGCTCATAAAATCATCATCACCCAAACAAAACAGTAAATTATGGTAAACATGTACCTATTTGTCGGGCAAACAATTTTATTCTTCAGATCTAGCCTCTTTGCAATGACCTGTTCAATGTAAGTACATTAATATACATACAAATGCGACTAATTTTCAATACAATTCACCATTTGATTTCAATTGGCTATATGGTTAAAATTTTAATTAATCAACCAATAATCAAAAACACAACCATCAATCAATTAGTTGATTAGTTTTTCAAATTCATAGCTTTGATATATAGTCAAAAATCACATTTTTGATTCCAAATCACAACAATAGGCCCTACCTAATTTTGGTTCTCACACCAGTCAATAGGAAATATATTGAAATCTCACTTTCGTCACTCGAATATAAACACTGATGATGATGCCTCATCATCAGAATCATCTCCGGGCGACTAGAGTGTGATTCTATATCTATCCAGTATATTAAAACTTCGAATACACGTGGATCAGACGTATATGCAAATCTATATATACTGGATTGTCCACATCAATATAAATAATCAAATATGAATAATTGATTCAAATTTTCAAAACAAAGTTGTTTTCACTTTAAAAATATACTCTTCACACCCGTTCTAAGATACTACTGATCCCATCTCTAACGAGTCATTCTTATTGGATTTTACTAATCCAATTTCTGATGAATTCTTTCGTTCGGTTCTAATGTGTCTTGTTCTCTGAGCTTTGTAAACCAAAGCTCTGATACCACGATGTAACGACCGGGAATTTTGCTCGATCTGAATCAGTCGCTAAACCGATCAAGACCGTTCGAAACGCCTGATTGTTTTGAGAACACGACAAATCAGAACGCAGACGGATGAACATTTAATTGTTAATTACAACAATTCCATCAGAATACAAGAATATACAGAGTATGAATAAATAAGATACATTCGATAAATATCAGAGATTACAATACATTACATAGCAGTGGAAAATAATACAATACACAACTGAAGGAGATATACGGATACAAAGCTTTCCGAATATCATTCCATCTGTAAAGCAGGATCCTGTGAATATAAATCTGCAAAACCAAAACTACTAGCTGCCCGTGTCAAAATAAGGGCACCCAGAGTTTATGTTAAAACAATAAACTCCAGGTCAGTCATGGGACTGGTGTGAGAACTAAAACAATTATTAATCTTTATTTTAAAGTTAGGTGAATCAAGGGACCACGCCGCTAACGCGGAACGGGTTTCCTCCCAAGAATACCGGTGCATAAAACAACAGCGCAATGCTAAATAAAGAACAATGAAGCTATTATAAGACCCAGGTCCCATCACACAATGCAACACAAACCGGAGGATAGGGTTTTCCCTTATAATAGCCAAAGCATGCTTGATACGTTTAAAACAAGTCATTTGATACTATAATAAGTGTATAGTGTTTAAAGCAATTTCAAATCATAAGCATCAATCATAGACGGCATGGGTACCATATATCATGTCGTCATACTAGGCTCTACAATCAAAACCGCAAATGTCACATATTTGGAAGTTGGATTTCCATCTGTGAACCGAGGCAAAAGATAGTCCTTTACCGATTCGAGACTCTCTAGCCCAAGCCTCAGGCTACAGCCGCAACTGCACCTAGGAGCCACAGGGCCGGTCAACCGATGTGGATTAAAATGCCTGAACACTACGTCTCCCCGCCCTATGGGGCGTAAATGAGCCAACGAATGACTCCATCGGTTCGAGAACGACCAATATATCCGAGGCGCCTCGCAACAGCAAAAACCACATATGTCAAACTCGTCAGGGCGTGTAAAACCACTGACGCCACTTCTAGCTAGAAAGAGACGCATGCCCTCCCTGGATCCTTCTCCCGTTTCTGGTTCACAACCGGGGTGTGAGGCTCGCGAATCCATGCTACACAAAGCTATGCCACATAGGCCGTGCTTTGATCATCACCACAAGACTTTGCTTTTCAACCGAAGCCTTGATCAATTGCCACTTAGGCATGCCACACAGGCAATTCACTCCATGCGTTTGATATCCATCAATATATAACCCCTGAGCTCGTACGTCTCAGAGAAGGGCGTTAAGCAAGAGAATAAATTCTCCGCCGCCAAACAGATATATATTTAATAGAAATCAACCACACAGAATAAAATCCAATGTCAGACACACAGTCCATTTACAAGTTCGTTCTGGGTCTCAACGAAACCGGAGGCACCTAGTACCCCACATATCCATCGATCTCCAAGTACGTCTGGATGACCACTAACTGATTCCGTCCTCTTGGGTGTACGGCCCAATCAAGATCATTAGTAATCACCCAAATGACGTGAAGACCACTGGTCTTCAACCACCGTCTTCATCTTCGACACCACGTCGAATCAGTTATTCAGAATGGGATAAACCCGGTCTTTCTGAATAACTCGCGTATATATTATAAAAGTGTTACACAAACACAACATACGCCTCATTCCACTTCAGAATATTCTTTTTATTCAAATATTCTTATATTTTGGGAAAGGTTCCCATTAATTTTATCAAAGATAAATTCTTTAAATTTATTCTTTAATCTACTTTTTAAATATCAATTCAAACTAGTCGGGATTAGCGAACCACACCGAAGTAATCATTTATTTTATTTCCCAACCCCAACCTATTCATCCCATGAAGTAAAACTGGTAATACTTCATATCTAACACCACGGTGTTATCGGTAAATTCAATTACCATTTCACTCTCAAATCTAATTAAAGATTTAATTATCGCTTGGAGCAAAACTGGGGATACTCCATTCTCGATCTTTTCAATCTAATTAAAGATTCATTAAAACTCCACTTAGTTTTAATCTTTAACTGGGTTAAAGAATCAGTGTCATTTAAAACACGGTTCACGATAAACCCAAAATCACATTCCGTTAATTATCGGGTTAATGAACAAGTGTTATTTAAAACACTGTTCACGATAAACCCAAAAATCAATACCAATTCAATTCCAATTAAATATTATTTAATTGGTACACTTCATTAAATCTAAATAAAAAGATTTAATCCTTTTCTCAACTGGGCTTAAGAAAAGTTTAATGAAGACACCATTCACGACAAACCCAAATCACATTTGATATTAAATACAAGGCTCTGAATAGAAAATATATCGGCTTATATTCAATATCAAATTCTATGACCAACAAATATCGTATTGGAAATAACGATGTTAATATATCTTTCAAATTCCCATAACAATATCTGTAACATCACGAAATCCAACATTGAAATATTCCGAAGACAATTTCGATTCAAATCCCTTCCAATTCAATCATTGGAAATCCTGGTTATTTTCAAAACCATTTCAAATCCACTTTATTTTAAAAATAAATAGAATTATAGTTCTAGTTCAAAACTAGTTCATTTTGATAAAAATCTATTTTTATCTTTTCAAATATGGAGTTTTTCATCTCAATTCTTCACAAATCATTTCTTATGATTTTACACAAATTATTTCTATTTTTAATAATTTTATCAAGGCCCGTACAGTCGATTTCCATTATCGGCCATCGAACTGCACTTACAACGACCCTTTCCAAATTTGATTTGGACATAATTCCAAATCCAACCGTTAGATTTCAAATTTCTAATATTCGTTAGAAAGCTCTTTTCGATACGAACCCAACGGTTTCGGTTTTAGGAGAATCCGACGGTCGGATCTCCCCTAATATCCATTCAAAGTCAATGGTCGAAATTCACGAACTACCGCAGCGCGGCGCGTTCTATTCAGGCCATTATATAATATATATAATATTTCCTTCATCGATTTCAATTCACAACGTGCTTTATAAATCGTTTTAAATTCATTTTCAAAACGGTTTCAACTTCATATTCAATTTCAAATCAAAATTGAATATTCCAATATAAATTCGTTTTAAATTCATTTCAAATCGATTTCAATTCATTTCAATTTAATTTGAATTTCAATTCATTTCAATTTAATTTGAATTTCAATTCATTTCAATTTAATTCGAATTTCGAAATCACTTTCAATATTCATTGAAAAATGAATAAAGTCGACATAAATATCGTTAACGTCAAAATGGCGTTAATCTAATCAACACGGCTTCATATATTTCTATTTTCAAATATTCGATTTCAAATATTTCTTTTTCAAATATTTCTATTCAAATATTTCTTTTTCAAATATTTCTTTTTCAAAACTGGAATGAGGCCTAATCAATTACCATATAATGTTAATTATATGGATTTTCTACAACACATGTATAAAATAACAACGATAAATAATCAACAATCATCCAGAGTGCACCACACAACTGCAGAAGCATTAAATATAAATAATTAACGCTTACACAGTCTGTCGACCAATCGACCGACATACAACTAAACAATCGGGATTAGTGTATGTCAAATATCATCCCAATACTCGTGTGGGGTTTCAAACAACCAAACACAGATTTTATTTGTGCAGTTGGGCGATGTGTAAAATTTATCGTCCCAATCAATATCAATCAAATCAGTGTATATAAACAAATCTCCGATGTGTTTATAAATATTTATTTTAAATACACGTTAAAAATTCTATTTTTAACTATAAAATATTTTTAACTATATAAATATTTTATTTCCTTTCACATCACATCACACAATCAACTACACATCAAAATCAAACAAACATACAAGCCATCCATGGTCTGTGGATGATGGGTGTCGGGTGCTGATTCGATTGTTTCGATCAGTTTTCGTCAAAATCAACATATAACTCTACATATTGAATTTGAACGCGCATTTCAATTTACCGGGGCCACACACTAACTAGAAAAATTCCCGAAAAATAATTTCTAGCTTCGTATTGACGATACGGTCCTAACAAAACTAGTTTCGCCGAATTCCGAGACCATATGAAAAATGGTCATTTTCCAGTCGATTAAAATCAACTAAAACTGGTCAAACGCATTTTCCTTCGCCACGCCCATATATTGAATCGAAATATTATGAAAATTGGAATCTAGCAATAACTTGACATCACGGATCCAACAAAAGTGGTTTCGTCGAAATCCGAGGTCGTTTGCAAAATTTCCATTTTTAAGGGCCAAAATTCCATAGCGACTATTCTGAAATTTCAACTGGACATATCTTTTGATTCCCGCTATGAAATTTTGATTTTTCGGATTCATTGGAAAGATATTCTCAATTAGATTCTAATATTTTTGGTTTCACTAAAATCCGGTTTATTTTGAATCTTGTACATTCATTTGAAATTTGAAATTGAATTATCGAACTACCGCGTCATTTTCAATTCCTTTTATATATATAAATAAAATTTATATTCTAACGACGATCTATATACAAATATACGTTCGAATTCTATTCAAAATAAATTTTTCGTCGATATTATTTAAAATAATTCATTTTAAATGTTCACAATTTGCTAAAATTGCCAAAATAAAAATTTTAAACTAGCTCAGATTTTCCGGGTTGTTACAATAAACACTTCTTGAACCTTTAATTAATCCTAGAAACTATATAAAACTCCCCCTTAATCTAATACAAGACTAAACCTAGCCTATACTCTAATTCCCTTAATACTATAATAAGACCTTAATCTAAACTTAGAAATAACTCTGATAAGATATCCTTAAAATTATGATATAAGTAAAGCAATTCAATCCTATCAATTAATCAATTTAAGTTTTGTTGTCACAAAACATCAACTCAGACATGAAACCAAACATTTCTTGTAACTTCTATTTATCCTACAACCTATAAATCTCCTATCAACTACAAATGCATAAGTATACTTCTAACAAAGCTATCAACCACTAATGAAATTTAACCATGTCAAGTAAGTCAATCAAGTTATTCAAATCAAACAAAGCAAATATGTCAATCAGTTCAATCAAGCCAATCAATTCAACCAAGCCAAACAAATCAACCAAGTTAATCAAGACAACGTAAATATGTTATGTATTTAATTAATAATCCTAAATTTATAATTAGATAAAAACTTTCATACTATATACTCGTTATGCATGGAGTTAAAGTTAATATATAATGCAGTGTCTTGGTTATGCTGTAGTATGTCATATGCAAATCTATATGAAGTAATATATTGAATGAAATGCAACTTGTGATGTGAATGATTTTAATTTGAGATGTATTGTAATTTATATTAATGATGTATGATATGAAATAAGATGTGTAATGATAGTATGCAGAATGATTTGGTATTTATATATATTTAGGTAAAATATATTCAAAGTTCTATCTAATTATTATGCATATACATATATATATTATAAATTATTTTAATCAAAAAAAGTAATATACATTAATTTCTAGACTTAGGTTAACGATACTTATGAAAGAGATCTAAAGGATAGTAAATATGAAAGTTTTATGGTATTCATAGTATATAACAAAATATTTAAAATAATTCTATGAGAAATGTGGAGTTAAATAATCTTAGTAGGGTGCTTCTTTAATATAGTAAAAATTGAAAATGTTTTTGAAGAGAATATAGAAATATCATATAAAGTAAACATATAGTCATAATTGTATATATAAAAACTATTTTAAAAAAGACTTAAAATTTAGTTTATTATGAAATATAAATCAATCTTTTGATACAAATCAATTTTAAATTTAGACTCTTAGAAATCAAAATATATTAATTTGTTAAGGAACTATTTATGTATTAAAACTTAAAAAATTAAATCAATAGTCATAACAAAATTATGAAATCTGGATATAAATTAAACTATAAAACTATATTTTCTTATATTTAAGACATAAAATCATATTATTATTTTTATTCCAAAATACTAGGTTAAATATTCAAGATTTTATAAATCTTAATAAGAAATCAAAATTATTACAAATAGTATTTGTTAAATCATATGAACAATATATAAGTTAAACTATAAATGGTTAAACTATATAAAAGACGAATAAATTTATATTTTATAACAATAAACAAATATTCTTTAAATATACATATTTTGAAACAAGATATAAAAAACAAGTAGATAGACAAAGTTAATAACCAGAGTTTGAACTGGCATTTTCTAAAAAAAATGGAGGGAAGTTTGAAAGTTTAAACTTTTAAAATTAAAAATTTTAATTTAATTATGTCGACATGACTATTTATGTATGTCGACATACATATAGAAAATCAAAAGACATATTTTTTTTGACTTCTTGGTTTTATTATATTATCGATTTATATTTCAGGTTTAACTATTTCCTGAAATAATATTAATCCTAACAAACATTCAAAATTTATTATTATATTTATTATTATTATAGTTTTATTATTTTGAATTTCAAAATTCAAATTTCAAAATTGAATTTTAAATTTCAAGTTTGAATTTTAAAGTTTATATTTCAAATTCAAAACTAGGAAAACAAAACAACGCAAACAAAACATCCATTCAACCAAAAAGAATTTAAAAATTAATTAAGGCGTACCCGGTTTCTAGATCCATTTCTTCGATATTTTCTAAATTTTAAATTGTTGTGAAACACATATTTGAATCTCTGGTTTCTGGCTCTCCATCGTTTGATGACGAATGTGAATCATATTTACATATTCTAGAATTTGACGATAAGATAATTGATTTAGTAGTTTAACCAACTTGGCTCCAAAATATTGAATTTTGAATGAACGGAAACTTCAACTACTATAAGCCCAAAAAGTCATATCCCTTCATAAACTCTTCTTTTCTTGAATGATGAATGATTATCTTGGTGTCTTTAGGCCAACAGTTATCAAAGATAACTTCTTTTCCTGCAAAACAACATACATTTTCAAAGAATCAAGTGACTTTTCAAAATAACTACTTATAATTTGATATAATAACATTGTGATGATTCTGTGATATATATTTAAACTTTTCAAGAAATCATATCATGATAACTTGATTTTTCAATAAAATTGAATGCAAACTCATCTAATACTGATGCAATACATGAATTAAAACTAGTGTTAACAATTATTTCAAAATTTTCCATATAAAAAATTTCAAAAATCGGATTGTGAACTTTTTGAAAGACCTTACTCCGATACCAATTGTTAGGGATGCGGAAAGGATAATTAAGGCAAAACAAACACTAGAGAGGGGGTGAATAGTGTTTTTGAGAACTTAAACAAAATCTAAAACATGTTTGAATTACTAGATGAATCAAACACCACAAACACAATCACAGATTCAAACACAGATGCAAAATAAACATAAATAAAAATGCAGAAAAGGAAAGAGCATACCGGATTTTATACTGGTTCGGATTACTCCTACGCCCAGTCCCACGCAACGCTGGATTGCGCAGAGTTTTATTACTATATCAAAATCCAATTACAACCTCCTTGATTTCACGACTACAAGGGATACCACCATTTCCATACACACTTGATGAAGTTTTTCCCGTCCTTGATTTCACGGTTACAAGGGATACCACCGATTCCGTCCTTGATTTTACGGCTTCAAGGGATAACACCGATTCCTTTACTTAACTCAAACAAATTACAAACAGCCCTATAATTCTTCAATAGCACTTGATTCAGAGCGTAGAGGGTGTAGAGAGAGGGAGTTTGTTTAAAACGGAATTGAATTCGGTAGAATATAAGTGCAGAAATTATAAAAATGATTAAGAATAATGGTGTAGAGAATGAGGATGAGTTAGAGAAGAAGAGAAGATTAAAAATTCGAATTAAGCCCTTTTTATAGTGTGTGAAATGTTGCAACGTTTCTGGAGCGTTACAAATGGTGAAAAGACACCTCCTTTCAAATTTAAATTTCTGACAGTTATATGTCGACATACCCTTTTTTATATGTCGACATACTTATCATTTTTATGATTTTTAAAGTATTTAAATCAATATTTAAATTCTGGAAATTCCTGAAACAAAACTAGTTGCTAAAACATTATTTTTTAAGTATAAAAACATAAGAAGATATTAATTAAACATATGATTAAAAACTTAATATACATGTGATATAAAAGATATATATAATATAATTATAAGCATATATAATATAATTATAAACATATATATAGGAATTTATAAAGAAATATTTATAAACTATATATCAACAAAAGATTATATGAATACTTAGAGTTTAAATAATCAAATATAAACTTAGTAAAACATATTTAATAAAACTTTAAAAAATAAGAATACTTATAAATTAGGAAATATATTTGAAATCATAAGTTTGAAATTCTTGGAAGATTAAAAATTATTTTGAGAGAAGTTTGAAATCAATTTGAAAACAGATAATTTTGAGAAACAAAATTTGAACCTGGAGTGCTATTCGGAGTCTTACATAAACTAGACCCTATTATTATATTTTTCTTGAACTCTTGAAATCTTGATTATTCATGAGTCTTGAATCTACTCTAAATTCTGAATCTCTAAAATCTCTTAAACTGCACAGTCTTCAGTATTAATTCCTGTATACGAATCATACATATGTATATGTTTGTGTGTGTATATATATATATATATATTCTAGATAAAGGTGTTAGTATATATTTTATAATCAATTAATATTGAAATAAGGTTGTTGTCATCAAAACTCCATTCTCCAACACCAACTTATGCATTGTATCATCTGTAAATACCCTTTTTGGACTTAGAAGAAGGGACTTTTTGGAGAAATTATAGCATTTTTCTGTTCTTTGATATTTGCCAGTCTCTTGTTATATTGTAATTGTAACTATTCCAACTTTAATAGTTGATAAAGTATATAAGAGATTATAAAGTGGACGTAGGCTCTTTAACACCAAACCACTATAAAGTGTGTGTGATTTCCTCTATTTTTAGTTTGTGCTCATTTATCTTCACTTATTCCCCACAAAACCCTTTCTTTTGGTGTTGTGCCGATTTTTGGTGTCAATATTTTGGTGCTTTCACCGAGCATTGTTATTCTCAGCATAAAACGGATTTTTGCTGTGACGGCCTGCCCCGCACCAGCCGACATTTCCAATGAAAGTGCGTTGTGTCAATGGATGACTAGCACGGGAAGGTCGCCAAAGAAAGGAAAAGAAAGGAATTTGAACTAACAAGGAACCTATAGAATGTCTCACAACGCATAGGATAAAAATATAATAATAACCTAACTTTGACATAAAATAGGCGAGACAATGCATAAGCTGAAAACTAAACCATCATAGCAGCGGAAATCCAGAATACAGCTTATCATCCAAACCAACATTATTACAACTTTGAAATACTGTCTCTAAAGCAAAAGAAAGAGGTACACTACTAATGCCCAAAGTAGTGACCAGCAACAACTCAGAGATATTATATATATATATCATACTTAGAAGCCTCATGCTCGTCTCCGGTACAACTACTCATGCATAATCACCTGACTTGTCTCTAGTCTACCCGATTAAGAGCACCCAGAGTAATAAGAAGAGACATAAAACTCTGGGTCAGACAAAAGTCTGGTATGAGCGATAAGCAGCAAAACAGAACAATAACAGGTATACATAACTATACCTGAACCTGGACCTGCAACCAAAGAGTTAGCACAACAGGATGTACAATACCCTAAGGTGACACTAACATATGGTGTAAAGATACGGGGGAGGGGTGTGCATGTCATAGTGATATCAAACAATCAAGCATAGCAACCATCCTCATATCTCTCACTCAGTGCGTAAAGCATACGATATCCACTGCTTTGACCACCCAAATCCTTTGCTATGATCACTCTGCCCCATGGAGTCATGATGGCTCCACTGCACTGACCATAGCCACTAATCCCTACCTATGTCCACTCTGCCCCATGAACTCATGACGACTCCACTGCACTGGCTCATAGCCATGCTACGATCACTCTGCCCCATGGAGTAATAACTACCCCACTGCACTGATCTGTAGCCTAACATCCGTCTTTGTGGTGAATCAAAGTTATGGACGTCAATAACCCCTTTGCACACGTCCCGCAGCAAAGTCCAATTCATGAAGTTAACTCGTTGGTTCCCATCTGGATCCTGAGTTCTACTTCCCATTTGGACTACCTTTGCATCTCGGGTTTTGGTCTCCTCTGGATCGGTTTGGTCCTCCTTCTCATCTTTGGTTCAGTACGGTTGTAACTATCCTTTCCTGGTGGTTCGGTTCGTAGCACCTCCTCATGCTCCGGTTCGTGATTCTCCTCCAGCTCATGGTCATCATGTTGGCTCGTGGAAGGCTCCCAGGTCAGATCGGTTTGTGATGAAGCTCCGGTTCAGGTCGGGGGCTTCAGATGTGAACTGTTCGTGAGCTCATGGTCGGATCGGGACCTCCAAGCGGTTCGGGATCGATGCACTAGCTCGTGGTGCAACAGTTTGGAGGAGCCGTTCGTGGGGCAACAGTTTGGAGAAGCAGTTCGTGGGGCAATAGTTTAGAAAAGCGGTTCGTGGGTGGGCTACACGACTAGACCCGGTCCCCCTCCACCGATCCGATCCGGTTCCTGCACCATTTCCTGCAACTTTTCTAGCGACTTTTCTACGCCACACGACGGCATTTTTGACCATCTAAACTATTCTATGCAATCACAAATCATACCAAACAGTAATAGCAACATGTATAATCATCCACAAACATCAAAACAATAATTTAACATGTTTATACGGATCAAACATACCCAAAAACCCATGTTTTTCCCTTAATCCCCCTTAATCATGTTTGAGCATACAGCTAGCAAAATTTATCCAAATTATCCCAAATTTCTAACAGATCCCTAAAATAATAATTTAGAATTTTACAAATTTTTCCAGATTTTTCTGAGCCATAATTTCGCTAATTATCACTAATCACCCCTAATTAGCCGTAATTAGTGAAAAACAATGCAAATCACTCACCTTGGCCACAAATTAATCTTAGATCTGAACTTTTCTACTGTTATAGGTCGAATTTCAATGCTTAGCAGCAACCCCAACTCTGATTTGCCACTAGACTTCCTTGATTTGGTGTAGATTAAGCTAATACGCGATTAAACGGTGATTTGGGATGAATTTAGAAAGTGGAGGTCATTGTTAGGGTTGAAGAGAGGTAACTGGCGGTTGGAAAATGACAAAAAAAGGTTTTTCTAACCCTAGTCAGCCCTCATATAGCTCAAATCCCGAAATCCCCCATTGGGCCTAGCTGCTAATCACCTGGTTAAGCCCAATTAAGCTGTTTTTCACCTTCTAGACCTTAATTCAACCATATCTCCCAAACGGTAAGTCCGTCTGACAAGTGTGACCACTCTATAGAAAGGTAAACCATCATCTGGATCTAATGGAAGTGGTTTCAAGTCAAAACTCCTTACCAATCAAAAGTTATAGGCGAAACAAAATTTGCCAGGGGCAAAATGGTCATTTAAAAATTAGCAAAAATCGTGAACATGGGAAATGACCCCAATAGTCGTTCCCTAAAGTTACACGGCTATACGACTTCATATGATAATGAAATAAATATTCTACGATCCTTTGATGTGTAGAATGCGGGTCGTTACATTCTCCCCCCTTAAGAAATTTCACCCCCAAAATTCCTTAACTAAGAAACAACCAATGGGTCCCGCATGCCTACCAGCCATATCTCGCAATCAAACATTCAAAACAAACAAAACAAACCTATCCTAGCATGCGGAAAGACTAATACGCAATTTAAAATCTTACCAGGCAAAGAGTACTGGATACGATTCCCTTATACTCACCTCTATTTCCCAAGTACAGTCATTTTCATCCTCGCCCCACTGAACCTTGACCAGTCACCGCCTTCCTTCGAAGTTGCTTCGTGTCGTACTCGACAATACGAATTGGCTTGCGGTTCGACTTAGGTTCTACTTCGATATCATCCAACTGATCAGGTGAAATAGCGAAATCGGGGTCATGCACGAATTTCCTTAACTGGGAAACATGAAATACGTTATGAACTCCCGCCATCTTGTCTGGCAACTCAACTTTATATGCCAAATTCCCAATTTCCTCGAGAACTGGGAATGGACCAACAAATCTTGGTGTTAACTAGCCTCTCCTACCAAATCGAATCACACTCTTTAACGAAGAAATCTTGACAAACACCAAGTCGCCAATGGAGAATTTCAATTCTCTTCGTCTCTTATCAGCATAGCTCTTCTGCCTAACTTGGGCAGCCTTCATTCGTTGTTGGATAACCTTGATCTTGTCTGAGGTTTCTCTTATTACTTCTGGTCCAAGCACATATTTCTCACCGGTTTCTAACCAACATGATGGTGAGTTGCACGGTCGTCCGTACAAAGCTTCAAATGGAGCCATACCAATACTGGATTGATAACTGTTATTATATGCAAACTCTACTAGATGCAAATGGTCATCCCATGATCCACCAAAATCCAATACACAAGCTCTTAAGAGATCTTTTAATATACAATTCACCCTCTCTGTCTGACCGTCAGTTTGAGGATGATATGCGGTACTGAGATGTAGTTCTGATCCTAAAGCCTCTTGTAAGCTTTTCCAAAATCCACTAGTGAATAGCGGATCTCGGTCACTCACAATGCCTTTGGGTACTCCATGAAATCTTACTACCCATTTCCTATATAGTTCAGCTAACTTTGCTGCCGTTCTATTTGATTTGACTGGTATCAACTTCGCACTCTTGGTCAATCGGTCCACAATCACCCAAATGCTATCATGACTGGTATCCATTGAGACTTGTTCCCATTTCCATTCGGGAATTTCCAATGGTTGTAACAAACCACTAGGTTTCTTTTGCTCAGCTTTAACTAAATGGCAATTCATGCACTTGGATATAAACTTTCCAACGTCTCTCTTCATCCCTTCCTAGTAGTAGGTCTGCTTCATGTCTCGATACATTTTGTTACCACCGGGATGTATAGTCAATTTTGAGTGATGACATTCTCTAAGCACTTCATCTCTCAATCCATTAACATTGGGCATAACTAGTCTCCCATTCTTTCTGAGCCATCCATCTCGATCAAGCCCATACTTGTTCATCTCCTCGTCGATATGCATCTCTAACTTGGAGATGATTTCCAATAGGTTAGGATCGTCCCTCTGACTGGAACCAATCCGCTCAATCAATGTGGGTCTGATCGTCAAACTTGCTAACATTCTGGATCCAATTCGTACTTTGGTCTGAAATCATACCCAGTGATATACTCCAGTTGCTTCCATTCCAGAAACATAGCCCCTAAACTGGCATGTCTTCTACTCAATGCATCAACTACCGCATTGCCCTTTCCTGGTGTATATGAGATATCAAAATCATAGAAAGCCTAGAATTCTAACCATCTTTGCTGTCGGAGATACTTCTGAGAGAAGAGATACTTTAATAACTTATGATCGGTAAACAACTCGAATCTTTCTCCCAAGAGATAATGTCTCCACATCTTCAATGCGAACACGATCGCAGCCAATTCCAAATATGGGTAGGATATTTTTTTCTCATTCGGTTTTAGTTGCCGACTTCCATAAGCTACAACCCCACCTCCTTGCATTAGTACAACACCTAGTCTGGTACCACAGGCATCCGTGTATACCGTCATCTCTTCGTTCCTTTTGGGAATAACTAACACTGGTGCACACGTCAACTTTTCCTTTAGACTCTTAAATGCATTCTCGCACCTTTCGTCCCAGATGGAAGCTTGATTCTTCTTGGTCAGCTGAGTTAACGGTGTCGCTATCTTGGATAAACTTATGATAATATCCAGCTAATCCCAAGAAACTTCTTACGTCTGTTGCATTCTTGGACATAAACCGATCTTGTACCGTAATCACCTTTGTAGGATCCACGGCAATACAATTCTATGAAACAACATGGCCCAAGAATCTCACTTCCCTCCTCCAGAAGTGACACTTAGAAAACTTCGCTTTCAAATGGTGTTTTCTCAACACCTCCATCACTACTCTCAAATGTTCCTTGTGTTCTTCCTCTGTCCTCGAGTAAACAAAGATATCGTCTAAGAACACAAGAACAAACTTATTCAATTGATCCCTGAATACCCTATTCATAAGATTCACAAAATATGTTGGTGCATTGGTCAACCCGAATGGCATGACCAACCACTCATAGAATCCAGATGGCGTTCGAAATGTCGTTTTAGGGATACTCTCAGCTGCTAATCGGAGCTGATGAAAACCTGTCGCGAGATCCAACTGGGAGAACACTCTTGCTCCACTAACCTGATCAAACAAATCATCTATCTGCAGTAGAGAATACTTATTCTTCCTCGTCACCTTATCCAACTCGCGGTAGTCCACACATAATCGAAGGAAACCATCTGCCTTGGTAGCAAACACAACTGGTGCTCCCCACTCGGAGACACTTCTTATGATAAATCCCTTCTTCAAAAGATTGCTCGCTTGCACCCCGAGCTCTCGCTGCTTCCTTGGTGCCATACGATGAAGTGGCATCATCACTATAGGTCTGGCATCTTTCACTAAATCAATCCGAAACTCAAACTCTCGGTGTGGTGGAAGTCCGGTCACTTCCTCGAAGACGTCCGGGTACTGGCCAGCCATGGGCACATCTGACAACTCATCATGTGGGATGTCGAGGGAATTTAGAAAACTAGCCATCACCTCATCACTAGGTAGACCACCAAACACTACCCTCTGCCCATCATCCGATCTAACTGTCACCAAAAAGCCCTCATAGTCTACCACCACCCCGTACCTTTGGAGCCAATCGACTCCTAAATAATGCCAAACCTAGTAAAGCCAAAAACAAAGCAATCACAAGCAAACATACATCCATGACTCGATAAGACCACATTACGACAAATCATGCTAAGACTAGTCGAACCACCAATCGGATTCGTCACTGCTAAAGGTCTATCGACTATCTCGGGCTCCAATCCCAACCTATCTACCAGGTCACTAGATATGAAGGAACGGGAAGCCCCAGTATCAAACAGTACTCGAACAGGAACATCATAAACAGGAAGCATACCTTGAATGATGACATTCTTTCCTTTCTCCACCGCAGTTGGGGCATTCAACGAAGAAGGAACAGCATTAATAGCATATGCTTTCACGATATGCTTCTCTTTGGGGGGTTGCGGACATTTATCCTTGTGATGTCCCACTTGGCCACAGTTGAAGCGCTTCCTGTCCGCTGGTTTTGCTCGACATTCTTTGGCATAGTGGCCCTTCTTGCCACAGCTAAAGCACTCAACATCTTTCTTGTCTTTCTTTCTCTGACCATCCTTAGCTTTGTTCTGTTTCCTTTTATTCTGATAATTATTCTTGCCTTCACCGCCTGCTTGCGATTTTGGCTCTCATGTAGATACAATAGCAACTTTGGTCTTTGACTTAGGGTAAAGAATCTCCGATCTCAATGCTTTTCCCACAATGGATTCAAACGTCTCATTGATGTGGTTTATAAGTCTTTCCCCCAAGTACCCATCCAAGCCAGTTATGAACTTCTCGTTCTTCTTCTCGGCAGTGTCGATAAGGGATAATCCATACTTCGATAAAGTATTGAACTCTGCAATGTACTCCAAGACTGCCCTACCATTCTGCTTAAGCTCCATAAATTTCCTAAACAACTCTGATTTCTGAGCAGCTAGGATAAACTTCTCACTAAATCGGGCCTTGAACTAATCCCAAGTAACTTGATCCTCAGGAGTGGCTGCCTTAATAGCATTCCACCAATTCATCGCTCGTCCTTGAAGCTGACCGGATGGTAGCTTCCTCTTTATCGCATCCTCGATACCCAAATCTTCGAAGATGCGCTCGCAGCTATCAAGCCACTCCTGAACTTCTGTAGCCGATTCCGTTCCATGGAATGGCTTCCCACCAAGACTAGTGTAGTCCTTACAGAGCTTGGCGAAATCGGCCCTAGGCGCCTGCACCGCTGCACCACCACCATTTGCAGTATTAGGAGCTGCCCTCTGAACATCCCTAAGCATCTCTCTTATGAAGTCAGTGAACATCGTCCTCATATCAGGAGCATTCCCATTATTAGCTCTTCTACCAGTACCCCTCGTATGTCATCTCATCGTTCAATCTGTAAGGAAAAAATGATTAACCATCCCTTCAGTGGTGCCAGTGCAGTGCGACTTCATCCTTAGATATACTAATAGTATATATAGCTTTTGAAAACCAAAATATCACAAATACGCACTCTCATATACATACTGTCTCCCCCTGGTGTCTTTCCCTAGGTTAACTACACAACCTAGAGCTCTGATACCAAGTGTGATGGCCCGCCCCGCACCAGCCAACAGTTCCAATGAAAGTGCGCTGTGTCAATGCCCGACTTGCATGGGACGGTCGCCAAAGAAAGGAACTTGAACTAACAAGGAACCTGTAGAATGTCTCACAGCACATAGGATAAAATATAATAATAACATAACTTTGACATAAAACAAGCGAGACAGTGCATAAGTTGAAAACTAAACCATCATAACAGCGGAACTCCAGAATACAGCTTATCACCCAAACCAACATTATTAAAACTTTGAAATAATGTCTCTAAAGCAAAAGAAAGTGGTATACTACTAATGCCCAAAGTAGTGACCAGCAACAACTCAGAGAGATTACATACATACATACATGTATATATATATATATCGTACGTGGAAGCCTCCTGCCCATCTCTGGTACAGCTACTCGTGCATAATCACCTGACATGTCTCTAGTCTGCCCGTTTAAGAGCACCCAGAGTAATAAGAAGAGACATAAAACTCTAGGTCAGACAAAAGTCTGGTATGAGCGATAAGCAGCAAAATAGAACAATAACAGGTATACATAACCATACATGAACCTGGACCTGCAACCAAAGAGTTAGCACAACACGTTGTACAATACCCTAAGATGACACTAACATATGGTGTAAAGAAACGGGGGAGGGGTGTGCATGTCATAGTGATATCAAACAATCAAGCATAGCAACCATCCTCACATCTCTCACTCAGCGCGTAAAGCATACAATATCCACTACTTTGACTACCCAAATCCTTTGCTATGATCACTCTGCCCCATGGAGTCACGATGGCTCCACTGCACTGATCCATGGCCACTAATCCCTTGCTATGTCCACTTTGCCCCATGAAGTCATGACGACTCCACTGCACTGGCTCATAGCCATGCTACGATCACTCTGCCCCATGGAGTAATAACTACCCCACTGCATTGATCCGTAGCCTAACATCCGTCTTGGTGGTGAATCAAAGTTATGGACATCGATAACCCCTTTGCACACTCCTGCAGCAAAGTCCAATTCATGAAGTTAACTCGTTGGTTCCCATCTGGATCCTGAGTTCTACTTCCCATTTGGACTACCTTTGCATCTTGGGTTTTGGTCTCCTCCGGATCGGTTCGGTCCTCCTTCTCATCTTTGGTTCAGTACGGTCGTAACTATCCTTTCCTGGTGGTTCGGTTCATAGCACCTCCTCATGCTCCGGTTCGTGATTCTCCTCCAGCTCATGGTCATCATGTCGGCTCGTGGAAGGCTCCCTGGTCGGATTGGTTCGTGATGAAGCTCCGGTTCGGGTCGGGGGCTTCAGATGTGAACTGTTTATGAGCTCATGGTCGAATAGGGATCTCCAAGCGGTTCGGGGTCGATGCACTAGCTCGTGGTGCAGCAGTTCGGAGGAGCGGTTCGTGGGGCAACAGTTTGGAGAAGTGGATCTCGGGGCAACAGTTTGGAGAAGCGGTTCATGGGTGGGCTACACGACCCAACCCGGTCCCCCTCCACCGATCCGATCCAGTTCCTACACCATTTCCTACAACTTTTCCAGTGACTTTTCTACGCCACACGACGACGTTTTCGACCATTTTAACTATTCTATGCAATCACAAATCATACCAAACAGTAATAGCAACATGTATAATCATCCACAAACATCAAAACAACAATTTAACATGTTTATACGGATCAAACATACCCGAAAACCCATGTTTTTCCCTTAATCCCCCTTAATCACGTTTAAGCATACAATTTGCAAAACTTATCCAAATTAGCCCAAATTTCTATCAGAGCCCTAAAATAAAATTTTATAATTTTACAAATTTTACCAAATTTTTCTGAGCCATAATTTCGCTAATTATCATTAGTCACCCCTAATTAGTCGTAATTAGTGAAAAACAACGCAAATCACTCACCTTGGCCACAAATTAATCTTAGATCTGAACTTTGCTACTGTTATTGGTCGAATTCCAATGCTTAGCAACAACCCCAACTCTGATTTGCCACTAGACTTCCTTGATTTGGTGTAGAGTAAGCTAATACGCGATTAAATGGTGATTTGGGATGAATTTAGAAAGTGGAGGCCATTGTTAGGGTTGAAAAGAGGTAAGTGGCGGTTGGAAAATGACAAAGTAAAGGTTTCTCTAACCCTAATCATCCCTCATATAGCTCTAATCCCGAAATCCCCCAATGGGCCTAGCTGCTAATCACCCGGTTAAGCCCAATTAAGATGTTTTTCATCTTCTAGACCTTATTTCAGCCATATCTCCCAAACGATAAGTCCTTTGACAAGTGTGAACACTCTACGGAAAGGTAAACCATCATCCGGAACTAATGGAAATGGTTTCAGGTCAAAACTCCTTACCAATCAAAAGTTATAGGCGAAACAAGATTCGCCCGGGGCAAAATGGTCATTCAAAAATCGGCAAAAATCGTGAACATGGGAAATGACCCCAATAGTCGTTCCCCAAAGTTACACGACCATACGACTTCATATGATAATGAAATAAATATTCTACGATCCTCTGATGCGTAGAATACGGGTCGTTACATTTGCTCTACTTTCCTATCACCAAGTACGAGATGAAATCCTACCCTTTTTCCTACGTTGTTGAGTTATGGCTGGAAAAATAACTCGCAATGCTTGTAAACAACTGCAGGTCGGGACATCTGCGGACGCAGCTGGTGGATCGAATGTTCCTATAACTACTTCGGATCAACCTGCATTACCCCGTAGCAGATCCAGCTCCTTCCTCGGCTTTCACCACCCGAGATGAGTTTATGACCGTGTTAAATCAGCTCTGGGAAACTACGGATGCCTTAAAAGTTCATGCTTGGGAGAATGCCACCATGCGACGGGATATGAATCGCATGTCAAGGCAATTGGAGGACACAAGAATGAGGACTGAGGAGTCGACCGAAGCCATACGCCATTCACTGATGATATCTTACGAGATGAATTCCCAAGAAGATTCAATATTCCCTAGATGAACCACTATGATGGAACCACCGATCCGCAATAGCATTTTATGAGATGCTCATGGCATATGGAAGTGGCAGTAGCTCCTGACACTATCAATTGTAAAGCCTTTTATTAACCGGCCTTTTGGTCCGATTCCCAAAAGTACGTAAGACACGCTCGACTCAACATATCGCGTGATATTACAGTACAGGGGCGTTCGCCAATATCATTCGGGGTCCAGTACCATAAGACTCGAATCTGGCCACTAGCAGAATGTCGCATCCCTCGAACGCGATCTCTATCAGTATCCGTCCAGAGCCGAGCCGAAGGCGAGCCGTCAAGCGGGTCCAGGCGCAGTGCCGGTGGGGATCCGAGGAACCACAGTGTGTGCCACCCGATTCATTCGATTTCTGCCAACAAGTATGTTGCCTAGAATCACCAGATCGACTCAAAGTCAGGATTCAGCCAGCAACTTCCGTGAACCTCGTCGCCCCTCCAAACATTTCCGAACCAAGGCCTCAAATCCTGAAGGGGTCACAAGCCCTAAACACCCGTCCTTGTGGTCCTTGCGCCCCTCGAGAGGCGAACTTCGAGCCCAGCAGGGTGCGAAATTTCACACCCAGCAGGTGCGAAATTTTGCACCCAGCGTCGGGGTCGAATTTTGTGCAGATGCAGGTGGCGGGTGCAAATTTCTACATGTAGTCCCCCATTCTTACTACTCCTACCTAGTCCTACCTAACCACTCTCCTATAAATAGCCCATAGCCTCACACTTCAAAGGGGTTGGATTTCTATCACTTGGGACCTCCATAGAGCTTCATGAGCCTCATTAATGGCATCTCCTATTTGAGGAAGAAGAAGGATTAAATAGTCTTTTTCCCAAATACATAGCATATGACAATTATGAAAGTGAATGTAATGAAATATCGTGAGCATGCCTCTACTTTGTAATTCTTGAGTGATTAATAATATTCCAACGCCTTTCCAAAGTGGACGTAGGCCTCTCCCAAGGCCGAACCACTATAAATTCTTTGTGTCATTTGTCGCTTTCTTTTACCTAGTCTTGTGACCAGAGATATAATTCTTAGTAATAGGAATCGTTGGTGTTTTTGACATTTTTTTGCCGTCAACATCTTTCCAATTTTCTTGATCGGAGTGGCACTCATATGGTTCGTACGTCTGCCTGCAAGGTCGATCCCGAGCTTTAAAGACTTTAGTGAGAAATTCTTGAATCAGTTCTGTCTCCATGCCTCCAAATCGAAGCATGTCATGGCTCTTTCAGCAGTGAAGCAGGGAAGAGACGAGTCCCTGAGAAGCTATCTTAATCGATTCAACCGGGCTACCACCGAGGTAACCAACCCTAATCATGAATATGTCCCGATGGCTATGGTCGATGGCATTGATAAGCGGGCAGAGTTCGGAAAATATTTAATCGGGAAGCTGCCCACATTAATCGAAACATTCTATGAAAATGCCAACATCCGGCTGAGGCAGGAAGACGTGCAGCTAGATGAGGAGGACGGGCCGAAAGATGTATCTACCAAACCAATCCAGAATAATGTCATGGTCAAACAAACTAGGGATAACTCAGGGAAGGTAGAAGTGAACATTGGGAACCGTGGCAAGCAAAATGGCGATGGATCAAAGGAAGGCAATGGAAACCCTGGATCAAGAGGGAATTCCAAAAAACGACCCCATTTCGAAGTTTATGAAACTTACACAGCGTTGAACGACACGTTGGATAATATTTATCTTGATACCTGTAGTACATTCTAGTACAAGAAGCCCCCCTTACACGAACCTGCCGAGAAGGAGTAGGCGACTGGAAAGTTTTGTTTATTTCACGAGATCTACGGACATATGACCAATGAAGGTCGACATCTTCGGGACATCGTCGAGAAGTTGATCCGAGAAGGAAACTCAATGAATATAAAGCAGCCCCGAGAGACAGAGGGCAAGGGACTTCAGCACTAAAACAAAGTCAGGCAACACCTCGAGCCACCACCCAGAAGAAGGGAAAGGGGATCATGATTAACGCCATTGTTGGAGGACCGCATCCCGCATGCTACAACATCCGATTCATGGAGTGTTATGTAAATGCTGTAAAGCACCTGGACATTGCAGAAGAAGCCCCCCAAAGCTATAAGTCCTGTAAAGCAAGGAAAGATGATGACCGACAATATTATCTTTCGTGATCGGGACTCGATCGGCATAGAGGCTCCAACTGTCGATCCACTAGTAATAACAAGCCATTATCGGACCACCTACAGTGTGGAAAGTTCTGGTCGAAAATGGAAGCTTGGTAAACATTTTATTTAAACAATCCTATGACAAAATGAAGTTGGAGTTGAAAGACTTGGAGCCGTGTACTGGCCAGATACGCAGTTTCAATGGAGCATCTACCGAACCAATCGGCCAGGTTATGCTATCTGTAGAATTAGGAGATGGAAACCGTCAAAGAGTTAGAATTCTGTCGTTTTTTGTAATGAACATCAACTCCTAGTATAATCCATTTCTGTGACAAACGACCTTAGATGAGTTCAGGGCATGTATTGCTCCTTGGTGTTTGCTTTTGAAATTCCCGACTGACGGTGGAATCGGGACAGTAAGGAGATCAGGTAACAGGACGAGCCTGCTACTTAGTAGAATGGAAAGAGCTACAAAGCAAGAGTAGCAAAGAGTCTGAAGAATCCTCTCCTCCTGCAGAGGGGAAAGAGGCATAGCAACTACAGAGAACATCCCGGTCGGGACCGTACCTCTATGAAGTCGTGGATATCGACCCAAGAGAAGATGAAGAACCGGGATGTAGGAAGGCAGCCCCAAACGAGGCTACCAAAGAGATTTTGATCGACAGAGACGACCCTACACGAGTTCTGAAGATCGGGTCTTATCTTGATCCCCTCCAGACGAAGGAATTGACTGAATTTCTCTGTGCAAACCTTGACGTGTTTACATGGACCCCCATTGACATGTGTGGAATCTCACCCTCCGTCATATTGTAACAACCCGTAAAATGCGAGCCAGTTTGAAATTTTTATTTTGGCCATTTTAGCGAATTTTGATTATTTAAAATGAATTATTTTAAATAATATCGACGAGAAATTTATTTTAAATATAATTCGAACGTATATATTATACGCGTCGTCGTTAGAATATAAATAATTATATATAATTATAAAAGGAATTGAAAATGGCGCGGTAGTTCGATAATTCGATTTCAAACTTCAATTGAATGTACCGGGTGCAAAACAATCCGGATTTTAGTGAAACCAAAAATAATGGAATCTAATAGTGAATATCTCTCCAACGAATCCGAAAAATCAAAAGTTCGTAGCGGGAATCAAAAGATATGTCCAGTTGAAAATTCTGAATAGTCGCTATGGAATTCAGGCCCCTAAAAATGGACATTTTGCAAACGACCTCAGAATTCGACGAAACTAGTTTTGTTAGGACCGTATCGTCAATACGAAGCTAGAAAATATTTTTCTGCAATTTATAGAGTTAGTATGTGACCCCGGTAATTTGAAATGTACGTTTAAAATTCAATATAGTGATTTAAATGTAAATTCAAAGGAAACTGATTGTAACGATCGAATCAGCTTACGATATATATCCCATTGTGTTCGGAATGGGGGTAAAACGCTATGGACGACAGGCGGTGGGCCTCGTTTAGGGATCATATGTAAAAGTCAACTTTTAGTGAATAAATTAAATAAATAAATAAAAAATATTCCCTCCTCCCCTTTAATCCTCCTGCCCCCCCCCCCCCCCCCCCCCGTTCAAAAATGAATTCAGAATAAAAAAAAAGGGCGGAGCCCTAAATGGCTCGACGGAGCCACCGTCGCACCCGCCGCCTCTTCTCCTTCCTCCTTCATCGTCTCCGTCCGCCACCCGCCTCCTATCGCGCCTCCCTCCTCTGCTGTGCGACAATCCCCAAAACCCCCCTCGTGAAAACAACCGACGCCGCCAGGTGGGGCCCCAACCACCGCCGCCTCCATCTTCTTCTCCCCCGACCTCCTCCTCTCCTCCTTCAGTCGCCCTGCCCTCTTGCAGGAGCTCCGACGCGCAACTGTTCCCCCCTATAAGTTAGTTTTATTTATATTTCTTTATTTAATTTTTATTGAATAGAAAACTGATTTTTAAAAAGATTAAAAAGAGTTGATTTTTAAAAAGATTAAAAAGAGTTGATTTTTAAAAAGATTAAAAAGAGTTGATTTTTAAAAAGATTAAAAAGAGTTGATTTTTAAAAAGATTAAAAAGAGTTGATTTTTAAAAAGATTAAAAAGAACTGATTTTTAAAAAGATTAAAAAGAACTGATTTTTAAAAAGATTAAAAAGAGTTGATTTTTAAAAAGGTTAAAACTGATTTGATTTTTTTTAAAAAGGTTAAAACTGAATTGATTTTTTTAAAAAGGTTAAAACTGAATTGATTTTTTTTAAAGGTTAAAACAGAATTGATTTTAAAAGGTTTTAAAAGATTTGAATTTTGAAAGGTAAAAGATTTAAACTTTAAAAAGTAAAAGAAAAGATTGGATCTTTAAAATGGAAAAGGCGGAATCTATATTTATAAAAATATGATTTTTGTATAGTGAACTTCGAAATAAAAATATAATTTTTATATATTGAACTTCGATAGAAAAATAGAATTTTTATATAATGAACTTCGATAGAAAAATAGAATTTTTATATATTGAACTTCGATAGAAAAATAGAATTTTTATATATTGAACTTCGAAATAAAAATAGAATTTTTATATATTGAACTTCGATAGAAAAATAGAATTTTTATATATTGAACTTCGATAGAAAAATAGAATTTTTATATATTGAACTTCGATAGAAAATTGGATTTTTATATATTGAATAGCGAAGTAAAAATTCGATTTTTATATATGTAGTGGCTACGGACGACGAAGCTGACGAAGATGCGAAAACAATGAAGATTTCTATCAAAGAAGAGTCAAGATGTTTGGATAGCTATAAGTGAGAATTTCTCACCTTTCAATTTCTTTTCTAGTTATATATATATACTAGGATGCAGACGGTGTTTAGTAGCACCCGACACAATCGTCCACAGACCATGGACTTGTTTGTTTGGCTGTTTGGTTATTGATTGCGATATTGGTTTGAATGTGGTTTGTGGTGTGAAAAATCGAATCGATAAATTGGTTAGGATTAGATGTGCGCCGTTATAAGGCGAAGGAGTAAGGCTAGGTTAGACTCTTACTCCAAATTTTGTGGTTTGCATAATGAAATTGATTTGATTGATGTGTGAATGGCGTGGGCCTTCACTAGTCCGGGGATAAGGCTAGGCCTCGTCCCGTTTCTAGTATCGTGCCATTATGCCGCCGAAATTTTCTAAAATATGTTAGAAAAATAAAAATATCATTTTATTTAAAGAATGAATTGAATAGAAATTCATATGTTGAAATAAAATGTTTTGTCGTTAAAAATATAATTTTTAACGTGATGTGAATAAATAAATATTCATTTACAAACCAGACGGTTTGTTTATGTACACCTATTTGAATGACATTGATTGGGACGATAAATTTTACACATCGCCCAACTGCACAAATAAAATATGTGTTTGATTGTTTGAAACCCCACACGGGTGTTGGGATGAAATTTGAAGTTCACTCATCCTGATTGATTAAATATGTCGATCGATTGATTGACAGGCTGTTATAAGCGTTGAATATCTATATTTGATGCTTATACAGTGTAGTGCACTTTGGTTGATGGTTGATTATTTTCAATGCTATTATATACATGTGTTGTATGAAAATCCATATAATTAATTTTATATGGAAATTGATTGGGCCTCATTCCAATTTGAAAAATAAAGAAAATTTGAAAATAGAAATTTATGAAGCCGTGTTGATTAGATTGACGCCATTTTGACGTGAACGATATTTGTATCGATTTTATTCATTTTAAAAATGAATATTGAAAAGTGATTTCGAAATCGACGATTTCGAAATGAATTGAATTGAAAACGATTTCGAAATGAATTGAATTGAAAACGAATTCAAAGTGAATTGAAAACGATTTCGAAATGAATTGAATTGAAAACGATTTCGAAATGAATTGAATTGAAAACGATTTCGAAATGAATTGAATTGAAAACGATTTCGAAATGAATTGAATTGAAAACGAATTCAAAGTGAATTGAAAACGATTTCGAAATGAATTGAATTGAAAACGATTTCGAAATGAATTGAATTGAAAACGATTTCGAAATGAATTGAATTGAAAACGAATTCAAAGTGAATTGAAAACGATTTCGAAATGAATTGAATTGAAAACGATTTCGAAATGAAGTGAATTGAAAACGATTTCGAAATGAATTGAATTGAAAACGATTTCGAAATGAATTGAATTGAAAACGATTTCGAAATGAAGTGAATTGAAAACGATTTCGAAATGAATTGAATTGAAAACGATTTCGAAATGAATTGAATTGAAAACGATTTCGAAATGAATTGAATTGAAAACGATTTCGAAATGAATTGAATTGAAAACGATTTCGAAATGAATTGAATTGAAAACGATTTCGAAATGAATTGAATTGAAAACGATTTCGAAATGAATTGAATTGAAAACGATTTCGAAATGAATTGAATTGAATATAAATTCAAATTGAATTGAAATTTGAATTGAATAGAAATGAATATTCAAAACGAATTTATAAAGAAGAATTCAATTGTGATTTGAATTGAAAAGGAAGTTGAAAAAGTTTTTGAAACGAATTCAAAACTATTTATATAATTCGTTTTAAATAGAAATCGACGATATATATATATTATATATATTATATATATAATATAATGGCCTGAATAGAACGCGCCGCGCCGCGGTAGTTCGTGAATTTCGACCATTGATTTCAAACGGACATTACGGGAGATCCGACCGTCGGATTCTCCTAAAACCGGAACCGTTGGGTTCGTATCGAAAAGAGCTTTCTAACGAATGTGATAAATTAGAAATCTAACGGTTGGATTTGGAATTATGTCCAAATCAAATTTGAAAAATTTCGCTGTAAGTGCAGTTCGATGGCCATTGATGGAAATCGACTGTACGGGCCTTGATAAAATTATTAAAAATAGTAATAATTTGTGTAAAATCATAAGAAATGATTTGTGAAGATTTGGGGTGAAAAACTCCATATTTGGAAAGATAAAAATAGATTTTTATCGAAATGAACTAGTTTTGAACTAGAATTATAATTCTATTTATTTTTAAATAAATAAATTGAATTTGAAAAGGGTTTTGAAAATAACCAAAATTTCCAATGATTGCATTGGAGTGGATTTGAATCGAAATTGTCTTCGGAATATTTCGATGTTGGAATTCGTGATTATACATATGTTGTTATGGAAATTTGAAAGATATATATCTATATCGTTATTTCCAATACGACCTTTGTTGGTCGTAGAATTTGATATTGAATATAAGCCGATATATTTTCTATTCAGAGCCTTGTATTGAATATCAAATGTGATTTGGGTTTGTCGTGAATGGTGTCTTCACTAACACTGTTCTTGAACCCAGTTGAGAAAAGATTAAATCTTTTTATTTAGATTTAATGAAGTGTACCAATTAAATAATATTTAATTGAAATTGAATTGATATTGATTTTTGGGTTTATCGTGAACAGTGTTTTAAATAACACTCGTTCTTTAACCCGATAATTAATGAATGTGCTTTTGGGTTTATCGTGAACTGTGTTTTTAAATGACACTGATTCTTTAACCCAGTTAAAGATTAAAACTAAGTGGAGTTTTAATGAATCTTTAATTAGATTGAAATGATCGAAAATGGAGTATCACCAGTTTTGCTCCAGGCGATAGTAAAATCTTTAATTAGATTTGAACGTGAAATGGTAATTGAATTTACCGATAACACTGTGGTGTTAGATATGAAGTAGTACCAGTTTTACTTCATGGGATAAATAGGTTGGGATTGGGTAATTAAAACAAATGATTACTTCGGTAAGTTTCGCTAATCCCGACTAGTTTGAATTGATATTCAAAGGAGATTAAAGAATAAATTTAAAGAATTTATCTTTGATAAAATTAATGGGAATCTTTCCCTATGAATGTGAAATTTAGAAACTAACTGTCGGTTAGCCAAGCAGAATGGTTTTCTGGATATTGATCTGATGTTGGTTTCGGCCTTCGGGGTTAATATTTGGGGAATTATTCTCTTGATTAATTTACGGTTAGTGACTAATGAATTGGAATGAGGCGTATGTTGTGTTTGTGTAACACTTATTTAAAATATACGCGAGTTATTCAGAAAGACCGGGTTTATCCCATTCTGAATAACTGATACGACGATAAGTCGAAGATGAAGACGATGGTCGAAGACCGGAGGTCTTCACGTCGTTTGGGTGATAACTGATGATCTTGATTGGGCTGTACACCCAAGAAGATGGAAACAGTTAGTGATCGTCCAGACGTACTTGGAGATCGATGGATATGCGGGGTACTAGGTGCCTCCGGTTTCGTTCAGACCCAGAACGGACTTGTAAATGGACTGTGTGTCTGACATTGGATTTTAGTCCGTGTGATTGATCTCTATTAAATATATATCTGTTTGGCGGCGGAGAATTTATTCTCTTGCTTAACGCCCTTCTCTGAGACGTACGAGCTCAAGGGTTATATACTGATGGATATCAAACACATAGAGTGAATTGCCTGTGTGGCATGCCTAAGTGGCAATTGATCGAGGCTTCTGTTGAAAAGCAAAGTCTTGTGGTGATGATCAAAGCACGGCCTTTGTGGCGTAGCTTTGTGTAACGTTTACCTCGCGTGTTTCACACCCGGTATGAACCAAAAACGGGAGACGGACCTCAGGAAGGGCATGCGTTTCTTTCTAGCTAGAAGTGGCGTCAGTGGTTTTACACGCCCTGACGAGTTTGACTTATGTGGTTGTTGCTGTTGCGAGGCGCCTCGGATTGATCGGTCGTTCTCGAACCGACGGAGTCATTTGTTGGCTCATTTACGCCCCATAGGGCGGAGAGACGTATTGTTCAGGCATAATAATCCACATCGGTGGACCGGCCCTGACGATCTAAAGGGTTGATGCGTTCTGATCCTGAGACATGGGCTAGATTGTCTCGAATCGGTTGAGGACTATCTTTTGCCTCGGTTCATAGACGGAAATCCAATTTCCAAATACGTGACATTTGCGGTTTTATTTGTAAACCTATATATGGCGACATGATATATGGTACCCATGCCGCCTATGATTGATACTTATGATTTGAAGTTGTTTTATACACTATGCACTTATAATAGTATCAAATGATTTGTTTTAACCGTATCAAGCATGTTTGGCTGTTATAAGGGAAAACCCTATCCTCGGCTGCGTTGCATTGTGTGATGGGACCTGGGTCTTATAACAGCTTCATTTTTCTTTATTTAGCATTGCGCTGTTTGTTTTATGCACTGGTATTCTTGGGAGGAAACCCGTTCCGTGTTATACGGCGTGGTCCCTTGATTTACCTAATGATTTAAAATAAAGATTAACTGTTTTAGTTCTCACACCAGTCCCATGACTGACCTGGAGTTTATTGTTTTAACCTAAACTCTGGGTGCCCTTATTTTGACACGGGCAGCTAGTAGTTTTGGTTTTGCAGATTTATATTCACAGGATCCTGGTTTACAGCTGGAACGATATCCGGAAAGCTTTGTATCCGTATATCTCTTCTAGTTGTGTATTGTGTTATTTTCCGCTGCTATGTATTTAAATGTAATTTAAATCTCTGATATTTCTGTGTAATATTCATTTTTACTCTGTATATTCTTGTAATCTGATACATTGTTGTAATATACAATGAAATGTTCTTCTGTATGCGTTCTGTTGTGGTTTGTTCTCGAACTATCCGACACTTTCCTTTACGGGGAAGTTACGGGTTTTCACAGTTGGTATCAGAGCTTTGGTTTACAAAGCTTAGAGAACAAGGCACATTAGAACCGTACGAAAGAATTCATCAGATATTGGATTAGTAGTATCCAACGAGAATGACTCGTTAGAGATAGGATCAGTAGTGTCCTAGAACGAGTGTGAAGAGTATATTTTTAAAATGAAAGCCAATTTTGGTTTGAAAATTTAAAATCAACTATTCGTATTTGTTTATTTGTTTATATTGATTTTGGACAATTTAGTATATAAAGAATTTGCATATACGCCTTGCAAACGTATATTCAAAGTTTTAATATACTGGATAGATATAGATTCACACTCTAGTCGCCCGAAGGTGATTCTGATGATTGTAGCTACATCATCAGAATTAGTGTTCGAGTGATGAACGTGTAATATCTATATATTTCCATTAGACTGGTGTGAGAACCAAAATTAGATAAGGCCTATTGTTGTGATTTAGCATCAAAAATTTGATTTTTTGTATATGTATCAAAATTATGAATTTGAGACTCTAATTCACTAATTGATTGATGTTTGTGTTGCCTGTTTATTTGTTTGATGATTTTGAACCATTTAGCCTAATTGAACCAAATATTGAATTATATTGAGAATTGGTTGCATTTGCTTGTATATATATACTTACATTGAACAGGTCATAGCAAAGAGGCTAGAGCCGGAGAATAAAATTTGTTTGCCCGACAAATAGGTACATGTTTACTACATAATTTCCTGTTTTGTTTGGGTGATGATGATTTTGTGAGCCTATTGGCTAGCCGCTTGGCTTTTTCTTTTTGAGATCTGAAGGACCGGGGAAGCTATTTGAAATTCCCCGATGCTCCCGGTGCAGGGGAGGTTATGGCGAAATTTTTCAAAAATTTAGGGTGTTAGCCAAATTTTTGAAATTTTGAAAATTCTCAGAAACTGAAAAGTTGGAGAATGGAAGCCAGATCGAACGTAGGGCTGATTAATCAAACCACTTTCGACTTTGTTCCTTTTTGGGGACGAAAAGTTTTAAGTGGGGGAGATTGTAACAACCCGTAAAATGCGAGCCAGTTTGAAATTTTTATTTTGGCCATTTTAGCGAATTTTGATTATTTAAAATGAATTATTTTAAATAATATCGACGAGAAATTTATTTTAAATATAATTCGAACGTATATATTATACGCGCCGTCGTTAGAATATAAATAATTATATATAATTATAAAAGGAATTGAAAATGGCGCGGTAGTTCGATAATTCGATTTCAAACTTCAATTGAATGTACCGGGTGCAAAACAATCCGGATTTTAGTGAAACCAAAAATAATGGAATCTAATAGTGAATATCTCTCCAACGAATCCGAAAAATCAAAAGTTCGTAGCGGGAATCAAAAGATATGTCCAGTTGAAAATTCTGAATAGTCGCTATGGAATTCAGGCCCCTAAAAATGGACATTTTGCAAACGACCTCAGAATTCGACGAAACTAGTTTTGTTAGGACCGTATCGTCAATACGAAGCTAGAAAATATTTTTCTGCAATTTATAGAGTTAGTATGTGACCCCGGTAATTTGAAATGTACGTTTAAAATTCAATATAGTGATTTAAATGTAAATTCAAAGGAAACTGATTGTAACGATCGAATCAGCTTACGATATATATCCCATTGTGTTCGGAATGGGGGTAAAACGCTATGGACGACAGGCGGTGGGCCTCGTTTAGGGATCATATGTAAAAGTCAACTTTTAGTGAATAAATTAATTAAATAAAAAAAAATATTCCCTCCTCCCCTTTAATCCTCCTGCCCCCCCCCCCCCCCCCCCGTTCAAAAATGAATTCAGAATAAAAAAAAAAGAGGGCGGAGCCCTAAATGGCTCGACGGAGCCACCGTCGCACCCGCCGCCTCTTCTCCTTCCTCCTTCATCGTCTCCGTCCGCCACCCGCCTCCTATCGCGCCTCCCTCCTCTGCTGTGCGACAATCCCCAAAACCCCCCCTCGTGAAAACAACCGACGCCGCCAGGTGGGGCCCCAACCACCGCCGCCTCCATCTTCTTCTCCCCCGACCTCCTCCTCTCCTCCTTCAGTCGCCCTGCCCTCCTGCAGGAGCTCCGACGCGCAACTGTTCCCCCCCCCCCCTGTAAGTTAGTTTTATTTATATTTCTTTATTTAATTTTTATTGAATAGAAAACTGATTTTTAAAAAGATTAAAAAGAGTTGATTTTTAAAAAGATTAAAAAGAGTTGATTTTTAAAAAGATTAAAAAGAGTTGATTTTTAAAAAGATTAAAAAGAACTGATTTTTAAAAAGATTAAAAAGAACTGATTTTTAAAAAGATTAAAAAGAGTTGATTTTTAAAAAGGTTAAAACTGAATTGATTTTTTTTAAAAAGGTTAAAACTGAATTGATTTTTTTAAAAAGGTTAAAACTGAATTGATTTTTTTTAAAGGTTAAAACAGAATTGATTTTAAAAGGTTTTAAAAGATTTGAATTTTGAAAGGTAAAAGATTTAAACTTTAAAAAGTAAAAGAAAAGATTGGATCTTTAAAATGGAAAAGGCGGAATCTATATTTATAAAAATATGATTTTTGTATAGTGAACTTCGAAATAAAAATATAATTTTTATATATTGAACTTCGATAGAAAAATAGAATTTTTATATAATGAACTTCGATAGAAAAATAGAATTTTTATATATTGAACTTCGATAGAAAAATAGAATTTTTATATATTGAACTTCGAAATAAAAATAGAATTTTTATATATTGAACTTCGATAGAAAAATAGAATTTTTATATATTGAACTTCGATAGAAAAATAGAATTTTTATATATTGAACTTCGATAGAAAAATGGATTTTTATATATTGAATAGCGAAGTAAAAATTCGATTTTTATATATGTAGTGGCTACGGACGACGAAGCTGACGAAGATGCGAAAACAATGAAGATTTCTATCAAAGAAGAGTCAAGATGTTTGGATAGCTATAAGTGAGAATTTCTCACCTTTCAATTTCTTTTCTAGTTATATATATATACTAGGATGCAGACGGTGTTTAGTAGCACCCGACACAATCGTCCACAGACCATGGACTTGTTTGTTTGGCTGTTTGGTTATTGCTTGCGATATTGGTTTGAATGTGGTTTGTGGTGTGAAAAATCGAATCGATAAATTGGTTAGGATTAGACGTGCGCCGTTATAAGGCGAAGGAGTAAGGCTAGGTTAGACTCTTACTCCAAATTTTGTGGTTTGCATAATGAAATTGATTTGATTGATGTGTGAATGGCGTGGGCCTTCACTAGTCCGGGGATAAGGCTAGGCCTCGTCCCGTTTCTAGTATCGTGCCGTTATGCCGCCGAAATTTTCTAAAATATGTTAGAAAAATAAAAATATCATTTTATTTAAAGAATGAATTGAATAGAAATTCATATGTTGAAATAAAATGTTTTGTCGTTAAAAATATAATTTTTAACGTGATGTGAATAAATAAATATTCATTTACAAACCAGACGGTTTGTTTATGTACACCTATTTGAATGACATTGATTGGGACGATAAATTTTACACATCGCCCAACTGCACAAATAAAATCTGTGTTTGATTGTTTGAAACCCCACACGGGTGTTGGGATGAAATTTGAAGTTCACTCATCCTGATTGATTAAATATGTCGATCGATTGATTGACAGGCTGTTATAAGCGTTGAATATCTATATTTGATACTTATACAGTGTAGTGCACTTTGGTTGATGGTTGATTATTTTCAATGCTATTATATACATGTGTTGTATGAAAATCCATATAATTAATTTTATATGGTAATTGATTGGGCCTCATTCCAATTTGAAAAATAAAGAAAATTTGAAAATAGAAATTTATGAAGCCGTGTTGATTAGATTGACGCCATTTTGACGTGAACGATATTTGTATCGATTTTATTCATTTTAAAAATGAATATTGAAAAGTGATTTCGAAATCGACGATTTCGAAATGAATTGAATTGAAAACGATTTCGAAATGAATTGAATTGAAAACGAATTCAAAGTGAATTGAAAACGATTTCGAAATGAATTGAATTGAAAACGATTTCGAAATGAATTGAATTGAAAACGATTTCGAAATGAATTGAATTGAAAACGAATTCAAAGTGAATTGAAAACGATTTCGAAATGAATTGAATTGAAAACGAATTCAAAGTGAATTGAAAACGATTTCGAAATGAATTGAATTGAAAACGATTTCGAAATGAATTGAATTGAAAACGATTTCGAAATGAATTGAATTGAAAACGAATTCAAAGTGAATTGAAAACGATTTCGAAATGAATTGAATTGAAAACGATTTCGAAATGAAGTGAATTGAAAACGATTTCGAAATGAATTGAATTGAAAACGATTTCGAAATGAATTGAATTGAAAACGATTTCGAAATGAATTGAATTGAAAACGATTTCGAAATGAAGTGAATTGAAAACGATTTCGAAATGAATTGAATTGAAAACGATTTCGAAATGAATTGAATTGAAAACGATTTCGAAATGAATTGAATTGTAAACGATTTCGAAATGAATTGAATTGAAAACGATTTCGAAATGAATTGAATTGAAAACGATTTCGAAATGAATTGAATTGAAAACGATTTCGAAATGAATTGAATTGAATATAAATTCAAATTGAATTGAAATTTGAATTGAATAGAAATGAATATTCAAAACGAATTTATAAAGAAGAATTCAATTGTGATTTGAATTGAAAAGGAAGTTGAAAAAGTTTTTGAAACGAATTCAAAACTATTTATATAATTCGTTTTAAATAGAAATCGACGATATATATATTATATATATTATATATATAATATAATGGCCTGAATAGAACGCGCCGCGCCGCAGTAGTTCGTGAATTTCGACCATTGATTTCAAACGGACATTACGGGAGATCCGACCGTCGGATTCTCCTAAAACCGGAACCGTTGGGTTCGTATCGAAAAGAGCTTTCTAACGAATGTGATAAATTAGAAATCTAACGGTTGGATTTGGAATTATGTCCAAATCAAATTTGAAAAAGGTCGCTGTAAGTGCAGTTCGATGGCCATTGATGGAAATCGACTGTACGGGCCTTGATAAAATTATTAAAAATAGTAATAATTTGTGTAAAATCATAAGAAATGATTTGCGAAGATTTGGGGTGAAAAACTCCATATTTGAAAAGATAAAAATAGATTTTTATCGAAATGAACTAGTTTTGAACTAGAATTATAATTCTATTTATTTTTAAATAAATAAATTGAATTTGAAAAGGGTTTTGAAAATAACCAAAATTTCCAATGATTGCATTGGAGTGGATTTGAATCGAAATTGTCTTCGGAATATTTCGATGTTGGAATTCGTGATTATACATATGTTGTTATGGAAATTTGAAAGATATATATCTATATCGTTATTTCCAATACGACCTTTGTTAGTCGTAGAATTTGATATTGAATATAAGCCGATATATTTTCTGTTCAGAGCCTTGTATTGAATATCAAATGTGATTTGGGTTTGTCGTGAATGGTGTCTTCACTAACACTGTTCTTGAACCCAGTTGAGAAAAGATTAAATCTTTTTATTTAGATTTAATGAAGTGTACCAATTAAATAATATTTAATTGAAATTGAATTGATATTGATTTTTGGGTTTATCGTGAACAGTGTTTTAAATAACACTCGTTCTTTAACCCGATAATTAATGAATGTGCTTTTGGGTTTATCAGGAACTGTGTTTTTAAATGACACTGATTCTTTAACCCAGTTAAAGATTAAAACTAAGTGGAGTTTTAATGAATCTTTAATTAGATTGAAATGATCGAAAATGGAGTATCACCAGTTTTGCTCCAGGCGATAGTTAAATCTTTAATTAGATTTGAACGTGAAATGGTAATTGAATTTACCGATAACACTGTGGTGTTAGATATGAAGTATTACCAGTTTTACTTCATGGGATAAATAGGTTGGGATTGGGAAATTAAAACAAATGATTACTTCGGTAAGTTTCGCTAATCCCGACTAGTTTGAATTGATATTCAAAGGAGATTAAAGAATAAATTTAAAGAATTTATCTTTGATAAAATTAATGGGAATCTTTCCCTATGAATGTGAAATTTATAAACTAACTGTCGGTTAGCCAAGCAGAATGGTTTTCTGGATATTGATCTGATGTTGGTTTCGGCCTTCGGGGTTAATATTTGGGGAATTATTCTCTTGATTAATTTACGGTTGGTGACTAATGAATTGGAATGAGGCGTATGTTGTGTTTGTGTAACACTTATTTAAAATATACGCGAGTTATTCGGAAAGACCGGGTTTATCCCATTCTGAATAACTGATACGACGATAAGTCGAAGATGAAGACGATGGTCGAAGACCGGAGGTCTTCACGTCGTTTGGGTGATAACTGATGATCTTGATTGGGCTGTACACCCAAGAAGATGGAAACAGTTAGTGATCGTCCAGACGTACTTGGAGATCGATGGATATGCGGGGTACTAGGTGCCTCCGGTTTCGTTCAGACCCAGAACGGACTTGTAAATGGACTGTGTGTCTGACATTGGATTTTAGTCCGTGTGATTGATCTCTATTAAATATATATCTGTTTGGCGGCGGAGAATTTATTCTCTTGCTTAACGCCCTTCTCTGTGACGTACGAGCTCAGGGGTTATATACTGATGGATATCAAACACATAGAGTGAATTGCCTGTGTGGCATGCCTAAGTGGCAATTGATCGAGGCTTCTGTTGAAAAGCAAAGTCTTGTGGTGATGATCAAAGCACGGCCTTTGTGGCGTAGCTTTGTGTAACGTTTACCTCGCGTGTTTCACACCCGGTATGAACCAAAAACGGGAGACGGACCTCAGGGAGGGCATGCGTTTCTTTCTAGCTAGAAGTGGCGTCAGTGGTTTTACACGCCCTGACGAGTTTGACTTATGTGGTTGTTGCTGTTGCGAGGCGCCTCGGATTGATCGGTCGTTCTCGAACCGATGGAGTCATTTGTTGGCTCGTTTACGCCCCATAGGGCGGAGAGACGTATTGTTCAGGCATAATAATCCACATCGGTGGACCGGCCCTGACGATCTAAAGGGTTGATGCGTTCTGATCCTGAGACATGGGCTAGATTGTCTCGAATCGGTTGAGGACTATCTTTTGCCTCGGTTCATAGACGGAAATCCAATTTCCAAATACGTGACATTTGCGGTTTTATTTGTAAACCTATATATGGCGACATGATATATGGTACCCATGCCGCCTATGATTGATACTTATGATTTGAAGTTGTTTTATACACTATGCACTTATAATAGTATCAAATGATTTGTTTTAACCGTATCAAGCATGTTTGGCTGTTATAAGGGAAAACCCTATCCTCGGCTGCGTTGCATTGTGTGATGGGACCTGGGTCTTATAACAGCTTCATTTTTCTTTATTTAGCATTGCGCTGTTTGTTTTATGCACTGGTATTCTTGGGAGGAAACCCGTTCCGTGTTATACGGCGTGGTCCCTTGATTTACCTAATGATTTAAAATAAAGATTAACTGTTTTAGTTCTCACACCAGTCCCATGACTGACCTGGAGTTTATTGTTTTAACCTAAACTCTGGGTGCCCTTATTTTGACACGGGCAGCTAGTAGTTTTGGTTTTGCAGATTTATATTCACAGGATCCTGGTTTACAGCTGGAACGATATCCGGAAAGCTTTGTATCCGTATATCTCTTCTAGTTGTGTATTGTGTTATTTTCCGCTGCTATGTATTTAAATGTAATTTAAATCTCTGATATTTCTGTGTAATATTCATTTTTACTCTGTATATTCTTGTAATCTGATGCATTGTTGTAATATACAATGAAATGTTCTTCTGTATGCGTTCTGTTGTGGTTTGTTCTCGAACTATCCGACACTTTCCTTTACGGGGAAGTTACGGGTTTTCACACATATCTCACTCCCTCAGCATTAATCTGAAGTATACCCCTATAAAGTAGAAGAGGTGAATGCTCGACCCTGAAAGGTCTGCGACCCTGGAGGAGGAAGTTGGAAAGTTATAAGCCAATGGGTTTATCCAAGACTCGACCTATCATAACTGGATAGCCAACCCAGTGCTTGTGAAAAAACCTAATGGGAAGTGGTAGACCTGCATTGATTTTTCTAACCTGAACAAATCCTTCCCTAATGATAGCTTTCATTTACCTAGGATTGATCAGTTGGTCGACTCAATTGCAAGTCATGAACTCCTCTTGTTTATGGATGCTTACTCCGGATATAACTAGATTTCCATGCACACTCCAGACCAAGAGAATACTAGTTTCATAACAGATCTCGGACTATACTGTTATGTAGTCATGTCGTTCGGTCTGAAGAACGCTAGGGCCACGTACCAGTGTTTGGTCAACAGGATGTTCCGTGATCAGATAGGAAATACAATGGAGGTATATGTGGATGACATGCTGGTAAAGTCGAGACGATCATCCGATCACATAAACGATTTGTCAGAAATGTTTGGCATTCTTCAAAGGTATGAAATGAAATTGAATCCCTTAAAATGTTCTCTTGGAGTAGCATCAGGCAAGTTTCTAGGTTTCTTAGTTAGTTCTTGAGGGATCGAAATCAATCCCGACCAGATTTTAGTCGTTAAAAGAATTCAGGAACCCAGAAAAATCAAAGACGTCCAGAGCCTAGCAGGTAAGGTAGCTACAAAGGGTTGATTAATTTCCAAGGCGACCGATAAATGCCTACCCTTCTTTGAGTTGATTAAAAGAGGGAAACATAACTTCGCTTGGACACATGACTGTGTCGAAGCCTTCCAAAACTTGCTCGACCATTTGGAGAAACCCCCGTCCTATCCAAGCCAATTGATCATGAAGATCTATTTGTGTATTTAGCAGTATCCGCACATGCGATCAGCTCGGTCCTAATCCGTGAAGAAGACTGGGTGCAACAACCGGTTTATTATGTAAGTAAAAAATTGACAGGGGCCAACCGCAACTATCTAAAGATCGAGAAACTTGCTTATAGTTTATTGATTGCATCAAGAAAGCTTTAGCACTACTTCCATGCTCATCCCATTAAAATATTCACCGACCAACCTCTTTGGCAAGTCCTACAGTGACCCGAGGCAAGCGGGAGGCTGCTTAAATGGAACATCGAGTTAAGCCAATTCGATTTAACTTTTGTTCCGCGGAAATCCATCCGGGGGCAAGCCCTAGCCGACTTCATAGCTGAATTTACAACTCCAGAAGATGAAGACTCAGAGGATAGTACCGAATCCCTGGGTAGCAGGCCAAGGTCAGACGTTTGGAAACTATATACGGATGGAGCTCATAATGACCGACGTTCGGGAGCCGGCGTAATGTTATTAACCACCGAGGGGTGATGTATTTATTACACAATGAGACTAGAGTTTTTGGCAGCCAACAATGGCACCAAGTACGAGGCCCTGACTACTGGGCATAAACTCACGAAGGACCTAAGAATAGCATCACTTGAGATTTTTTTGTGATTCACAACTTGTGGTACTTCAGGTTCGGAAGGAATATAAAACCAATGGAGCTCGAATAACTTCCTATCTTAAGCAGGTCGAGAAATTGTTACATAATTTTGACCGATATAGCATCTCTCACATTACCAGGGAAGAAAACCAAAAAGCGGATAAGTTGGCAAAGCTCGCTAGTTCAGACAACCCAAGTGAAACGGAGCTGGTTCCCATAGAGACTCTGGGTATCCTGATCATCGAGCAGATGAAAATCGACCAAGCTGAAGTTGAGCCTGAGAGAGAATCTTGGATGACTCCCATCAAGAATTTCCTCCTACATGACACGCTCCCCCAAAAACGAAATGAAAGACGAGCTGTCGTACGGCAGGCATCAAGGTATGTTGTCCAACAAAATCAGCTCTATAGGCGGGTTTTCTCTGTGCCCATGTTCCTATGTGTGGCCCATAATGATAATAAAAGGATACTGAAAGAAGTACACAATGGAGAACGTGGCGCTCACGCTGGGGGGCAAATTATGGCCTGGAAAGTACTGCGATATGGGTATTTCTGGTCGAATCTCAGCAAGGATGCGACCTATTATTCAAAGCGATGTGATAAGTGCTAGAGGTTTGCGCAGATTCCGCGAGCCCCACCAACAGTGATCACCCAAATGGTCAGTCCTTGGCCATTCGCCATGTGGGGGATAGACATCATTGGAACCCTGCCCATTTCGAAAGGCGGGGTGAGGTATGCCATCGTGGCAGTAGATGATTTTACAATGTGGTCTAAAGCCGAACAGATGACCACGATCACAACAAAGCGGGTCATTAACTTCATTGTCAGGAATATCATATGTTGATATGGGATACCTCGAACTATCATTACGGATAATGGGACTCAATTCGACAGCTCCGAATTCCGAGACTTTTGTGAAAAATATAGCATCGAGAAGAAATACACTGCGGTTGCCCATCCACAATCTAATGGACAAGTAGAAGCGGTTAACAAAATCATCAAATCTATCTTGAAAAAGCGTCCGGAACGAGTTAAAGGCAAATGGGTCGACGAGCTCCCTCTAACCCTTTGGGTATACCGGACCACCCATAAGACCGCTACTGGGAACACTACTTTCATTTTTCTTACGGATCTGAAGCTATCATTCCCATTGAACTTGGCGTTCCTTCCTACATAACAACTTACTCTGATCCATTATCGAATAAAGCCCTTCTCTTGCATTCACTAGATATGATTGATGAAAAAAGAGAAGAGGCAAACCTCCACGCCGAAGCTCATCGACAGAGGGTTGCTCGATATTACAACAAGAAGGTTCGACATAAGACCTTTGATGTTGATGATCTAGCCCGTATGGGTTTTCCCGACTCCCGTACATATGTGACCTATGTGGGAAGGACCCTACGTCATTCAGCATAAGCTTGATAATGGAACCTTCAGGCTATCGACTGTTGATGGCGGTCCTTTTCAAAGAGCATGGAACACAGAGCATTTACGACCTTATCTTTCTTAGAATTTTCAATTTCTTTACTATCTTTTTTGTTTTAGTATTGTAGTAAGCAGTGATTTATCACTCGCAACAGTTTATGAATAAAAGGCTCCTTTCCTACTCTAACTTATTAACTATAATGGTTAAATGTTCTAATTCGACCGACATTAGGTCAAATGTTGATGACTCAATATGTCGCACATGACTAGGCAGGCCAACTTCGTTGGGAAAACAGTAAAAATCAGAAAAACTGATCCAAACTTAGATTGATCGACCAACTTTCGGGTCCTACTTTATTGACTAAAAGTAAGGATGACACCGACCTAAACACAATGACTGATTGATTGAAAATGGCTCTAATTTCCTCGACATGGGAATGAGTGTAAACGAAGGACGAGCGTGAAAGGTGCACCCCAACAAAAGACCGCTCGATCCTCTGAACTCTAGCCCTCATGACCAGAGGATGAGTATAAAAGACTAAAGATACTCCTACTTAAGGACCTTGGCTCCTAGACAGGGAGGAATCAAATCTTAAGTAAAACTTGAGGTTTTTACGACCATACCAACTCCCCACTACGCTGGGGGTGAGAGGGTTGACGAATAGTCCTCGAAGGTCAAGACAAGTTAGGAATGCTGACATTACTCCCGTTTCAACATATTAGCGATGAATACTCAAAAGAAAAAGCATAGATTTCAGTTAATATTAACATAACGTACTTACAAAATGTCGTTACATGTAGGTACAACCAACTGCCATCCACAAACTACATTACAAGTCTTAATAACAACAAACGCGAGGGATGCACTCGCATAAGACTTCCAAAGGGCCTAAAAACAAAGTTCTCATAAAAAGGTTTTAAGATTGAGATGGTTTCTCTCCACTCCCGATCATGTCTTCTAATTCCTTCTGCCTGATCATCTCCAACATTTCCTCAGTGGTGGCCGACCTAGGCTTCGACCCCTTAAGCGTGGAACCAAAAGAAGTGGGGAATGACGTTGCACCTTGTTTCTTTTGGGTCGGTTGTATCTGTGAAAGGAGGTACGTTGACCGAATAAAGGATGGTCAGGGAAATAACTCAGAGGGGCGGAATATTCAAAGGTTCTTCAGACGGCTCGGGCTTCATGGACAAAACATCTTTCTCGCTTCTAGCTTTAATCTCAGCCATTGAAGGATGATCCCCTCTCCTCCTCTATCCTACCATCTCGACGTCATCATCTTTTGATGGCTCTCTCTCATCTCTTTTCTCCTTCTAGACTTCGACTGTCTCCCTAGTGTTATCCTTCTCCACTGCCACAGTTCCTGCCTTAACATTCTTCTCCGCCAATGAAGAACCTATAATAGATGACCTTAATAGTGACTAAATAAATGAATTTGGAATAAAAGAGAAGTGAATAAGTTTACCTCCGAGATTGGCCTGGTCGAATGCTCGTCCGCAGCCCTGGATGGGCCAACAGAAGTCAAACTCGTCTCGATGTTTGTGGAAGGAAACAGAAAGGGGGCCTTAGCCCGACCACTAGTAACACCACTTTCGGAGACCGACTACCCCTTCGCTCTGCGACGTTTGGCCTCCACTGCCTCCTTCCCTTTCTTTTCCCCTCATCTAACACTGCTCATTCATCATCATTCAAAAACCGGTTCATTAAAGATTCCTCATTCATCGGTTGTCCTTTTGCTGCATCCCTCTCCTCTTTCATGAAAACTTTCCAAGTGTTCGTCAAAACCTTCTCGTAACCCGTTATCCAAGACAGGTTCCTGTGACGAAGGACCCTGGCAAAGAATGTAAGGGCTTGTCCCCTATGACTCTTCTTCATGTTAGATACCTCTAGAGCATGCTCGGCTTTGATGGTACGAACGTCTATTTCATACTGAAGTCGAAGGTTATTGGCAGATTCTATTGTAGTAGTAGCATTCTCCTTGGCCCGTTTTCTACTCGACTCAGATAAATTAAGAAGGGCTTTAAGATTTTGCACTTCCAAATCTAGTCGACCTCCCTCGCCCTTAATTTTTTCAACCTCTTCCCTCAAAGCATCGCACTCTCGGTTCTTCGACTGAAGATAGGAATTTAAGTCCTCATAAGCTTTCTTGTATTCCTCCTTATTTGTCACCACCTGCGACTCAAACTCCCCTATCTTTCTTTCAAGCTGACAAAAGGTATTCTTGTTGCATTCAATTTCCCTCTTCAAACTAGCGTTCTTTTTGAGCTTGCTCTTTAGAACCCCACAAACTTGCCTGGCATAGTAATGCATTACATCATATTGGGATAAACATGGTCAAGGATAGTTCGGAGTCGATGGCGAAAATTTGGTGGGATTAGCTGTTGCTTGGGGGCAACCCCGATTTCAGTGAAAACGAGGTCAGGGAAGGCCTCCTCTAGCTCTTTAATGTGGTCAGCAGAAAATGTGTCAGGAGAAGGATTGACCAAGGGTCTAGAACGGTTTAGAACGTTCCGAGAATATTCGGCCTTATCACCGCCCTTGGGGTATGAGGAGGGGTTTGATGCTCGGGGGACTTATGCTCTTTTCTCTTCTTGGACTTTCTCCCATCTCTTTCTCCCTCCTTGTGTATCCACTTGTACTTTTTCAAATTCCTTTCTCTTTGCTTCTCTCATCCTCTCTCTTCCTTTTATTCCTCTTCTTTCTTCCTTTGGTTGTCATTGTCTTCATCACCGTCATCTTTCCGGACTTGTTGCAAAGCTGGTCCAACAGGTCCGCCATCTGCCGAAAGGGAAGTAAAGTGATCATCATAATATTCAGTGTTTATTTCCCCTGTGAAAAAAACAATAATAACCAGGAAATGAATATGACCAATATTCGATTTACACAAGAGAAGATGGTACTGTGACATACAATACCGGTGTTGTGTGACTAAGTTACTTAGGTCCCATACCTTCAATGTCTTTGGACTCGGCAGGGGCAAAAACTTCCCCAAACTGGGTAGCGAAGAAGTTGTCAGTATCCAAATTTTGTGAAAAGATAATATCATCGGGCATCTTCAAGTTCTTTATACCACAAAGGGAGGAAGTTGTCTCTTACTCCTGCGAGCCATAAATGGGAGAGGGAGTTTTCAAATGTTGCTTGATAGATCTTCCTCGACCAACCCCTCTTGGACCTCTCTCGAAGCTTCCCCGACGGAACTTTTTTTCCTCTTTGGAGGATTGGCTTCCCGAGACAATCTCCTTTTGGGAGCAGACCTCTTCCCCAACTTGCGAAACTTCTTTTTTCTCTCGAGTAGGGGGAGGACGGAAGATTCCCCGACCTGGCACGCCGTCCGTGCATCATCCGATGTTCCCTTCTGGCTAGGAGTGGGCGAAGAAGATCCCTTTTCTGAGGCACCAATGTCCTGTTCTTATTTAGAAGACCATATCGGTATAGATGAACATTTGTCAAACAATTCCAAAAATTTTGTTGCTTGAGTGTCAGCTTAGACAGTTTATTGAAGCGTTCTTCGAACACTCCCTCATCAGGCCTCTTCGGCTTTTCTCCGTCTTTTCCCCTACAAAGGAAGCAATTGATATAAGAAATTTCGCCATGGACATGGCAGTTAAAAATGGAAAACTTACTGCATTAGAACCAACGACAAAACGCATCTCTGCTTTTGTTTGATGTAAAACCAGTCATATTTTGTATACCCCACCTTGCTCGGAATTTCTTTGACAACTTTGCGGGCAGCTTTGAAATAAAATGGGAGGGGGAATTCTTTTCGTTATGTTTGAAAGTGAGAAAGAAGGCTAAGTCATCAAAGGTTGGAGGGTAACCCAAATGCCTCATGAACAGATATAGTGATAGCAGATTGCCACAAGCGATCGGATGAAACTGTATCGGAGCTAAATTCATTCGGCGTAGGAAGTCGACAACAAACGGATGGAAGGCCCCAACAGTACACATGGGACAAGATAATACCATATAACCTTTCGCGGGATCATGAGGGCAGTCTCGTTCCGTAGGAAGAGAGACACTCTTCCAGGGATGTTGTGGTTAGCGGAAATATTTTGCAAATGCTTGAGGGTCATCTTGCTTTGATGAACGTTCGGAGGGTTTTCCAAGTCCAACGCATTTGGAAGTGTGTCAAGCGCTGCTGAAGTGGCTGTTGTTTCACTTGACTTGGCTATTATCTCGGGGAGATTGGATGATTGTGTCGACCCTTCCCGAGTTCCAGCGCCCGAGTTAGACTCAGAATTGGCTGAAGGCTCGAGGGAGCTATCTAGTGTAACTGGATGAGACAATTCTTTGCCTTTGTCGGGACCTTTTTTGCGGAGATCCAGTATCCTGACCATGGTGATCGACCTAAAAAAAAGATTGTTTTAGAAGCAGTTAATTCTGCATTACAATTCTATTTTGGTGAATGACAATCACAAAATAACTTTTGTCCTTATGTGCTAGACTATGTAAAGATCATTATCATCATACCCATTCTTTCAAATACTGCCACGTGTCCGAGGGTTTGACGAACCCACATGATGATTTAAAAAGGTAGGAAAACCTCTCCACCTTCATACCATTTTGGAACAACGGCTCCATCACCATTAGATTCTGCTACAATAGTACCGAAATCACCACAGACAACCGTATCGCCTCCAACACTGGCGATCGGACATCGGTGAATCCGACCATGGACTCCGTGGGACCCGAGTTATGGCAAGAAGATGAAAAGAAAAGGAATTGTGCATGGAAATTATGTCGGAACGCGTTGAGAAAATGAAGGGAGAATCAAGTAGTACCTGAAGAACTGGTGAAGAAATGATCTCGACTGAAGATGAAAATAATCTCTCTATTTCTTCTTACATGATAGTAAATCGATTTGGGGTAAAAAGTGGTGAAAAGCATAAGTGAAAATGGGTGGAATGGGCCATCCTTTTATATTACAATGGGATAACCCTTTGAATTCAGGTGACATGACCGACGAATCAGACTTAGTTAACGTGTCAAACCATGAGTGAGCCAATTTTTACCGAAAAGATGTATGGTAGTAAAACTTCATTATTACCTGAGTTGACGTGGATTTCTAAGGCATTTGATAGGTCGACCTCGGTCCAAGAGACGGCTCAAGCCAACCTTTATGAAATATCCAGATCTGTGTGTAGAAAATAATTCAAGTTGAACCAATACAAAGCATGTCCCGTTTCCAACACAACATGCTTTGGGGGGGAGTGTTGATGGGCCTTTCGGCGAGCCCATCAAGGCTTATTGGCATCTCAGACCAGTGTCAAGAGAACCTGAGCGATATGACTCTTGTGTAGAGATGGATTGGCGAGTGGGGAATCCGACCCAAGCCCCGTTAAACTTAATTCAGAGGATTAGTGTGTAACCTAGATGGAACCTACCATTACCGGACTGACTAAGTCAAACCACATCGAATCCAGAACTAAATATCTGCATGAAGCATAGTTTGTGCCCAAATTCTTTTATCCTATGTTGTCCATAAAAATCGGATTAGCTACCACTTATTATCATAGATTCAAATCATGTTGATTCCATAGGAGGGGAATGCCACTTCATGCTTTCCTATTACCTTTGATCGCGATACACATATTCCAGCCAACAGTTGCATTGTATCATCTATAAATACCCTTTTGGACTCAGAAGAAGGGACCTTTTTTGGAGAACTGATAGCATTTTCTATGTTCTTTGATATTTTCCATTCTCTTGTTATATTGCCATTGTAACTATTTCGAATGTAATCAAGTTAATAAAGTATATAAGACATTATAAAATGGACGTAGGCTCTTTAACACCGAACCACTATAAACGTGTGTGTGATTCCTCTATTTTCAGTTTTGGGCTCATTCATCTTCACTTATTCCCCACAAAACCCTTTCTTTGGGTATTGTGCCGATTTTTGGTGTCAACAGTCGCTCTTCCATTTTGATAAGGAAACCACTACAGTAGTTTCGGGCGAGTCAACAGAAGCAAGATTCATTCTTTTCCTTTCATGGTGGCTGCAGTTCACTCATCAACAAAACAAGTGTCGTTGAAATTAGATACCAGCAATAGCTAAACCATCAGTAATAGAATAGTAGGTTTCATTTTAATATGAGACTGCACGGGGACTGGATTTGAACCAGTTAACTTTCAATTAGCTACAAAAATGCTACACCGCTCGTTATTGATACAAATCCCAAGCCCTGGGATATTAGCACGTGAGACAATTATCATGTACATGCACGAAAGGAGAGGCATATTGTTGTACCCATGATTGTGTTTTGAAATAGATGAAGAGGCTATCGAAGTGAGGTTGGACCAATCTAAACTATTCTTTCGGGGAAGCTTCAGGAGTCGACGAAGTAAGCCCATAAGTAAGCAAGTAACTAATTCCAGCTAGAAATAAGCAAGTCGCTACGCACCCCCCGTTTGTCGCACCTAGGAAAAAAATCCAAACTATTATTTACCTTACATATATAACACACAATATATCATATGTATATATTGAATACTATCAAAAGGATATGCTTCCCTTATGTATATGCTCTTAAAACTTTTTCCCCATTTGTCATTATGAAAAATATTTGAATTAAGGTAGAGAGAAAGATAAAACATCCAAATGAATATAAAAGAATACCATAACTTGTAGCTAATTGCATACACAATAAAGTGATCATGAAACAAAGTGTTTATAGTGCAAATAACACAAAAAATGTTTACAATGCAAAAACAAAATGATTACAATGCAACAACAATTTAAATGTAGTGAAAAAGAACAACGTGTAAGCTTTATCGGTTGTTGACCTTCCTTTTGACAAAACCGTCAAGTTCATGGAGAGTCATAGTAAGACACTCATGACACAAGAAACTTCAACTCAGCAAACAATCTGGTTCGATCAAAATCCGGATTGGTCACCCATCCGGTTTGACCAGGCAGAAAAACAGAGTTTCGAATCGACTAAAGCCTGGTTAAAAATATAATGAAGGGAATTCCGATTCGTCTAACATCTGGTTCGACCATGCCGAACCGAACTAAAGACAAATCAAATTGGCGATTACCAATGACATGGCCCACTAATTCCACTCGTTCCACTACTCCTACTTTCCTGCGCATGTCTCGTATCGAACAAGATCCGTACCTCACCTATAAATAGCACCTTGGGGCATCTGGAAAGCTTCTTCCGACCTCCCTTACACAATTTATCTACCATAATTGTGTTATACTCGAGATTTCTTCATTCCCAACTCTTATAGTCTCAATCTTTAGCAAGAATTAAGAGAAGTTATAAAGTGAGCATAGGCAATTCATGCAGAACCACTATAAGTTGTTGTATTCCTCATTTTCATTTACTGATTTCTTTTTTTTGTTCTCTTAAATAGAATTTCTGGGTGTCTGAACCATTTTTGTTGTAAACTTTTTTGTGCTTTCGTTGAGAAATTTGAATTCTCAGCATTCATGATCTTTTAATATACTTATAGATCACCAAGTTCGAAGAGAAGATTTTTTTTTCCTTTATTTTCGTTAGTATAAGTGGTGCCTAAGAGAAATGCTGCCTCCTCCAAGCCTTCTAGCTACTCCCAAGAAGAAACAACTCAACTTGCTTCAAACGTAGACTCTGATTCGTCCATGACGACCTGACCCGAAAATGTTCCTGTAACAACAGCTACGCCCACTGCTCAAGCTCCAACTTCTGCATTATGATTCATAACGACTTCATGGAACTTATGTCGAAGTTGATGAGACAACAACCATGTTGAATGTGCAAATGCGGGAAAACATTGCATTTGAAGCATGATATGAATAGGATAATGACATACCAGAATGATTTCAGGAGCCAGAGAGCTCCTACTCCACCACCTCATCAGAGCGAAGAGTCATCCTCGTTAGGCAGAAGCGAGGGTGCAACACAACAGCAATTCACCAGGCCTTAGGACGTACAAGAAATCCAGTTCGGTGACTTTTCGATTCGGCATGCCAAACCGGATAATGCCGAACGGGATGATGTTTCGCTAACTTGTGTTCATCACTCATGTGATCACAATGTTTCATGGACCTCTCACACTCTCGTACTTCCCCCTTGCGTCCTGTGATTGACCGGGACAATATAGGACAAGGAAGTACTTCCCAGAAGGCGGTTGAGGCGAAGTTCCCCATGGTGGAAGAGAGAAAGGTCTGAAGAGATTGTAGTTTCGAACCCAAATTTTTCCTTAATATTCCTGATTTGACTGCCATGGTCAGATAGATCATGAATGACAGCCGGAGCTGCAGTAATGAAGACTAAGGAATCGATCACACTCTATTTAGTGACAATATCTTGCAAGCGGAGTTTTCCCGATGATTTAACTGGCCTCAGATGAATCATTATTCAAGCAAGACCTATCCTAGCCAACATTTAGCAGCTCTAAATGTTATCAAATGCAAGGCATTTCCTATCTACATGTATGGAGTGTCACTTATGTAGCTTACCAAATTGCCTTCGAAATTGGTGGCATCTTTCGAGGATCCGAGCGGGAAGCTCAATTACTAGTTCCGCCGTCATGCCGCCTAATCAAAGCATGTAATGACCCTATCTCGCATGAATCAGTCATAAGGAGAGTCACTTAAGGATTAGATTGAACACTTCAACATTTTTGTCACCGAGTTTAGCAACCCTAACGATAAACCTATATAGATGGCATTGGCTGGCGGTGTCTGCCCTGATAATGAATTTGGAAAATGGTTAACTTGAAAGCCTCCTTCTACTTTAGATCAATCATATAAGAAGGCCAACCAGTTTTTGCGAATTGAGGAGGTGGAAAGGACTCGAAAAAGAAGAATCTGTGACACAATGAATAAAGGCATCCAGAGTAATGTGCAGCAAGACGATCTGCCTAGAATTCTGGGAAAGTTGAAGTTAACGTTCAAAATAAAAAAGAGAAGTAATAACCAACGTAGATGAACAATGGAGGAGGCCATAATCAGAAAGGGGACACTAAGAATTTACCTTGGTTCCATACTTTTGACAATTGTATGCTTTTGAATGACACTCCGGGAAACATATACCTGGATACCTGTAATGTAATGCAGTACAAAAAAGCCACTTTGCGGGAGTCCACGGAGAAAGTAAAATAAACAGGGAAGTTTTATTTGTTATATGAGATTTATGGCCATACGACTGATGTGTGTTGTCACCTCCAAGACGTCGTGGAGAAATTGGTTCAAGAAGAAAAGTTAGATGAATATCGAGTAGCCTTGCGAGAAAGGAGGCAAGGTTTTTTGGACCTCAAGCGTCAAGGTCAGGCAGCTCCTTCATCCGTTGCCAAGCAAAAGAACAAAGGAATTGTTATTAACACCATCGTCGGAGGACCACGTCCGGCTGGTTTTAGTCTTCGTGCTATGGAGCAGTATGTTAATGCAGTGAAGCGTGACCAATTTGAAGAGTGCAACATAGCAGAGGAAGCTGCTTCAATAATGAAAAAAGGACGATGTCGGATGATGTCGCCTTCAGAAATAAAGATGCAGATGGGGTGGAATCCTAATTATTGAACCTTTACTGATTTCGGCCATGATTGTCCCTGCATATGTACGGAAGGCCCTTATTGACTGCAGGAGTTCTGTAAATATTCTATTCAAGAAAGCCTACGACCAGATGATGTTGGAGGCGAAAGACTTGAAGTCGTGTAAAGTTATAATACATGGCTTCAATGGATCGGCGAATGAACCGGTAGTTTAATCAGTGGCAGAGTTGGGTGAGGGATACCGTAGGAGAGTGCAGATCCTACCGTTTCTTGTATTGGACATCAACTATCCATACAATGCCTTTTTGGGCTGACCGACCCTTGTTGAATTCAAAGCATACATAACTTCTTGGTGCTTGGTGTTGAAGTTTCCAATTGAGAATGGCATCGATGTTATATGAGGAGACCAAGTAGCAGGATGAGAATGCTACTAAGATGAATGGAAGTAAGCCCATAGCAAGTAGAAGGGAAAGGCTGTGGATAATTCCTTCACATCAGGGGTGCCGCTGCATAGCAAGTAAAGGGAAAATCATGGTCCAAACAATACAACCATCAATTAAAAGACATTGATCCATGAAAAAAAGAGGAGCTAGGATACCAAAAGGCGACCCCTAATGAGATGACAATAGCGATTTTGATTGATATTGATGACTCTTATAAGGTCTTGAAAATCGGATCATATCTTAGACCCCTCCAAATGAGGGAATTAATAAACTTTCTCCATGTAAAACTTGACGTAGTTTCCTGGAACCATGCTGACATGCATGGGATATTACCTACCATTAAGAGCCATTCACTCAATATTGAACCGAAATACATCTCGATCGAGCAGATGAGGCATAAGCTCGGTCTTGAGAGGTCGACAGTATTAAAAGAAAAAGTAGGGAAGCTTAAGATCAATAGGTTTATCTAAAATTTGTTATACCCCGATTGGGTGTTGAATCTAATGCTTGTGAAAAGGTCCAATAGAAAGTGATGAACATGCATTGATTTCTCAAACTTGAACAAGGTCTGTCCCAAAGACAGTTTTCCATTTCCCAAAATTGACTAGCTTTTAAACTCAACAGCTAGACATGAGCTTATCTCCTTTATGGATATGTACTCCGGATACAATCAGATTCTGATGCATGTGCCTAGTCGAGAGTATACTAGCTTTATAACAAACCTTGGGTTGTTTTGCTATGTATTCATTCTGTTTGGATTGAAGAACGTCGGGGCGACATAACAGCGGTTGGTCAGCTACATGTTCCAAAATTAAATTGGGAGTCGATGAAAGTTTACGTAGATGACATGCTTGTAAAGTCGAGGCATTCGACCAACCATGTTGATGTCCTAGTAAAGATGATCAGTATTCTCCGCTAATTCGGGAAAAAACACAACCCTTTAAAATGCTCTTTTGCTATTGCATCAAGAAACCTTTCAGGTTTCGTAATCAACTCTCGTGGGATCGAAGTCAACCCCGAGCAGATAGAGACCATACGGAACATCCACAAGCCCCAAAAGATCAGAGATATGAAAATTCATACATGGGAATGTGGAGGCTCTGAGAAGATTTATATCCAGGGCCATTGACAAGTGCATTCCATCCTTTGACTTGATAAAGCGAGGAAAGCACAATTTTGCCTGGACTCTAGATTGTGTAGCAGCATTCCAGGACTTGTTGAATCATCTGGAGAGGCCTGCTATATTGTCGAAGCCAATCGATTTTAAGGACTTACTGTAAATCTGGTGGTACCCATGTGTGCCATTACTCAATGCTTATTCGTGAAGAATCGGGTTCGGTGACCATTGTATTAGCAAGAGATTGACGGGTACAGAGTGTAACAACCCGTATTTTTTAAATAACAAGTTATAACATAAACTAAGGCAGAATTAAATGATAAATTCCGAATCAAGGGAAACGGACTGTGCCATTGCATTCGTCTCGGAAAAATACGCGAAATAGAGTCCGAGTTTTCGAAAATCGGAGTCCGTATGACCAAGTTATGGCCCGTCAAAGTTTTCAAAAAATTTCAAGTTCAAAAACAGTTCAAATTTGAATTCAGAATTCAAATTCAGCCAAGCAGAATAGGCGGGAAAAATTCCCGCCACCCCCAAGTCGACTGGGGAGTCGACACACCCCAGGTGGTGTCGACTGCCCAATCGACACCCCTGTCGACTTGGGTGGTCGGCCAGTCTGGCCTGGGTGCACCTGACTTATTCCTCAAGACATGCTTTAGGGCTGGTGACGGATTTTAATGGCTCAGATCTGAACTAGGGTTAATCCTATGGTCTAAACTAACCTAATCTTCTATAAAAAGGCCCTAAGACCTAGCCTAAACCCTCACTAATCATTCCTACAACTAAACTATGCCAAAATGTTTCTTGATCATGGCCTCCATCTTCATAACATGGCCTTCATCCTCTTCATGAAAATTTGAGTGTCCTAAGCTAGTAAAAGAGCCACCTTTCTTCATCAAAACAAGGATCTTTCTTCATACAAATCAAAGGAGCTTATTGTTTCTCAAAACAGCTTGGAGCTTATATGCGATTGGGGGTTTTTAGAGTTGCTAGTGGCTTCGTCTCAATCTTATTTTATTTCATAGGTCTTCATAGCATTGTAAGCCCTATTCTACTCTTAGATTCTAACTATGAAGTTAAATATGACATGTTGCAAGTTTGAGTTTGGACCTAAGTATGATTTGTGCTTTGATTCTATCATGTTATGCATAGATTTATTCTATGCATGTTTGTAAAGCTATCACCTTGACTTTGTGCATAGAAAGCTATGAGCTTTGATTTGAAATGTTGCATAAAGCAACATAGAAACTCTCATAACCCTTATGTTATCTTGCATATGATGTTATATGCAAATCACTAGCTATCATCCTACGTCATTTATGACCATGTTTCACCTATTATGCTAAAGTTGATATCATGCATGTTTTGAGGCTTATAATGTAATATGCAAGTTTATGAACACATTTGCCTCATATGCCACCATGTTTAACTTGTGGCAAAACCTTAACCCCTCATGTTCCTTAATATGTTTGTGGCCAAATCACCCTTATGCTATTATGCATGCTTGTGGCCAAATCACCCTTATGCTATTTGATATGTTTGAGGCCAAGTCACCTTTTATGCTATCATACATGTTGAGGCCATATGCTAGTATGTTGAACCCCTTTTGGCCTCAAATATCACCATGTTTAATTTGTGATAGACTTTGCCATCTTATGCCCACCTTGTCATATAGTTATGTTCCCTCTTTGATCTATTTGCGTTGATGCGAATTTACGTGCAATGGGAATACGTTATGGGTAGTTGGGAAAACTTAAATAACATGAGAACATGATTTGAAAATATGACATGAAAGTTTGACATGTGTTTATGCTTGAAAACATGGACTTGGACATGACTTCTAGAAAACATGAGAATGGCCAACTCGAGGTTGGGTTGAGTTTGTAGCATAAATCTACCCGGAACCGACCGGCTTAACAAGTGGCTACAAGCAATAGGACCCAATGTGAGTAGTTGGTCATGTCGCACTTGAAACCCGAGGTTAGACTAAGTTGTGGTGTAAAGCTACCCGGACCCGCCCGGCTTAACTAATAGCCACAACGAGGTCTAATGTGAGAGGTTGGGTGCGTTAAGTTAATTAATGCCACATGGTAGGGTTAAGACATGGACTACTTGAATACTTAACCAATTAAACCCGATGTATTGATAGGGTTAAGTCATGAACTGCTTGAATACACTTGACCAACTCAATACATGGTTAGGATAGGGTTAACCACACTTAACCCGCTTGAAATCCTAGTTACGTGGTCCTTTTCAGCAGTAACCTACTTGGAAGTATCATGGGTACCCTGGACTAGGCTAGGGTGGGGCACGATTACTGGACTGATTGTAAGAGACCAAAAGAGACGGCTGAAGGGTGCACCGGTTGTTCAGGCGGACCATGGTCGTGCACATTAAGTCCGGAGTTGAACATGGGCACCAGTAGGTTTAGACTGTGCATGATTGAATTGTGTCTGTGGTTTACACCTTAGGGCTGGATACACCCTGGGGTGGACCTTGCACAGTTAACTACATTCCACGATTAAGCCGTATGACACCAATACACGACGAGTTAGGCTTATAGGGAGCCGATCGACTAGACCGAGTAGTTGGACCTTCATTTAGGTCACCTCATGATGTTGGGCCAACTTTGGGCCAAGGGATCATTTCTTGTTTACACTTGACATGGATTGGAATAATAGTACACACCTGGTGCAACTTAACCTTGTATATGCGATGCCACACTTGATCTATCTTATTAACTTTTCACCATGCCAGTTAACACCCTATGTTTCATCTCTGCTTTACATGTCCAGTTAACTTTATTAGTTTTTATACTAATAGTAGATAAGACTTACCAGTCTTTTGACTGACCCATTTTCTTTCGCCTCTTTTCTTCCGTTCCCCCCCCCCAGGTTTACAGGGTGGGAACAGTGGTACCTAGCTTGGATCTTTAGCTGCTTTTCGGGATAGCTCATGTACGGTTTGGACTTGAGCTCTCTATGGCTTTATCACTTCAACTATGGGGAATAGTTTACTTTATGTTATTTCCGGTTTTCAGTTTATGTTTTTATACTTGTAGTAGTTGGAAAATAATGACTCAGCACTTTGATGTAACTTGACTATGGTTTTGAAATAGTAGTTTTATCCGCTGCTTTACTTACTCTGTTTTACTTATATGTTCTGTCTTGTGATATCTGCATGCATGTTTACCTCGTTTAACGCCCCTCCAAAGCTAGTGCGCTTGCAAGAGTGACATTGGCGGAGGTGGGGTGTTACATTTGGTATCAGAGCATAAGGTTTACAAGATTTGAGCAAAAGTGTTTTTAAAACATACCTTTCGAAAAACTATTTTCAAAACCAATTAAGTATTTTCCAAGAAAAGTCTAGTTTATTTTAAACGGCTATTCCCCAAAAAAAGCCATTAGCACTATCCTTTGTTTCCTCGTTCTCAATCTACCTTTTTCTTCGTTTCAGTATGGCCGATAATTTTGCCATTCTGGAGGGCGTGCCAGTACTTATTTGGTTTAGAAGGTACATGGAGGCAAGGGCGAATGAAGCCGGCCCCGCGGACATTCCTCCTCCTTCTCCCGTAGCTAAGGTTCCTCCTCCTCAGCATCCACAAGCGGATTTCGCGAAGATTTGCAAGGACTTTAAGGCGATGGGTGGCAAGAATTTTGTTGGGACGGAGACTTTTGTTGAGGAAAGAAACTGGTTGAAGGAAACTGAAGACCTCTTTGCTATCTTTGATATAGAAGACCGTAGGAAAGTTCTGTTTGCGGTATGGCTGTTGAAAGGGGAAGCTGCATATTGGTGGGTAGTCACCACCACTACTAGACCAATTCAAACTTGGGATGACTTTAGGAGAAGGTTTAGACTGAGGTTTCTATCATAGACAGAAGAGAACCTTCAGATGGAGAGGTTCCTATCTCTAAGGCAAGGGGACATGACAGTTAGGGAATACGTGGATACGTTTAATCAACTTGCTCGGTTCGGTCTAAACTTGGTTAACACAGCTCAGAAGAAGGCCCTACGCTTTGCTCTAGGATTGAATGAGCCATTGCGCGGTTTGGCCATGTCTCATATACCCATGGGGGCGACTTTCGAGAATCTGGTGAATATGGCCCTGCTTCAAGAGGAAGATAAGAGTGGCAAGAAGGAGGTCAAGGCAAATGAGTCTCAAGGAAAGAAGGAAGATTCCGAGAAAGGAGGCAAGAACAACAATAGCAAGGACAACAAGTCAAGAGAAAGGAGGAAGTGCAACTTCTGTGGGATTACTGGGCACATAGCCAAAGACTGTAGGAAGAAGAAAAGGAAGTTGGGAGAATGCTTTCATTGTGGAGAGTCTGGACACTATAGCAAGGATTGCCCGAAAAAGCGGGGACAAGGGAAAAGGTAAACTCAGCGAGCAGGACCTTCTGGAGGGCTAGTGCATACTCTCAACATCACTCTAGTTCTTGATCGAGGTAGTATTTCTATAGAAAACCTTGTTTACATTTCTGATTATCCTGTTCGCACCTTGTTTGATTCTGGCGCATCGCATAGCTTTATTTCTGATCTTGTTGAAAGTTTGCACCTAAGTACTAGTCTAGTTGAGGTCCTGTTAGTGTTTCAAATCCAATTGGGGTTCCGCCCATCTACCTGTGATTTGTATGGATTTGAAAATCTCTATCTTGAGCATAGAATTCATGTGTAATGCTTATGTTCTCGGGTTTATGGGATACGGGTTGAGTTTGGGCCTGGATTGGTTGTCCAGTTATGGAGCCAATCTTGACTGTGAGCACAGGGTAGTGAGGCTCAGGACTCGCCTCGGTAATACCCTAGAAATTTCTAGTAACCCTATGGATCCCGTCATGATATGTTATCTTGAATCTCTTGACTCGTCCATTGATGATCTGCAATCTGTGAGAGTGGTCCGAGAATATCCTGATGGTTTTGATGAGGTGAAGGGGGTTACCCCCTAAGCAGGAGATAGATTTCCGCATTTATCTTGTTGATAATGCCAAGCCAGTTTCATTGACCATTAGGCACATGGCCCCGCGAGAAAGAAGAGAGCTTAGCAAGCAAATCAAGGAGTGCTTGAGAAAATTTTTATTAGGCGAAGCATTTCAGAATGGGGTGCTCCGGTGGTGTTCGCCACTAAGGTGGATAACCCATTTCGCTTAAGTATGGGTTATAGAAATCACCCTAGTAAGTACATTTGGCAACGTGGATTGGCACTTGTTTTCAAGAGATAGTTCTTCTGCGTGGAATACTGTATAGTATGTAAATGAGGTCGAGGATTCACTAACGAATTTTGTAAAGCTTGCATGAAACCATGAGCACGTAGTTATATGGAAGCCAAGTATTTTAGGAAAAGAATAAGTGGAAGTGGAACGAGAGGCAATGGTGAAATGAGTTCTAACTCATATTTTGGAAATAAGAATTAAGAGCTACGAATTTGTGAAGTTAAAAGACGGTCAAGACACGATAGGATTAAGCTCAAGAAAATGCGGCTTAGAAGATTGAAGACTAAATACGCGCATTATATCTCTTTCTAAGAGTATATCCTTGATCCCTATTATTCTGTAGAGCTTACTCGCATGCTATCTTTTAAGTATATCCTCTCGGTCCTATTCTCAATCTTAGTTCTGTTGCAAACCCCATAAGGAGTATGACTCGCCTATATAGTTGGGGTGAGGATGTCCATTAAGTTGACCAAACTATTTGGGCTTTATGGGATATGGGTCATAGTTGATAGACTTAAGTAGAGTGCTCACTTTGTTCCGTTGAAGAGCAAGAGGACCACATCATGGCTAACACCTGTTCATCTTCGAGAGATAGTGCGATTGCATGGAGTTCCTTCTAACATAGTTAGCGATCGTGACCCAATTCTCGCTAGCCAATTCTGGAATAGTTCGCAGGAAGCGATGGGTACGCGATTGAATCTAAGTACGGCCTATCACCCACAGACGGATGGCCAAACCGAAAGGGTGAATATGGTACTAGAAGATCTGTTGAGGCTATGCATCCTTGACTTTGGCGGCACTTGGGAAGATCATATCCCTCTCGTAGGGTTTGCTTGCAATAACAGCTATCAAACAAGCATAGGAATGGCACCATTCGAAGCTTTGTATGGGAGGCCGTGCAAGTCACCAACATGTTGGTGGGAGACAACGGATGAGCGTATACTTGGGCCCGACATGAAAAGGGGCACATCCGAGAAGGTAGAGTTGATTCAAAGACGGATGAAAACGGCCCAAGATAGACAGAAATCCTATGCTAACAAGTGAAGGACAGATCTGGAATTCGAAGTTGGAGACATGGTTTTCGTGAAGGTTTATCCTTTGCGAAATATGGTTCATTTTGGAGCAGTTGGGAAGCTGGCACCAAGGACTCTTCCCTATTATAAAAAGAGTGGGGAAGATGGCTCATAATTGCCCGAGAAGCTGGCCGGAGTGCACAATGTTTTTCATGTCTCTTATCTCCGAAAATGCCTACATGAGTGAGCCGAAGTGGTTGAACCAAGTATTCTTGAAGACATGGAGGTAGAGAAAGAGGCGACCTTGAGGCGAGCTCCGATTCGTATCTTGGGAACGGAGATCAAGAAACTGAGGAATCGAGAAGTCAAGTTAGTAAAGGTTCAGTGGAATGAAGCCGAAGTAGACACAACTTGGGAAACCGAGGAGAAGATGTGTGGGCTTTATCCATTCCCTTTTGAGGGTACATTCTCAATCTCTTTTCCTAGTTAGCATATCTTTCCTTTGCTATCCATGTTTATCTTGTAACTTCGTCATGAGAACCTTAGGTAGAAACCCTTTGGATGAAACATGTATTTGAAACATGTTATGCCTGATGTTTGCCAGTGGTTGCAAGTGTTTGCAAGTGGATACTCGTGGATGCATGATACACATTAGGCACTAAGATCAGCTCACACACTTTCATATTGCATATGCATGAGCGCTTATACTTATTCATGGCTGAAACTTGTTATGCTATCACGTGGATGTTGCATATGGATGGATGTTATGTGCACTCATGTAGAGATTATAAGTTATGTTAGGGATTTGCATACATATGGACGCATTTCACAAACATATTTTGCATTAAGGAGGTTTACTGAATCAGTAACCGCCTGATTTTCGCATTAGATAAGTACATATACACACACCTTTGCATATGTTCATACAGCATTTAGAATCTTTTAAGGACAATGACTGCACGTGGATGATGTTTTGAGTAGATGGATGATGGATGGTAGGATATGTTCTTCCTAACTTGAAGATTTCGGGGACGAAATCCTTTAAGGAGGGGAGAATGTAACAACCTGTATTTTTAAATAACATGTTATAACATAAACCAAGGCAGAATTAAATGATAAAATCCGAATCAAGTGGAACGGGCTATGCCATTGCGTTCGTCTCGGAAAAATACGCGAAATAGAGTCCGATTTTTCGAAAATCGGAGTCCGTATGACCAAATTATGGCCCGTCGAAGTTTTCAAAAAATTTCAAGTTCAAAAACAGTTCAAATTTGAATTCAGAATTCAAATTCAGCCAAGCAGAATAGGCGGGAAAAATTCCCGCCACCCCCAAGTCGACTGGGCAGTCGACTTGGGAGTCGACACACCCCAGGTGGTGTCGACTGCCCAGTCGACACCCCTGTAGACTTGGGTGGTCGGCCAGTCTGGCCTGGGTGCACCTGACTTGTTCCTCAAGACATGCTTTAGGGCTGGTGACGGATTTTAATGGCTCAGATCTGAACTAGGGTTAATCCTATGGTCTAAACTAACCTAATCTTCTATAAAAAAGGCCCTAAGACCTAGCCTAAAACCTAATTAATCATTCCTACAACTAAACTATGCCAAAATGTTTCTTGATCATGGCCTCCATCTTCATAACATGGCCTCCATCCTCTTCATGAAAATTTGAGTGTCCTAAGCTAGTAAAAGAGCCACCTTTCTTCATCAAAACAAGGATCTTTCTTCATACAAATCAAAGGAGCTTATTGTTTCTCAAAACAACTTGAAGCTTATATGCGATTGGGGCTTTTTAGAGTTGCTAGTGGCTTCGTCTCAATCTTATTTTATTTCATAGGTCTTCATAGCATTGTAAGCCCTATTCTACTCTAAGATTCTAACTATGAAGTTTAATATGACATGTTGCAAGTTTGAGTTTGGACCTAAGTATGATTTGTGCTTTGATTCTATCATGTTATGCATAGATTTATTCTATGCATGTTTGTAAAGCTATCACCTTGACTTTGTGCATAGAAAGCTATGAGCTTTGATTTGAAATGTTGCATAAAGCAACATAGAAACTCTCATAACCCTTATGTTATCTTGCATATGATGTTATATGTGAATCACTAGCTATCATCCTATGTCATTTATGACCATGTTTCACCTATTATGCTAAAGTTGATATCATGCATGTTTTGAGGCTTATAATGTAATATGCAAGTTTATGAACACATTTGCCTCATATGCCACCATGTTTAACTTGTGGCAAAACCTTAACCCCTCATGTTCCTTAATATGCTTGTGGCCAAATCACCCTTATGCTATTATGCATGCTTGTGGCCAAATCACCCTTATGCTATTTGATATGTTTGAGGCCAAGTCACCTTTTATGCTATCATACATGTTGAGGCCATATGCTAGTATGTTGAACCCCTTTTGCCCTCAAATATCACCATGTTTAATCTGTGATAGACTTTGCCATCTTATGCCCACCTTGTCATATAGTTATGTTCCCTCTTTGATCTATTTGCGTTGATGCGAATTTACGTGTGATGGGAATACGTTATGGGTAGTTGGGCAAACTTAAATAACATGAGAACATGACTTGAAAATATGACATGAAAGTTTGACATGTATTTATGCTTGAAAACATGGACTTGGACATGACTTCTAGAAAACATGAGAATGGCCAACTCGAGGTTGGGTTGAGTTTGTAGCATAAATCTACCCGGAACCGACCGGCTTAACTAGTGGCTACAAGCAATAGGACCCAATATGAGTAGTTGGTCATGTCGCACTTGAAACCCGAGGTTAGACTAAGTTGTGGTGTAAAGCTACCCGGACTCGCCCGACTTAACTAGTAACCACAACGAGGTCTAATGTGAGAGGTTGGGTGCATTAAGTTAATTAATGCCACATGGTAGGGTTAAGACATGGACTAATTGAATACTTAACCAAATAAACCCGATATATTGATAGGGTTAAGTCATGAACTGCTTGAATACACTTGATCAACTCAATACATGGTTAGGATAGGGTTAACCACACTTAACCCGCTTGAAATCCTAGTTACGTGGTCCTTTTCAGCAGTAACCTACTTGGAAGTATCATGGGTACCCTGGACTAGGCTAGGGTGGGGCACGATTACTGGACTGATTATAAGAGACCAAAAGAGACGGCTGAAGGGTGCACCGGTTGTTCCGGCGGACCATGGTCGTGCACATTAAGTCCGGAGTTGAACATGGGCACCAGTAGGTTTAGACTGTGCGTGCTTGAATTGTGTCTGTGGTTTACACCTTAGGGTTGGATACACCCTGGGGTGGACCTTGCACAGTTAACTACATTCCACGATTAAGCCGTTTGACACCGATACACGACGAGTTAGGCTTATAGGGAGTCGATCGACTAGACCGAGTAGTTGGACCTTGATTTAGGTCACCTCATGATGTTGGGCCAACTTTGGGCCAAGGGATCATTTCTTGTTTATACTTGACATGGATTGGAATACTAGTACACACCTGGTGCAACTTAACCTTGTATATGTGATGCCACACTTGATCTATCTTATTAACTTTTCACCATGCCAGTTAACACCCTATGTTTCATCTCTGCTTTACATGTCCAATTAACTTTACTAGTTTTTATACTAATAGTAGATAGGACTTACCAGTCTTTTGACTGACCCGTTTTCTTTCGCCTCTTTTCTTCCGTTCCCTCCCCCCTCCCCCCACCCCCCAGGTTTACAGGGTGGGAACACTGGTACCTAGCTTGGATCTTTAGCTGCTTTTCGGGATAGCTCATGTACGGTTTGGACTTGAGCTCGCTATGGCTTTATCACTTCTACTGTGGGGAATAGTTTACTTTATGTTATTTCCGGTTTTCAGTTTGTGTTTTTAGACTTGTAGTAGTTGGAAAATAATGACTCAGTACTTTGATGTAACTTGACTATGGTTTTGAAATAGTAGTTTTATCCGCTGCTTTGCTTACTCTGTTTTACTTATATGTTCTGCCTTGTGATATCTGCATGCATGTTTACCTCGTTTAACGCCCCTTCAAAGCTAGTGCGCTTGCAAGAGTGACATTGGCGGAGGTGGGGTGTTACACAGAGCGTAATTACCTGAAGATCGGAAAACTCGCTTACATGTTCTACACATACGGGGTTTACTATATCTTTTCTTAATAACGTAATTTTTAGATTTTTTATGGAAGTCATATAATATATTTACGGAATGTAATGTTTTGAGTACATTTTCCTTATACATTATTAACTATTGTAATTTGTGAAATCTAACTGAATAATTGCGAAGCACGTAAAGAATATTTGATACTTACAACATGAAAATTTTGTACAATAGATAACATTTACTATCAGTTATTCATAACTTGTTAATCATTTAACTACTAAAAACGTATATTTATTAATTTTCTAATATAAGCATCAATGTTCGACATGCGTCAATCCAATATTTAACATAAAAAATTTAGATATGTGCAAGTTTTAGTTATCTGATGGTGTTCCAAAACTGAAAAAAGAAAGATGGGGCTTTATGCAAAATCAGTGTCAAGTTCAAGTCGATTAAACTACAATTCAATGTTTGTGTAACAACTTAACATTGCATGCTTGTTGTTAAATTTGGAAAATATTATAATATCATTACGACATAATATTTTTAATACATGTAGCATAATATGACATAAGAATTATTACACATAGATGTTTTATGTAAAAAAAATTGGAGTAACCAATGCGTTTTACTGTTTCATTCAAATATTCTTACAAATCTAACATATGAGACAACATGACATTTGATAAGCTAGAAGATAACTAATATCACTATTAAAAATAATAATTTTGGTTAAATATAAAAACACTTAAAAATAAATTAAAAATAAAATACGGGTCTAAAAGACTAATTCATAAAAAATAGCTTATTATTTTTGGATTGAACTAACCATAGATGGCGCTATTTTAATATAGAAAAAGTATAACAATAAAATAGCAAAAGTTAGTCTGTTTGGTTATGAATCAAAATGTATGAAAAACATGACTTACCAAGTAAACATATCTTTTCTTCAAAAGTGAAAAGTTAAAACTTATATTATAATTATAACCAGTAAAAATCATAATTAATTTCTTAGAAATATCAACCACACATCCTTCCTTAACAAACTGACATTACTTTACACCTATAATTGAAGATGTTATTAAATTAAATTTAACTCTTATTTATTAGTTTGTCACACTTAACTTGTATTTTTCGTGTAATTATCTATTAATAAAATTTATACTTCACAAAATATCGTGATTTCAAATATTAATTTTCCTTGGAGATCCATTTATATAACAGACATGAATTTTGTCTAGAGAACCAATTCAACATCAGTATGCTGGCTTGTAATATTTTGTATTTATACATCTAAATGTTAACACAGCCAAATTTTTTCAAATCACATGAAAATAAACTAAATCATATTCGTGCTTATCATTTCTATAAGATGTACAATGTTTCATTTCAAACATAAATAATTACAAAATTCATAATGTCGTCCTAGGAAACATAAACAAATATTTCTTTAAATGTCCGGTTATTGAAGAAATTTGTCTATACATTCTTTCATTTTTCTTATTTTTTTAAACTAAACGTGTGAATGTGAATAAAAGTTGTTAAGAACAGATAGAAAGTTTTAACTATAATATTTCTTTATAGTAAAAAAGAATTTGTTAAATTATCAAATAATGCATATTAAAATTTTGTAATATAAAATTTGATGTACACCAATATTTTATTTATTAGTAATAAAATGAATAAAAAAATAAATAAAGACTAAATTTACTAAGTTCTGCATATTTTTTTGATAGATTTATAGCTTTTGTACACCTAAGAATGTTTTCTAATGTAACATTTTAAGGATCATTTGACATTGTTACATTTTAAAGCAATTTTAAAAAGAAGAGTCTTTAACGCAAATGTCTTTTAAGGTTACAAACAATCATTGAAAATTGTGATGATCAAGTTGTTGAAAAAAAATCTAGAACCTACCTTATTTAGTATATAAAGATAACTCCAACCATTACAACAATAATATACATTAAATATTAAAACGAGAACATAAAGTAAACTAAAATAGAGATTTTTACTGATTTTGCATTAAATTCAAACTACTTAGGAAATTTTTAGCAATGTGAATTCAATGTTATATTCATACAAAATATATTTAGCTGAATTGATGACATAGTTACGTGAATCTAATCTATGTGGTCATAGTTAAAATAATTAATTGGCATCAGTTTGTAAATTAAATTATATTTAGCACTTTAATATTAAAGACCTAATAATAAGAGTATATTAATTTCTCTCTAAAGCAAAGCTAAAAGCCATTTATCGAACAAATATTCAATAAAAAACAATATGGTAAAGTCTTAAACTAACATCAATATCTTTGGGCTTATAACTATAATTCTAATGGTTAAATATATGGAATCTAATAGGGGCAAAGTCAACTTTGTTCACTTCTCAACTTTTTTTTTTTGGGCATGGTAAGCCGGTTTTATAGTGGTCGTACCATTTTTATTAGAAGAGAAAATGTAATGTCCCGTATTTTTGGTAGTCAAATATTCATTTTAATTTATTATTTTAAATATTTATTTGGAATTTTAAATGGATTTAAAATATATATATTCGTTATATAGCGAAATTTGAACGTTAAATTATATTTAATTTAAAACGAGCTTGAAATGGCACTATAGTTCGTAATATGGAGTTTTGAACTTCAATTGAATATACAGAATCCGTTTTAAGTCGGATTTCTATGAAACAAGAAGCGCTGGATTCTTGTTGATTATAATTTTCATATGGAAGAGAAAATTCCAGATTTCGTGTTATAGATTGTCCGTTATGTCCAAATCAAATTTTAAATTAGTCGCTATGGAAAATCGTTATTTAATTATAACGTTTATTTAACATATTTAATAGGGTTTTAATATAAACTGAATAACGTTTAACCCGAAATGGACGATATTGAATTGTATAATTTATATTTGGAATTGTATATATATTCTATTTGAATGTATATGATAAAAATAATTTATTATGATTTATTTGAATTAATTTGGAATTTAAATAATATTTTATTCGATATTATATAAGCGTTAAAAATAGTCATTTTTGCAAACGGTCTCAGTTTTTGATGAAATTAGTTTCATTGGAACCGTATCGTTAAATTATTGTAAGAAAATCAAACATCGTGGCAAACCGATATCGTATGTGACTTCGGTGGCCAAAAACGTCTCTGTTTCTATTTAATTGTTTAGATTATTTAGACAGGGGTAACTTTTAATAAATAAACGACAGACCAAATGAACTCCAAATTTGACGAAACAAGATTCATTGGATCCGTTAAGAAAAGGTCTAGTAAAATGTCAAGGTCTCATATTTTTTGGATATTTTTCTGTAATTATAGGAATTTTAAATGCTTGATTTTTCATCGATATTTATAAAGGACTTTTCACAAACGACCTCGACGAAACCTGTCCCATTGGGTCTGGAATATTTTTTTATGCTAGCATTACCTTATTTTGTCAAAAACGGAGGTTGTACGTGGGGGTTTCGAGTGTTATTTCTCATTTGAGTTTCTAATGTAATTTAATATTATTATATTGGTCCCAACCCTATATAAATATACAACGTTGGGTCAAAACCTAGAATTGTTGTCTCGTGGTCAACCCAGACATTTCTTACGCCTCCATTCATGAACGATCAGCATCGTTCCAATCTTCTTCCACTCTTTTCTTCAAATTAGTTGACCATTTTGAAATCATTCAAACATGAAAACTATTCAACTACGCGAGCTCGTCCACTTCAACGGCCATGATTTGGTTCTGAGGCCTGTAGAGACCGGAATTCCATCAACAAGGAGCCGCGGTTGTAAGCCTTTGGCGGAGGAATGGAGACGTCGGACGGTAGCAGTTGTAGGCATTCAAGGAGGACGTTGAGGCGGTCAACTCGGCGGTTTCAGATGGCCAGCAGATGGACGGCGTGAGGAGCGGTATGTTGAAGTAGCGGGTTGCCACGGTGGAGCTCTTGCGTGCTTTTGGACTTGGGAAATTTCGAATGTTAGAAAATTTTCAGAATTTTTGAAATTTTCGTTTATAGAAATAAATTAATAAATTAATTAGAATTAATTGGTTTAGTGAAACCGGAGTAAATAAATAATTTTAACCTAGTTATAAAGTTCATTTTTCTACCTTAGCAATTTCGAGGACGAAATTATTTTAAGGGGGAAAGAATGTAACGGCCCAGATTTTTTTGACCATTTAGTTATTATTTAAAAATGTTTTTTTATTGTTTTGGAAGTTTAAACGGTTTAATTTCAATAATTTTGAATATTTTATTTTATTCCGAAATGGTAGAAATTTAGTGGATCTGCAATATAATGTGAACTGGCAGTATAAAAGGATAAATTTTTAATTAAAAATAGTACGTTTACAAAGGAAGTAGTAGCTAACGAACTCGGATTTCGATGAAATCAGTTTCATTAAATCTGAAATGATGAAATTAGGTAACCAACCAAGTTACGTCAAAAATGACATCCGTATGTGGAAAAGAAAAAATAAAAGACCAAAATTTGAACTAAATTTTGACGGTAATTGGAATTTGCTAATGCTAATGGCAAAACTGGAACCTGAGACCTATCCAGGAAAATTCTAAACATAGGATATTAGCTATATATGAAATCTGGGAAAATCCTATAACGGATATAGAAAGTTATTAAGGAAACAAAATTTAAATAAATTATTTGAAAATCTAAACAAACTCCGATTTTTGATTTGAATACATAGGATTGAAGTACGTTAAAAACCGGACCAGATGGTGGAAGAATTTCTGAAAACCGTTATCGTTTGATACTCCAACATGAGACCGGAAGGTGTTGAAACTAACACAAAACACTATTTTGAATTTGAATTTAAATTATTTGAAAGTTCAAACGAATTCAAAATTTAAATATTTTTATATATTATTGAAGAGCAAGAAAAATTGAACAACATGGTTGAAAAAGATTTTGGATAAGGTATCAATAAGTAAGTCAAATTAACGTCCGAATAGGGTTGAGAAAACACACTTTACTATTCATAAATTATTAAATTTATTTATAATTTAATAAATTTAAGGATTAATCCTAGCCATCCATTTTCGACCGTTGGATTCGCGCCACCTCAGCAATCCATGTGACTCCTTCGGCTATAAATAGCCCCCCCCCCCCCCCCCTTTCATTTTAAACTCACTCCACCTCCTCCTCTTTCAAGCTTTGGCAATGGCAGAAATAATAATAAAATATTAGGTAATAGGGAAAAGGGAAGGAAGGGAGAAAGAAGGGCAAGACGGGGAGCTAGGGACTCTTAGGCAGAGGCTTGGGCTTCGCGGGTTAAGTTTTTAAATAATATTTATTTATTTATTTATTTGTGTAATATATATATATATATATATATACATATTATAATTAAAATAGAATTTGTAAAAATAAATATCAGAACATTCTAAGGGTGACAGAGAGGATAGTGTCTAAGGCTTGAGTTTGGAAAATATAGTTTCCTGCTCTCCCTGGCTATCCCTAACTGATCCGACGGATGGGATGATTAATTTAAATTTAAATTTAAAATTTAATTTGAATTTAAAACAGACCAGGGGCATTTTCGTAATTTTTAACCATAAACTTTAAAAGCTTATAACTTTTTCAAAACAAGTCGGATTTCCACGAAACAAGGACCGTTGGATTCTTATCGGAAAATACTTTAAAATGAGTGGAAGCAGATTTTTGATCCGGGTTAAAAATTTAAAGTTATAATTAAATGAATATTTTTAAATATTTTATTTGAAAATTAAATTTAATTAATATTAAAATGGTTTTTCAATTTTAAAAAAAAAAATTGGATATCGCTAGAGATGGGAAAGTAGGATTTTTTAGAAGGGCAGGGAAGGTAATTTGGCTAATAACGCAATTAGAAATTAATTAAGATAAAAATAATTTAATTAATTTAATTAAATATATATTCATTTAAATTAGGTAAATATTGTAAATAGCATAACTTTTGCATACATTAACGAAATTTAACGAAACAGGATCCGTTGGGATCGTATGGATGAGCACTACGCAATGGAACTGACCGCAAGTGGATTGGAGCTCGTTTGGATTTATGGTGAAATTTAACGTCTGAACCAAATCAATGACCGATTATCGTTATTCAACGATAAACCGTCCAAGGTGAGTAAATCTCACTAACTCTGAGCACTTTATATTTTTATAAAGTATTTTTAGAACTGATAATTATTGGTTGAATTGCTGAGTGTTGATTGTTTGGTTGAACTGCTAGTCAATTGATTGAAAATACCGATATAGTTATATATATATATATATATATCGTTAACCGATGTTGATTTTGTTTATCAGAATACCTCATATTGAAATGAAATTGATGTGAATTATATTGTGTAACATCTGTGGATGCAGGGAAACAGGTCGGAGGAATCCAACTGGATTCCTCAACATTTATTTACCGTTTTTCATATATTCTGATATATGATGTGTTATATCATCTGTTGTTGAACCTGTGTGTTTGGATGATGATTGAACCTTTTGATTTGGTATTTTTATACCATAAGTGATACTAGAAAGTGAAAACGGATTTTCAAAGTTTATTTTGAAAATAAATTATTTATATAAAATCAATAGATTTTATATATAAAAGGAAGAGAATTTCATGAGAGAAAATGATTATAGAATCAAAGCATTTGTAAAAAAAAAATATTGGTGAAATCAAATAGAAGGGAAAATATTGGTGAAATCAAATAGAAGGGAAAATATTGGTGAAATCAAATAGAAGGGAAATATTTGTGAAACGATTACAAATAGAAATAAAAAGGGAAACATTCGTAAAAGTATTTACAAATGGAATTGAAAAGGGAATATTCATGTAGGGAATAAAGAAAAGTTGACAGAAGTACTTATTTGTTAAATAAATAGAAAAGTTAAAAGAAATTTTTATTTGTTGAATAAATAGAAAAGTTAAAGGGAATATTTATTTGTTAAATAAATAGAAGCGAAAAGAGAATAGTTATTTGTTGAGTAAACGAATAGAAAAAGAATCTATTCAAGGGAAGTAATTCAAAGGAATTATTCCAAAGGAATTATTCAAAAGAGAAAAGTCAAAGGGATTAATTCAAAAGAGTTAATCAACTAGAGTTAAACAGTTGGAGTTAAACTGTTAGAGTTAAACAGTTGGAGTTAAACTGTTAGAGTTAAACAGTTGGAGTTAAACTGTTAGAGTTAAACCGTTGAAGTTAAACTGTCAGAGTTAAACCGTAAAGTTAAACAGTTAGAGTTAGTTAGTTAGAGTTAACCAGTTAGAGTTATTCAGTTAGAGTTATACAGTTAGAGTTATTCAGTTAGAATTAACCAGTTAGAGTTAATCAGTTAGAGTTAATCGTTTTGAGTCAAATCGAACTAGAGTTATTCAAATATAGTAATCGAATAAGGGTTAATTGAATATTAGTTATTCAATTAGAATTGATCGAATCTAATTATTCGAGATAGAGTTAAAAATAGGCAAAGTTATTTAAGGATGAATTTCCATTTAGCACGACTGCTAGCGTAATTCGTAGGGCTGCAGATAGCCTACGGCGGTCGGATGTTTCCTGAGGGAATCAGGCGTAACCATTGTGATCGCTGCGATCTAGAGTCAAGCAAATGGTGTTAAATCAAATAGTAATTAATCAATAGAAGTTAATTAAGTCGAGTTAGTCGAGTATTAGTAAATTAAGTAGGGTTAGTCAAAAAGGGAATTAATCGAATATCACCTATTCGAAGTAGAGTTATCGAATATAGTTTATTCGAGAAGAGTAATCGAATATAGTTCGTTCGAAGTGTGTTAAATCGAATATAGTTATTCGAAGGAGAGAATTATCGAATATGGTTTATTCGAAGTGAGATTTTTTGAATATTAGTTATTCGAAGAAAAGGATTATCGAATATTAGTTATTCGAACAGGGGAATCGAATATAGTTTATTCGAAAGAGAATTATCGGATAGTGATTATTCGAGAGTGAATCATACATGAAAATTCGATTATATCGAATCAAGGGAAGTAATGTTTACTTTCCATTTCAAATCAAGTTTTAATTATCTGTTAATAAAGTAGTTGGTTGTTTATTTATCCAAATTAAGATATGGAAATATATTTAAGTTAACATATTTTGAAAGCATGGAATTATAACATTTACAGTTATAATCAAATGATTCAGTAAAGGAAGTGGATTCATAAATAGAATCCGAGAGTTCGCAAGGAAGTTTCTTAAAGAGTAATGTTTGAACTTTGTCTATTTCGAAATTAGAAATGTTGTTCAGTTAAGGTCTGAGAGGTAATTATACCCCAACTTGATTGACTTCATTTTTAACTAAGAAGTGGATAAGGTTCGAGAGTGAAAGGGGTTAAGTGAATTTAGTTAATGAGCGAAATGGTTGGTGTTGGCATAGCGATGTTTATTCAAACATCAGTTTAAACCCAATGAAGGAGATTTGGAAATGTCTTCCAAATGAAAATCAGAAATGTTTTCTGAATATAGAAAATGAGAAATGGAATTGTTTTCCATTGTTAATAACGTATATTTTCTAAATATAGTAAATAAGAAATATAGGAAAACAAGAATAAGGAAAAGGGTAAATTTATGATAATTTGATGATGAATGATGATTGATCGATAGAATTTCCATCTGGAAATAATATCGTTGTTTGCACACCGACATGTTTTTAATTGATAGTTAAATCACCGACTATCAAAGTTTTGACCATTTTAACGTTGTTAATATGGAGAGACCGGTCGGATTATTATCCAAAGAACCACTCCGTATTGGCATAAGCGTTGCGAATCAAGTATGCTGAATATATTGAAGACGGAGTTATGCAAGGGCTATCCTATTTACAGAATAGTGCCTTCGGTTTGTCCAGTCCCAGGACAAACGTGAATGGACGAATGTCTGACAGAGTATATTCAAAGGATCGCGTAAGTTGATCTCTTCAAACGTACTTACGTTTGGTGGCGGAGGAATTCGTTTCTCTTAGCTGTATACCCGTGGTATTTTTGGTGAAATCAATTTGTGATTTGGCGGGTATGACGATGTGGCATTCAAAGTAATGGAGGTGGGATCTGTCAAAAGATACGTTATGACCTCAAGCCTCATCCACCGGGAAATGACAAAAATCGGGCAGGCAGCATGGCTATGTGGGTCGCACCCATTAGGATGTACGATCACCTATCTAGAGAAATTCCTTTTGTTCTTAAATCTATCGATGTTGTCCCTTATCGGGAGACGGTTGTTGATCCCAACCGTTGGTGATATACATTCGATACACTCAAGCGAAATGAGTGGTCGTTCATGTGTGGGCCGGGTTGCAAGATGTTCTTGTTGAACCCAGTGTATTTGCCTCTAGAGATACACGTTCGGAAGGTGGTCCCATACCTTGTCAAGTTGGAATCCAATCTCCAATAAGTGCCTGCGAGTTTGATTGTATATTATATATGTAGAGCGTGAGATGCAAGCGTTCTACTAGATTTTAATTACTTGTGATTAGACATTATCATAATATCAGATAATATATGATTTCCAAAGTGTTTTGGGTTATCGTAAGGTAAAAGCCATCCGTATTTATGAGTGGATTGGTCTTACGATTATCTTTTCTTTTGAAAAGGATTTTGAAAAGTTAAACCAAATGATTGGAGTTTACTCACACCAGTCCCATGACTGACCCAGAGTTTTATTTTGTTTTGTTTTCCCTAAACTCTTGGGTGCCCAAATTTGTACAGGCAGTCAAGTAGTCAGGATTTACAGGTATGCTTGAAGAGCTTGGAGCAGGAGGCTTCAAGATTTTTCTAGCTATTGATTATTCCGCTGTGATGAAAGTGTTGTACTCTGATAATGGTATGATATACATATACTACTTTGATTTCAAGATATGTTGTCTATTATATTTTATTCGTTCCGCTGTGAGATTCGTGTTACTCTGATGTTGTTGTGTTCTTCTTCTTCTTCTGTTCTAATTTTCTATCTTATCTATCCTCACCCTCTAATTTCTTTCTTGGACTATCCGGTAATTTCGACTTTTGATTGTTCGATAGGTGTTATATATCGGATAACCAAGGTCGCTTTTTCCCGGGTCGTTACAGTTGGTATCAGAGCTGAAGGTTAAGTATTACCTTGGCTCTGTGGCGTGATTCAGTAGAGATGGGGTTAGTAATACCCTAGACTGAGTTTGAGTGTATATATACGAGTGAACGTATTTGTTATTTGATATAAAATGATTTTATATTGTGGGGATTTATTGGTTGAGTTGTTTATGAATTCTGGTCGATCAGTTTGATCGACTGTATCGATAGGGGTTTATAAACGCTTGAATACGATGAACCGACACAGTATGTTTTGTAAAAAGGTGAATGAAATAATTTTACCCAAATTATATTTTGATATAAGAAAAGTATAGATATTTGAAATTATTATAGTATATTGAATGTGTTGGTTGTGATTATAATCGAATAAGATTATAAAATGTGGAATGGTTATGTAAATAAAAAAAATCAAAATTCATATAAGTGAAATATATGAAATCAGATGAATTAAATCTGAATTTAAGTTCAGAATTGGAATTAAAATTGCTAAAATTTGAATAAGCGTTGTAAATGGAATTAAATTGAATATATGTGAATTTTAAAATCCTGGGAGATTTTAAATTTGTTACAAGCATTAAAAAGGGATATTTTGAAATGAATTTCAAAATGAAAGTGTTTAGAAATGGTTTTGAAAGTGACATAGTATTGAACTCACTTCGATAGCTGGAAAATAAATTCCGATGTTGATCCGGACATCATCGGTGTTCATTTTCGAGTTTGTAAGTGACAGATTACTATCAAAGATTTTGTTTTTGAATTGTTTTGAGAAACCAAGTTGTTTTGATATTCCAAAGGGATATTTGATTTTTGGAAAAGGCAAAGCTATTTGAAACTCCCAGGTAAGATTGTTTGAAATCAACACAAATTAAATAGAAATTTGTGAAAGCAAATTTAAAAATTGAGTTGAAGCCAGTTCAGTGGAAATTGAGTTGAATTGAAATAAAATGGTATCAAGTAGAATTGGACTGAATTAGAGATTATCTGGGATAGAAATGGATGGTCGAGCAAGAAATTTGAATTGAGATTGGAATTGCAGTTTGATTGAAATTTGGCTTGGTTATAAGCGGATGGTCGTGCTGAAGATAAAAGTGATTGGGAGTTTGATTGGGATGATAGTGGTATATGCTAAATTGATAGCAGAATTGAATGCCGACGAAAAGGTACACGTACATATTCATATGAGTTGGATGAGATTTATGAGCCTGTTTGGCAAGCCACTTGGCTGTTTGATTTTCTTTTGGGTTGAAGAAGGCCTAGAGAGGCGAGTTGGAGTTTGAGCTATTGACCAGTACAAAGGAGATGTTGGCGAAATTTTTCAGAAATTTCGAATGTTAGAAAATTTTCAGAATTTTTGAAATTTTCGTTTATAGAAATAAATTAATAAATTAATTAGAATTAATTGGTTTAGTGAAACCGGAGTAAATAAATAATTTTAACCTAGTTATAAAGTTCATTTTTCTACCTTAGCAATTTCGAGGACGAAATTATTTTAAGGGGGAAAGAATGTAACGGCCCAGATTTTTTTGACCATTTAGTTATTATTTAAAAATGTTTTTTTATTGTTTTGGAAGTTTAAATGGTTTAATTTCAATAATTTTGAATATTTTATTTTATTCCGAAATGGTAGAAATTTAGTGGATCTGCAATATAATGTGAACTGGCAGTATAAAAGGATAAATTTTTAATTAAAAATAGTACGTTTACAAAGGAAGTAGTAGCTAACGAACTCGGATTTCGATGAAATCAGTTTCATTAAATCTGAAATGATGAAATTAGGTAACCAACCAAGTTACGTCAAAAATGACATCCGTATGTGGAAAAGAAAAAATAAAAGACCAAAATTTGAACTAAATTTTGACGGTAATTGGAATTTGCTAATGCTAATGGCAAAACTGGAACCTGAGACCTATCCAGGAAAATTCTAAACATAGGATATTAGCTATATATGAAATCTGGGAAAATCCTATAACGGATATAGAAAGTTATTAAGGAAACAAAATTTAAATAAATTATTTGAAAATCTAAACAAACTCCGATTTTTGATTTGAATACATAGGATTGAAGTACGTTAAAAACCGGACCAGATGGTGGAAGAATTTCTGAAAACCGTTATCGTTTGATACTCCAACATGAGACCGGAAGGTGTTGAAACTAACACAAAACACTATTTTGAATTTGAATTTAAATTATTTGAAAGTTCAAACGAATTCAAAATTTAAATATTTTTATATATTATTGAAGAGCAAGAAAAATTGAACAACATGGTTGAAAAAGATTTTGGATAAGGTATCAATAAGTAAGTCAAATTAACGTCCGAATAGGGTTGAGAAAACACACTTTACTATTCATAAATTATTAAATTTATTTATAATTTAATAAATTTAAGGATTAATCCTAGCCATCCATTTTCGACCGTTGGATTCGCGCCACCTCAGCAATCCATGTGACTCCTTCGGCTATAAATAGCCCCCCCCCCCCTTTCATTTTAAACTCACTCCACCTCCTCCTCTTTCAAGCTTTGGCAATGGCAGAAATAATAATAAAATATTAGGTAATAGGGAAAAGGGAAGGAAGGGAGAAAGAAGGGCAAGACGGGGAGCTAGGGACTCTTAGGCAGAGGCTTGGGCTTCGCGGGGTAAGTTTTTAAATAATATTTATTTATTTATTTGTGTAATATATATATATATTATAATTAAAATAGAATTTGTAAAAATAAATATCAGAACATTCTAAGGGTGACAGAGAGGATAGTGTCTAAGGCTTGAGTTTGGAAAATATAGTTTCCTGCTCTCCCTGGCTATCCCTAACTGATCCAACGGATGGGATGATTAATTTAAATTTAAATTTAAAATTTAATTTGAATTTAATTTGAATTTAAAACAGACCAGGGGCATTTTCGTAATTTTTAACCATAAACTTTAAAAGCTTATAACTTTTTCAAAACAAGTCGGATTTCCACGAAAAAAGGACCGTTGGATTCTTATCGGAAAATACTTTAAAATGAGTGGAAGCAGATTTTTGATCCGGGTTAAAAATTTAAAGTTATAATTAAATGAATATTTTTAAATATTTTATTTGAAAATTAAATTTAATTAATATTAAAATGGTTTTTCAATTTTAAAAAAAAATTGGATATGGCTAGAGATGGGAAAGTAGGATTTTTTAGAAGGGCAGGGAAGGTAATTTGGCTAATAACGCAATTAGAAATTAATTAAGATAAAAATAATTTAATTAATTTAATTAAATATATATTCATTTAAATTAGGTAAATATTGTAAATAGCATAACTTTTGCATACATTAACGAAATTTAACGAAACAGGATCCGTTGGGATCGTATGGATGAGCACTACGCAATGGAACTGACCGCAAGTGGATTGGAGCTCGTTTGGATTTATGGTGAAATTTAACGTCTGAACCAAATCAATGACCGATTATCGTTATTCAACGATAAACCGTCCAAGGTGAGTAAATCTCACTAACTCTGAGCACTTTATATTTTTATAAAGTATTTTTAGAACTGATAATTATTGGTTGAATTGCTGAGTGTTGATTGTTTGGTTGAACTGCTAGTCAATTGATTGAAAATACCGATATAGTTATATATATATATATATATATATATCGTTAACCGATGTTGATTTTGTTTATCAGAATACCTCATATTGAAATGAAATTGATGTGAATTATATTGTGTAACATCTGTGGATGCAGGGAAACAGGTCGGAGGAATCCAACTGGATTCCTCAACATTTATTTACCGTTTTTCATATATTCTGATATATGATGTGTTATATCATCTGTTGTTGAACCTGTGTGTTTGGATGATGATTGAACCTTTTGATTTGGTATTTTTATACCATAAGTGATACTAGAAAGTGAAAACGGATTTTCAAAGTTTATTTTGAAAATAAATTATTTATATAAAATCAATAGATTTTATATATAAAAGGAAGAGAATTTCATGAGAGAAAATGATTATAGAATCAAAGCATTTGTAAAAAAAAAAATATTGGTGAAATCAAATAGAAGGGAAAATATTGGTGAAATCAAATAGAAGGGAAAATATTGGTGAAATCAAATAGAAGGGAAATATTTGTGAAACGATTACAAATAGAAATAAAAAGGGAAACATTCGTAAAAGTATTTACAAATGGAATTGAAAAGGGAATATTCATGTAGGGAATAAAGAAAAGTTGACAGAAGTACTTATTTGTTAAATAAATAGAAAAGTTAAAAGAAATTTTTATTTGTTGAATAAATAGAAAAGTTAAAGGGAATATTTATTTGTTAAATAAATAGAAGCGAAAAGAGAATAGTTATTTGTTGAGTAAACGAATAGAAAAAGAATCTATTCAAGGGAAGTAATTCAAAGGAATTATTCCAAAGGAATTATTCAAAAGAGAAAAGTCAAAGGGATTAATTCAAAAGAGTTAATCAACTAGAGTTAAACAGTTGGAGTTAAACTGTTAGAGTTAAACAGTTGGAGTTAAACTGTTAGAGTTAAACAGTTGGAGTTAAACTGTTAGAGTTAAACCGTTGAAGTTAAACTGTCAGAGTTAAACCGTAAAGTTAAACAGTTAGAGTTAGTTAGTTAGAGTTAACCAGTTAGAGTTATTCAGTTAGAGTTATACAGTTAGAGTTATTCAGTTAGAATTAACCAGTTAGAGTTAATCAGTTAGAGTTAATCGTTTTGAGTCAAATCGAACTAGAGTTATTCAAATATAGTAATCGAATAAGGGTTAATTGAATATTAGTTATTCAATTAGAATTGATCGAATCTAATTATTCGAGATAGAGTTAAAAATAGGCAAAGTTATTTAAGGATGAATTTCCATTTAGCACGACTGCTAGCGTAATTCGTAGGGCTGCAGATAGCCTACGGCGGTCGGATGTTTCCTGAGGGAATCAGGCGTAACCATTGTGATCGCTGCGATCTAGAGTCAAGCAAATGGTGTTAAATCAAATAGTAATTAATCAATAGAAGTTAATTAAGTCGAGTTAGTCGAGTATTAGTAAATTAAGTAGGGTTAGTCAAAAAGGGAATTAATCGAATATCACCTATTCGAAGTAGAGTTATCGAATATAGTTTATTCGAGAAGAGTAATCGAATATAGTTCGTTCGAAGTGTGTTAAATCGAATATAGTTATTCGAAGGAGAGAATTATCGAATATGGTTTATTCGAAGTGAGATTTTTTGAATATTAGTTATTCGAAGAAAAGGATTATCGAATATTAGTTATTCGAACAGGGGAATCGAATATAGTTTATTCGAAAGAGAATTATCGGATAGTGATTATTCGAGAGTGAATCATACATGGAAATTCGATTATATCGAATCAAGGGAAGTAATGTTTACTTTCCATTTCAAATCAAGTTTTAATTATCTGTTAATAAAGTAGTTGGTTGTTTATTTATCCAAATTAAGATATGGAAATATATTTAAGTTAACATATTTTGAAAGCATGGAATTATAACATTTACAGTTATAATCAAATGATCCAGTAAAGGAAGTGGATTCATAAATAGAATCCGAGAGTTCGCAAGGAAGTTTCTTAAAGAGTAATGTTTGAACTTTGTCTATTTCGAAATTAGAAATGTTGTTCAGTTAAGGTCTGAGAGGTAATTATACCCCAACTTGATTGACTTCGTTTTTAACTAAGAAGTGGATAAGGTTCGAGAGTGAAAGGGGTTAAGTGAATTTAGTTAATGAGCGAAATGGTTGGTGTTGGCATAGCGATGTTTATTCAAACATCAGTTTAAACCCAATGAAGGAGATTTGGAAATGTCTTCCAAATGAAAATCAGAAATGTTTTCTAAATATAGAAAATGAGAAATGGAATTGTTTTCCATTGTTAATAACGTATATTTTCTAAATATAGTAAATAAGAAATATAGGAAAACAAGAATAAGGAAAAGGGTAAATTTATGATAATTTGATGATGAATGATGATTGATCGATAGAATTTCCATCTGGAAATAATATCGTTGTTTGCACACCGACATGTTTTTAATTGATAGTTAAATCACCGACTATCAAAGTTTTGACCATTTTAACGTTGTTAATATGGAGAGACCGGTCGGATTATTATCCAAAGAACCACTCCGTATTGGCATAAGCGTTGCGAATCAAGTATGCTGAATATATTGAAGACGGAGTTATGCAAGGGCTATCCTATTTACAGAATAGTGCCTTCGGTTTGTCCAGTCCCAGGACAAACGTGAATGGACGAATGTCTGACAGAGTATATTCAAAGGATCGCGTAAGTTGATCTCTTCAAACGTACTTACGTTTGGTGGCGGAGGAATTCGTTTCTCTTAGCTGTATACCCGTGGTATTTTTGGTGAAATCAATTTGTGATTTGGCGGGTATGACGATGTGGCATTCAAAGTAATGGAGGTGGGATCTGTCAAAAGATACGTTATGACCTCAAGCCTCATCCACCGGGAAATGACAAAAATCGGGCAGGCAGCATGGCTATGTGGGTCGCACCCATTAGGATGTACGATCACCTATCTAGAGAAATTCCTTTTGTTCTTAAATCTATCGATGCTGTCCCTTATCGGGAGACGGTTGTTGATCCCAACCGTTGGTGATATACATTCGATACACTCAAGCGAAATGAGTGGTCGGTCATGTGTGGGCCGGGTTGCAAGATGTTCTTGTTGAACCCAGTGTATTTGCCTCTAGAGATACACGTTCGGAAGGTGGTCCCATACCTTGTCAAGTTGGAATCCAATCTCCAATAAGTGCCTACGAGTTTGATTGTATATTATATATGTAGAGCGTGAGATGCAAGCGTTCTACTAGATTTTAATTACTTGTGATTAGACATTATTATAATATCAGATAATATATGATTTCCAAAGTGTTTTGGGTTATCGTAAGGTAAAAGCCATCTGTATTTATGAGTGGATTGGTCTTACGATTATCTTTTCTTTTGAAAAGGATTTTGAAAAGTTAAACCAAATGATTGGAGTTTACTCACACCAGTCCCATGACTGACCCAGAGTTTTATTTTGTTTTGTTTTCCCTAAACTCTTGGGTGCCCAAATTTGTACAGGCAGTCAAGTAGTCAGGATTTACAGGTATGCTTGAAGAGCTTGGAGCAGGAGGCTTCAAGATTTTTCTAGCTATTGATTATTCCGCTGTGATGAAAGTGTTGTACTCTGATAATGGTATGATATACATATACTACTTTGATTTCAAGATATGTTGTCTATTATATTTTATTCGTTCCGCTGTGAGATTCGTGTTACTCTGATGTTGTTGTGTTCTTCTTCTTCTTCTGTTCTAATTTTCTATCTTATCTATCCTCACCCTCCAATTTCTTTCTTGGACTATCCGGTAATTTCGACTTTTGATTGTTCGATAGGTGTTATATATCGGATAACCAAGGTCGCTTTTTCCCGGGTCGTTACATTCTTTCATACAAGTTGTCCTGAGACTGGACAAACCGAAGGCACTATTCAGTACATCCATCTTAGGCAATTGTTATCTAAGATTTATACAACAGCCCTTGCACTTTACTCCGTCTTCAATATATTCAGCGTACTTGATTCGCAACGCTTACGCCAATACGGAGTGGTTCTTCGGATAATAATCCAACCGGTCTCTCCATATGAACAACGTTAAAATGGTCAAAACTTTGATAGTCGGTGATTTAACTATCAAATGAAAACATGTCTGTGTACACACAATGATCTTATTTCTAAATGGAATTATCGATCCAATCATCAAACACACACACACACACACACACATATATATATATATCCTCATTTTCTATGTTTAGAAAATATACGTTATTAACACTGGAAAACATTTCCATGGCTTAATTACGTATCACTATTCTTCCACATCTATCAGACTCTAACTATAAACTAACAAGAGAACAACTTCCTAAGTACAAACCCCGAAGGCCGAAACCAACATCAGATCGGTACTTAGGAAACCATTCAACTTATTAATCTCTAGTCAGTTTCAAATTTTTGTTTAACTCCATTTTGATTAACTATGTTCGATTAACTCCTTTCGATTAACTCGATTCGATTAACTCCTCTATTTATTTTCCCAATAAATATTCCTTTATTCTATTTATTTTCTAAATAAATAATCCTTTATTCTATTTATTTTCTAAATAAATAATCCTTTATCAATTCTACTTGTAAATGGTTTACAAATATTTCTCTTTCTATTTTATTTGTTTAACAAATAAATATTTCCTTTTCAACCCTATTTATTTCTTAAATAAATATTCCATTATAAATTCTATTTATTTAACAAATAAATATTTCTTTTCACATTTGTTTTACAAATCTTTTCTTTTATATTTGTTTTACAAATAATTTCCTTTATATTTGTTTTTACAAATCATTTTCCTCTATAACTCTTTGATTTTATAATTATCTCCTTTTATAAAATCCTTTTCCTTTTATATATAAAATCCATTGATTTTATATAATAATTTATTTTCAAAATATACTTTGAAAATTCCCTTTTCTATATTCCAGTATTTTCTTACGGTATTTAAAATATCGTATACCCATGATCAACATCATCCAAACACACATAATCAACACAGATTATATATCACATCATATATCCCAATATATGAAAGATAGTAAAATAAATGTTGAGGAATCCAATTGGATTCCTCCGACCTGTTTCCCTGCATCCACAAATGTAAAACAATATCATTAACATCGATTTCATTTCAATATGAAATATTCTGCTAAACAGAATCAATATTTGATTAACGATTTATATATATATCGTTATCTATAATTTCAACCAATACACAAGCAATTCAACCAAACAGTTAACACACAACAATCAACAGATGATTAACAGTTCTAAAAATACGTTATAAAAATATAACTGTTCAGAGTTGGTGAGTTTTACTCACATTGGACGATCATCGTTAATAACGATAACCATCGCTTGATTCAGACGGACAATTTATTTTGCTATAAATTGTAACGAGTTCTGATTCGCTCCCAGTCAGTCCCATTGTGTTGTGCTCGTCCATACGATCCTGTCGGATCTTGTTTCGTCTAATTCTTTCATTCCCATTGGCCCAAACAGATCTGCACGCAATATACACGGTGTTCTTCCTCCTTAAAGCACTGGTGTCTCCAGACTTCTATATGCGAACAACAAATTCTTCATCCCTTTTCAATACTACCAGCAAACTCCCTATTATACATATGTTTTATTTTATTATTCCACCTGGGCTTCTGAAATAATTTCCGGCCCATCTCCTATATAATGTCGGCCCCTTTTACTTCATAAACCCGGACCCGTGCATGCACACCGTGCTTTCATCTTCCAAACAAAAGATTCCGCTCTCCAGCTAAATACCAACCCCGCAGTACCCATCCATGCGTGACCTCGACACCTTCATCCATCCCAAAACCCGCTTGTACTCACACAACCCACGCAACTCTCCTTTCTATTTTCATTTTTCTTGCGCCAGTAATACTCTCCATTTGTCAACACTCATGCACCCTTAATCCAACTCGCATCCATCCACTGAAAACACGTTCTACAGTGACACATGCGAATTGTTTGGCACCCTTATTCCTCAAACTTTTATTCACATAAAACTCCTCTGTTTCGAACCACTAGACAACCTACTTCTCTCTCAAAACAACATGCCAGTTTCCGTTCTTGAACCCGCACCCTCTCAAATGCCAACCCGTTATTTAGTTCGATGCAACCGGATCCAACCCCTCTTATTTCTCCAGGAAATCCAAAACAAATATCACTATAATACCCTTCTTCGATTCCCAGCTCGCCATCACCACTACGAATTCTCGTCAGCCCTGTCCTTCCCTTCGCGAGCGGTCTCCGATGCCATGTTAAGTGATGAGGATGCTGAAACAAAAAGACCGAGATGAAGCGTGTTTGGCAGTGTATTTATCGACCTTGATTCCTTGGTTGTTAAGGAATACTGCGTGGTTGTCTGCCCTTGTCTAGAATGAGTGATTGATTGGAGAACACACCGCCTATTTACTTTGGCTCGAAGGCATAGGAGCATATAGGCATGTGTAAAGATCAGCCAAGAGTTTTTTTTTATAAATAGTATTAGTTTAGTGTTTAGTTTAAAACGTTTGCATGTGGATCATGATGGACCAGATGAAACGTGTGGAGGGGAAAGGAGTGTTTGCGAAGTGTTGTAGTTTTAAATGTTTATCCTGGGTTGAGACTTGAGAGAACGCTGGCAGAAGATGAAGCACACATTTATGTGGAGCAAAACAAAACATGTCATTTAATGAAGTACATATGGTATTTCTTCATTGTTAAGTCTCTCGGGTACAGAGAACTTAATGCAACGTAGGTAGATAGGTAGTGTATATAATTTATATTTTAAAATTTTTGTATACTACGCTACGTAATATTATATTCATGTTCAGGCCGCTAGGGACAGAAATAAGAACACAGTCGTGTCCAGCGAGGTGCCACGATCCCAAAAATATAATAATACTGGTAGATTAACTCATATTGTGAAACCCCAAAATCACTGATTAAGGGTGCAAAATACTCCAAATAAAAAGTTGGTTATTTAATTAACTAAAAATTACAGTAAAATTCTAAAAATTAAATTATCACTACGTCTCAAACTGTGTAGTTAATGCGCTCTGGCGCTCCATAGCGGTTAAGTTGCAAAAAGTTGTAGCGGGTATATATCGGGGATATATCAGGATATAGCGGATGAATTTAAAATGAGGAATACTTAACATTTGACATTAAAAAGTGCAAAAAGTATTATTTATTATTTCCCAATAAGGAAAACATGTTATAATAAAGTAAAGATAAATAAAGTTGAGACGTAAAAAGATAGAACTAGTTATAATAACCTACAACGTATTTCGTTATTACATTAAACATAAATTTATCCTAAAATTTAAGTGCATGACTTGAGTAAAATGCCTATTTATAGGAATAAGGGATATAGCGGAGCAACAAAATCGGAGATATAGCGGATTATTACCGAAATATCGGGGATAATAGCGGGAAGGATATATTTGGGGAATTGATGGGAATATCGTTGCGGCAAAAGTAGGATACGGGATATATCAAAGATATATCGGGGCAATATCGGGGAATTGACTGCACAGGTCTCAAAAGAATCTTGTCTAAATTCGAAACCGGTATCTAGTTATATCGAATAAACCGTTACGGTCGATAAACGATTCTATAGCGACTATTTTAAAATTTGATTTGGACACAACTCACAATCTACACAACGAAATTTTGATTTTTCTCTTCCATCAGAAAAATATACTTCACCGGCTCCTAACGTTTCTTGTTTCACAGAAATCCGATTTAAAACGGCTTCTGTATTTTCGTTTAAAGTTCGAATCGCCAAATCGTGAACTACCGCTCCATTTCGAGCTCGATTATAATTATATTATAATTTATAGGTTCAACCATCGTTAATTAAATATATTCGTTATCGTAATTTAATTTTAAACTGAATTATATATTTTGAATTGCCTAATTCACACCATATCGCCATTTCAGCCAATTCTGATTATTTCAAAATTTAATATATTATTTAATTATTATTTAAATTAAATATTCACTCTTATTTAATTAAACGACCATTAAATCCTCTTAATCACCTTTTAAATAATTAAATAAATTAATTATCATATCGCTGAAAATGCGAGTCATTACAATTATTGACTGATTTATTCATATTTTGACTGAACAGTTAAGCTAAATGTTCGTTTAACTTAATTAAAAAAATCGTTATTTCTAACGATTGAATCCAATCGAGGTTACTTACCTCATTGGTTATGTTTATAATAATATAAACGTTATAAATAAATAATTGAATGTCTGAGTTGTTGTTGTTTGCTGATTATTGACTGATACCGTCCGTTATTGACTGTTATTATTAAACTGTTTATTTCATCTGTTTGGATGGAAAATGAATATTATTTAGCCACATTGAACTGAATTATTCGAATTGAGGTAACCCATTGTTTTGCAGGGATTGACAGGTTGGGGGAATTCAGCAAAATCCCTCACTAATATTGATAATATTTATCAATAGGATTTGTTGTGTACATTTGGATGTGAAATTGATTTATATTTCACGGGTTTGGTACCATAGTAAACATTTACCTCTTAGGAATTTGTGGTTAAAACAATCAATATATGCGTGTGCTTGTACACGGTATATTTTTGATATGCAAATGGTATTTGCGGTTAAAACAATCACTATATGCGTGTGCTTCGCACACTGTATATTTTTCTTTTTATAAACTTAATTTAAAAGAATATATTTAAAGTTCAATTTACCGATTTATAATTATTCAAATTTATAACTAATCAAGATGTAAGATATTATTAAATGAATAGTTAAACAATATAAACTTATCATATTTTTTATGAAAATGTGTAAAATAGTATGTAAGGACCTTAACGACCATAAAGTTTAAATTGATTTCAAAATATTGAAATGGAATAACTGAATCGTGGGTTTACGAGGATATATAAAAGAGATTGACAAGTGATATTTTTGTAATAAATGATCATTTTAAACAAACGGTGTTTTGAAATATATGAAATGTGATTGAATAACATTTCGTGAATAAGATTAATGAATCAACAGAATTGGAAACAAGTATTGTTTTGGAAATGAGATTTCTGGTTTTCAAATGAAATCATATTTAGAAATATGAATATGAATTTATAAATGGGATTGAGATTTATAAATAGAATTTGGGTTGAAATGACAAATAAGAATTTACAATTGGATTTGAATCCGACAGTTGGGATAGATTATTAAATCAAGATTTTCTAGATATAGTATAACTGGATATACGAATATGAGCTGATTTATACATGAAAGAGTGATAAAATAAATTCCAAATATAATGGAATTGAATAAGTATAAATTGAGAAGTTGGGGAATGATAGGAAATGGCTAACATAAGTTTTATTCCAAGGTTCGGAATGTTGTATTCCGAAGTTGAGAATGTTTATTGAGTTGATATATTTATTCCGAAGTTGGGAATGTTTATTGAGTTGATATATTTGTTCTAAAGTTCAAAATGTGATATTCCAAAGTTCGAAATGTAAATCGAAGTGAGAGCCGAGAAATGAAATCGAATTATAAGTCATCACTAATAAATTTGCAAATGGAATTTGTAAATGAACTTTATGTTTTGGAAAGAGAATTTGTAACATTTGTTACAAACGGTAACTTAAACTATTTAGGTAATAAACTGAAGATCTTTTCAAAGAATCATTATACAATTTTAGACAACAAATAAGTTGTTAGTAATGAATCAAAAAGGGTTAGATAAACGGAAGTAAAAGGATTGGAAATATAATCTATAACATTTGATACAGAAGTTAAGTTAAATTATTTTGATTAGTAAAATACAAGTTCCGTAAAAGATAACAAATTAAGATTTGAAATGGTGTTCATATAGATTTGTAAATGTTTATATATGATTTTAAATCAATTAATAATGATTATTGTGAAGGTTGGTAAAATATATTTATAAGGAGATATTGAAGGGATTTATAAAGGGTTCAAATTATAAGTGAATCGAGACTCGTGTTTTATATTATAAAGGATTTTTAAAGTATTAAAGAGAGTTATAAATAAGAGTTTACTTAATAAATTAAGTAAACGTGTTTGAGATTTTAAATAGAGTTTTTAAAAAGGAAACAGAAGTGTTAATAAACCTATATCTATTTTGAAGATATGAATGTTGTTGGTCAAGGTCTGAGAGGTAAATAGAATACCCCAACTTGAGTGACTTCATGATTATCCAAGAATGATATTAGTTTATAAACGAGAGGAGTCGAGGGAAATATAAGCTATGAATTTCCGTGAATGATTTTATAAACAGTATTAGAAAAGTTTATAAGCTGAATGAATGGTTTTAAGAATATTCTTATTCGATAATAAGAAGTGAAAGCCATATTCCAAATATTGGAAGATAATAAGAATTTAATTAACGACGGGTTAACTAAAGAGGCTAAATGATGCTGGTACTGAATTAGTGAATTCATTTTTATATTATGGATCAATGGTTGTTTATTTAATTTTATTTGATAGTTAAATAACCAACTATCAAATCTGGCCTATACGCTTGTTGGTACGGAAAAACCAGGATCGAATTTATATTCGAAAACCATTTCGATCAACAAATACGTGAAGATGTCAGAAGATAATCGAGATGGAGTATTGAAGACCATAGATCTTCATAAACGGAAGAACTACTAATAATCTCTGGTTTAGCGGCCAGAGATGAACTGTGGTTCTGTCGTGGTTGAAATCTACGGATCGCAAGGACTTCTTGCTACTGGTCTATAGGGTGATTCCTAGGATGTGGTAGAAGGGTGCCTTCGGTTCATCCTGTTCCTGGATGACTTGTATGGACGAATGTCTGACAGAGTATTTCCAACAGGTCACGTACATTGATTTATTCAAACGTATCATAGTTGGGTAGCTCCTAACTAGGGTATTTTTGTGGACGTCAATTAGTGATATCCAATGGATCTAACAATGTGGCATTCAAAGTGAATGGTGGCCGGATGCTCTAAAAATAATAATAAAGGTAAATGAATAAATAAATAAATTATGACCTCAAGCCACATCAACTGGGAATGGCATAAAATCGGGTAGGTCGCATGGCTATATGGGTCGCACCCATCAAAAGGGTATATCATTACCTGATCTGGTAAAATCAAATGCCTTCGGGTGTCCCTTATTTATTTATATATATGTATGCTATCGATTCGGTTGGCTGGCCCCCAACCGTGGTAATGATATATTCGGTACTCTCAAAGTATAGTGACGGGCCGGTCATGTTTAGCCTGGGTTGCAAGATGTTCTTATTAAACCCCAATGTATTCATCTCCAGAGGTACATTGTCGGGAAGGTGGTCCAATACCTTGCCAGGAAATTCATTCTTCAATAAGTGCCCATGGTTTTGATTGTATACTATATATGTGGAGCGTGAGATGCAAGCGTTCCACTATATTGCTATTTATTTGTAGTTAGACACTATCATAATATCAGACTAATATTGTTTTCAAAAATGTTTTGGGTTATCGTAAGGTAAAAACCGTCCGTATTTATGTGTGGATTTGGTCTTACGATTATCCATTTCTTTCGAAAAGAGTTTGATGTTAAAATTAAGTGTGTGATGCCCTTAAACTTAGTGTGTTTTTCTTATTCTGGTTTACCAGACTGACCCGGTATTTGTAATGCTCGGGTTAGACCGGGTTGTACAGGTTCAGGTTATCTGGTACTATGAAGAGACGAGCTGGAAGAGTTCCAATGTATGATATGTATATTCCGCTATGTGATTGTATACGAGGACAGATTATTATAACTGTCTAGATGTGTGATGTAATCTGATGATTGTAAGTATATTTTCAAGCTTTTAATAAAGATATGTTTCTATATTATATTTTGTTCCGCTGCGATGTGGGACTCTGTGTTGCTAGTTCTTCTTCTTCTATTCTAATATTTCTTTCTTTCTTATATCATCCTCTAATTTCTTTTTATTAATGATCCGGTATTTTCGGTGCTTGAATAGTCGATATGGTATTTTATGTCGATTTTCGGGGTCGAAAATCACTCGGGCCGTTACATAAAAGAAATAGGTGAAGTTCTTCATAGACACAGAAACACCATCTGGTTTGAAGTGCCAGAACACTATATATATAAAGAATAGGAGAGAAACATAGAGTTTCAACTGCTAACAAGGACCTAGCAGTTAATTCCCCACTAGGATGGAATAATTGGAGGAATCACAATCACTACCTATAACATTGACATACTCAGAAAAAAGTATAGCATGGTTAGGTACAAAACACGAGTTAGAACTACGAAACTCGCACTCCTAATCCCAAGTAGAATCATGGAAAAAGTGTTTTGTTCTTCTCACCTAGAACACCCTCCTGAATGAGCTCAAAGCTATCTCCCACTACCTGATATTCCAATCTTCTAGTATCCTCCTATGTCAGTTACATATTTATAGCATTCATTTTCATATGGATCATATCTCATTCTGGAAGCTTCATGGACCCACGAACGATCATCAGACATCCAATGAATTCCATAATTTTCAATTTCCCCATGTGATGTTATTATTACATTTACTTTTAATTCATTAACACTGATAGAATCATTACCCTTTAAATCTTTATCAATACTTGGTTCTTTTTCAACTAAATTGTCTTATACCTTGTTCTTTTGAACCCAAATACTAGGAGGAGGCTTCATGAAAGGAGAATTTACTTTAGAAGGACCTACAAGCTTACAAGTTTCTGTAAGATGTCCAAAGCAGTGACACTTTGTGCATATTTCCGGTTGCCATGAGTAGTGAACATCCACATAGAAATCATATCCATTTATCGATACTTTGAGCTTATTAGGTAAAGGCTTGTTCGGAGTTACTTTAATCAAAGATTTAGCAAAAATGAGATTTTTCCTGTCTCCATGTTTGCATCAAAACATTTAAAATTCCCAATTCTACTAGCTAACCAATTCAAACCAGGAAGAGTTTGTAGTACTGAAGGAATTCTAGTAAAAATAGTCCATATAGGAATGGAAGACACATGCTCTCTAGCTTTTTCAACCTCCGCACTTCAAGAAGTTATAATAAAAGGTCTCCCCTCAATAATTGTCGGATCTGATTCCATCACTTTCCTTCTCTCCTCTAATATCGAAAATTTGAAGTAAAACATTCCATTTATAGTATTAGCTCGCAGACCACCTTTCAATTTCCATGCTTTACTACAATGATCATGTACATCTATATTCAGAACATTGGAATCTAGGGAAAAAACCCACAAGGTGGTCTTTCCAAATATGAACTCCCTCATCTACTACCTCGCTTGCAGGCACAGGGTTTTCTGGGGATGTCTTAAACATACGAGGCATGTATGTTCCGGCACATCGAGGTAGGGAAGAAAAGAAGGAGGAATAGCTAGGCATGGTTTGAGTGCCACATGGCTTTTCATTTGGAGTTGTGCGAGGCAGAACAGGGGAAGGCATATCAGGTTTCAATGGGGCATTATATCGTGCACGAGGAGAGTTTGAATTTTTGGAGGAGGTGTTTGGTATTACTGCTGCTTTGGATGGCACAAATACATCATTTCTTTCCACTTTATTACCAATCTCTTTCATGTTATTTAACCCAACTGTTGGAACAATTCATGTGGCAATATCCACGTAGGCCATGTTTATATTTTTCCCATCAGAAAACATGTTCCCAAACCCTCTGTCAACCATAACATTTTCTAGAGATGAGGAAGCAGAGATTATACCTGCGTTATGTGATTTAATGTAAGGATCGAAGTTCGCAGAAAATTAACTTCCGACCATCTCTCAGAATCAAGCGAGCTAGTTAAAAGTGGAGAAACCCTACAAGAGACTTAACACCAGAAATCGGAGAACTCACTGCAGTAACTTCCTTAGCCAGATCGAGCATGGAGGAGACACCAGAAATAACTACGGATGAAAGAGGGGCCGAAAAGCTTCTACCAGATCGAGTGACAGTTTTAGAGAACCGTTGTTTGGCCTTCTTATTCTTCAGCATCGGACGAGATGGGTGAAAAAAGTTAGGGTGCGAGGCAGATGAAGGATACTGGGGGGGGGGTAGGGGGTGGAGACAGTAGGCGATTAGATAAATTGGGATGACAGAAGAAAGATTGAAGAAGAATTAAAATCCGCTAGTGTGGCCGCCATTATTGAGGCAATAAAATTATTTTTAAAACTAAATTACACATATTATCTATGAATGTATAATATTGCTTAATAGTTTCAAAATCGGATAAAGTGAAAATTTAAATTTTGAATACTTACTACGTCAAAAAAATTCAACATTAAGGTACTTTAAAAATGGGACTCTATATAATTTATTCAATCCACTAGTGTAGCCGCCATTATTGAGGCAACAGATTTATTTTTTAAACTAAATTACACATATTATCTATGAATGTATAATATTGCTTAATAGTTTCAAAATCGGATAAAGTGAAAATTAAAATTTTGAATACTTACTACGTCAAAAAAAATCAACATTAAGGTACTTTAAAAAAGGGACTCTATATAATTTATTCTTTCAACTATTTGTTAACCTTGCTAATGAAGAAAACATTTTCAATTTTAGTTTATAATTATTATATTCAAATCATTATATATCATGATAATTAAACAAAATAAATAAATGATATAAACTTTAGTTCAATCTGCAGATTGTTAATAATTTTAAAATTTTGCATACAAACAAATGTAAAAATATGGTCATTATGAGAATATATATGATTTTCTTGTGTACACAACTATCATTGAAAGTGCATTAAGGTATATATTATTTTAAGTTTGAATTCAAATGATTAATGTATGAAAATGATTAAGTAAATTAATTAATATTAAAATGACAATTAAAGGAAAATAAAATTACAATTAATATGATAATTAAAGAAGAACATAATTTTCATTAATTACCATTAATATGATAATTAAAAGGAAACATGTGTTTGTATATATAAATACTCCTAAAAATATATTTTGATTTAATTACCAAATTTGAAATCATGGAACAGTAACTCAAATTTATGTTAAACATCTTGATATTTTGTTCTTATTGCACTCAAAAGACATATATGATTTAAATTTAGATTTTTAATAGAAACCGCTTACAGCCTTTTTTTGCCATTGTCTCTTTCCTTTTCACCTACTCCATTCTCAATCTCTCCTTTCAGCCACTATCATAGCCTATCTTCTCTCTTGCCTTCTCTTCCTTCCATCTCCATCTTCTCCTTATTGCGAAATAAAGAAAATCCAAACCCTGTGTTGCAACTGGTGCCACTAGATTTGAGAAAATCTTCTCTTTTGACGTTGCTGCTCGTTCGGTTAACCCTTCCCTTCCCCCATGAGATGCAGAGCCTAGAAAATGAGATAGCTTCTATACCTGATAATCCACTTTTGGGTATTGACAATCTGATTGAAATGCTTATTTCAAAACCTACTTGCTGGCGATCCTTCTGCTCTTGAACATTGGGCCAAAGACGCTTCAAACTTTGATTTTGTAGCTAACCCTACGCCGAATGAAACATGTATAAATTTAATAACTAATTATCTTGGAATTGAGGATTGTGGTTTGGCTTTTGGCACTGAATCTTTGGTCATAAATGGTGCAATAGTGGATATTGTGAAATTTGGTAGTGGAAATGTGCATGTCCCCTCCATTCTTGGCAATGCTACGGTTTCCTCACTTGGTCCGAAATCCCCTGAAACTGCTCATCAGAATGTCGCTAAAGCTACCGTGCCTACTTTGTCTTGCCAAATATTATGGTTAAACCAGCTTCAGTTCTTACTAATGCTTCTGTTCCAAATCCTGATTATCCTATATTGATATCACAGTGCAACCCGATCCCTAATAGTTGTAGAAATTCTTCATCGGTTTTTCTTCCTGCTAATGAGAATGTGGTCTCCTTTGAGTAATAATGCACTCAAATGGACATCACTATTTGAGAAAATTCCTTGTAACATGGGATCTTATGATCCCCATTTCTTTGAGCATTCAGTTTCTGAAGGAATTAGTATTCTTCCTTCAAAGGTGATTCATGCAGGGCCCGATTCCTAGTTAGATTTCTTTTGTTTTCTTGTATTGATCCACGTTCTTCATGAAAATTTTCCTTCTAGAAGAGCGTCTATGGGTCTTATACTTTGAGCCTACTATCATTAAGGGGAAACCTTTTATAATTACTTCTGGAGTGCGACCGTGGACAGAGCCAGAGAGCATATTCTCTTCATACGATTCCGGACCTGTTTATCACATATCCCTTCTGTCTTGTAATCGTTGATAGGTTTGAATTGGTAGTACAATTATGTTAGAAAGCTTAAGTGTTTTGGTCTAACATAATTGCCAGGGACAAATAATTTATTCCAAAACCCTAATTGAAGCAACCTCTGATAGACCAGTTCTGGAGACAATTAAAGTTAGAATAACTGATGATTATGTGGCTGAGGTGAGAGTTCGCTATGGATGGACATTTGACATTTGCACCTTGTGCCACTCTTTTGGTCATTTACATGATTTCTTTACTTGGAAAACCACAACCTGTACCCCTGCTCATGTTCCCCTCTTGAGAGAGTTCCTCTTCCACGTCCTCCTATCGTGAAGGAGGTCCAGAAAGTTCCATTTGTTTCGTAGGACCTTGGTATGGATATGACTACTCCTTGTGATGGTGATATTTTGGAAGATGATGATGCTTCTTCTATTGAGGATTCTGAATGTAATGGTATCTTTTGGTTCTCGGAAGACCACTCTTAGATCCACGAGAGTTCTGGAATGAGATATGATCCCACTGAAAACTTGAACAATAAATATGTAACTGACATTGATGATGATCTTAGAAGATTGGTATACATGGTCATAGGTGAGGGTTTTAAGCTCACCGAGGAGGGTGAGATAGGTGTGATGAACATTTCACTGTTCTATGATACTACAAGGGAATGAGATTACGAGTTTCATAGTCCAAATCCGTGATTTTTTCTAAACTTGCCATACTTTTTTCTGAGTACGTCAATGTTTTAGGTTCTAGTGATAGCTCTAGTTGTCCCTCCTTTGTTAGGGATTAACTGTAATGGTCAGTTTGAGTAGCTGAAGTTCCTTGCTTGACTCTTGTTTCATTTAGTGTCCTCGCACTTCAAACCATCCCTGTAGCAGTTAACAAATTGTATAACTCCTGTTTCTTCATGTATTCATTATTTTTTATATGAAAGTGGTTGCTACCACTATAAAAATTGGCTTAGCTTTGCTTAAGAAAGATATATATGATCACTCTTGTAATTTCATGTTTCAAGCACATGTTATTTTGTTTCATAGAATCACTTACCTTCATTAGAAACATATTTATTTATTTGTTATTAATATATAGATATTACCATACCAATTTTCATATTGGTAAATATATAATGAATTTGTTCGTGCCATTATTAATTAAGTTTAAAAGAATTAAGAAAAAAATTAATAACACCTAACTAAATAAGGGTAACTCACTTATATTATAATTTAACAAACCTTATATACCATTTTATTATTGAACCATGATCAGAAATGCAAATACAAAAATTGTTTATATATAATAAAAAAAGAAAATCAAGTATGGTTTTAGTTGAGATATTTATACAATAATATGAGAAAACAAAACAAACTAAATAATTGAGAATCGAAACCTAATATTGAAAATAGATTCAATTTTGATGGAGATAATATTTGGCTTAGAATTTTAGGAAAAACTTACCTTCACTGATGTAAGATGGAACATAGTGCATGCGAATTTTACAAGGGAAAAGATGAGATTTCAATGCATAGAACAACGAGTCAGTTAGAATGAATTCATGAGGATACCTTTTCTTTCGATTTTGTATTTTTTTTTACATAGCAATAGAATTAAGGAGGTATAAAGCATAAAATATTGCTTGTGTGTAGAAAATACTTAGAAGTAAGGATAGGAGAAAATAAAACATTTTATAAGATTAGTAAAGTAAAGAGAAATTGTAATGGTAAACTAATCCAAATAACTGAAGTGCGACCTATTGTTTTTTAAAATAGATAGATAATGTAAGTATATTTATTTAAAACCATAGGAGATAATGACCTTTCTAAACCTAATATGAGGCGAGTATATGGCCTAATGGTGATTGAGAAACAAAGAATAGTAATAGCCTCATATATATATAAATATATATATATATATATATTGCAATAAATTTATGTGATGAACAGTAGTGTTAGATGATAAAATATAGAAGTGAAAACATTTGAATATTAGTTATTGAATTTATATCTGAATGGAGTAGTGTTAAGAAGTGATCAGATTTCAATGAAACAAATGCGTTGGGTTTGTATTGACGAACACTATGCATATAAAGTGGATTGGACAATTTATGAATAGCTTGGAATTTTATTTAATTTCAAATGCATGTTTGAGATTAGATAAATCAAAGCGTAAATTGTTGAATTGGAATAGATGATGAGTTAACTCTCACACTTTCTGGAATACTGCTGGATATTGTTATTTCATATAATAATATTAGTTATTGATTTTTATATCAAATTGTGTGTTTGGATGATTGGATGATTTATTGCTTAATTGGTTGGTTGTGGTTATATATTTCCCTATGTGAACGGATGACCTTTGATACTATCTGCTTTTAAGTGGAAGATTCTTCTTAAAATGAATTATATTAGATTATCTAATTTATATGCATATGTAAACTGATATATGAGCTGTGATCTAGGAGGACAGGTTCCCAATAGGATTCCTCAACGTTTTGGATGTTACTTGCTTTGTTCCCAATAGGATTTCTCAACGTTTTGGATGTTACTTGCTTTCGTATTATACACATGAATTGTCTAATATAAGTAACATTGAAATTCGATTCGGATGATGATTATTGAATTAGATTCAACACTAATGTGTTATTAATCAATAAACAGTATTAGTTAAGTGATTGGTAAAAAATGGCCTAAGATCCATTTTTTAAAGTGGTTGATTAGCCATAAGGTGAATTGACTAAGTTGAAATTATAAAATTTATTTTTATAACAAAAGCAAGGTTTTTTATTTTATTTTATATAAGTTACATAAAATAAAGGTTTTATAATAAATCCATATTTATAGTTGGATTTTATAAAGAGGTTATAAAATGATTTGTAGTTGGATTTTATAAAGAGGTTATAAAATGATTTGTACAACAAATTTTCTATGTTATAAATAAGTTTTATAATTGGAGATTTTGAGTGTTAAAACTTAACTAAGTTTTATAATTGTAACAACCCGGAAAATCCGAGCCAATTTAAAATTTTTATTTTGGCAATTTTAATGAATTTTGAATATTTAAAATGATTTATTTTAAATAATGACGACGAGAAATTTATTTTGAATAGAATTAGAAGTATATATTTATATGGATCGTCGTTAGAATATAAATATTTATTTTTAATTATAAAAGGAATTGAAAATGGCACGGTAGTTTGAAAATTCGATTTCAAATTTCAAATGAATGCACATGATTCAAAATAAACCGGATTTTAGCGAAACCAAAAATATTAGAATCTATTTGAAAATATCTTTCCAACGAATCCGAAAATTTGAAATTTGATAGCGGAAATTAAAAGTTATGCCCAATTGAAAATTCAGAATAGTCGCTATGAAATTTTCGGCCCTTAAAAATGGAAATTTTGCAAACAACCTCCGTTTTCGACGAAACCACTTTTGTTGGATCCGGGATGTCAAGTTATTACTAGATTCCAAAATTCGTAATTTTTGGAATCAATATGTGAGTGTGGCAAAGTAAAACGTGTTTTGACAGTTTTAGTCAATTTCGATCGACCAGAAAATGGCCATTTTTCAAACGGTCTCGGAATTTGACGAAATTAGTTTTGTTAGAACCGTATCGTCAATATGAAGCTAGAAAATATTTTTCGGGAATTTTAAGAGTCCATATGTGGCCCCAGTAATTGAAATGCGTGTTCAAATTCAATATATAGATTTATATTTTGATTTTGACGAAAACTGATCGAAACGATTGAATCAGCTTACGATACATATCCCATTGTGTTCGGAATGGGGATAATTAGTTATGGACGACAGTCGGTGGGTTCGATTTCGAGTTCGAAATAAAAAGTTGCTTTTTGAAAATTAAATATATATATATATAATTATATAACCTTTCCCTCCTCTCTCTCCTCTTTCGTAATTCAACGGAGAAAAAAAATTGTGATCGCCCCTCCCCCACAGTCGCTACCGCACGTTGCAACCGCCGCCTGAGATCACCGCCCCTCCTCCGATCAACCCCCCTCCGTCCTTGCTCCTCCTCTGCTCCAATCGATGACCGCGGAACCCCCACACCCCACCAGACCATCGCTCCACCCCCTGCCACCGCCTGGACCGCCAACGATGCCCCCTGCGCCTGACCACAGGCCAACGCCACCCCCTCCTCCTGTTGCGCCTCCTCTTTCTCTCCCTCCTTCTTCTCCAAACCTTCCTCCGACCAAAAACTGCGCTGCCACCTCTTCTTCTGACCTCCACCATCCGCCTAGCCCTTTCCTGCAGCAGCAACTCGCGACCACGAAGCCATAACCTCTCTCGAACGATGGTCGATTGGATGGAGCTCTCTCCGAATCAAAACATTAGGAAAAAAACCTTGTAAGTTTTCTAATTTTTATTCTTAGAATAATAGGATTTTTATGAGGGTAAAAATAGGATTTCTATGAATTTAAAGATAGGGATTTTATGTACATAAAGTTGTGATTTTTAATGATAAAAGGTTTGATTTTTATAAATATAGATATGAGATTTTTAATATGAGAAAGCGGAGATTTTTAATATGAGAAAGCTGAGATTTTTAATATGAGAAAGATTAGATTTTTTATGCGATAAAGATTCTATTTTCATCATGAAGTAGCGAGAATAAAGATTCGATTTTTATCATAGAAGTGAAGATTAAAAATATGATTTTTATATTATAGAAGTAATAAAAATATGATTTTTAGCTTATAGTAAAGATTATATTTTTATCATAGTAAAGATTATATTTTTATCGTAGTAAAGACGATATTTTTAAATAGGAAAGACGATATTTTTAAATAGGAAAGTTCGATATTTTTATATATAGAAAGACGGGATTTTTATATATGTTGTAGCGAAATAAAAATTCAATCTTTATATAAGAAGTAGATATATAAAAATATAATTTTGATATAGAAAGAAGCATTGTAAAAATATATGAAGTAGAAACAAAAATATGGTTTTTATTTACTAGAATGGAGCGATAAAAATATATGATTTCTTATATATGAAATGCCATTGTAAAAATGTGATTTTTAATGTGAACAGCGGAAAAAGATAGCGATGGTATCGACGGAAATCAAAACGGAATCCATACCGTTCAGAAATAGAGAATGGAGGAGTGGAACCCAAAGGTGAGAACTTCTCACTTTAAATTTTCTTTTCTAGTTAAAAATATATACTAGGATGCAGACGGTGCTTAGCAGCACCCGACACCCGTCGTCCACAGACCATGGAGTATTACCGTGGTGTTAGATATGGAGTAGTACCAGTTTTGCTCCATGGGATGAATAGGTTGGGATTGGGAAATAAAATAAATAATTACTTCGGTGTGGTTCGCTAATCCTGACTAGTTTGGAAAACCTTAACATGGTTTGAAATGATATCCAAAGGAAGATTAAAGAATAAATTTAGAAGAATTTATCTTTGATAAAATTAATGGGGACCTTTCCCTAAGAATGTGAATATTTGAATAAAAGAATAATCTGAATTGGAATGAGGCGTATGTTGTGTTTGTGTAACACTTGTTTATTATATACGCGGGTTATTCGGAAAGGCCGGGTTTATACCCATTCTGAATAACTGATTCGACGAGAAATCAAAGATGAAGACGGTGGTTGAAGACCGGAGGTCTTCACATCGTTTGGATGATTACTAATGATCTTGATTGGGTTGTACACCCAAGAGGAGGGAATCAGTTGGTGATCGTCCAGGCGTACTTGGAAATCGATGGATATGCGAGGAATAAGGTTCCTCCGGTTTCGTTCAGACCCAGAACGAACTTGTAAATGGATTGTGTGTCTGACATTGGATTTTTTTTCGGTGCTGATTGATCTCTATAAAATATATATTTGTTTGGTGTTGGAGAATTTATTCTCTTGCTTAACGCCCTTCTCTGAGACGTACGAGCTCAGAGGTTATATATCGATAGAAATCAGTCGCATGGAGTGAATTGCCGGTGTGGCATGCCTAAGTGGCAGATGATCAAGGCTTCTGTTGAAAAGCTAAGTCTTGTGGTTGATGATCAAAGCACGGCCTATGTGGCATAGCTTTGTATATGGCATTAATTCGCGAGCCTCACTCCTCGGTATGAGTCAAAAACGGGATAAAGACCCAAGGAGAACACGACGTTTCTTTCTAGCTATGGGTGGTGTCAGCGACTTCTAGCCCTGACATTTATATACTTTTTACCTGTGTGGTTGTTGGATGCGAGGCGCCTCGGATATAGGTCCTATAGGACCGGGAAACGTGTGTTCAGGAATAATTAATCCTCAAAAGTAGGAGAGGACTGGCCTTGGAGGTTCCAAGGATCGCTGTGTGTGGTCCTGAGACATTTGCTTGAGTGTCTCGAACGGAGAGGAGGTTGCCCCTTGCCTCGACTCATGACGGAAATCCAATTTCCAATACGTGACATTTCGGTTTTATTTGTAGAGTCTAGTATGGCGACATGATATATGGTACCCATGCCATCTATGATTGATACATTTATATTCGAAGTTGTTTTCTTCACTTATAGTAATAATAAAAGATTAAATTTCGCGTATCAAGCATTATTTGGCTGTTATAAGGTAAAACCCTATCCTCCGGCTTGCGTTGCATTGTGTGATGGGACCTGGGTCTTATAACTGCTTCATTGTTCTTTATTTAGCATTGCGTTGTTTGCTTATGCACTGGTATTCTTGGCGTAAAAACCTGTTCCGTGTTATACGGCGTAGTCCCTTGATTTACCGAACTTTAAAAAAATCAAATCAATAACTGTTTTAGTTCTCACACCAGTCACATGACTGACCTGGAGTTTATTGTTTTAACCTAAATTCTGGGTGCCCCTATTTCCACACGGACACCTAGTAGTTTTGGTTTTGCAGATTTATATTCACAGGATCCTGGTTTACAGCTGGAATGATATTCGGAAAGCTCTGTATCCGTATATCGCCTTCAGTTGTGTTTTATATTATTTTCCGCTGCTATGTAATGTATTGTAATCTCTGATATTTTTCTTATGTATAATATTTATTCATACTCTGTATATTCTTGTATTCCGATGGAATTGTTGTAATAAGCAATGAAATGTTCTTCTGTTTGTGTTCCGATGTGTGTTGTTCTCAACTCAATCCGTGCTTTCCTTACCGGGGAAGTTCGGGTTGTGTCAATAATTAAGTTTTATGAAGTTATAAAACCAAGTTTGCAAATAAATGAGTTTTTTGTATAAGTTTAATAAATAACTTTCTTTAACTTGTAAATGACATCGAAATGATCTTGGTTTTTAGAATGGAGATTTATGAAAAGTCAGATATTTACAAAAGAACTTATGATGATTTAATCTGATTTGAAATAAGTTGTAAAAGATTTGATTTATAATCAAATAAGTCTTATCAAGATTTAAAGTTTTATAAATGTATAAAAATGGAGTTTATGATGAGACTTTAAGTGAATTTTTATAGAGGAAATTATAAAGGTATTTTATAAATAAATCCAAGTTTTATAAAAAGAGAATTTAAGCTAAAAGGATATATTTTTAATAGGAGCTTACTAAATCAATGAATTAAATAAAAATGGTAATATTTAGGAAGAGATTTTCAATTGCAAGAATGGTTTATAAACCTTGTTTGAATTGAATAGTAAATGGAACTTATTGTGGTTTTTTTTTGGATATCAGATTTTGCGTTAACAAACTTTTATTTATCTTAAAGAAACGACTATTGTCGAGTCAAGGTCTCAGAGGAAAATAAAATACCCCAACTTGAACAACTTCATTGTTGTCCAAAAGATGATACTTGTTTGAAAACGAAAGTGGATGCTGGAAATCAAATTGTTATTTCCATAAGTGGGTGGGTACTGCTACTGTACCTGCGTCCTTGTGAGAAATTTCGGCTTCTACTCTTTTAATGAAGCTGCCAGCTTGATGAGGTTTTGAAATTGTTAACTCATGTCATAGCGTTTGGTGATGGGTTGACGCTGAGATGGTTTTTTTATCATTTGTGTTGTGTGCACTTGATGTAATTTGAATATGTTATGTTATTTGGTGTAATTGTCTTTTCCCTACATGGAGACATGTGTAATTGTTTTGGCAACTATAACATTTATATTGTAGTCTAGTCTCTTTGATTAGCTTCATTCCTATAAGCCAGACTAGTAGCAGTGGTTGGCCCACTATAAAAACCGTGTAGTGGATGGTCCATTATAAAAACCGCCTATGGTGGATGGTCCACCTTAAAAACCGAAAGTAGTAGGTTGGTAATATGCCAATCTCCTGTGATATTGTAATTATTATATGTTATAATAATAAATGTTTGCGGTCACTTTAAAAACCGGTCGGCTTTTCCAAAAAAAACTTTAATTCATATAGTTTAGAAGTTAAATAAAACTATTGGGCTTTATAGTAAAATACGTATCACATGACAATGTTTGGCCCAGAAATGTTGTGTGACTATACTTATACCATTTGTTTAAGTATATGGCACTATTTTCTAAGTAGTGAAAATAATAGGATTTATGAATACACTTATTCCAAAGAGATAAGTGTATAGTTATGGTTTTCAAAGTAATAAAAACCAAATATTTGAGAATATACTTATCTCGTTGAGATAAGTATGTGAAATTGATTTTTAAGAATCGATGAAATGTTTAATGAATGATTTAATTAAAAGGGTCTGTGTGCTAATGTATTTAACCGTATAACAATAAATTGACATTTAAAGAACCGACTGTCAATAATTTCTCTTTTAACTTATAGTGTGTTGGCACAAGGGACCGGGATTTGAACTGGATCTAAGACCTCTACGAACCCACTTTGCCTTCGAACTGGAATTTGCATGTATTCTTATGCAAAGACAAAGTATTAAGAGTATAAGGATTTCTTGCTACTAATCCTACAAATGTAGTAGAAGTAATTCTTTTGGTTCACTCTGTTCCTGAACGACTTATATAGAGGAATGTTATTGGTACATTGCCAGTGAATGGCGATGAACATTCAAAAATGAAATGTGCCATGTGTGAAAGGTAAAAAAGTAGCATCTAGCTTTATCATCCGGTAATGACTAAAATCAAGGGAGATGCGGCATGGGTATGCGGGTCGCACCCATTAGGGTATGTTTACCACCAATCTAGAATGGTCGACCCTTTGATTATTTTACGCTTTTGTATGGTTGTTGATCATAACCGTGGTGATGACATATTCAGTAGTATCAAGTTAGTGGTAGGCCAATTTTGTGTTGGTAGGGGATTGAGGCAAGGTCCTCGGTATTCTAATCTTGAGAGGTATCATGATGGGTGGTACCCCAATGCCCAGTCATTGTATGGAAATCCAAAACCTAATTCGAGCCTTTTATGGTTTTAGTTGTATACCTAGTATGCTAGAATTTAATTAATGTAAGAACTTCAGTTATATTGATAAGAATTTGTATTTTAGACATTATTATAATATAAAGGAATTTTCTAGAAAGTGTTTTGGTTATCATAAGGGAAAAATATGTACCATGTTTATGTGTGGTCGTATCTTACTAGAGTTCCATTCTTCGAAAAGATTTCTGAAAGTTAAACAAGTTGTTTATGAGGTGAGTTTTTCTCACTATAAGTATTCCAAACTAATCCGAGTGTTTTGCTTACCCTCAAATGTGCTCAGCTCAGACCGCATGTATTTTTCAGGTTTGCTTTGGATTTGTTTGGAGCTATAGGAGAGGAGCTAGAGTAGAGACCTATTCTCGTAGTTCTTGTATTAATTTATTTCCGCTATGTGTGTTGTATCTATCAACTATTGTTATGACTGTATAGGCTGATGTAGTTGTGTACGCTGATTATGCATGTATGTATATATATATAAAGTTTTTCTTTTATGTAAAGAATACTTGTATATTATATTTTCTTCATTCCGTCGTGATATTCTGATCTTCTCTGATCTGTTGTGTTTACGTTCTCCTTTTCCATCTATTCTGACCATTCATTCTTTCTTCTTTCCCACCCTCTATCTTTTTTCTCCTAACCTTCTGGGTTTTTGATACTTGAGTTTAGGCATGTGAATACAGAGGATGTATTAGTGTCGAAATTCGAGCATCAAATTACCCGGGCCGTTACGGAGGATACGAAAATTCCACATCGATCCCGCAACACTTAGCTTTTCACCAATCCTTGAACCATCCATGATTCATACCGATCCCCAAAGTCTTGGGGAGTTATATCGATCTCATATGGGGACTTACAACGATCGTGAAACCTTCCGTGATTCCTACCGATCCTCGTATACGTTGAGTAAATTCTAAGTATGTGGGGGAGTTAACCAAACCAAACACCGATACCCAAATACAATCAAAGAATATCGAACCCCGGATACGGAACCAAAATAACGATCTCGGGAAACTTCATCAAAAGCCTAAGTTTATGAAAACTCTTTGGCTTCAACCAAGTTCGTGTGAGTCTGTCCAAGTTTTCCCATGTCCTTACTCAAGTCCTAAACACTCCTATAGCCAGAATTCCATAGTGTGACTGCCTTGTAGAAAGGCGGGTCAATACTTTCCCCCCAAAATGTGTCTTTCGGTGGAAGACGCGTTTTGTATAATCTAGAAATCCATGAATCCAAAAATTGTAAAATGAAGTCCAATAGAAATTTAATAACCAAAAACCAGAAAGCCATTATCGTGTCGGATCATGTAAATAGAAAACTAGACTCCGAAATCCGAGTCTAAGAAATAGAAGTATCTAGAAAACTAGAGAAATTTGATAAACCCGAAATCTAGAAAACCAGAGTATTCATTTCGAAATCCATGTCCTCGTCGGGCCTAACCTGAGTAAGTATAATCCGTACCTGCAAAAAAGTAGGTGAATCGTTTGTTAAGTCCTGACAGATCAACCCATACCCAACCGTATATTGTCCATACCTGAGCCTTGAACAATAGATCTTGCTAAGTCCTGACAAGACGGTCTGGCTCTTCCCAAGCATAGTCCATAATTGGGGTCCAATGTAAGAGTTTTATACTTGATGAGCATAGCCTGTGCTCACTAAGTCAATAAAGTCTGAAATTTTAATTTCTGATTCTGTACTTCATGGTTATAATCCATAGAAGCGAAGTAATTTTATTAAAGTCCGAGAAGGCTATAATTTATTAGCAAAGCCAAAAAAGAGCTAACGGTTTTTAGTCGGACACAGAGCATGCCTAAAGATTACATCGTAATCCCATACGTGAGTGAGCCGACATAACTGTTTTTTATTACAAATTTATTAACTAGGAGGGGATGTTTTTTCATCTACAAAGACTATACTTAGGAATCTCGTCAAATTTCGTACATGGGTAGAAAAGCTTAGCTATCCATAACCAAAAGCCAGAAAACCAAAGAGCGAACATCCAAAAACTAGGAAACCAAAGAGCCAAAATCTAAAGGCTAGGAAACCAAAGTGCGAGAAAGCCAAAATCCAAGTAACCAAAATCTGAAATCTGAAATCCACGAATCCAAAGAGCCTAGAGAAATTCAAATTAGTCCGATTCCACGTGATCCAGGTCCTGGCTTATTCCTATTCTGAGTTGCAGTGAGAGGATGTGCCTGTTTCGGTACTATGGTCTGATTCCTAACATATTGTGCCAGCTCTCCACATCTGACACGTTCCACAATCATATCCCAAAGATGCCTAAACTTGTTTGTAATATAGCCATCAAGCTCATGAAATAAACAATGTTTACCAGAATCCCTTTCCTTCTGAGTTGGCTCCCTCCTCAGTATCTTTCTAAAAGGTTCAGTCGTGCGGATATCAAAGTGAATCTCTTCCAAATAAGAAGTAAGTTCCATATACGAAGGAAATTTGGGTTTCCTACAAGGTAGAACATTCCGATCGCTTCCTAATGAAACATTCCCCTTTTCTTTATCCTTATCCTTACCAGATTCGGACGATTTCCTGCCCTTAGCCATATTTATAGTGATAACTTCCTTATTAACTCTTGCATCGTTCTCCCATAAAAATCTGTTTGCTTCAATGTAAAATTCTCCAAGGCCCCTTGGTGGATCTTACTGAAGCGAGATCTAGTAATCCATCTTATCCAAAATTTCAGAATCATAGCCATCAATACCATAGATGGGTTTGGTCGATCAATCGACGCCACCGCTGCATCTAACCTTTCCAAGAATTTTCATAAAGTTTCTCTAGATGTTTGCTTGATTGCTGTGAAATTCATAAAATTCTTAGGTCTAGAAATGTGGACCCTGAACTATTCAATGAACTTTACAACCAAAACATTTCAACTTCCAACCCTTTTCGATTCCAGCTACATAAACCACATGGCAGCAATATCCGTAAGGCAAGGTGGAAACAATTTTCCATGGCATTGTCTGACACCGCTAGCACTTATGTGTGGCACATATAAAGCATCAAGTGGACAGTAGGATTCTTCCTACTATCATAAGCATCCAAACTGGCAACTTAAAATCTAGTGGTTTTGAGAATTCCTAATATCTGTAGTGAATGGGTTGTGATTAACACAGTCCAGGTCTGAGTGAGACGTTCCTCCTCGAGTATACCGTCGAATCAAATTTCCAATTTAATTTCCATTTCCAAGAAATTTCCTCCAATCTTCTAAGCACACATTGGTGCCCCCGATGTTCGAATCCAGCATGATCCATTTGTTGATTCCCAACATGAACATCCATTTCGGCCCTGACCCAAGGAACTATCATGGGAAAACTTTTAGAATAGTAGGAGCCCTTCATGTATTCCACATCCACATGTATCTACGCTTGATCCTCGTTTCCAACTCTAGAATCCAAAGTTTGGCCTACCAAAACTTCATGAGCCATCTTGTCCTCTGGATTGGGGGAGTTTCCCCCTAGCCCAACCGGATCGGTATCGGCCTGAGGCTAATTTGGGGAACTTCCCCTAAGTCTAAAGTCTTTGTGCTTCACTTGCACTTGTTCCATCCAATGTTCCTTGGTTTGTCATTCTTCCAAATCCTTCCATCCTAGTAAAAAAAAAATATTCATCATTTCCTCTTGCCTCCTAAGAAGTTCTTCTTCCATGCGTGTATGCAAATCCCATACCACTTCATCCATCTCTTGTCAAGTTAGATAAATGGAGGGGTTTCCAGTGGAGGAAACCTCCGGACTTCATTCCAATCTTGCTCCTTCAGCCTGAGCTGTAGCATTGGTCTTTTTCCTTTTCACGATCTTTGAATCTCGAGTAATCTAAATCCTTAGCAATCCAGAAGTTGTGCAGTGCCCCAACCCGACGTGCCAAAATGTTAACTTGAAAAGTTGGTCCTCTCAAGTTAACACCCAAATCCAAATAATCCAAATGTAGAAGTGCCGAAAAGGCAAATACACCACGAGTTTATAGTGGTTCGGCAAGTGTGCCTACGTCCACTGTGAGGTAATCTTTCCTATTTATAATGTAAAATTATAGGTACAGTCCTTTTGATTTACAAAAATGTAGAGAGAAAATGTTATGGAAAAGTCCTTGGTTGGAGCCTAGGAGATGATCCAAAATCCAAAGGAGATCTAAAATTCCAAGAGTCGTCAAAGAGTCTCTAAAATTGTCTCCAAGTCCCAAAGAAACTGGAATAAATCCAAAAGAATCCAACCAACTAAAGGAATCTCGAATTCTATCTAGGGGGAGGGCTATTTAAAGATGAAAGGAAGCATGGAAGTACAACCCAAGAAGCCCAACAAAACTGACCCGGGATCGGTATAGAACCCGGGATCGGGTACCGATCCCCTATGCCTTAGCCAATTCCTCTAAGATTTGATCCATGTCGAGTCCCCATCTAATATATGAAGTCCGAAATACGATTGCTAAGTCCAAATCCAATATCCTTATGAGTTGCACCGATCGAGGGATCGGAAAATTTTGTATCAATCTCGCAAAACTTAGCTTTTCACCAATCCTTGAACCATCCATGATTCATACCGTCCCCAAAGTCTAGGGGAGTGATACTGATCCCGTATAGGGACTTATACTAATCCTGAAACCTCCCGTGATTCCAATCGATCCCTGTATACTTAACCAAAAATCCAATATTCTAAAAACTCTATGCCTTCAACCACATTCATGTGAGTTTGTCCGGTTTTTCTCAAGTCCGTACTCAGGTCGTGAGCACTCCGATAGCCAGAATTCTAAAGCATGACTGCCTTGTAAAAAGATGAGTCAACAATAACCGAGCAAAGAGTGTTCCAAATACCGGGAACCCTGTAATTATTGTAGGATGATAATATTACAATATAGGTCATAACAGAACTTAGAGCTCGCTAGAAGTTAAGAGATATACTTTGAATATTCCATATGATAAAGGTAATTTACCAGTATCAGAGAGAGTTGATTTATAGAGCAGATAATTAAAAACATATTAGTAGACATGCTCGTAGAGTGACTGGACTGATTTTGAGAAAACAGGTTGGATAAATTGGAATAAGATTCCATGATTGATTTCGTGTGTAAGTGAGAGACTGGTAGAGTTAACGATATGCACTAAGGGTACTTATGTAATTTGCTACATATATCTAACTCGTTAACCAACCCTTGTTAGAAACGAAATGTATTTTCTTTCGATTGTATAATTTAATGCGATGTTTTAAATAATTGAATAATTAATTCAAGTAAAAGTATGTTCATTTAAAATCCATAAACAATATGTTTTATGATCATTACAAGGTGGTATAATTGTAAGTAGTTTAAGTCAATTAAAATAAGTATATTAGTTTATATGTTCTTAACAAAGCTATACTTAAAATAAATATATTAGTTTATATGTTCTTAATAAAGCTATACTAAGAGTGGATATCAATTACCCATTGAGATAGTAGTATGTAATGTTTTCGAAATGTCAGGCAATGTATTATTTATGGCTACTAGGGGCTCCAGGGTGTTACATACTAATAGTTATTGAAAACTATGAAATGACTCACTTGACAAATTTATGTTTATTAACATAACTAAAGTTAAATAGAAAATATCAATGTGACTAATTGTGATGACCACCCCATACCTCATGCACAAAACTATAAGAAAGGTGAGTTGCATGGCGTGCCAGGCCAATATAGGAAGACCATCAAGGAAAGTAAACCAAAACCGAACATGTTGTGTAACTCACAACACATGGATAATATATAATAATAAGACGTATAACATGACTCAGTAGTGAAGTATAACAAAGCAGGAAATATCATCTCCACAATGTATCAAAATATAAAGTAAAAAATATCTCAGTAACCGAATATCTGAATACATCAGGCCTCACTACATCCCTTATCAAGGTATATAACAAGCAGAATAGCAAAAATCATCCAAATAGTTATATAGTAAGAATAGTATTACGCCAGCCTTTTTCTCGTCACTGCACAACATCGTCGTCACCAACCTATCACTTATGCTCAGTCTACCCATAAACAAGGGCGATTAGCACCCAAGGTAATAGGACGAGACATAAAAACTTGAGTCAGACAACAGTCCGGTGTGAGCGATAAAAGACTATCAATAGCTATGCATGACAACATGATAATAGACAGTTCAAGTCTCGCCTGGCCTGTCCCTGCAACCAAAGAGTTAGAACATAATAATCTCATTAAATATGCTACTCGAACACACAGAAATAGATACAAGTGAGAATAGGATTCTCAATCTCCACTTCTCTTCAATATCATACGGTGGTAATATATCTAGAGAAATAGAAGAGAACACATAAACAACGATAGCATCCATAACAAACAATTACTTAGCTATCACCGAATAAAACCTTGAATGCGCTGGTATCAAATGGCTGGTCGTTACCATCAGTTAAGGGGTAATGAAAACCACGGTTCTAGTCAGACTACCATACATCCAACATACGTTTGTCTTCCAATGACAACTAGATTACTTCCATAGTGATTCAGGGTACTCGATCTCCAAGATCCTGATAAGTGTCCCCATGATACTCCTATTTTGAGTCCACTAGAATCCTTTGACCAATCAATAATTCATTGGCACTTCCAATCACATAAGTCATTTACGACTCCACCTTTTAGCTCGAGTCTCACCCGAGTCAGTCCATTATCTCGCAGTGTCGATCCACTCTGAGCTGCCGATCACTTTCAACTTTAACCACCATTTTGACGATAACTTCCATTCTGTAGATGCTAACGACTATCGGAGACCACCATCATGCTCCTTAAGACCACAACTTCTCACCCTAGGACATCTTGGTCCACAACTATCAAACCTTGTGGACTGATACCAGTCCATCCACTATGGATCAGTACTGGTCCAGACACTTAGCTAATTTTTGGTTAAGTGTTGGATCACTTCATTCGACGCCTCGAATATGTCCCTCTAGTCCATCCATAACTCGAATCACCTTTCCAAAGCTTCAGTTGTCGCTCCATCGATGATTAATCAAGCATTTTCACTTTGACTTATCCAATCATCACCAAACTTTGCACATAACCTGATGTTGTCCCCACGAAGTCACACACCAAGTTTCGACATGCCACGATCCACGATGGTGGATCGATACTAATCCGTAGGGAATTGATTGGTACTAATCCACGAACTTAGAAGATTTTGAAGTGAACATTTCCGAGCACTATCTTGATAACCCTCATGGCTCATTTGCTAAGTTTCGTCTGAGTCTGATCATCTGAGCCTTCGATTTGCTCTTTTCTTCGATTCTAAGTCCTACAACACACAATTCTAAACAAACAAATCACGCATAATATATGATTCATCTAATTTCGAACATGAACAATCATATGAACGCATACAAACATGATTCATATTATAATAATCACAATTTTAGCATAATTCGACATTAAAAACATACAAAAACATGATGGATCTAGCGAATTACATGATATATGATCAAATTATTTTATCCTAAGGCATCTAGATCTGAATCAAATAAGTATGATCTGGTTTAGGTGAAATTAGTATATGAGGTGTTTGATTAACCTAATTAACACATATAAGCCAGAGCAAGCATGTGAGAGATCTCTATCACTCATTAAACCCAGATCTGAGGCGATATAGATGAAAATAAATCTGGTACCGAAGAGACAATGAAGAAATCACTTGAATCGGATGCAAAACAGCGAGATCCAATCTCCTTTGATGTAGATCTTGCCTTTTTATGCGACTTAGAGTCATTGATGAAAGGAATTAGGGTTTAAGGGAATTAGGTTGAACCAGAGATTCACATACGCTCAACCTAATGTATGGAATGAGAAGAAGTAACCTAATTCTCATAATCTTAGATCATTAGATTAATGGGCTCATTAATCAGCCCATTAGCTGCTAATTAACCTAGCCAGCAAAAACAAAAACTTAAAATAGGGATTTCTTCCAAACCACTAGGTCGAATTTTTAATGTGACCACTCTACATAATGGTCGACCACAATCCCAATCCAATGAAACTAATTACATTACTTGATTAGGTCCCTAGGTAAAGTTATGGAAAAAACAGTATGTCATATGGTAAAATGGTCACAAAACGATTCAGTAAAAATCATGGGTATGTATTACATCTCCATGTGAAACATATTAAAGTTCGAGAATGATACGATCACTAAGGAATTAAACAAAATTATTTTACGGTCCTCCGACACGTAAAATACAGGTCGTTACATTCTTCCCCCTTTAGGAATTTTGCCTTCGAAATTCCAAGCAAGCACAAGCAAACAAAGTATTCTAAATGTCTACCATCCATGAGTAGCCAATCTAGCACCAATAATCCAAGCAATCATAGTCCTACCCTAGCATGCAGAACTATAATAGTACAAGTCACAATGGCAGAAGTTAGATATAATATATGTGACATACCACTAAAAGAATTCTGCATGGGTCATCCTTATTCTCTCTTCTGTTTCCCATATGCAATCATCGTCGTCCTTGCTCCATTGTACCTTTACTAGCTTATCGACCATTCTTCTAAGATGTTTCATGTCATTCCCAACGGCGAAGTAGCCAACGAGGTCTAGAAACTTCCGGTTTTATCTTTAAGTCTTCCATTTGATATGAAGATACTATCAAACTCGGGTTGGGCATGAACTTCCGTATACATGAAAAACATTGTGCACGCCTGCCATTTTCTCAGGTATATCGAATCTATAACAAGCTTTCCTTTATGCTCGATAATCAGAAACGACCCAACATATCTCAGAGCCAACTTGCCTTGTCTTCCAAATTGAACAACATTCCTCAAAGGTGAAACCTTAACGAATACCAAATCTGTAACATCCTGAGAATTTGCGATAATTTATATTATTAAATTTAATATGATTATGGATATTATATGGTTGTAAATAATATTTAATGATTTAATTGGGAAATTCTATATTAAATCCCCCACCGAGAATTCCAAATCCTTTCTTCTCTTATCAACATAACTCTTTTAACGATCTTGGGCTGCTTTCATTCGTCGTCGAACAATCTCAATCTTATTCTTTGTTTACTTTATCGTTTCTGGCCTAAGTACCAACTTTTCTCCAGTCTCTAACCAATAAGAAGGTGAATTACATGGTTTACCATACAACACATTATATGCTGCCATACTAATACTCGATTGATAACTAGTGTTGTAGGAAAACATAACTAAATGAAGATGGTCTTCCCATGATCCTCCAAAATCCAATACATAATCTCTTAGAAAATCTTTCAATACTCGATTGACTCTCTTTGTTTGAACATTAGTTAGGGGATGTCAAGCCGTATTCATATGTAGGTCGATACCCAATGCCTCTTGCAAACTCTTCCAGAATCCACTGGTAAACAAAGGATCTCGATCATTTATTATACTCTTTGGTATTCCATGGAATCGAACTATCCTTTAATATACAACACAACCAACTTGGATGTCATTCAGATAGATTTGATAGGAATAAACCTTGCGCTTTTGGTCAAGCGATCCACGATAACCCATATATCATCATATCATGCACTAGTCCTTCGCAATCCATCACTACTTGTTTCCACTTCCATGTAGGAACTTCTAATGGTTGTAATAATCCACTCGGCTTTTTCTTCTTAGCATTAACTAACCGATAGTTCATACATTTCGAGATAAATCTCTCGACATACCTTTTCATACCTTCTCAGTAGTAGACTCTCTTCACATCTCGATACTACGTGTTACCACCAATATGAATAATAATCAACTTAAAGCAATGACATTCTCTCAAAACCTCATCTCTCAATCTATCTATGTTAGAAACAACCGTCCTTCCATCCTCGAGAAGCCAAGCATCTCGATCGACTTCATAACTCTTTATTTCCACAGACTCGACTCTCATTTCGAACCTCTGAATGATCTTAAAAAGCTTAGCATCTCACTTCTGGCTTTCGCCAATCCTTTTGATGAGTGCAAGTCTAATCGATAAACCTGCTAACATTTCAGGCTCTAACTCACAATGAGGTCTGAAATCGAATCGAGCCAGATACTCAAGGTGTTTCCATTAAGTGACATAGCTCCCAAACTTGATGTCCTCTACTCAACACATCATCCACTGCATTCCCTTTTCCTAGAGTATAGGCTATACCAGTATCATGCGACGTTAGAAACTCTAACCGTCGTTGTCGTCGAAGATTCAAATACTTATAATAGAAAAGATACTTCAACGACTTATGATTTGTGAAAAGCATGAATCTAACCCATAATAGTTAATGCCTCCATACCTTTAGAGCAAACAATATCGCCGCTAACTCCATGAGGTGAGTCAGGTAATTCCATTTGTGCACCTTTAGTTGTCGACTCGCATTAGCCACAACTTTATCTTTCTGCCTTAGCACTACTTCCAGTCCAGTACCACATGCATTGGTATACACAACCATCTCATCATTTCCACTCGTAATAACCAATACACGAGCACTCGTCAATCTCTCTTTCAGGGTCATAAAATCATGTTCACACTTTGCATCCCGTGCGAAGACTTGATTCTTCTTTGTCCGTCCACTCAAAGGTGAAGCTATATTCAAAAATTCCTTGATAAACTATCGATAATATTTATTTAAACCAAGGACACCCCTAACGTTCGTAGCACTTTTAGGTTGATCCTAATCCTGAATCGCTGCTAAATTAGCCATATCCACCACGTCCCCTTATTAATTAATTAAATTAACAGAAGAAACCGAAAGGTTTTCTTCTCTAAACAAGTTTAAAAAATAATAGTCATCCACAAATGTTTATATAAGATCATATTTTATATATTCTAATTTATGGAAGTATCAAGGTTAAACCATTTCTAGTCAACTAAAAAATGAATATTTTAGAAAAGTAGATAGGATTTGAATGAATTTAGATTACATAAGCTAACATATATCCAAATGATTTTTTTGAATTCACCCATTTCTTCCATTACCGTATGATCCAATTTTAACACTCTTATTTATATATCTTATTTCACATGTCAGTTAGACTTAAATTCTTAACTGAAAACACTTTGTAAACATTCCTTGTACATACTATTACTACTTTGAAACAATAACAACTTTGTAATATTTTCAGTGTTTATAATTTATTCCTTTCATTAGAAGATCTGAAAATATAGAATGATTTGAGATTCTCTTTGTCTTTATATCAATCAAACAAAAAAAACAAAAACGGTTCATACATCTTATCATGACACAATTCCAAATGCAATTTGTCGGCTTTGTATTAGCACGTCCGAAGGTGTAGTTGTCTTTGTAGATGAATGGAACATAACTTTCTTTAGTCTACACCAAGGACACTTGTTAGAGAACCCTGAGTTATCACAAATCCAATTAGCAATTTGAAGGGTGAACTCTTAATGTTTATATTGGATCTATTTTATAAATTCCCCGGTGCGGACTTGTCTCAACACGCCCTCGCATGTGTGGCAATCTCACACGTGAATCTTAGGAGTGACGTGGGCAAGCGTGGCTTATGCACTCGAATTAAATATTGCTCTGATACCATGTTAGAGGATCCCAAGTTATCATAAAACCAATTGGTAATGTGAAGGGTGAACTCTTAATGTTTATACTGGATCTATTTTTATAAATTCCCTGGTGTGGGACTTGTCTCAACAACACTGCACTAGAAAAGGATAAGTTAGGTGTTAGAAAAGTTTAACAGGAGTAGGGATCAATATTGTACTTGGAATTGCAAATCCTCGCTCTTAGAGGGTAGACCAGACAATCATCGAAATGAAGAAGCATTGATTTAGATATCCAAAGACTTTCCTTAAAGGCCAGGAGAACCATAATGGAATGACTATAGAGTAATAGTGCTAGCAGTATAAGACATTATCTTGCCACAATAGCTTAAACTTAAGCACATGAATACCGCATGGAGTTTTGGAAGTCCCAAGTCATAACAAGCGGTGTAAAGGCCCATTTGAAGGCCATAACTATTAGGAACAAGTTGGGCTAGAGCCATTTGGTGCACATTAAGGAAGAGGAAAAAATATCAACGCAGAAGAGGGATCGACTTGCACTTCATGTATGATATGACCCAAGTGAAACATCTGACAAAAGGATGGTTCAGCTCTTCTCCACGAAGGTATATATGGCTCCATGTTTAACATTTCACGTTTGATAAGCACCTTTGAGAGCCTATCCCTTTCATCTCATACTTTGGATGGACGATTTCAAATGAAAGATCATTCTTAAATGTATCTTCGGTGTTCTTCTTTCCCTTGACTATCCGTACTAGTAAGAATAACCAAGTTATTGAACTGCTTCGACATGATAAGGGGTAAATTAGAACTGGAGGAAAGATCCTCCTAAAAAGTTTGGGCGTCTTGAGCTCTAGTGTGCCCCGAAGAGGTTCCCTATTAGTATAGGGTCGATGACTATACTAAAACACTATCTTAGCACTTGGTAAGTTACCCCTAGTCAAGATGCACAACTCACTTAACCCAAAAGCCTTTTTTTTCTATTTTAATATTAACAGATCATAGCCCAAAGTATTATCTAAGCGTCTTCTTTCTAATGGAGAGGGAATTCGGTAGTTTAACGAATTGTGAATTTTTAAGTATTCAAGTGGTTGAAATAATTCAACTTTATTTGATTAATGTCCACTCCTCAACTCGAATGACTAGCATATCATTAGTGGGTTACTTAGACTCTTGTTTATCATCATAGTAAAAGAAAGAACCAACAAAAAATTATCTAAATAAAATTTATCTATAAAACACATGAAAATACAATATCAAAATAAAGAAAAGCTTACTGATTATATTGACGAAAAACTTCTAAAGAGTCTGCAATGGCTTAGAGTTCAAGAAAGTTTAATAGCGGAATTAAACGGATTTGGTAAAGAAAAGGATGAGAAGCACAATATCATTGACGGCCGGTTAAAAGGGATTCCAAGGTCCAAACGCTCCGATCAAACCCATTCAAACTCTATTTCAGCTACTTTAAATACCGTTTTACATACACATTTAAAATGATAGAATTTCCATTTATCGCATGCAGTATTGTTCATGTAGCTGATTGTTGTAACCAACTGTAAACAAATATAAGCAATAAAATCAGTATGTATAGTAGCCGTAGAACTTCATCAATACTCTAATTTCCATGTTATTTATTTTACTCGCACCATACTCTTAACGCTTCATTCTCCATTTTCTCAGGCAAGATTCTTATAAGTTGCTTACTAAGCCACTTCAAAACATACGTCCAAGGTAGACTAAAACTTTATTCAAAGGTAGACGGTGATCAAATTTCCATTATATACGCTAGTACAGAGGCACGTCTGATGGACGTGTGCATAGATAAATGAAACAAAAGGAGGAAATGAGCCAAAATTTAGACTACTGCTGCATCATTAGCTCAAAGGATGGGCATGATTAAAGAAATATTCAATAATAGTTGAAAATGAGACCAAAATTGGATACTCATTGCGGTTTGTTGAGGCACATCTAATTTAATTTAGTGTCCGTACAAAGTCTTTTGTAAATTTACTTTGTGAACTGGTAAAAAAAAAACATTTTTCCTCATCATTCTCGGAGCATGAGACCGATATACAATAAAAAGGCGGTAAAGATGGCAGAAGTTTTTTTGGTCTGATGGTTTTACGTTAAAAAAATTGGATTAGGGTTCTGAAGTAGGTAAAGTAAAAGTAGGCTAACTGTAATTGATAAAATGATGACAGTTAGCTTAAGTTTGTTTTGGTAACTATAATTATTGACAATGCTATCAATAAAAATATAAATGTTTTTTTTGGTAATGAATCTCATGACTTCAACTTCTTTGTAGCAATGTTGAAATAGAAAATGAAAGCTAAAAAATAAATCAAGTCATGAATATTTTGGTCAAGATTGATAGAAAATACAAAAATGAAAACAGTTGAAAGCTTGAAAGTAAATCCTATAGCAAAAGTTGTAGTTTCAATTGAAATTGGATTGTCTACAATGTTCATAACTATTGTGAAGTTCACGTGAATAAAATAGTGTAGACAAGAGTAATAGTTTTTTTTAGGTAAATTTTATTTTTATCCACGTTTTTGTTCAGTTTACCCACCCTATAATATAGGAATACATAACTTTTGAAGTTATTATAAATTTATTTACTTTATCCACCGGTTACTTAATACCAGTTTTTCTTTCTGATTTTAATGTTCTACTTCTTCCATTTTCAGTTCACATATTAGTTTAAAACATAAACTTTGATGTCATTTTGCTTTCATCGCTAAACCTATAAACATTACTAAATTAAAATTTTATCTATAGACTAAGGATCATCAATGTAAATAATCAAATATTTATAGTTTCAGTACCAATATGTGGTACAGCTAATTGTAGATGCATAATGTAGCAATTGAATTCAATTTGTATTAATAGATTCAAAACAATGAAGTGTTTTGAACAAAATTACATTTGAACCTATAGCAAGATTCATTATATCATAGCAGTCGATCCTAGAAAAATGGAAAACCACATTCAGAAATTTGGATACATCTTCCATGGTTTATACACACAAATATATTAAGTACAAACAGCTCAGATGTAAAAGTACATTTTTTTTCATATCTTTTTTTTTTGGTACCGAACAATTTTGTATACAAAAATAACAATTCTCAGTCTTTGGGATTGAACTTGTGCACATTTAGCAAATTAGAACGGATATGTGTTTAATGACAGGAAAATGTGATCAACTATTAGTATGTATATATTTACTTAATCGACTCATGAAAGAAGAAAACATGATTCATGAAATTAATATTTCTAGATTATGAGTTATAGCCTACAGGTATTTAAGATTCATGCTTGTTCTTAGATTAATTGAAAATAGAGAAATAGAAGGAATAAAAAAACGTACATCACCAAGAAGAGCTTTCGCACTAAGAATAGTCAAAGAAGAAGAATTAAATCTTTAAGTTAATCCACATGTGGATTAACTTACAAAATAGTTGTGGATCAACTTATCAAAACAAAATTGTGGATTAACCAATGGAATGCTCGGATGAAAATAAAATTTACCTTTTTTTTACTCAAAATATGTTTTTGGTTGTTTTTGTTACCTAAAATGCAGTAGGTCTAACGAAGCATGCACATCAATTTTTTATTTAGCGGAAATTATTAGTTAGCTGAAAAAGATTAGAATTGAAAAAACCTTACAGAGACTGGAGTTTTGATTAATGTAAATTATTGGAAAATTGTTAGGTAGGAACATATCCATATGTATAAATAAATTAAACAACAAAGCTTTAGTTACTTGCTGACAACCTTTGCAAAACAATGCCTAACTTTATTTATCAAGAATTCTTTGTAAATAGTCAGTTATCATTGTAATAAAATAAAGGAAATTTTTTTCTTAAGCATTTCTTCAAGCATTTTACTCCTTCCATAAAATGTCACTGAAATATTGTTATTTGTTTACTATCAGCAAACAAATCCAATGAAAGGAAGGCCCGAGGATGTCTTGTAATAGTGTATTGATGTTTAAAATTGCAATTCTGTTTATGCGTAGAGTAACACCACAAAAATAAAAGGTGATTATATCAGTTTTACTTTTCTCTTCAATGATTTGGAATAGAAAATTCTTCCACCGTTCTGCTAAATGTAAGGGAATATTGGGAAAAAATCCATGCAAAAACATAATAGTTGCTAAATGTAAGGGAATATCGGGAAAAAATCCATGCAAAAACATAATAGTTGCTAAATGTAATTGTGTTAATATTCACTGCCACTTATATTTCCTCCTCCTAAATCTAAGCTTAAGACTTAAGTTAGCAAAGAATGGATTGTTCATGAACGTGTTTGGAAATGTGTTGCATGGCATATCAGTTTGTGTTAATACTTAATACTCACTGCCACTTACATTTCCTTCTTCTAAATCTAAGCTTCAGTTAGCAAAGAATGGATTGTTCATGAACGTGTTTGGAAATGTGTTGCATGGCATGTCAGTTTGTGTTAATACTCACTACCACTTAAATTTCCTTCTTCTAAATCTAAGCTTAAGTTAGCAAAGAATGGATTGTTCGTGAACGTGCTTGGAAATGTGTCGTATGGCATGTCAGTTTGTTTTAATACTCGCTGCCACTTACATTTCCTTCTTCTAAATCTTAGCTTAAGTTTGCAAAGAATGGATTGTTCATGAACGTGTTTGGAAATGTGTTGCACGGCACGTCAGTTTTTGTTAATACTCACTGCCACTTACATTTCCTTCTTCTAAAAAAAAATTTCAACCCAAATAGAATAGGAAAAAACGTATATAGTAAAGAAAAGAATATTTAATACCTTCTATTTAGGACAAATTTTCAAAATAAGCTTGTTATTAAAACTAATAGTAGATTTAGGCTAGTTTTGAAACTATTTGCAGAAATAGGCTTGTTTTTGGCAATAGTTGTTCAAAAACAAGCCTATTTCTGCAAATAGTTTCAAAACTAGCCTAAATCTGATATTAGTTTTAAAAACAAGCCTATTTTGAAAATTTGTCCCTTATATTTTTATAAGGGGCGCACTTCACAAGTCCGCTCACGTGTATTTTTTTTTTTAAATAACTGGCCACTTCAGCGCTGAGGTGGACAAAACAAGCCTATTTCTGCAAAGAGTTTTAAAACTAGCATAAATCCGCTATTAGTTTTAAAAACAAGGTTATTTTGAAAATTTGTCCTTTTATTTATTCCGATCATAAATCATGATGTTTGAGAATTTACTTTCGGTTCACTAATGCCTACTTTCAGTATAATTAGATAAATTCATTGCCCATATAATCTGGTGAACCTTGTTTTAAGAAATCCATAGTACCTGCAACCATTTAAGATGTAATAAGCATTTCATGAAAATAACTAAGCATTTCATTAGGGTAGATCTGTTTCGCTGCAAGCGTCAAACAGAAAAGATTAAAAACAGTCATTTTCAATTTAAGACGATGACAGAAAATGGGGATGAAGCAAAAATGTTTACATTAAAACATCAATAAACATAGAATAATAGATGGATTAGGTACTAAAATAATGTTCTTTTCTTTTTTGTTCCTTTTTCTTGAAGAAAACTATATGAAGGCCACCGCATGCATTTACTCAAGTGTTGTATGGTTTACTGTTGTATCAAAACCACGTTCACGTTTCCCCTTAGTTAAAAATTCATTATGAACTATTAACTTATGTTTCTAATACTCACTCACATGCATTATCTTTTTACGATCGAAAATGTTAAAGCACTTCTGGCTATTTGAATCCAATTGAATTGGTGTAAAAACTATACTCCAACTATTTATGCTGTCATTTGTGAACAAAAATAGGATTATTTGGTGAGCCTAAAACAGCTAACAGCCCATGGAAAGTGAAATTGTAGAGCATTGCAGATATTTTCATTATTTTGCATTTGCAAAAAGGATGGAAAAGAATATTAGGTTAATCGCTATAATGTCATTAAAGAACACATGTTGTGACTTTATAAATGCATTTTAAAAGATTAGTGCTCACTATGGGTTCATAAGAAATACTTCATATGCTTATGGCAGGTCTCCTATAAACTGTCAACAAATTAGTGAATTTCCTGTAATTTGGATAACGGAATTTGTTTATATCGTTCTACCAAACAGCTGAACCACGTATGCACCTTCTAATAATATATTCTAGCACATAAAAACTAATTTTGAAAAGAAGACCAATGTTCAAATGGCAATTCCTCTTGCATTTTCATAAGAACAGAATCTTTTGACTGTGTTTTGCTCCATACTACTTAATAGCTACATATGAGTAAATTAAATATTTTTTACAATAAACCAAAACGAAAACTATGACAGGACATGCCTGCACAAATTTAAAAGCAGATTATACAAATGAATAACTAAATATGTTAATGATCTGTAAAATATAGAATAAAGCCACAATCATGCTCATGCCTAATTTAGGAAAATAGATAAGCTTCAGTAATATTGTGTTCCAATAAATAGTACTCTCGACTTAATATGAACACTGTTAAGACTCAAAAAGAAAAATACTTGCAACTGACATAATAAATGCCTCCATAACGTTAAAGCATTAGGTACCACATCAATGAAAAACCTTAGAAACACACACTTCCAGAGTTTGAAATTTTTTATCCCAACAAAAAAATTTGAACTTTTCTGCTTCTTTTAATTAATGGTAGTATATAATAACAGGACATATGTCATGCATAATATAAAACTAAAAATTTAGTAATTTTATCACCAACTTTTTTCAAGCTATGCACAAAACATGTGGTTTAATGCCCATAAAATATTTTTATTATAAATCAAGTCATACAGTTAGATAGTCACATGGATTAACTTAGAAGAAAAGTTGCATCAAAGCATATGCTTTATACACATATAAGACCTAATGAATGCACATCTAATGATATATATTGCCTATGGTAAGACATTGAATTCTGCAGTTTTGTTTTATCTCTTTGTACAACATTATCAGTACCCACACGGAAAAATTGTGCAACTACAATAATAACAAATAAAATCCTAAACATGTCATAATTAATTTTCAGCGGTACTGATCATTTATTACTTTTAAACCTTCAAATACAAAGTTAAAGAACTGTTGACCTTTGAAAGCCATTTAAGCTTTTGAGTATGTCAATTTGTTTATATATAGCTTTGTTTTAACTTAACTAAAAATATATAAGTATTCTATGTACATTGTTTTAAATATTCTCGAGCGTAAAGTATAAAATAACCAATATCATAATATAATAACATTATTTGTACTGATATTCAAATATAATAAGAATAACTAAGTGGATACCCAACTAAAATTACATTAGTCAAATTAAATATCAACGTTCCTCTACTGATATATTAAAATAACATATAAACTGCTTCTTTAAAACCAAAATTAGCGTTATGTTTCTATTCTCACTAAGTTGCGTTTCTTGGTATTCTATACACACTACAACAAAACAGATCTATTACAACGGGAAATGCCCGTTGTAATAGGGGTTTTACAACGGCCAGCCCGCCCGCTGTATTAGGCCATGTTGTAATATGTCCTCTTTTACAACGGGCAATGAACGTGGTAACAGGCGGTTGTAATAGGCTTTTTACAGCGGTCTTACGTCGTTGTCGTATGTTCCTTCAATAGAATAGTAGCCCGTTGTAATATTTTTTGCAACAGGTATTGACCGTTGTAATATCTTCTATAACAACAATTAATGGCCATTGTAAAATACTGAAAGTTGCAATGAATTCGAATATTACACATACTATTAATAATATTTACAAGAATTGAATATTTAATTCAGAATTTATTTCTAAACAAATATTTATTCAAATAAATATTTATTATACTTCCAAATAGTACACACTGTTTCCTCTCTATTACACAATCACTTGTACATACACCTCCTCACAACATTTCACTCGTATACATTGACTCCTTACTACATACTCATTCACTCATATATACGTACACAGTCTCTCATATAATCACTTTAGTTTTAGTCTTCGACTTCTTGCTTTACAGTTTGTCCAATCGTCTGTCATACCTGTCGGAAGCAAATAACGCAGTAAATTAAAGAAGAAACAATCTAGTTCGCAAATATAATTGTAATTGAAAAAAAAAATTACCTCGATTATTTGAGTTATTTCTCGTCATTTTCTAGTCTGGTCAAATATATGTATATACGTACTCGAACAAAATATAAATTTCAACGCACCGGAATCACGATGATAACAACATTCGATAGATTACATTCCTGCTGCAGTGCTTTTAAATACATATGCCATATACCTTGACACCAGACTCAGCACACACAAAACAATTGAACCACTAGCATTCCAACAGTTTCATAATGATAAATTCCAACACACCCGAATCTGCAATAAATAATAAATTACTACTACAAAATATAAGACCTAGTTAGTTTTACTTATTTCCAACCTTTTTGTTAGACTCAAAAACATACTTTATGAGCGAATCTTTGATGGAGCGCAATTCAGGGAACTCTGCAATTCAGTTTCAAAGCATCCATACTCTTGTTAAAGAGTGGATTGTTGTTATTTTCTAATAAAACAATCATCATACATTAAAACCAATATTTCCCAATGAACTACCTCATTAGGCATGTTCCTAATGTATATATCACAAAATTTTACCCAACTTGTATACGGATATTTCTGTAAAATAAAATAAATACAAAATAAATACAAAACATGGCAACATATGCAGAAACTACTTGAATTAAAAGACAACAATTCAAAAAAAAATGAAATCTGTTGTAATTTGCGATACTATATGGTAGATTGAAGTGGTTGAAGATAGCTTCGTGTAGAAGGTAACCGTTCGCAAATCGGAGGTCGCACGAAGAAGTTATGAGCTGAACTGTGTTTGGTGTCAGCTGTGCAGTGCGACAGATGTAACAACCCGCATTCTATGCATCGGAGGATCGTAAAACATTTATTTCTTTCCCATATGAAGTCGTATGGTCATGTAACTTTGGGAAACATCTATTAGAGTCATTTCCCATGTTCATGATTTTTGTGGATTTTTAAATGACCATTTTGCCCCTAGCTGATCTTGTTTTGGCCATAACTTTTGATTGGAAAGGAATTTTGACCTGAAACCACTTCCATTAGATTCGTTTGATGGTTTACCTTTCCGTAGAGTGGTCATAATAGCCAAACGGACTTACCGTTTGGGAGATATGGCTGAATTAAGGTTTGGAAGGTGAAAAACTGCTTAACCGGGCCACATAAGGTGATTAGTGAATGGGCCCATAACCCATTTCGGGATTAGGGTTATGGGGAGGCTGAAAAGGGGTAGAGAATCATTCCATTTCAGTTTTCTAGCCTCCACTTATCTCCAAGAAACCCTAAAAATTGGCTCCAACCTCTAAATCACCTCCAAATCATCTTTTGATCAAGGATTAAGCTTACCAACATCAAATCGAGGAAGATCTACACCAAATCAACATTGGAGCTGCTGTTTAGCATTGGGATTTGCATCAAATCAGAGATTTATTTCAGATCTTAGATTATTTGTGGCTAAGGTGAGTGATTTGCATAGCTCCTCACTAATTATGGCTAATTAAGGGTAATTAGTGTTAATTAGCGAATTTAAACATGATAAAATTCTGGAAAAATGTTCATAAATTCTTAAATGATGTTTTAGACCTCTGATATGAATTTGGGTTAATTTGGTTAAGTTTTGGTAATCCTATCATTAGTTTCACCTAAACATGCATAAGGGGAAATATGGGGTTTTGGGTATGTTTGATCCATTTTAACCTATCATATTGATGTTTTGATGTTTGTGGTTGGTTATGCATGTTGCTATGACTGTATGATATGCTTAGTGATTGATTTCAATAGTTAGAATGGTCGAAAACGTCGTCGAATGGCGTAAACACTTGCTGGAAAAGTTTCAGGAAACAGTGCAGGTTTTCGGATCGGATCGGATATGGTGGCTCGGATCGGATAAGTGAACTGGGCAAGGGATTCGATCGGATCGGAACTTGACACTTGAGAAATCTGGCAAAAAGGAAGGCCATGCTAGCAATATTGGGATCGGATCGGATAAAGGAGGGGGATCGGAGCGGCTAAAGGAGGAGGATCGGATCAGAACAAATAAGGGGCGAGGGAGCCGACAGGAGCGGGAGCAAGAACTGGAGGGGAGATGGAAACCCGACCCGACCTGAAGTGAGACACCCGACCCGAACCAACGCGATGGAGTGAACCCGAACCGAACCGTTACCAGAGGAAGACCATGAACCGACGCAACGTAGGGGACCCGACCCGAACCGATGGCTAGCAGCGAAACCCGACCCGACCCAGTATTGACCAATAACCCGAGATGCAAAGGTAGTCCAATATGGGAAGTTAGAGCTCAGGATCCAGTTGGGAACCGATGAGTTCACTTCATGGTTGGGCTTTGCTGCGGGACGTGTGCTAAGGAGTTGTCGACGTTCATAACTTCGATTCACCACTAAAAATGGATGATGGGCTACTTATCAGTGCAGTAAAGTCATTATGACTCGAGGGGCAAGGTGATGGTAGCAAGACTACGTTATCAGTGCAATAGAGTCATTATGACTTGAGGGTCAAAGTGATGCGTAGTGAGACTATGAGCCAGCGCAGATGGGGTGAATAACTCCATGGGGGCAAGTGGACATAGTAAATGATTGGTAAGGCTATGAGTCAGCGCAGATGAGGTGAATAACTCCATGGGGCAAGTGGACAGAGCGAAGGATTAGTGGCTACGTTATCAGTGCAGTGAAGCCATGTATGACTTCATGGGGCAAAGTGATCGTAGCAAGGTATGTTGGGTGATTGTAATAACCCGGAAATGCGGGCCAGTTTAAAATTTTTATTTTGGTAAATTTAGTGAATTTTGAACATTTAAAATAGATTATTTTAAATAATGACGACAAGAAATTTATTTTTGAATATAATCCGACGTATATATTATATACGTCGTCGTTAGAATATAAATATTTATTTATAATTATAAATAGAATTGAAAATGGCGCGGTAGTTCGATAATTTGATTTCAAACTTCAATTGAATGTACCGGGTGCAAAATAAACCGGATTTTAGTGAAACTAGAAATAATAGGATCTATTTGAGAATATCTTTCCAACGAATCCGAAAAATCAAGATTTCATAATGGGAATCAAAAGATATGTCCAGTTGAAAATTCTGAATAGTCGCTATGGAATTCAGGCCCTTAAAAATGGGAATTTTGCAAACGACCTCGGATTTCGACGAAACCACTTTTATTGGGTCCGTGATGTTAAATTATTGCTAGATTCCAAATTTCATAATTTTTCGAATCAATATGTGAGCGTGGCAAAGGAAAACGCGTTTGACCAGTTTCAGTTGATTTTAATCGACTGGAAATTGGCCATTTTTCTAAAGATCTCGGAATTCGACGAAACTAGTTTTGTTAGGACCGTATCGTCAATACAAAGCTAGAAAACATTTTTCTGGAATTTTTCGAGTTAGTATGTGACCCCGGTAATTTGAAATGTACGTTTAAAATTCAATATAGCGATTTAAATGTAAATTTAATGGAAACCGATTGTAACAGCCGAATCAGCTTACGATGCATATCCCATTGTGTTCGGAATGGGGGTGAAACGCTATGGACGACAGGCGGTGGGCCTCGTTTAGATGACGTATGTAAAAGTCAACTTTTAAAAAAATAAAATAATAAAATTAATTAAATCTCTCCCTTTACCTTCTGGCCCCCCTCTTTATTTCAAAATCGATTTTCATAAAGGAAAAAAAAAGAAAAAAGAAAGAGACGACGGAAAGGTGGGAGGAACCCTGTCACGCCGTCGCCCTCCCCTTAAACCGCCGCCACCTCGCTCGAGACCCCCCCCCCACCTTTCCAGCGGTGCCGCGAGCCACCCAAACCCCCCCCCCCTCGCCTGCGACATCGAGCCCCCCCCATCGCGCCAGCAACCGCCGCCTCCCCCTTCGAAACCCCAAGCCGCCAGTCCTCCCCTCCGACCACTCCAACCACGACCGCGGGGCCCCCTAGCACCACCCGAAGACCACCACCGGCCGCCACCTCGACGCCGCAACACCCCTGCCCCCTAACAGCCAACCCCGACCAGCAAAGACCCCCTGTAAGTTCTTTTTATTATTGTTTATTTATCATTATTTATTTTTATTACTTTCTTTTAAATAGTTTGATTTTTATGGTAAAAAAAATCAGATTTTGTATATTTAAATAAAATAGAAAAGTTTAGATTTTTATATTTTAAAGTATTAAAAATATAATCTTTACTATATAGAAGTGGTAAAAATATGATTTTTATATTTTTAAAGTATTAAAAATATAATCTTTACTATATAGAAGTGGTAAAAATATGATTTTTATATTTTCAAAGTATTAAAAATATAATCTTTACTATATAGAAGTGGTAAAAACATGATTTTTGGTTATGTAGAGAATTAAAAATATCACCTTTGTATATGTAGCAAAATAAAAATCTGATTTTTATTTTATATACGTTGAAATGAAGTAGATATTTTTATAAAGGCGAAATCTATATTTTTGAAATGAGATTTTTATATATTGAATAGCATAGTAAAAATTTGATTTTTATATATTGAATAGCGAAATAAAAATGTGATTTTTACATATGTAGTGAATACGGGCAACTAAAGTGAAGAAGGGCGAGAACGACGAAGATTTTTACTTTAGAAGTGCAGTGGAGTTAGGATAGCTATCGGTGAGAACTTCTCACTCTTCAATTCTCTTTTTTCTAGTTATATATATATATATACTAGGATGCAGACGGTGTTTAGTAGCACCCGACACCCGTCATCCACAGACCATGGATGGCTTGTTTGTTAAATTGTTTGGTTGTGTAGTTGGTTAGTCTATTTGGTTGGAATTGAATTGTTTGGTGAAATGGAATGGATTTGATTGATGTGTGAATGGCGTGGGCCTTCACTAGACCGGGGATAAGGCTAGGCCTCGTCCCGTTTCTAGTATCGTGCCGTTATGCCGCCGAAATTTTCTAAAATATGTTAGAAAAATAAAAATATCATTTTATTGAATAAATGAACTGAATAGAAATTCATATGTTGAAATAAAATGTTTTTATCGTTAAAAATATAATTTTTAACGTGAATATGAATATAGTGAAAGTGAATAAATAAATATTCATTTACAAACCGGACGGTTAGTTTATGTACACTGATTTGACTGACATTGATTGGGTCGATAAATTTTACACATCGCCCAACTGCACGAATAAAAATCTGTGTTTGATTGTTTGAAACCCCACACGGGTGTTGGGATGAAATATGAAGTTCACTCATCCTGATTGATTAAATATGTCGATCGATTGATTGACAGGCTGTTGTAAGCGTTAGATATCTATATTTGATGCTTATACAGTGTAGTGCACTTTGATTGATGGTTGATTATTCTTCAATGCTATTATATACGTGTGATGTATGGAAATCCATATAATTAACTTTATATGGTGATTGATTGGGCCTCATTCCAATTTAGAAAATAAAGGATATTATAATATAAATGTTCATGTGTTGACTGTACTCATCCGTTGAGATTGGTCATGTGTTGAACGAAATATTTTAAAAATAAAATTTACTTCTTTATCAATATAAAATAAAGGTTCATGTGTTGACTGTACTCATCCGTTGAGATTAGTCATGTGTTGAACGAAATATTTTGATATTAACGAATATTTTGGTAATAGGAATATTTGAAAACGAAATATTTGAAAATAGAAATATATGAAGTCGTGTTGATTAGATTGACGCCATTTTGACGTGAACGATATTTATATCGATTTTATTCATTTTAAAACGAATATTGAAAAGTGATTTCGAAATCGCATATTTTGAAATGAAATTTGAATTAAATTGAATAGGAAACGAATTCGAATTGAATATATAACGAATTTGATTTCAATTGAATATATAATGAATTTGATTCAAATAGAAAACCAATTTGAATTGAATCGAATAGAAAACCAATTTGAATTGAATCGAATAGAAAACCAATTTGAATTGAATCGAATAGAAAACGACTTTGGAATTGAATTAAATTGAAAACGAATTCAAATTGAATTGAAAGCGAATTGAAATGAATTCAAATTGAATTGAAATTTGAATTGAATAGAAAAGAATTTTAAAACGAATTTATAAAGAAGAATTCAATTTTGATTTGAATTGAAATGGAAGTTGAAATTGCTTTTGAAACGAATTTAAAACTATTTATATAATTCGTTTTAAATAGAAATCGACGAAATATATATTATATATATTATATATATAATATAATGGCCTGAATAGAACGCGCCGCGCCGCGGCAGTTCGTGAATTTCGACCATTTATTTCAAACGGACATTACGGGAGATCCGACCGTCGGATTCTCCTAAAACCGGAACCGTTGGGTTCGTATCGAAAAGAGCTTTCTAACGAATATTAGAAATTTGAAATCTAACGGTTGGATTTGGAATTATGTCCAAATCAAATTTGAAAAAGGTCGCTGTAAGTGCAGTTCGATGGCCGTTGATGGAAATCGACTGTACGGGCCTTGATAAAAATTATTAAAAATAGTAACAATTTGTGTAAAATCATAAGAAATGATTTGGGAAAATTTGGGATGAAAAACTCCATATTTGAAAAGATAAAAATAGATTTTTATCGAAATGAACTAGTTTTGAACTAGAATTATAATTCTATTTATTTTTAAATAAATAAATTGAATTTTGAAATGGTTTTGAAAATAACCAGAATTTCCAATGATTGCATTGGAATGGATTTGAATCGAAATTGTCTTCGGAATATTTCGAGGTCGGAATTCGTGATTATACGGATGTTGTTATGGAAATTTGAAAGATATATATTTATATCGTTATTTCCAATACGACATTTGTTAATCGTAGAATTTGATATTGAATATAAGCCGATATATTTTCTATTTAGAGCCTTGTATTGAATATCAAATGTGATTTGGGTTTGTCGTGAGTGGTGTCTTCATTAACACTGTTCTTGAACCCAGTTGAGAAAAGATTAAATCTTTTTATTTAGATTTAATGAAGTGTACCAATTAGATAATATTTAATTGGAATTGAATTGATATTGATTTTTGGGTTTATCGTGAAATGTGTTTTAAATAACACTTGTTCTTTAACCCGATAATTAATGAAGGTGATTTTGGGTTTACCGTGAACCGTGTTTTAAATGACACTGATTCTTTAATCCAGTCAAAGATTAAAACTAAGTGGAGTTTTAATGAATCTTTAATTAGATTGAAATGATCGAGAATGGAGTATCACCAGTTTTGCTCCAGGCGTTAGTTAAATCTTTAATTAGATTTGAACGTGAAATGGTAATTGAATTTACCGATAACACCGTAGTGTTAGATATGAAGTATTACCAGTTTTACTTCATGGGATGAATAGGTTGGGATTGGGAAATTAAAACAAATGATTACTTCGGTAAAGTTCGTTAATCCCGACTAGTTTGAATTGATATTCAAAAGTAGATTAAAGAATAAATTCAAGGAATTTATCTTGGATAAAATTAATGGGAACTTTTCCCTATGAATGTGAAATTTAGAAACTAACTGTCGGTCAGCCAAGCAGAATGGTTTTCTGGATATTGATCTGATGTTGGTTTCGGCCTTCGGGGTTAATATTTGGGGAATTATTCTCTTGATTAATTTACGGTTGGCGACTGATGAATTGGAATGAGGCGTATGTTGTGTTTGCGTAACACTTATTTAAAATATACGCGAGTTATTCAGAAAGACCGGGTTTATCCCATTCTGAATAACTGATACGACGATTAGTCGAAGATGAAGACGATGGTCGAAGACCGGAAGTCTTCACGTCGTTTGGGTGATTACTGATGATCTTGATTGGGCTGTACACCCAAGAAGATGGAAACAGTTGGTGATCGTCCAGATGTGCTTGGAGATCGATGGATATGCGGGGTACTAGGTGCCTCCGGTTTCGTTCAGACCCAGAACGGACTTGTAAATGGACTGTGTGTCTGACATTGGATTTTAGTCCGTGTGATTGATCTCTATTAAATATATATATCTGTTTGGCGGCGGAGAATTTATTCTCTTGCTTAACGCCCTTCTCTGAGACGTACGAGCTCAGGGGTTATATATTGATGGATATCAAACGCATGGAGTGAATTGCCTGTGTGGCATGCCTAAGTGGCAATTGATCGAGGCTTCTGTTGAAAAGCAAAGTCTTGTGGTGATGATCAAAGCACAGCCTGTGTGGCACAGCTTTGTGTAACGTGAACTCGCGAGCCTCACACCCCGGTTGTGAACCAGAAACGGGAGAGGACATCAGGGAGGGCATGCGTTTCCTTCTAGCTAGGGTGGTGTCAGTGACCTACCAGCCCTGACATTTATATACTTTTCACCTGTGTGGTTGTTGCTGTTGCGAGGCGCCTCGGTTTGATCGGACGATCCGGGTCCGATGGAGTCATTCGTTGGCTCATTTACGCCCCAAAGGGCGGGGAAACGTAGTGTTCAGGAATAATAATCCACATCGGTGGACCGACCCTGACGATCCAAGGGGCAGTTGCGGCTGTTCCTAGACATGGGCTAGATTGTCTAAAATCGGTTGAGGACGATCCCTGGCCTCGGTTCATAGAAGGAAACCCAATTTCCAAATACGTACCATTTGCGGTTTTATTTGTAAACCTATATATGGCGACATAGTGGCATGGGACGTTCATGTCGCCTATGATTGATACTTATGATTTGAAGTTGTTTTATACACTATACCCTTATAATAGTATCAAATGATTTGTTTTAAAACGTATCATGCATTCTTTGGCTGTTATAAGGGAAAACCCTATCCCCCGGCTTGCGTTGCATTGTGTGATAGGACCTGGGTCTTATAACAGCTTCATTTTTCTTTATTTAGCATTGCGTTGTTTGTTTTATGCACTGGTATTCTTGGTAGGAAACCCGTTCCGTGTTATACGGCGTGGTCCCTTGATTTACCGAACTTTGAAAATAAAGATAATAACTGTTTTCGTTCTCACACCAGTCACATGACTGACCTGGAGTTTATTGTTTTAACCTAAACTCTGGGTGCCCTTATTTTGACACGGGCAGCTAGTAGTTTTGGTTTTGCAGATTTATATTCACAGGATCCTGGTTTACAGCTGGAACGGTATCCGGAAAGCTTTGTATCCGTATATCTCTTCTAGTTGTGTATTGTATTATTTTCCGCTGCTATGTATTTAAATGTAATTTAAATCTCTGATATTTTTGTGTAATATTTATTTGTTTATCCTCTGCATATTCTTGTAATCTGATGCATTGTTGTAATATACAATGAAATGTTCTTTTGTATGAGTTCTGATTTGTCGTGTTCTCAAACGATACGGCGTTTCGAACGGTCTGGGTCGGTTTAGCGACTGGTTCGGACCGAGCGAAATTCCTTCTCGTCACAGTTGGTATTAGAGCTTTGGTTTACAGAGCTCGAGAACAAGACACATTAGAACCATACAAAAGAATTCATCAGATATTGGATTAGTAATATCCAATTAGAATGACTCGTTAGAGAAAGGATCAGTAGTATCCTAGAACGAGTGTGAAGAGTATATTTTCCAACTGAAAACCATTTTGTTTTGAAATTTAAACCATTTTAAAACGTATTTGAATAATTTATTTATTTTGAATATGGACAATCTAGTATATAAAGGTTTTGCATATACGCGTCATGAACGTATATTCGAAGTTTTAATATATTGGGTAGATATAGAATCACATTCTAGTTGCCCGGGGATGATTCTGATAATGCTGCAGCGTTACCAGTATTTATTTTCGAGTGACGAAGGTGTGATATCTATATATTTCCATCAGGCTGGTGTGAGAACCAAAACTTATATAGTTAGAACACATTGTTGTGAATTGGCATCAAAAACATGATTTTCTGTATATGTATCAAATTTATGAATTTGAAACTCTAATTCACTAATTGATTGATGTTTGTGTTGTTTGTTTAATTGTTTAATAATTTTGAACCATTACGTCTAATTGTATCAAATAATGAATTGTATTGAGATTGGTCGCATTTGCTTGCATATACTTGCACTTGCATTGAACAGGTCATAGCAAGGAGGCTAGAGCAGAGAATAAAATTTGTTTGCCCGACAAATAGGTACATGTTTACTACATAATTTACGGTTTTGTTTGGGTGATGATGATTTTATGAGCCTATGGTCTAGCCGCTTGGCTTTTTCTTTTTCTTTTTGAGATTAGAAGGACCGGGGAAGCTATTTGAAATTCCCCGATGCTCCCGGTGCAGGGGAGGTTATGGCGAAATTTTTCGAAAATTTAGGGTGTTAGCCAAATTTTTGAAAATTTGAAAATTCTCAGAAACCAAAAAGTTGGAGAATGCAAGCCAGATCGAACGTAGAGTTGATTAATCAAACCACTTTCGACTTTGTTCCTTTTCGGGGACGAAAAGTTTTAAGTGGGGGAGATTGTAATAACCCGGAAATGCGGGCCAGTTTAAAATTTTTATTTTGGCAAATTTAGTGAATTTTGAACATTTAAAATAGATTATTTTAAATAATGACGACAAGAAATTTATTTTTGAATATAATCCGACGTATATATTATATACGTCGTCGTTAGAATATAAATATTTATTTATAATTATAAATAGAATTGAAAATGGCGCGGTAGTTTGATAATTTGATTTCAAACTTCAATTGAATGTACCGGGTGCAAAATAAACCGGATTTTAGTGAAACCAGAAATAATAGGATCTATTTGAGAATATCTTTCCAACGAATCCGAAAAATCAAGATTTCATAATGGGAATCAAAAGATATGTCCAGTTGAAAATTCTGAATAGTCGATATGGAATTCAGGCCCTTAAAAATGGGAATTTTGCAAACGACCTCGGATTTCGACGAAACCACTTTTGTTGGGTCCGTGATGTTAAATTATTGCTAGATTCCAAATTTCATAATTTTTCGAATCAATATGTGAGCGTGGCAAAGGAAAACGCGTTTGACCAGTTTCAGTTGATTTTAATCGACTGGAAATTGGCCATTTTTCTAAAGATCTCGGAATTTGACGAAACTAGTTTTGTTAGGACCGTATCGTCAATACGAAGCTAGAAAACATTTTTCTGGAATTTTTCGAGTTAGTATGTGACCCCGGTAATTTGAAATGTACGTTTAAAATTCAATATAGCGATTTAAATGTAAATTTAACGGAAACCGATTGTAACAGCCGAATCATCTTACGATGCATATCTTATTGTGTTCGGAATGGGGGTGAAACGCTATGGACGACAGGCGGTGGGCCTCGTTTAGATGACGTATGTAAAAGTCAACTTTTAAAATAATAAAATTAATTAAATCTCTCCCTTTACCTTCTGGCCCCCCTCTTTATTTCAAAATCGATTTTCATAAAGGAAAAAAAAATGAGACGGCGGAAAGGGGAGAGGAACCCTGTCACGCCGCCGCCCTCCCCTTAAACCGCCGCCACCTCGCTCGAGACCCCCCCCCCCCACCTTTCCAGCGGCGCCGCGAGCCACCCAAAACCCCCCCTTCGCCTGCGACATCGAGCCCCCCCATCGCGCCAGCAACCGCCGCCTCCCCCTTCGAAACCCTAAGCCGCCAGTCCTCCCCTCCGACCACTCCAACCACGACCGCGGGGCCCCCTAGCACCACCCGAAGACCACCACCGGCCGCCACCTCGACGCTGCAACACCCCTGCCCCCTAACAGCCAACCCCGACCAGCAAAGACCCCCTGTAAGTTCTTTTTATTATTGTTTATTTATCATTATTTATTTTTATTACTTTCTTTTAAATAGTTAGATTTTTATGGTAAAAAAATATCAGATTTTGTATATTTAAATAAAATAGAAAAGTTTAGATTTTTATATTTTTAAAGTATTAAAAATATAATATTTACTATATAGAAGTGGTGAAAATATGAT